>ML681963.1:44684704-44700412 GCA_007922195.1 Podocnemis expansa
TCTGGGGGCAGCTCTGGCGGGGGGGGCTGAGCCACCCCGCAGCGGCTCACCCGCTGCTGGTGCCTGCAGCCCCCTTTCTGGGGCTGCAGGGTGAGCCAGCAGCGGCTCACCCCCAGGGGTAACGAAATAGCATGTTCACACAGTGAACTTGCTATTTCGTTTCCCGCTTTTTTTCTTATTTCGAATTAACATTTTGTTAAGTCGAAATAAGATATTTCGAAATAAGGTGTTGTTTCGACACAACTTGTTTCGAAATAACCCTGTGCGTGTGAACACAGCCTTGGAAACCAAGCTATTTCATGCCACTGCTTTTAAGGGCTGTGTAAAAATTGAGGATGTGGAATTCCAGGTTTTCAGTACAACACGATGCAATTTTTTTGTTAAAAGAGAAGGACCCAGTAAGCAAGCTTTGGCAGCAGTGGTTCTTTTTTTCATGCTATGGACTGCTCTATAGCAGGCAGCTGCTAACTCTTTTAGAGGCAGTGCAGTTCAGTGGGTAGGGTACTGTGCCTGACCTGGGGTGCAGGGGAGCTGCAGTCTGTTTCCACCTCTGTCACTGATTGGCTGTGTTACCCGGAGAGCGGCCTTGCACCCCCCATAACCCCTTCTGCTCTGTATTTATTACAAACTCTTTGGGGCATGGCCTGTCTATGGCATTCTAAGCAGCACCACTGGGGCCCCGATCCTGGTTGTCACTCCTGTAACAATGCCAATAGGAACAATAAATCAAATGCAGTCTTCATAATATACTTTGACATTACTGTTGAGGGGACACTTTTCAGCACAAATTTCCCTTCCTGGCTCCCAGATCACATTCTCCAACTGTAGGTTCCCTGTGGCAGTGGCTGGCCTTTTCTCAGTTGGAGTAAGGCTGGCAGCTTGGGGCTTTTTCAAGAGTTCTGGATTGTGCACGCCTCCCCCCCCCCACTCCAGTGTTTCAATTTTGAGTGAATTGTCACCAATAAGATGTATTGCATTCAGAACCCTGGAGCCCAAGGTACTCTGCAAAGCCAGGGCTTCAGCACTGCAGACTTCCTCTGTCCTCTACATGTCACATTGTCCCTAGCCAGCTACCTTAACCCAGATCTGGAATGGGCCACTATGCTAGGTGAAAGGGGCTGGCCATAGTCCAGGCATTCCTTGGCCACTCTGCTGAGGTTACCAAGAGTCCAATTATTTGTTTCTGGCTGATGCAGCCACCCCAATCATTTTGCATTCGCTGGGAGGGAAAGTGCTTTGAGTTTTGTGGGCATAAAGCTCTCAGGAGATGAGCTGAATAAGAAGGCTGGATAGAGGCTTGGTTCTAAGTTTAGTTGGTCAAAAAAGCCACTTGGCAACTGTCACAGAAGCAGCTCCATAGATCAGGCCCAACTGCTCTATGGACAAGCGGTATGAGTAGTGCTAGGCTAGAGACCTTGCACAGAAAAATACACTCCTCTTCCCACAGCCTCGTCTCTTCCCCCACTTTATGACTTCAGTGTTGTATTAATATTTCTAGACCTTCTGCCCACTCTCCCCTGCTGCCCAGCATTTGCACATGGTGCCTCATGACAAGATGAGGCATTAAGCGTGAAAGCTGGTTCAGAAGCAAGGCGAGACAAAGAAGATTTGTTGGCAGAGTTCAGCAGCATCTCATGTCAATACTTGCTGAAGCCAATCTTCCCCCAGGGCAGATAGAAAGGAAGAAAGAACAGTGCTACTGGCCAGATTACCTTTAGTTGCCAGGGCATATGGGTAGCTGCAAATCAATTCTTTTATGCTTGCAGTGGAGAAGTCAGTGGCATGACAGGCTCAGGACAAGGAGCTGATGAAAATAACAAGCCAAGGGTTGCCCTCAGGGGAGGCCTCTACATATGGGAGCTATAATAATGGTATGCCCATCTTCTGGCCCAGTGAGTTTACTCACTGGACACGCAAGAACTAATGAAGTGTCACTTTGCCTTTGACATAAGCGCTGCTTTCACAGAGAGAGAAACTGAGGTACAGAGAGGCCTTGGTTACCCCTGAGGTCAACCAGAGAATCTGGGTGCACATTCCATCCAGACATGCTCCTCACTTTGTCAGATGAATGACATGTCCAGGGTACAAGTTAGACTGATGGCCAGCTGGACCACTCAAGCCCTCTGACTTGGGATGCCCTTTGCACTATTTTGTGCTTGTGCTCTCAAGCAGCCACCAACATGGCAGTCACTCCCAGTGAAATCTGCAGGTGAGATGCAACCAGCCAGCTTCACTAGTCTGAATTATACGCCAACTCATTCTTAGTCTTAGATTCCTCCCACCCCCCACCCCACCCCCAATTCCACAAATATATGTCCTGTTCTGCCCAGCCCTTTCCTGGCCGATACAGATGTGTATAGGTCAGTTATTTCATCAGTGGAAATAAGATGCACAGATCTTATTACTTCAAATGGAGTTTCCCCAAATGCTTCAATCTAGATGCACCAGATTAGATTAAAAACAATGTAACAGGTTAACCACAAAGGGAGAGCTTTTAAGTGAATACAAGTCTTGAGGCATAAAAGCCAGAAATGATTACTGGAAAAATAACTATAAAAACAAAACTGGTGCCTACCTTAAACTATATTAAATTCACAGCAGGGCTTTCTTATGCCATGTTTCAGCATACTTTACTGACTGACGTTCTTTCAGTTAGGCTCCCTCCCCTAGTCCAATCCACTTCCTTTGTCCTTCAGGTGCTCCGAATGCAGGCACAGAGAGAAAGGGTGCAACAATCTCCCCCTTTTTATAGTCCTGCTGTCCCACTTCTGAGAAACATTTTCAGCTGGACAAGGATCTACAGCCTGTCCTATGAGACAATCCCTCGCTTTCCCACGCCTTAGTAGGTGGACAACTCCTCACTTACAGAAAGACCCCACCGCCACCCCAACCTTAAGCAAATACTCACTGGCAAGTATACACCATACAATAGAAACACTAGGGTAGGTACCTGTCCCTGCAACAAACCCTGTTGCCAACTCTGCCCACATATCTTTCCAGTGACACCAGCACAGAACCGAAGCAAATCAGCCAGTCCATCAGGGCTCATTCACTTGCTCATCCACCAATGTAATGTATGCCATCATGTGCCAGACTGAACTGTTTGTGCAAAAGAATAAATGGACACAAAGGAGAAAGAACGGTGACATTTGAGAACCAATAGGGGAACTCTTCCACCTCCCTGGACAGTCTGTAAAAGACAAGATAATTACAGGGCTTGAACAGAAAAACTTTTAAACCAGGCTCTAATGAGCACCTGTGGAACTAGAATTAATATGCAAATTTGACACCATCAGAATAAGTTTGAATAGGGACCTGGAATGGCTAACTCGCTATCAAAGTGAGTCCCATTCGCACTTTCTCATCTATTATTCTACTAGGTTTGAATCAAAAACACTTGCTTGGTTTGCTCAAAAAGTCTGAACTGACCTTGTAACTTACCCTCCTCTGCATTTATATAGGCACCTACATACTCTAGTTTCCATTTCATGTATCTGATGAAGTGGCATTACACCTACGAAAGCTCGTGTGATAAATAAATGTGTTAGTTTTTAAAAGTGCCACACGAGTCCTTGGTGGATATTTTTTTTCCCCCCTTTCCTAAAATAGACTGACATGGCTACTCCTCTGAAATTTTCACTTGGGGTTTAGGAGACAAAAAGTCCATGGGGAAAGACCACAGAATCATAGAAACTGGAAGGGACACTGAGAGGTTATTGGCTATGTCTACACTAGCAAATGAGTCCAGATTAAGGAACAGACCCATAACGTGGCAATCCGCCATGTGGGGCACATTGCGGTAGGCACGTGCCCCTGCCATTAGCAGTGGTTGGGGCCAGTGCAGCAAAACGTGCCTTTTAAATGAGTGGCTCTATTGAGCCTCTCCAGTGCACCTGGGGCAAAGCCCCATCGGCCCTACCGTAGTTACGGCCCTGTTAAGGAGGCTTAATCTGGGCTAATTTGCTCCCTGCCTACACTAGGCTTTGCCTAGTTCAAACTAAAAAAATTTTTAGTTCAAACTAAGCAAAGCTTAGTTCAAACTAGTTAGTTTGAATAGTAAGTTCAAACTAAGCGCTTAGTTCAAACTTTAGTTTTAAATAGCATGATGTAGTCATGCTAGTTCGAACTAAATAAGTTCAAACTAAGTGCTTAGTTCAAACTAGCCACGGGCTTGGTTCTGCTAAAGAGCAATGCCTGAGGCCCTGCCTCACCCCTGCCCCACATTTAAAAGATAGACTTGATGGCTACTTGTGGAGTCTGCTTTGTTATTTTGATCAGAGGAGCTGTCTGTGGCGTCCTGAAGTCAGGAGCTGATATATCCGAGGGCTGAGATCCTTTCTAAGAGCTGAAATCACTAAAGAGTGACAAGTGGGTGCTGCTGGTGGATGGTGTGAGTGGTCAGTGAAGGTCTAGAGCAGGCATGGCCAAACTGTGGCTCGCAAACTGCATGCGGCTCTTGAAAGAAAAAGTGCGGCTCGCAGAAGTGCATTGTGGGGAGAAGCGCGACATTGTGGGAGATGGTGGGAAAGCGGTGGTATGGGCAGGGACGGTGGGGAGAAGTGCAGCACGGTCAGGGATGGCAGGGAAGCGGTGGCATTTTTACTGTAGGCCTGGTTTTCATGGTAACCTTGAGTAATTATTAGAATCTGACATTGGTAGGATCAATATTTATCGTAAAAAGAGGGCAAAGTGTGCAATGAATTCTAAACTTAGTAATTTTGGAATAAGTAAAAGTATATGGCAGGTGTGGCCAATCTGCAGCTTGGGAGCCACATGTGGCTCTTGAATGAAAAATTGTGGCTCCAAGAAGAATGTCAGCAAATCAGTTTAGGAAAGCAGCCCCAGCCTAGGAGTTCAGGAGGGGGTTTGGATGGTGGGGAGAAGTGCAGCATTGTCGGGATTTTAAAAAACTCTCCGCTAGCCTGCAGTCTTCTACGTTGAGCAGTAGCTAAGTTTTTACTGTATAGGCCTAATTTTCATGGTAATCTTAAGTAATTATTAGAATCTGACTTCAGTAGGATCAATATTTGGCCTCTTTTTACAATAACATGAAAGTTGGCAATGAATTTTAAACTTAGTCATTTTGGAGTAGGTAAAAGTACATGGCACTATGCCTCAGTGTGGCTCTCGAAGGTTTAGTAATTATCTTGTGTGACTCTTGAGTTCCATAAGTTTGGCCACCCCTGGATATGGCTCTATGCCTCAGTGCCGCTCATGAAGGTTTTGTAATCAACTTGTGTGGCCTTTGAGTTCCCTAAGCTTGGCCACACCTCGGCTAGAGACTGTGAGTGACAAGCGGGTGGCACTGATGGACAGTGGGCAGCACCAGTGAATGGTGCAAGTGGCCAGCGGAGCACCAGACAGCATGAGTGACCAGTGGGTGGAGATGGTGGCCAGCTGGTGGTGCCAGGGGACAGCCAGAGAGAGTGAGTGACCAGTGGGCGATGCCAGTGGACAGTGGGTGTGCGGGATATTCTCTGTATACACTGGGGTGGAGTTAGTGCTGCACTGGGTTTTGTGGGAATCTTGTCCTGCATTAATTCTTGATATTGCTTCTATACATTCTTTTATGCTGGCATTAAAAGTTCTGTGCACTACACTCAGACTTGTGCTTGTGAGTGGGGAAGCATTACCCTTCTAGGGTGTCCAGGGAATAGTGCATGATTTGCCAGGAGGCTGGGTGGGGGCTCGAGCTGGTTGGTGTTGTAACATTATTTGGAAACCCCTAGAAACAGAACCCAGCCATTGCTCTGCCATCTTGCCCTGGCAGAAAGGTTACATTTACATGTAAATTAATCAGAGCACATTCTTTATTTGAGGCAGACCTGTTTGTCAACTTCTGTTTGGGACAGGCTCTGGTTTGGAACCTGTGTTAATAGCAACAGACAGTGGAGTCCTTTAACGTTACCTAATCCCCTCCCCCCCTTCACTGGGGTACTGTGGATGGAGGATGCAAAACTCCCCTGTGCGCCCAGGCACTGGAAATTGTTCACAGTAAAGAAGATTATGGGTACCCCAGTGGTGATGCTGGATAGGTGGGAATCCTCTATTCACCCTTCTGCTGCAGTCCTTTTAGCTGCACAGGAAATTAAAATAGGCAGTGCCAGCACCAGGGTGGGCTTAGTGGTGTGCCTGGGGATCCTCCAGGAATAAACCTAAGGTAATCTGTGCAATGTGTCCAACTCAAAAAAAACAAACAAACAAACCCCAACCATTTATAAGCAATATACACTTAGACTGGTGTTACCCCACCTATACTTAGTAATTCCAGAAAACAGGACATAACAGACAGAAATTAAATAAGTCAGCAGGGGAAAATTTAATAAGTCAATTAAAAAATAGAGTTTACAGTAGTAAATGAAATTTGCATTTATACTGCCACCATTCACCCCACCCCCGAGGATGCACGCCTCTGGATTTGAGTGTTACAGGTGCTTGCATGGGTGCACAAAAAGATCTTGAAGCTGGGGTCAGCAGTCTGTTGGTTCAGGGAATCAGTCCGGTCCAGGCAACAAGGACAGAACAATTCTACTTTGGGGTCATTCCAAGCTAAACAGCTCCTCTGAGGACTGGAGTTAGTTTAACCAGAGTTGGTTTAATCAGCAGACCTGGGTTCTGGTTAGATAACAGGACCACACTTCCTCTTCCTGGACTCAGACAATGCCTGAAGGTCTTCTTTGCTGTCCTCACCTTGTAAGCAATGCCTCAAATGAGGGTGGTGGATACTCACATGTGCTTCACTGCAGGTCAACCTCAGTCAGTTCTGGACACAGCAACAGTTCAGAGAAACCACCAGCCATCTCCTTGTTCAAAGCCTCAGGCTTTCAGCAGCAGCTTCAGGCCTCCTAGAATCCATTAGCAGCAGCTCCTGACATGAACCAGTCAGCAACCTCTCAGCTCCTTTCCAAAGTGAAGCCCACCACACTGCACGCTCTTCCTGCAATCCTGGAAAAAGTCTTTCTCTCTTTCTTTCCCAAGGCATCCTGGTGAAGGAGAAACAAGCTAAGCAGTAAGTCTCAGCTGGATAAATGGTTACGTTGACCTCACAGAAATTGGCAAGAAGTAAAGTCAAAACTCATAAGTGTGGGAAAAGACCTGAAAGGTAAGAGGTGTTGGCTTGGCCTAGTGCCAGAAAAAAAAGGAGAGATCTTTTGTCGAAACGTCCCATGCTAGGGATGTTTCAGCCAAACCACAACATCTTGATGGATGAAAGTATTTATTGGTGTGCAGACTGAATAAGGTAGATGGCATTGAGAAGGGCATGTGGACCAATGAAGGTAATTTTGGACACCAAAGAAAGTAGTTTCTGGTGCTAAAGGGCTGAGCAAATGGTCCACGCAGTGTATAAAAGTAGGAGTTTCAGAGACTAGATTTTGTGCAGGCAGTCAAGGGGGGTGACAGAGAGTCCTGCATCAGCTGAGCTGTTTTGGTGCACTGAGAGAATGAATGCTGTCAGTATAGCTTTTGATTGCTTAGCAGAGCACCTTTGTTTCTACTAGGATCTGTGGTTGTGTTGGTTTCTTCAGTCGTGAGTGTTACCTCTCCAGGGACATGCGTACACAGCCAAAAGGACACCTTTGTCAGACACACAACAACACTGGTAATGTCATCTCCCACAGGACCATACCTGGGAGGTGTAGTCACCAAGACTGGATTGTAGCTGTCAGGATATCCCCCATGGGAACAGTGCCAGTTAAGTTCAATGAAGGGCTGTCACTGCCCCCCCAGATTTCCTTGGGGCCCAGGCCCAGGCTTGGACTCAGGCCCAGCCCCCTCCACCATGCCAGCCTCACCCCCCTGACTGGGGTCAGGGCCATATCCAGCTGCTGCTGTCGTGGCAGCACAGCCCTGCGTCCCCAGCTAGGGTTAGGGCTTGATCAGCAGCAGCACAGTCCCATGTCCCTGGCTGGGGTCGAGCTAGAACTTGGGGCACTGGCACTGAGACGGGGGCTCGTGTCCCCCATGCCCAGCACTAGCGACACCCCCTGGTTCAAAGGTTCTTCTAGCAAAGGGTGCCTATGATATTAGGCACATCCACATGTGTTGCCATATCCACATGTACTTTACCAGGACAATATTGACCAGCAAATCATGAGTTTTAAAATGCTAGCTCACAAGGCATGCTTTGTGCAAAGATTATCATTGTAGTGTGCAGCAGGGAGGCAAAGCAGGGGTACAGTCTGTCACCATCAGCTACTGTGTCAAGATGAACAAACAGTTGTTAGAGCTGATGGATCATGACAAGAAAGGGGGCAAACATTGCCAGATGAGCATCTTAATGTCTTGCCAACTGCAAAAACATCCTTGCTTTCCTCTCTGTTTTCTCAAGGCAGGTTAGTCAAGGAACTTTTAACAGTACACTACCAATGTGGAAGCCTCACACACCGACCTGCAGCGACTACACTTGGTTACTCTGCCTCTCACACAGCAGTCAGAACTTCAGATGAAGCAAAGAATACTGCCAGGGTGATCAGCACATTGCCTGGCTTGGACCTGAGCCACCACGCACATCTGCTCAGATATCCATTGTAGAAGGTGACAGAGTTTAAAGGGTGAAAAGCAGCATACACTTCACACTGGCAGAATCATGGGCTATCCATCCTGCTCATCTCCAGTGATAAGAGTCATCAAGTTAGAAAATGAGTTCACCAATACATTTTAATGAGCATGATGTTATCATTTTGGTCCAGAACCTCAAAAGGTAGGTGGGTGCCTAATTCCCGCAACACCAATGGGAATGAGGCACTTGCTTCCATTTGAGGATCTCGGTCTTTGCCCTTGCTTTGGACAAGGACCGTGGAGTTTAAAAACATGTTAGTTGATCAGGATTAGAGTATCCCACTGTTTCCAGTATAGTTTTACTCAATGCTTTAGGGCAGGTTTGCGCTATACATTTCCATCAGTGCGTCAACACTGATGTGGCTGTGCTGCTGTCGCACACCTGGTGAAGAACATCTAAGCTGATGGGAGAGAGCTCTCCCATTGGCTTCATAACTCCACCTCTGTGAGAAGCAGTAGCCATGTCAGTGGGAGAGCTTCTTCCACCAACTAACACTGTCCACATGTTGTGTAGACCAAGCATCAGCAGTGAAAGTGGGTGATTAAACCCATACTAGCTGCAAAAGGATAAATCACTTAGATAGATCTTCCCAAGTTTATAATCCCCCTGAACAGCTACATGAGCTATGCAAATGTCTGCTTTCCCTGAGAGAGATCCCGGCAGCCATCAAAATATTAAACACATCCTTATTCTGTAAAACTAAACTGCATCTCCACTGAGGGAGGGTCTGTTTTTAATGTATGCTAAAGTTCTAGTGTGAACAAGCCTAGCTGTTGTTTAGTGGATTGAGATAATGTTAGCTGGTTGAGATAAACTCAGGGGTTATAGGAATAACCTACAGCAATAAGACCACCTTTAAGCTAGTAGATCTAGGGTCAGTGCTGGATTTAGGTGAAAGCTGAGTAAGCCATAGGTGGTGGCCTCATATTAGAAGTGGTCTCTATATATGTTGGAGATAACTAAAATTTATCATAATTGAAATTGATAATGCAAATAAGTCTTCTTGCAAGATGTGTGTTTTATTTAGCTGTTTTTCAATGCCTCTTTGCCTATGTATATATGCAAATATAACAGTTTGTCATTTATTTTTTCATTACCCTTTCCATTACACTGTAATACAGTTTTCTCTCTCTTTTTTATGATATGGGGCTGCTGAATCTTGACATAGCTTAGGGCATCAATATGTCTTATTCTGGCCCTGTCTAGGGTGTTGCCTCGCTATAACTAAATCAGTCTGCAAACTGATACAAACTGGTGCAAAAAAACTGTGTAGGCCAGCCATCCAGCGGATTTATTCCCACAGCAACCTATCTGTCCACATGCTTTACTACAGGGGTTGGCAACCTTCAGCAGATGTGGGGGGTAGGGTCAGCAGGGATCAGGAGCCATGCATACACAGCAGCTCCTTTTCCCTTCTGCCCAGTCTCCCAGCTGGGAAGCAGAGCCATCAAGGGGGCAGCTCTTGCAGCCCCAGGCCGCTGGGGGGAGCAGCCGCAGCCCAGGAGTCCTGTGTGCTGCTGTGAATAGGTGTGCATGCCAGCTTTGGCATGGAGCTGGCGGTTGCCAACCCCTGCTTTACTGCTTGAATTTGACATCTGACTGTTAGATTAAGGATTCTGATATACAACTTGTCTAATGTCTAACATATTAGTAAACTGGCTGCCCATTGACACACTTGTTGCAAGGGCTGGAAAGTTTGTTGTGTATCTAAAGCCTAGCTAGAATCTGGCCATTTTCTTCCTTCCTCTATCTCTGACCTCTATTTAGATGATGGGCATATCACGGCCCAGTTTTCAAAGACAGCTACATATTTTGGATGCCACTCTTTTTGGATGCTCAGATGGACACCCGAGGCTTAATTTTCACCCTCTGGCTCCCAGCTGATGTGGAGGATGTCTGCACATCAGGCCATGTGTGTGTCAGGTTGCGCATCCAAAAACAGAAATGCTCAGACTCACTGGGCCCTTCCGAAAAGATTGGCCTTCCTGCTCTGTGCCTCTGTTTCCCTATTTGCAAAATGGGGATAGTAATACTTACCATCTTGCAAAAGAAGGTTGTGATGTGTAACTCCATGAAGTGCTGCAAGACCACAGCTTGACTTGGACTATATAAATACAAAGTTTTTTTTCATTAAGAGCAATTTTCTATGCTCATTTTTACCTGAAGCACATTTCTTCTGGCTTTAAGATGCACTGAAAGACTATTAATAAACAAACAAATTAATGCCAAACCCTTGCCTCTTCTTTTTCTGCTATATACAGTAATCCAAAAGCTGTGGGGCTCTACACAGATGCATAGATTTTTAAGGTCAGACAAGACCATTTGATCAGCTCTAGTCTGACTTGCTCTGTAATACAGGCCACAGTATTTCATCCACTTATTCCTGAATTAATCTAATAATAACTTCTTTTTGACAAAAGCACAGTGCCCAGAAAGGCATCTGCTGATCTGAACACTTGAAGAGATGGAGAATGCACTGCTTCCATCTGGAGTTTGTTACAGTAGCTAATCACCTCGTTAACTTTCTTTCTTTCTTTGAATTTGTCTGGTTTTAAGTTTCAGCCATGGGCTCTCTTTCTGCCTTTTTCCTTTAAATTAGAGGGCTCTTTAGCAGCTGATATTTTTTAAAAGTACTTTATACTTTGCAGTGAAGTCACCCCTTGATCAGTTTTTTGATAAAACTAAATATAAAGGGAAGAAGCATGGTTTGGAGGAAATGGCACTGAACTGTGGAATTAAATAACTGCACACGCCTCGACCATAAAGCTTGTGTGTCAGTTTTGAGCAAGTCTCTTATTTGCTGTGTCTCAGTTTTGCAAATGAGGATAATATTTCCCAGCTCAACAAAGGCGATGTGAGTAGAAAACCCATTACTGACGGAAAGGCACACAGATACTAGAGTGATGAAGGGCACCGGAGTACACAGATTAAAAATTCTCTTCTTCAGAGTTAAAGAGCGTAGCGACAGCAAGAAAAACATCCTATCTGCATCCGCCCACACCAGCATCAACCCTGCCAGCCTCAATGGCTGATGTGCTTGCTTTGGCTAAAATGACACCATGGGGGGGGGGGGAATTATTGATTTATTAATGCTTGCCATTTACAGGTGGAGCATATAAAGATGTTTGTGTAACAGAGATATGGAAAAGTATATCCAAGGAACATTTCAGGCCATTACAAAATAATGCAGCTATTTTTTTCCTCCTGCAATAACTAGTTCTTATTTGCTTTACGACGACACAAATGATTCTAGTCCCAGCAGGTAAATTGGATACATGGAAAGTATTACTCAGTCAATTACTTTGTCCTAGAAGAAAACTGCAAAAAGGTTAATTAAGATCCATGCATTTACATGACCTCCATTACCACAGCATCAGAACAACTTGCAGTCATCAGGTAGGTCCTGCAAGAGCCCAAAGGAGTATGGTAGAAGTGGGAGGGAGATGAGGCACAGAGAGATCCAGTGTCTTGCTCAGGTGCACAAGGAAATGAGGAGTGGAATTCTGTGCTGCGTTTAGAGGCAGAGCCGAGAACTTGCAGATGGGGGAGGTGGAACTGGAGAGGTTATAGCAGCCTCTGTGGGGAGACTACAGCACAGCTGTCAATACACCAGGCTGTCAACACAGCAGGGCATGCTAGGGCAGCAGTTCTCAACCACTGCGTCAGGACACATTACTGTGTCGCTGCACAGCGGTAAGTGTGTCGTGGACAGCTGGGGAGATGGCTGGATTTGGCCTGTGGGAGAGATTGGGAAGGTGGGGCTGGTGTGTCCTGTAGGTTTGCAATATGCCACCAAGTGTTTTGCGATCCACAAAAGGTTGAGAACCTCTGTGCTAGGGGGTTCCCCAGACAGCAACTTCATGACTAGCTTTTGTAGTGTCTCCTCACTGTGTGTGTGTGTATGTATGGGATCCTCCCCCATCCAGAAATAGGGCTTAGCCTTATAGGATCCCATTACACTGCTGCACAAGGACAAAGCGGCCAGCTGGGAGTGTGAAGGAGACAGATCGCCCCAAGAGCCTCTGTTGCACAGCTCCAAAGGGGCAGCTGTGTTAGTCTAGTAAAGCAAAAAAACAAGGAGTCTTGTGGCTGAAAGCTCATGCGATAAATAACTCTGTTAGGCTTTAAGTGCCACAAGACTCCTTGCTTCTTTTGTTGCACAGCCAGGCTCTGACCCCAGCTTGCTAACCTGCCACTCTCATGCCCTATCCACAGGAGCATTTTTGCCATCATCAGATTATGCTTGAATATGTTTGTCTGACATGTTTTGAGTTGCTTGAAAAAATGGTGACAGCTTCTTCATGGAAAGTGCAAACACTTCCAGTTTAAAAAAAGTTAGCAAAATGACAACTGGCATTGACCAGCTGGACGATTGTATATATTGCAACCACTTTGTCTTTGCCTGTAGGAGAGAGCTGCACTGTGGGGTTCTCCCCTACACTGAGAATTATGCTGGAAATATAAGCTGATCATATTATTATTATTACTCATTCATTTCTTTATTATAATGTTGATGTTTCCAGACCTGCCAGCCAAATTCAGCCTGCAGGGGACAGCTGTTGGTGTCTGTATTGCTATTGATTCCAGAACATTAGTATCTTGGCAATTTTGTTCCAGTGTGACATGTGCAATGCGGTAAAAATCCTGCTTGCTCTGATAACCTTATGCTGACCCTGAAGCACCCGTAAAGGTTATTGTTATCAGACTCACTGGTACCAGCTGTTAAATTAAAGATAAGCTCACTGTTGGTGGTGCTTTACTAGTCCTGTACTGTCCATTCTCTTTCTGATACCCTTTGCCTAAATGACATGAATAACCTGCACCATCCTAATACTGGTCTTCTATTGAGCTGTCATTAGGATGTTCTCTTGTTTCCTTTGGGCCAAATTTTTAAGAGAGGTCAGCGTCTATTGAGGGTCCAAAATAAGGCGACAGACCCAGATCCTCAAAGGTTTTTAGGCCCAGTAACTCCCATTGAAATCAGTCCTGCATACTGTTGTAAATTTCAGTGGGGTAACCCAGCTGCTTAAAGTTAAGCCTGCATATGGTATTTGCAGGTTGAGGGCCTGAACGATTTCCCACAGTTCTGCATGCTGGGTGCTCAGGTCCTCTAAAAATCTGGTCCTAAATGAGGTGCCTCAATATGAAATAAGCTCTTTTGTAAATATGACTGTAGGTGTTGAGCCTTCTCAGGAGTTTTGATCCCTCATGTCATTTGTGTGAGCCTGAGAACGTTTTTTTATTCATTCATTTTAACTCTTGCATTTCAGCCTCTTTATTTTTGGCTCGGGTCTGTTAAAAGCTCATATTTGAGCCTTCTCTTTCCTCTAACCAGAACCAGCACCCCACCTAGAGAGTATTTTCATCAGTGCAAATTAGTGCAATAATCCCAGCTCAATCAAAGTGAGGCTTCTGACATCCAGCCCACCCTCTAATCTTGCTTTCCTACCCCCAACAGGTCACGAATGCACCCCACTGTGGGGAACTCTTTGTGGCCATCCCTGCTTCTGATGCTCACACTGATGGATTGGAGCAGAGGAAAATCTAGTACTGGTTAGAGTCCCTGGGCTGTCAGTCAGTATCAAGTTCTTTGGTTGTTTCTCCAGTGGGGCAGCAGTCAGAGTGTGAAGAGAAAACAACCTCACAAGCACTGACTAACAGATCAGCAGAGAGCAGTGAGGCATCAGGCTGAGGCGCTCTGGGATTCAACGCTTGCAGGCTGCATCCCCTCAGCAGAACAGCACATAGTGAAAAAGGGAAACCTGTGTTGCTTGTGATTCAAAGATTCAGTATCGCTAGCTTCCTGCTGTTCTCCCTGATGATCACACAGCCCACTGGTTCTCTCCTGCTGGACTTTAGCTGGGAGGTGGAATATAGCACTGAGGGGGGAAAAGGAGAGAGCAAAGGGAGCTAATGAGACCTTGCTGCAGCGTGTGGGTGCTTTACACCACTCTGCCACGGTACCTCAGGCCTGACAGGTGTGCTTTACTAGGCCTTCTGCCAAACTGACACTGGGCGATGGGGGATTTTGGTGTCCCCTCCATGCCACGGGCGCCCTTCAGTCCCACCCACGAGCCCTGGCCCCGGCCAGGGATTCGGCTCTGGCCATGGACAGAGAGCGGTGCTGCCACAGTGGGGATGCAGCCACAGGCGGGGATCTGCGCAGCAGGCAGGGAGCCCCTTGGTGCCCCCTAAATTTTGGTGCCCTAGGGCGACTGCTTAGGTCACCTCTATGGGTGGACCGGCCCTGCTTTCTGCACTTCCTGCCTCCCAATTAAGCCAATAATCCTCAATACCGTGCTATTCTAACCTGGGACCCTCTGCCAGTGTACCTCTGTTTGGATCCCAAGGACTTCTACTGTTGCTTGTCTGAGACCTTAATCCCGCAAGCCAGTCTGCCTGAGGCCTTCAGTCTTGACCTGCAGCACTACTAGAGGGCCATATGCACCCACAGAGGTGGTCTTAGGCGATCAGGGGCCCTAGGTGAAGTGCTACAGCGGAGCCCAGTATAGGCCCTCACGCTCCCCCTCTGTGGCCCCAGCTCCACAGCACTGGCCCCCACCATGGCCTAGCTTCCTGCCACTGGCCCCTGGCCCCCAGCACTCCCTCTGTGTCCAGTGGCAGATTAGGGACCTCTGGGCCCGTGGGCCTCTTGCACTGGAGGGCCCCGCTTGGGCTCTACCTGCACTCACCTGGGGTCACAGCCCCCCTCCACTCTACAGCCCTGCCCCTTGTGGGAGGGCCGGTGCTGGGGTGGGGTGGGGTGGGGGGGTGCTGAAATGTTGCTGTTGAGGACAGGATCGAGCAGCCTGCAATAGTCCTCGTCTCAAATCGCTTCTATAGCACCATAACTCTCCAATTCCCATCCCTCAACAGGAAATGGAGAGTCTAAATCCCTGCAAAAACACCAGGCACTGCATTAGTTCACCTTGTCTCTGACGTAAGTTCTGTCCATGTGGCAAGGAAAGTTTGGAAATCAACAGCCCATTTGGATTAGCGCTGGGACCTGAAGATCTGGCTCTGAACCTTCCCCCAGTTTAGGAATCTAAGGTGGTATTGAGACTTTTCCACCCCCCCTCACAAGTACAGAATAATATAATATAATATAATATAATATAATATAATATAATATAATATAATATAATATA
>ML681963.1:44700422-44780286 GCA_007922195.1 Podocnemis expansa
TAATATAATATAATATAATATAATATAATATAATATAATATAATATAGGCATTATTTCTTCTGTAATTGTTGTAATTATTCTTATTACAATGTCGGGATGCCAGGTGACTCTTGTTGGTGAGAATAGTGTTGGTGAGGATAACCCTCGACACCTACCTCTCCACCACGTCCACTCAGTAGGAGCCAGCTCCTTCATTAAAGTAAACTGCTCTAGCTCTGCCAAAGACAACAGCAGTGCACTGATTCACAAGACTCTAAGCCCCAGGCAATGATTTTGCCCTTTTGTTCCAAATCCATTAAGTTCTCTGCAATCCCGGCATCTGCCAGTTTGCTCACTCAAGATATGACACTAATCCAGGTGACAGCTGCCCAACTAAGAAAGCCAGCAGCAACAGCTGACATGGCAATGGGCTTCTTCAGGAGAGAGGGCTACAGAGTTATGCAGCTTACAATAATAAGTGAACTTTCAGGCTTACAATGTGCAGCATACACTTGCGGATGACATCAGCACAAAACTCTTGAAGGAGGACCACAGTGGGGACAGGGAGAAACACAACACTTTTAAAGAAGGAGTCTACTTGGCTTGTGGGAGGGATAAAAAGCAGGGAAAATATTATATCAACAGTGTTTTAGCAAAAAATGTGCCACTCTGTGCCCACTGAGGCATCATTTGCAATTTTGATAAAATGCTGGAAACTCCAGAAAATGAAAATAAAATCTATTTTGCAATATAACTACATTCAAACTATCTTGCTTGCTCACTCTCCAGTGTGTGCTCAGCAGACCTGCTGGGATTCCTGTCCCATAGAAATATTTGAGATTTCAAACATTTGCCCCATCCCAAGTTGGGGGAAAAAAACCATCAAAATCTCAGACCTTTACATGAACCAACAAAAACAAAAAAGTTTCTGTGTCGGTGAACTGAAACAATTTGCTTCAATAACGTTGCACCATTCCTTTTTGCTCTTTGACCCTGTTTGGTTTAAAAATAATTTTTTCATCATAATTTGCTTATGTTTTTCAGGAAGGGGGAGTCATTCTGACAGGAGCACTCAGCATTTTGGAGAAAGTGGACGTAGAAAACGTCACCACCACCTTTCAAAGAATTTTTGAGTTGACCCATGTGCCACAACCCATCCTCTTCTCCACAACTGGTTCCGGTTTTGACAAAGCAGCATTTTTTCAGTGGGAAAACTGTTGTCAGTTGTTGGCTGCATGTGTGTTCTGTCTGTGGGTTGTCCTGGCTCTGGCCAGATAGCTGGCCCAGTAGACCTTGACTGAAGTGCCAAGGAAGACCATGGGCTTGATTCAGAGGTGAAGCCACCTAGTCAGTGGGTTTATTGCTCACAAAGAACAGTACATGCACCCCAGAGACTCTAAAGGGACACCAAACAATGTACGCCCATGACAATGGAACAGCTCAGTCAGTGGCAAGATTGGCCTCCAAAGCCAGCCACAGATTTCCCTTCTGTGACCCCTCTTCTATACACAGATACAAACAAGTTACCCGTTACCCTTCTGACGTGCTTAGTTACCACCCTATACCTTGCCAAGTTCCAAAGGGGCAGCTGTATTAGTCTAGTTCAGCAAAAGAAGCAAGGAGTCCTGTGGCACTTAAAGACTAACAAATTTATTTATCGCATGAGCTTTTGTGGGATATACCTTGTATTCCTTGGTTCAAACAAAACATCTCCATCCATCATCCTGACTTTATCTTTTAGGAGAGGTCAGTGCATTCCTGTACTACCTTTGGGGAGCGTGCTTATATCATAACTTTGTATTGGACTGTTCTGGTACCCAGAGTCGTAATTAGTAATTTTGGCGCCTGGGGCAAGGACCCCAGACGTTCCCCTTCCCCCCAGGCCCCGAACCAGCCTGGGCCCCCGATCCAGACCAGGGCCCGATCCTGGTGCAGGATTTTAGAGGGCAGAGGGGATGGATCTGGCTTCCTGCAGCAGCTGGGGATGGATCTGGATCCCCCCCAACCCTGTGCGGCTTGCCAGTGGCAGCAGAAGCTTCCCCACTTGTCTGGTGGCAGCTGGGGATGGATCTGGATTTGCCTGGCCTGCCAGCAGTGGTGGAAAGTTTCTGCCACTGCTAGCAGGCTGTGAGGATTGGGATCTATCCCCAGCTGCTTCCAGACAAACTGGAAAGCTTCTGCTGCTGATGGATCTGGATCCCTGCAGCCTGCTGGCAGTGGCAGTGGCAGTGGCAGTGGCAGTGGCAGTGGCAGTGGCAGTGGCAGTGGCAGAAGTTTTCCACCACCACTGACAGGCTGGGGGAATCCAGATCTGAGCTGAGCTGCAGTCAGACAAGTGGGGAAGCTTTTGCCAAACCAGCAAGCCGTGGGGGGTGGGGGTATATCTGGATTGCTACCAGGGGCAGTGGTAGAATTTTAGGGGGCTCAGGGTTGGGATCTGGCTTCCTGTGGCAGCTGGGAACAGATATGGATCCATCCCCAGCTGTGGCAGGAAACTGGATCCATCCCCTCCACCCTCTAAAATTCCCCACCCAGGCCTTTGCCCTGTTTGCCCCGGCCTAGTTATGGCTCTGCTGGTACCACCCCTCTGAAATGTGTTTACATGAATATGTAGTGCCTTCTACCACTTAGGGATGTTGGTGGTTTAGCAATGCCAGCCATATCGTTGCCAAATCTGCGTACTGGACAGTGAATCTATAAGCAGGTACTTGTTTTGTACCAGGGCCTAATTCCTGTCCATAGTTTAACTTGCTGCTTTTGGTTCAGGCCTCATGTCTTCTACCAGGCCCTGTGTTTCAGGCTTTCTCTACCAGTGCCCAAAAATTCTCAGTTATCTCTACCCACCAGGTCCTTCCAGACCTGCATAACCCAGGTCAGGATTTAGGAAACTGTTACACAAGGCAGTACAGGCTGTGATAGAGGTGAGCCAGCCAGAATGACAGAGTTGGTTCATATCCTGCAGTTTCAATAAAGAATCTGGTCTGTAGTTCAGTGCTGGCTCCCTTTCGCCAGAAGGATCCTGTGTTCTCTCTCTTTATTTTATTATATTACTGTATTCATGCAAACAGTGACAGTCCAATTGTGTCTTCTGGCTTAATCAAGCAAATGGGGTGTGGGGGGTGTGGAAATGCTTGAATAATGGGAGATTCCAGTGGTCCCAGATGGGCCATTGTGGATAGTTGCAAATTGCCTCCACTCCCCTTTCTTAAAACATGTGATCCTGTCCCCCACTGAAATGGACAGCATGCCTAGGAAGGTGCTCCAAACCACAAGCCACCTGATGGTTTTTCTGGGCCTAGCTCTCTGTCATGTGGCATCTTATTTAGAGGACTGCAAAGCACTCCCTGTTTGCACTGGGGTAAATGACTCAAGCAGGTGCTGGGCAGCAGGGAATCAACCCCCACGTGTACAATGAGGGCATTGCATGACTTGCTCAGATTTTTTACACACACTGTTGAAAAAATATGAGCATGGCCCTCCAAACAAGAGGCTTAGCTAATGCCCTGTCCTATATTCAGTATGCTCCCTGCCAGGACCAGGGCAAAAATCCACTTCAAGCTGTTTTAAATGAATGCTTCCTTTCATTAGAAATGACTGTTGCCAGCATGCGTCATTGCTCCTCTGGGAAGATGTGAATTTTGAGGGCTCAAATTGTGACAAGCTGAAAATATGACATATTAGTGATGTGCCCTTTGCATACATCTTGTTGGCATACTGGCAACAGTCCTCTGTTGTGTGCAGCAGGATGTAGCATTCAGGTGTACCTATTTAAAGTTCCAGAGAGTTAGGCATGTTAGTCTAGTTCAGCAAAACAAACAAGGAATCCTGTAATACTAATTCTAGGCAGCAGCTTTGAGGATAAAGAGTCGCTTCTTGTTAAGGCACCAGCCAGCTCTGCAACAAACTCCCTATAAGACCTTTGCCCACTCAGTTAATCTTTCTGTTGCTCAGTTCCCCATCTGTAAAATGGGTTAATAGCACTTTCTTTTTGTCTTCTTAGACTGTAATTCTTCAGAGCAGGGTCTCTTGCCACCTCTTGCTTTCTCAATATCTGGCTGTACAGCACATGGCATCCTGATCAAGATTAGTTTCTGTAATGGAACAGAAATTTGGGAAGCCACACAAATCAAGCATTAAAGAAAGGGGAGTGGATGGCTTAGGGGATAGAGTATTGTTTGTTTTCAGCAGCCTCCACACACTGTGCCTAGGGCTTTGCAAACACAAAATAAAGCAGAACCTCTGCCCAAGATTGATTCAAAGATAAATAGGCTACGAAAAAAGAAGGTATACAATACAGTAAAGTAATCATGTTGGTAACTGGCCTGGCAAGTACCGGGAGGATTTGGGGAATCTATCTACAATTTGCAAACCCCAGTTTGAGATTACGATCTGTTTGTGTCCATCTCGCATGCCATTTTGATGATAAGGTTGGCCTGCTTTTGATCATGTCTTGTTACCTCTGTCCTATGATGGGACACAAAGGGCTAGCAATGGAGGATTATTACACCTAGATGGGCTTCTATCCAAATGGGAGCTCCCTTGGACAACGGTGGCCAAATCAAGCAAGCCAGTTTACTTGGCAAGGCTGGTAACTAGGCAGTGCTTAATTTGTGCTGAGGCTTGTGAGAGCAGAGTCCTGCCACCTCCAGGAGTGCCAGTCCATACCCCCAGTTCCTCTGGCCTGGGCTCATCAGTTATGAAAGTAAAAAAGAAACTGCTTAAGCCCCAGAACCTCTTTCATTATAAGTTAAGCCCTGGTACCAGGTGGGGGATGCTGAATACTGGACAAGGCTGAGCTGGAGATCACTAACCAGTCGGAATGCCCATTTGTAAAAGGCAATCTTTCAGAGCAGCTATCTCGGAGACCAGGAGGAGCAGAAAGCCAGGCTGTGCAGATGCAGGATGGTGGATATGTGTGAGGATTCTGAGGCAATCTCAAAGACAGTTTGAGAGTGGGGAGGGAACTGAGGCAGGGGACTGCAAACTGGTATTTGTGGTTTCGTCTGGATCTCAGGGGCATCATTGCTGTAGAGCCCAAAGGGCTGCAGCCACCCCCCATCTCCCGCCCAGCCCTGGCAGGGGCTGGGGCCAGATCTGGCCCACCAGGGCCACCAGCTGCTGGCTAGCAGATGCAGGAGTCAGATCCAGGCCAGGGCCTCCTGCTGCCAGCTGGCAGGAGCTGGATTGGGCCCTGGGGGGCAGACAGGGCCCAGGGGCAGGACTGCGCAGCAGGGAACAGGGCGTGGGCCCAGGCCTTGATCTTTTTTTCAGGGCAGCAACACCCCTACTTGATCTATATATTCCTTATGCTGTTCAACTCAAAGAGTGACTGTTTTAGAATCCCTTCTGCAAAGCCTGTCTGGTTTGTGCTTCATTTATCTCAAGTCTACAAAGAGGGAACCTGTAAGCCAGCATGCCATGATGCTGGAGGTCTGAAAGGGGTGTGCTTGGGTCTTGGGGGAATCAGCACACGTTCTTGAGACCACAAGGTCCCATGGCCATGTAGAGGAATCAGAGTTTGTGCCCAGGAAATGGACTGGAGAGGTTGGAGGTAACACCAGCAAATTCCCAGACCCACAATAAGGGAAGATTAAAAGCACATGAAATCCAAACACAGCAGCCTGGTGAATGTCCAGGTTGAGCAGTTCAACAAGAGCTGTGACATGCAATGACTTCGTTTCTTCTCACTAGATAGGTTACTGCCAATTGCCAACAATCCAACCACGTTCAGCTGGGTTTGCATAGACACCATGGCAGGTGTGGATTTTTGAGGATGATTTTTTTTGGGAAAGTTAATAGTGTTACAAACCAGGGCCTGCACACACTAGAGTCAATGGAAAAAGTCCCCAGATCTACCTAAAGGACAGCATTCCACGCATAGGGATGGCAAGAAGGAAGTCTGGGGGGCGCTCAAGGGAAGAGCAGAAGTTGAGGGTGTCACTAGCAGAGAATAAGGCCTAGGGATGGTAGGCGTGAAAAGAGATAAGCCAGATTTTTCAAGGTGCTCAGGACACTGGATACAGGCTGTGGGCAGAGTTCCACTAAATACCAGCCTCATAGGTGCGTGACGTTACCCAGGGTACAATTTGGACTGATGGACAATCTGGACTGATGTCCCCTCTGTTCTCCAACCTGGGTGCCTTTAACACTGCTCTCCTGTAAGATCCACCACTACTGTGTACTTACACAGAGCCCTGCAGGAATACTGGAGTCAGCCACTCTTGAATTACACTGCAGGCAACCCCAACAAATTCCCAGACCCAGACTTCCCCAGAAAAATATGTCTTGTACTTCCCAGCTCTTTCCTGGACAACACGAGCTCATCCAGAGTCCCTCATTTTATTAACAGAAAACAACATGCACAAATCCTGTCATCCCACATGGCATTTCTTAAACACTTTGATCCAAACATGCTGGTCTAGCCAAAACAATGAAACACATTTATTAACTACAGAAGGATAGATTTTAAGTGACTACAAGTAATGAGGCATAAAAGTCAGAATTGGCTACAAGGAAATAAAAGTAAACACAACTAATGTCTCACTTAACAAGGTAAGTGAATTCAAATCAACATCTCCCTTGCCACATGGTCTAGCACAGTGCTTTTCAAACTTAGGGTCAGGACCCAGCACTGGGTCATAGACCCTCAGGCACTGGGTCATGGCGGCCCAGGCTGCTGCTGCCAAAAGACTGGAATGCATTGCTCAAAGATACAGTTGTTGGGTCACGGGCATAAATGATTTTTTTTCAACTGGATCTTGAGGAAAAAAAGTTTGAAAACCACTGGTCTAGCAGCCTTATTAGCTGAATTCTTGTCACCTGGGATCCCTACCCAATGCTGCTCCTCAAGTGTTGTGCATAGCATAGGTAGAGAGAAAGGGAAGAATAAATTTGGGACATCTATTCTCCCTTCAAAAAGCATCTCCAGCTGAAGTTCAGTAGGCAGAAAGTCCGTGTGGGATGGGAAGCTCAAGCTGTTTTTTTATTTTTGTCAAGCTATAGATTTTTTGCCCACATCTCTTTACTGACACAAAAAGTAGACACTTAACCAGCTGATGGTCCATGTGATTTTGTTGAACCTGGCTGGGCATCAG
Source organism: Podocnemis expansa (assembly GCA_007922195.1). Classification (NCBI taxonomy): domain Eukaryota; kingdom Metazoa; phylum Chordata; order Testudines; family Podocnemididae; genus Podocnemis; species Podocnemis expansa. The sequence goes on from ML681963.1 coordinate 44,707,497, forward strand.
CTCCCCTTTTGTCTCTGAAGAACTGGTTTGTGGTGGTTCCATAGACCTGGAACACGTCTTAGTAATGCCATTCAGAGGAATCTTATCACTTGATACACAACATTGCCATGCATATATACCAGGACAATAATGATCAGCAAATTATGAGTCTCCAGATACCTCACAAGGCACACTTTTTACAAATAAATCATGGCCCTGTAAAAGGGGTTAATGTAAGGGCACAGATTGTCCCGTGTGAGACACTTATAGATTTTAAAGCCAGAAGGGACCTACAGACTGTCCTTGTCTGAACTATGAAACATAGGCCAGAGAATTTCATTCTCTCACTTCCGTACTGAATCCCATAATTTGTGTTTGACTAAGCAGCTTCAGAAAGGCAGCCAGTCTTGATTTGATAACTTCACAAGATGCAGAGTCAATCCCTCACCTTTGAGGTTTGTTCTCATAGCTAATCACCCCCCGCTGTTAAAAACACGTGCCTTGTTTCAAATTGGCTTTTGTTTGACTCCAGTGTCTACCCGTTGATTCTAGTTCCTCCTCCCTCACTTTGGTTGGATTATTCTGTAATGGAGCAGAGCTATTACACAGCACAACTGAATAGTCTCCTTAGCCAGGAATCCCTTGCCAAAAACAAGCATAATTCTTCAGGCCTAAGTGAAGAGCAAGAAACCAGCTGGCCACCAAGTGAGCACCCACGTCAGTCTCTGCACCATTAGCAGGGAAAGCAAGCCCTGGCTGAAAGTTCTGGAAGATATGGCTCAGTCTTGCAGGTTGAGCACGAAGACAAGAGTCAGCCTGACCATGACACATAAGGCTTAGCCAGGACTCCAGGGATGTGCTTGAACAGTTAGCTCATGCCACAAGTTTTGTTGCTATGGTTGTTGGCTCTAACTAGATCAAAGCTAGCATGGGTAGGTCCACATGGGAGGCAGTCACACTTCTGATTGTAGTGTATCTCCCCATAGAGCTAACTAAGTTCACCCATCTTCGAAGCATCTGACGAAGTGGGATTTTCTCCCACGAAAGCTCATGCGAAAAATAAATCTGTTAGTCTTAAAGTGCCACACGACTCCTTGTTTTTTGGGGGGCTTTGAGACACACTCAGTCTGCCTCTGTGGCCGCTGGACTCAATGGCCAAACTCATGCTGGTTGTAAAGGGTGCAGTGTGTCACTGGGGAGCGTTGCTGAACAGTGCATCTAGACACTTATGTAATGACTTCATATCTTCTTAGTATAGGCAGACCTGGTGATGCTAGTAGCTGCCACATCAGCCGCAGAGGAAAAATAAAATTCTTGGCTTTGGGAAAGTGTCACCTGCCTACATGTGGCCACAGTTAAGCATGCATGTTTTCTATCTCCTTCCTCCTGCTCACCATTTCACCTACTTTCTTCCCAGAGGGGTGTTCCAAGAGCCATGCCCAGAGCCTTCACAAATCACAAGTGGGAAGATTCTCGAGTGGAAATGAGACGGCTGGAGTTTAAATGTGTGCACGTCTGCGTGCACATGCACTTGCTTCAGGGCTGGCCCAAGGCTTCTTGGTGCCCTGGGTGCCTGTGATTTTGGTTGCCCCCACCCCGGTGGGCCGGCTGGTGTGTGTGTGTGTGTGTGTGTGGGTGGGTGGGTGGGTGGGTGGGTGTGGGTGTGGGTGTGGCGGGGGGCAGGGGCTGGTGCAGCGAGATGCTTTGGGTGAGCAGCAGGCTGGTCTGGTCTGAAGTCGGCTGACATGCAAGCCAGCAGAGTGGCTCCTGCCTGCCTCCCTCCTGTCAACGGTGGTGGCAGACATAATGGGGGGGGGGGCCGCCCCCCAACAACGTAGCCCTCTAGACTATGGAGCTCACAGGGAGGAGTGTTAAGTATTGATCTCCCCTGATGGGCCTCAATTTCCTGTGTCAGTTTCTACCTCCCAAGCCTTGTGTCATCAAGGGGTGGGGGTGAGTTTCTATCCCCCTGAACAGTTTCTCCGCACCCCCGTCACCATGAAGGAGGGATCATTGTCTGGGGTCCCAGTTACATCATTGGTCCTGACCTGCACCTCACTTCCAATTGGCTATTTTATACTCTGGCCGTGCAGTACACTATTTAAGCCCCTGCCTCAGTTGGCTGTAGCGTTCTCCCATCCTCGAACACTAAAGGGCACGTCACAAACCGGTCGGACTGATCCCCCAACAGAGACAGGGAGCTCCCACCCGTGAGACTTTTGGGTGTACTCGAAATGCCGGCCGAATGATTACGTACTGGGATGCTGCAGCTGGTCTGCCTCCTCGCTTTGGGTTCCACTATGGTGCTAGGACAGGTCTTATAAACTGATACAGTTATTCTACCTCTCCTGATTTGTTTCTTTCCTTTTTGTTCTTTTCTCTATAATACCATTTATGCATTGTTTATAAGTGTAGTCTTTTTTTTTCTTTAGGCATTGTTTATAAGTATAGCTTTTTCCCATTTATGCATTGTCTATAAGTGTAGTTTTTTCCATTTATGCATTGTTTATGTGTGATTTTTCGTTTGATCCCAGTATAGTCCTTTTACTACGTAGTTTATTATCCCTCTTGCATAGTCCTTTTCACTGTGTAGCTGTTTACCCCCCCCCCCATAGGCATTTTTGTTGCTATTTCATTGTATGCCTTTATGAGACTACTATAAAATTTTTTCTATTGAAAATTGGTGTCTGTCTCCTTGGTGGGTGTTGCCAGTCCATCGCAGTTATATCGCAAACCCCAGGGGTTCAACACCTCCCACCCACTCCTCCTAGCCCCCAAGCCTGTCGCTACCCCCACCCCCCCACGCAGCACTTACCTTTTCTTCAGTGGGGAGCGGGGCCAGCCAAAAAACCTTCTTGCCTTGCTGTGCACTGTTTGGCTCCCTAGGTGATCCTGGTGTGCATTCCTGAGTGTGTGCATGTGTTCATGCATTTGCGCATGCGTAAGAGTAAGCAAAAGCGAGAAAGTGAATGGGAGTGAAAGTGAATTAGTGGTATGTGTGTCAGTTTCTCTGTCTTAATCTCTATTTCTCAATTTTGTATGATTTTTGGGGTGATTGTGTGTCAATGAATAATGCATGCACGCGCGTGTGTGTGTGTGTGTGTAATATATGGGTGTGCTTGAGAGAGTGTGTGTACATGCATGACTGTGCATACCTCTATGTGTGTTTCTATGTGCCTCCATGCATATGTGGGCATACCTGTGTGAATGTTTGTGCAGGTGTGTGATTTCTGTATATCTCCCAGTGTGCACTGGTGTGTCTGTGCATTTCAGTAGAGTTGCATATGTTGTGTGCCTTTTCCTGTGTGCTTTGTGTCTGTTTCAGGGCTCCTTAAGCAGATGGTGCGGAAATAAATCATCATAATAGGCAGTGATGATAACAATGATGAAAAATATTAACTCAGAACTTTGCAGTTGCACAACTGCACAGTGCTTCATACAAATGAATAAATCAAACCTGACTGTCAAATCCAAGGCTTGCTTTTGGCCTCTAGTTTCAAACTGAGAAAGGAGTCCGTTGCCCCTGGCCCACCACTTCTGTCTGAAATCCCGACAAATTCACAGAGTTGCCTACCAAGCTAGCTGCGGTGTACTCACTGCAGCTATTTCAGTGCCTGTGATTATGCGCCCACTCAGACTTTGCCACACCTGTCAAGGACATCCATAAACCCCTCTAGAGAAAACACAAGGCCTGTCAACATACCACTAAAGAAAGCAAGACTGGAAGAAGGAATAAAAGCAGGTAGAGTCCAGGAGGAATAATGCTGAACCAGTGCTGCTGCCATGCTGTCCAACTTCTCTCTGTAGTCAGGTACCTTAGCGTTGCTAGGCTACCAGTGAGGGGGGCTGAGGGTTCTTGTCTCAAAATTCATCCCATAGCCATGGGTGACCTCACTGGGAGGAGAGGGGCACTGAGCATCCCACAGGTGAGAAACCGGAGAGAGGGATAGAGCCCGGGTGTCAGCAGCTAGGTCATTATTTGTGCTTGTTATATCCTGTGGAGTTGGGAGAGGGGGGTATGGCAGGGCAAAACAGGTAAGCCATAATGCAGTATATGGACATAGGAAAAGTTTGTCCTCCCTTGCTCCTTAGGGATACTCCTGAGCTTGCCACTTTCTTGGGACCTGGGCTCCTTTTTAGGTGCACAGCATGGTCAACAGTGACTTGTGATGCACATAAGGTCTTGTTCTCCCCCACCCCTATCTTGTGGAGCAGGAGAGCTAGATTTGTCCAAGAGGGAAAAGGAAGGAGCAGAACCATTCACACCATTTTTAGCCACTTTTCTTCACCTCAGGTGATGCCCAAGGCTGCTCCATGCCATGCAGGTCGCTGCCTGTGGTAACAGAACAAGCCCCAAAGAGAAGCGAGATGTCTTCCCTGAAGAGGAGAGAAGCAGTGCAATGGGGACAGCTGCCCAAGTGGCACAGCAGGTGCCCCTGCAAAGGAGAGAGCTGGCATTTAGAGGGAAAGGCAGAGAGAAGAGATGAGAAATTCATAGGGAGAAGAGAATTGAGGAAAGAATGGACAGGAAAAAGGGGGGCTTAGTGCTCAGGGACTGAGGACACAAAGGAATCAGAAAAGGTATTCCTCTGCTTTCCAACCGTTTGACCATCTCATGGCCCATGCTGTGAAGAGCTGAGCCAGATTCACCACTGGTGCCAGCTGACACAACTAATACAGCTTATTCCACCTGGGACTCTGGGCCAATATCTCCTGGTGCAGCCTGCCTACAAAACAAGAGCTCCCCCAGGGCCACACTGCCTGGCAGAGCAGTTCTGCCCTGTGTGTGAAGGGTTACACGTTGGAAACTGGCTCTGGTTTCTCTCTGAGTCACTATCTCTTCCTGGCTGCACAATGGCTCTCAGACAGGCCTGCCTGTCTCACATGATTTTGCGTGTCCCAAAGTGAAAAACCTTTGGCATTTGATGAAGATGAAAGCTGTGGCCTGGTGGCTGTCTCAATGCACTAGCTGGGCTGACTGAGGTGAAACCCAGTAGTGACTGTGCGTCGCTGGACTCACCCCATTCCCCCCAATGCCCTGTCCACAGAATATGTGAGGCTTTTGGACTCAGAGCTAGGGAGCACTGGTGTTTTAGTTCAAGGCCCAGATTTAGACCCTGGTGTCTCAGTCAAGATGGCAGCTGCCATGGACTCACCAGAAATGACTCTACTTAAGGCAAGCAGGGAAATTGAGGGACTTCTCCGTAGTAACACTGGGCTGGCAATGCCTTTGCGGGGTCACACAAGGAGTCAGTCACACAGCTGCAGGGCCAGAACTGGCTCTTCTAGCACTTGGGGCAAGCAGCCCCAAAAGCGCCCTTCCCCGACCAGGAGCATCGCTGCCCCGGGAAAGGACCTGGGGCACCAGCCAAGGCCCCACCTCATACCTGGAGACCCTGCCCCCTGGCCACAGGACATGCACCCGGCCAGGGATGGGGCTGCAGCAGTCACGGGCGGCTAGGCCCTGGCTCCTCAGCCAGGGATGGGGCCAGGAGCGGCCACGGGTAGCTGGGGCCAGAATGGCTGCTGCAGCTGTGGGTGGCTGGGCCTCGGATCTCTGGCCTGATTGGGCTGGAGACTGGGAGAGGTGGGGCCCTGCCAGACCCGGGGCACTGGCACCGGGATTCGGGCAACAGGCCCCGTGTGCCTGGTGCCAGTGACTCCCCTGGTCCTGACCCTGGCATTTGACACAGTTCCACACAGGGAATTATTAGTTAAATTGGGAAAAATGGGGATTAATATGAAAATTAAAAGGTGGATAAAGAACTGGTTATGGGGGAGATTACAGAGGGTCATAGTGAAAGGTGAACTGTCTAGTTGGAAGGCGGTTACTAGTGGAGTTCCCCAAGGATTGGTCCTGGGACCCATCTTATTCAACCTTTTCGTTACTGACCTTGGCACAAAAAGTGGGAATGTGCTAGTTAAGTTTGCAGACAACACCAAGCTGGGAGGTATTGCCAATACAGAGGAGGATCAGGATAGCATACAGAATGATTTGGATGACCTTGTAAAGTGGCGCTATAGAAATAGGATGAAATTCAACAATGGGAAGTGCAAGGTCATGCACTTAGAGACAAACAACAGGAATTTTTCTTATAAGTTGGGAATGCATCATCTGGAAGTGATGGGGGAGGAGAAGGACCTGGACATACTGGTTGATCACAGAATGACAATGAGTAGCCAATGTGATGTTGCAGTGAAAAAAGCTAATGCGGTCCTGGGGTGCATCAGAAGGGGTATTTCCAGTAGAGGTAGGGAGGTCTTAGTACCGTTATACAAGGCACTGGTGGGACCTCACTTGGAATATTGTGTACAGTTCTGGTCACCCACGCTTAAGAAAGATGAAGTCAAACTGGAACAGGTGCAACGAAGGGCTACAAGGATGATTCATGGAATGGAAAATCTTCCGTATGAGAGACGACTTAAAGAGCTTGGTTTGGTTAATCTGACCAAAAGAAGGCTGAGAGGAGATATGATTGCTCTTTATAAATACATTAGAGGGCTAAATACAAGGGAGGGAGAGGAATTATTTGAATACAGTGCTATTGTGGACACAAGAACAAACGGATACAAATTGTCCATCAGAAAATTTAGGCTTGAAATTAGATGCAGATTCTTAACCATCAGGGGAGTAAAGTTCTGGAATAGTCTACCAAGGGAAGTAGTGGGGGCAAAAACCTTAGGTGCCTTCAAAACCGAGCTTGATAGGTTTATGGAGGGAATGATATGATGTACAATATAGCTTGGCCATTGTCTGTCTTTTATTACTGGTGAGGGGGTCTGATAGTGATCTGGGAAGGGGCATTAGATGGAGTGGGTTTTGAGTTATTACAGAGAAGTTCTTCTTGACCTGGCTGTTGTGGACTTGTCCTCATGCTCAGGGTTTAACTGACTGCCATATTTGGGGTTGGGAAGGAATTTTCCCTCAGGGCAGATTGGCTTGGGCACTGAGGTTTTTTTGGCCTTCCTCTGTAGCATTGGGCATGGCTCATTTGCTGGTTGATTCTCTGTATTAAAGTCTTTAAATCATGATTTGAGGACTTTAATAGCTCAGTTGTGGGTTTGAGATTCATTGTAGGAGTGGGTAGGTGAGGTTTTTATAGCCTGCAGCGTGCGGGAGGCCAGACTAGATGATCATAATGGTCCCTTCTGACCTTAGCATCTATGAGCCTATGGCCCCAATCTAGCCTGGACCCGATCTGTCCCCAGGTGTCACAGGAGGCCCCAGACGCCGAATTTTAGAGGGTGCAGGGGATGGATCTGGCTCCTCAGTGGTGCCTGGGGCAGCAAGGAGATGGACCCACCATGGGGAGCTGGATCTGTACCCTGCGCCCTCTAAAATTTGGTGCCTGAGGCTTTGCCCCGGTTGCCCCAGCATAGTTATGGCTGGCATGAGAAGCCAGGGTCCCCAGATCCACTAGACTAGACTACCCATTCCTGGCCACCAGTGATGCCGCAGAATGAGCTTTCTTCCAGCTTACGCGGGTCCTGGAAAGGCAAAACCAGCGCTCTGTGTGGGACGTGCAAACCTGCATGGAGACAGAGGTCATTAGGGTACTAGCCCTGCACTGTCCCAGCTTCACTGCTCCAGCACGTGCGCTAGCTAGCTTGGGCATGTCAGTTCCAATGGCAATCACACCCCATCATTGGGACTGGACTCAATGACCTCTCATTGTTCCTTCCAGTTTCTATGATTCTATATGTGGTCAATGCCACAGCTGGGAACTGCCCTCCTTGCTTTGCAGGAGCCATTTTCTTCCTTTGGGCCAGTCTCCACAGCTTATCCAGGCCTTGGCTTCAAGAAGGAGGGCACTTAGTGCCAGTGGTGATTTGGGTTTGTAAGATAGCCTCTGAAGAGGGCCACATTGCTCCTTACTGGCTAGTGAGCTAGCTTACCCCTCAGAAGACCTAGGTTCTGCTCCTGGTTCTGGCAACCTTGGGCAAGTCACTTCCTTTCTCTACACCACAATTTCCCCAGCTGTAAAATGGGGACAATACTGACCTCTTTCATCAAGGCCTTTGCCATCTATGGCTATAAAGAACTAGGTATTCAATGGGCTAGGGATTAGTATCAAGATCAGATTTACACTAATGCTGTGCTTCAGGCTTAAATTAAGGTCTAGGTTTGGATTTAAGACACTCAACTCCCACAGTGACAGAAATCAGCCACATCTGATCCCATAAACAGGATCCTGGCCATTTCTGGCTTCTGTCCTAATCTGGAATCAAAATCATAAAGGCTTGTTAGTTTCTGAACCCAGGGCTCACAGAAATCCCAAAGCAGTGCAGCACTTCTTTGAAACACTCCCTGTTTCTACAAGGAACAGAACTGGACTCATGAAAAAACCACTTGCCTAGAAGCAAAAACACTGTCTAGTCCATTCCCAGGCCATCCATCCACCCACTGCTGGGATCTCTCTCTTGATCATCAGAGTCTACTCCTAAAATGTTTCCCATAACCTATTCTTCCCTTCCTGTCTGGGCATCATTAAAAGCTATAATAGAGGAAGATCAGAGGTGGGGAGGAGGGAAGAAAAGAAACACCATTCTCTCTGGATTTTGCAGAAGGCCAAATCCATAACTCCCTGTGTTTAATCTCCCTGTTTCAATTCCCTTTTATATTCTTGGTGACAGAGACTCACTTATTAAAGATTTTTAACAGCTAGCCACAGGCTCTGACTGCTCACACATAATTTCTACCCATTGAACATGAGCGAGTTTATTTTTATGTCTTTCAGAGAAGAAAGGGAGGAAAAGAGGGGAGGGGGAGAAGTAATCACCTTCCCAAATTGACTTGCTTAGACTTTCCAGAACGATGACAAGAAAGGAGAACCGGGGGAACGAGGGGTGTACCTTTGAACATATGAAAAATGGTAATAAGGATTCTCTCAAATACAAGAGAGCCATCATTAGCTGCTATTGTCTTACATAGCACAGCAGGCATCAAATTGTTTCTCCCTCCACCTCCAGCAGGGCCAATGTCTCTATTGGTGGAAATTGGCATTGTTCCAGTGACTTTGATGGAGCTACACAGTTTGTCACAAGTGGAGGAACTGGCTGTGAGTGTACATCAATAAAGCTTCGACGAGGCCTTTTTGGATTTAATGGAGGTGCCTGTTTTTGTGGAGGGTGCTACCTACTGGTTAGAACAAAGGCCTGGCCTCCCAGATTCTATTCCAAGCTCAGCTCTAGCAGCTCAGTGTGGCCTTGGACAGGTCATTCTGCCTCTCCATGTTTCAGTTTTGTCACCTCTTCTAAACCCAAAGGCTATGTCCACACACAAGCTCTTGTTTCGAAACAAGCCATTTCGAAACAAGCTGTTTCAAAATAAAGGCCTTATTTCGAAACACGTTATTTTGAAATAACAAAAAAAGCTATTTCAAAATAAGGAAAAAAGAGGGAATTGAAATAGCATGTCCACTGTGACATGCTATTTTGAAATAGGGGCAGGGAGGCCTGTGCTGGGCTGGGGACGCCCCACCCCCAGGATTCCCCTGCCCCCGCCCCCCCGCCGCTGCTTCTGCAGGGGGCAAGGGGGGGCTTCCCCTGCTCCCCCACCGCTTCGGTCATGGGCAGGGGGGCTTCCCTGGCGCCTCCCCGCCGCTTCTGCCGGAAAGGACAGAGGTGAGCCAGGCATCTCATTGGTGGTAAAGGAGTGTCACACTGGGCACATCACACAGTGTATAGTCCATCCATTGGACGCATCTGTGACTTTCTTTGGCCTAGCCCGTGGCCTACTCTCCAGTCTGTCCTGGGGCTGAGAGCATATGAGTTTCTGGAAGGATGCGCTGGCTTTGTTTTCCAGTAGGTTTTTTTTATTTTTAATGACTATTTAAGTCTTAGGATTCTTTCACCACTCATTTGTGTGGCAGTGCCAGCTACAACCTAAGAGTCAGCAGCCAGAGTGGCTATGGAGCCCCTTGGCAGTTTCCTTCCACTGCTTAGCCATGATTTGCTAGTGGCAGTTGCATAACATGGCTTGTACTTCCCTGTCTCCATCCAGTAGGCCCTTTGCTAATGCTGCCAAGGTGGGGATGGCCATCTCTGAGTAGAGACTTTGTGAATGAATTTCCAAAGGGATAGCCATGTTAGTGAACCTAACAACTGCTCTGATTTGCTGTTACTGTATGACCTGATCCTGTATTTTACACCTCCTTGCACTTATTTTCATTCCATTCTGTAAGTTCACCCATCTTTGAAGCATCTGACAAAGTGGGATTTTTCTCCCATGAAAGCTCATGTGAAAAAGAAATCTGTTAGTCCTTAAGTGCCAGACGACTCCTTGTTTTTTTGTGAATGAAGCCTTGTTCTTTCTCTCAAGAAGCCCTTGTGGGCATTACGTAGAGAAGAGGAAAACATATCCCACATGCCTCTGATTAGACTGAAAAAGAAACCCCCAGAGTGGTGGGGCTCAGCTGCAGCAAGACACAGGTTATTTAGCTTGGGAATCCAGACTTGGCTCAGTGAAAGTAAGTTAGGTGCTTGCTCATGTTGCACTGACCTGCCTAACAAGTCCTCAGCCAACAAGAGGGGCTTGGCTGCCATGACCAGATCTCTCTTAGCAGGAGGAGTCTTAGCAGAGCTATAGAGGGGGTGCCAAGGCTGGAATAGTAAAGGGTGCTGCAGGATAGGACAAAGGTGCTTTGGCAGCGCTGGGTGAGTGAGGCAGGAATGGAATGACAGAGAGCTCTAACAAGCACCATGTGCAAGATCCTGGAAAGCAATGAGCCAGGATTAAAACTGGCACATGCAGCCAAAGCACAGTGACGCTGATTACAGAGGCCAGTGGAGAATACAGGTGTGGGTGCTTAAATTTGTGCCAAACATACTGTACATTGGATACCCCCAGTGTAAAAAATGGAGTTTTATAAAGTGTTTTTGGATCTATTGCTAAAAGCATTAGGTAACAGCAAAGTATTATATTCTTTGACAGGGTTACTGGCTTTGAACAGTGATTTTCAAACCACGGGTTGAAACCTAGTAGTGGGTTGCAGACCCTCAGGTACTGGGCTGTGGCACTCCCTGCTGCCACCACTAAAAGACAGGAATGCATTGCTCAAAGATGTAATTGTTGGGTTGCGGGCATAAATTTTTTTTTTCAACTGAGTCCCAGGAAAAAGTTTGAAATCCATTGGCTTAGAGGGTGGGCAGAAGAAATAGACAAGTTATATCTTAATTTTATTAAGGCTTTTGACACAGACCCATGCGACAATCTCATTAATGTATTTTTAAATACATTAGAAATAAGAGAAAGTCCAAGAGCAACACAGGTCCATTACTCAACAAAAGGGGGAAACGATAGAAAATGTGGAAATGGCAGAGGAACTAAACGCTTCATTTCCCTCTTCACTGAGAAGGTTGGTGGTGACTGGATGCCTCAGTAAAAATGGGACAGGATCAGAAGCTAAAACAGGGAAAGACCAAATTAAAAATTACCTAGACAAGTTAGATGTCTTCAAGTCATCAGGGCCTGATGATATGTACCCAAGAATACTCAAGGAGTTGACTGAGGAGATATCTGAGCAATTGGCTATTATCTTTGAAAAATCATGGAAGACTGAAGAGGTCCCAGAGGACTGGAAAAGAGCAAATATTGTACTAATCTAGAAAAAGGAAAATAAGGACAACCAAGGGCATTATAGACCAGTCATTTTAACCTCTATCAGGAAAAATAATGAAGCAAATAATTAAGGAATCCATTAGGAAGCAAATTGTGTCAAACCAACCGGATAGCTTTCTGTGATGGGATATCAAGCCTTATGGATACAGGGGAAGCAGTAGATGTGGTGTATCAAGACTTCAGTGAGGCTTTTGATACAGTCTTACATCACCTTCTCATTAACAAACTTGGAAAGTCCAGCCTGGATGGAGCTACTATAAGATGGGTAAAAAATTGGTTGGATAATCGCTCCCAGAAAGTAATCATCAGTTTCCAGTCATGCTGGAAAGGCATAATAAGCAGGGTACCACAGGGACTGACTCTGGGTCCAGTTCTGTTCAATATTTTCATCAATGATTTAGATAATGGCATAGAGAGTACACTTATAAAGTTTACCAATGAGACCAAGCTGGGAGGGGATGCAAGTCCTTTGGAAGATAGGCTCACAGTTCAAAATGATTTGGATAAACTGGTGAAATGGTCTGAGGTAAACAGAATGAAATTCAATAAAGACAAATGTAAAGTACTCCACTTACAAAGGAACGATCCATTGAACATATACAAAGTGGGCAATGACTGCCTAGGAAGGAGTATTGCAGAAAGGGATATGGGTGTCATAGTGGACCACAAGCTAAATATGAGTCAACAGTGTAACGCTGTTGCAAAAAAAGCAAACAGCATTCTGGGATGTATTAACACGAGAATTGTAAGTAAGACACAAGAAGGAATTCTTCCATTCTATTCCATCCTGATTAGGTCTCAACTGAAGTATTGTGTCCAGTTCTGGGAAAAAAAGATGTGGACAAACTGAATAAAGTCCAGAGAAGAGTGACATGAATGATTAGAGGTCTGGAAGACTTGACTTATAAAGGAAGATTGAGAGCTGGGTTTGTTTAGTCTGGAAAAGAGAAGACTGAGATGGGACACGATTAACACTTTTAAATGTCTAAGAAGTTGTCATGAGAAGGAGGGAGAAAAACTGTTCTCTTGATGATAGGACAAGAAGTAATGGATTTAAATTACAGAAAGGGTGGTTTAGACATGAGGAAAAAATTCCTAACCATCAGGGTGATTAACACTAGAATAAGTTGACTAGGCAGGTTGTGGAATCTTCATCCCTGGAAGTGTTTGAGAGCAGGTTAGACAGCACCTGTCAGGGATTGTTTAAGCGGGTACTTGGTCCTGCCATGAGGTGCAGGGGACTGGATTTGATGACCTCTCCTGGTCCCTTTCCATTTCTATGGTTCTATGTTTAACAAGAGGTAACCTGTTAAACGTCTTGCCTGGGTCTCTTTCCCTAGATACACAGAAGAATAACTCATCATGGTTATAACTCACTCATCTCCACTTTCCAACCAAGAGATGGGTTCCTAATGCAGAGGGAAAGTTCATCTTACTGTGAAAGAAGAGGTCCTGACAAGTTCCAAAGGGGTAGCCATGTTAGGTCCTGAGTGTGTCCGTAAGTGACATGCCCACCTCAGTTTACCCAGGCTCTCTGCTGAAGTCTTTCTTTTTCCATTATGCATAAAACGATGGTTCCATTTCCCAAAGAGGCTGGAACAGGGTGAGTTTCACCACATGGGGAAACAGACATTTGGTGGCACTGACACAGACCACAGTTAGTAAGGATAAGGGTTGTACATTCCTTCTCTCAACTCAGCTCAGCTGATAGACACCAACTGCAGCTACAGCCAGCCTCATCTGTTCCATACCTGAGACCTGAGAGAGCTCCAATAATGTACAATCTCAGTCCTGATCTTCAGCTCATCCCCCCCACTACACCCACCCTGGATCTGGTTGCGCATGTCTACTGATGTGCAGTGTTAGCACCTTGATATGCAGAGCAGGCAATTTCAGGAGATAAGCTGCTCTAAAATAAAGACTTCTATGGCACAAACAGAAGAAAACGGTATTTTGTATCCTGAGCCCCAAACTAGGATGACCATGTTTACCCCATTCATGGCTAGCCTAGAGCAGATCTGAGCCCATATTTCAAAGAGGGAAAAGCATCAGTAAATTATATGCTCTGGAGCAAGGACAATGTTCTATTTGTACAGCCCTGGGCACAAAGCAGTACCAGTCCTAAGAGGAGACTCTGGGTGCTACAGCAATATAAATAATAAGGAAGATTATAATAAAAAACCCTCCCTAATGATGTTACATATTACAAGCATCACAACTGAAGCTAGAGGATCCAATTGAGATCAGAGCCATACAGACTCAATTGGCCTGATTCTGATTTCATTTGCGCCAGTGTAGCTCTGTAGGGTCAGCTCCTCAACGGGTATAAACGGGGGTCAGTGCCATTAAAGTCAATGAAACTGCATAAATTTACACAAACTGACAATCCAGCCCGATGACTTCACGGGCATTCTTCTGTATTTACCTGGGTATAACTGGGATCAAAATCTGGCTCACTGTCAGATCAACTCACCACAAATGCTCCCTTCCCAGAAGTGGCTCCAAGCCAATTTCCTCACTTGGGACAGTCGGTCACTGGCAAACACAGCCCCATTCAGAATCACGCAAGCTGCAGACTCCTCAATACAAGGACTCTCCTGGCGTCTCTCTGCCGTGTACAGCTCCGTCTGCCAGTAATAAAGTGTTTGAAATGTGGCATAGATTGCAATTTATTAGATAATACAGAGCAGGAGCATATAATTTGAGGGATTTAATAAAAGCCTTCTTCAGACACAACTGAACCAAGTTGCCATTATCTGACTATGAAAGCTGCCAATTGCTTGGAAAAATAATAAAAACCACAGGAGATATTGTAAGGCTCAAAAAGGCTCTCTCTTCTGTTTGCTCAGGGCAAGTGAATTTGGATTTTGGTGGGGCTGTTTCTTGTCTCGATCCCATGAAGTCCCTTTCTCACCCTCTGACTTCAGCAGGCATAAGTGATTAGGTGGCTGGCACATTTGGCACATTGCCATGCTTCTACTGTACATGTAACTGAGTTCCAGTCCAACAAACTTCTGGTTTGATCATGGGGGACAACACAAAAAGGGCTTACATTTGTCCCAAGGTCTCAACAGCTACTGCTGTGGCCAAATTTTCATAAGAACTCAGTACCCACCCACATGAAATGTCTACACTTACATGTGTATTCGAAATGATTGTCATCAATTCGAATTCAAATAAGTGCATGTACATGCCCGCTTTCCTCAGTTCAAACTGAGGCACTCCTCAGTTTGAATTGAGGAAAGCAGAGCTCGAATTGGTCCCACCTGCTTTTCCATCGAAGTCAGGGTCAATTCGAAGTGAGTAATTTGAATTGACATAGTGTGGTCACGTCAATTCGAATTCACTGTTAGTTTGAAGTAGTCACAGCTTGATTTTCCCCCTAAACAATAGCACCCCCTACTGAATTCAAACTAGCAAGTCTTGTTCATGGACATGCCAATTCAAATTGGATTTTCTAGTGTGGCCATGTCAATTCGAATTGACTGAATTAGAATTAAATTCGAAATGGCCAATTCGAATTCAGTAATTCGAATTGAAATGCTCAGGGTAGACATAGCTTATGGGAAGGAGGAAGGAGACATATAAACATTGTAGGTTTGGTCCTCCTCTCAGTCATACCAAAGTAAATCTAGAGTATTGGGAACAAATTGTCTGAGGCTGGCTTTCAAGAAGAATTTTACATCCTGGAGAAAGCAATCAAACACACCACTCGAGTATAGAGGGCCGGATTCTGCTGTCACCATCCACAGCTGCTCCAGATTCACAACAGTTTTAATTCAGAGCAGAATCTCCCCCACATTCATTTGCCTTTCAATTACTTACAGCTACATTTGCTAATGATCAATGCTCCAGAAAAGGATGACCCTAGAACAGAATCTCAACTTGGGAGCTACTGTAATCAATGGGCATTTGGGGTCATCAGCATCAATCAGGATGAGGTCAACACAGTACCATCCATTCCCAGCCCTGCCCAATTCTTGCAATGGGAGCTGCATAAGAACCGACTTTGCAGAAAGAATCAGCCCATATGCAGAGTTTTACAAATTTAGCAGAATAAGAAATTAAAAGTCTAATACAAAGGACGTGGGGTGGACTTTGCTCTCAGCCAAGGCTGGATTAAGATCCTTGTAGGACCTAAGCATTGCTGTTTCATAGACCCTTTGGTGGATGCATTTTTTTATGCATGTATCAATTTATATGGGTAGATGGGTGATCAAAATTATCTTGAATAATTTTTTTTGACTAGCAAAATAGTATGCGTGACATTAGAATATGTTTGTCAAAGAACATTATGATATGTTGGTCACTAGTATGTGCTGTCACCTTTAGTATAGATAATCCATGTTACATGGGATGAATGAATTTAGATAAAGTTTCATGAGTGCATGGAATAAAGAGCGTTTTCTGCCCAGAATGTCGGCATGCAATGACCAAATATTACAGTATGTAACAGGACTTAACAGCTGATTTGATCACTATGCTGATTATAATGTTCTTAGCTTTTGTTCTCACAAATTAAAATGTTTAAATTGGTGGCAACAATTTAATACCATTACATTTGCATGTTTTTACACTAATCATTATTGTATGCAGAAGAAATTATTGAAGCAATGACAAATATTCACTATATATCATAATTTCACAAGTGGCAGGGACCAATGTTCCCTCTAATTTTTCATAGGCTGTGTGCACAAAAAATTCTGTGCATGTGTACTAATATTAGCACTTTTGAATTTTTTTGTGCACACCTTATTTTGTTGTGTGCGGGGGTTTCATGACCTATGTGCATGTGCACATGCGCACAGCTTAGAGGGAACAGTGGCAGGGACTAGGGCTACTTGGCTATTTTAGGCTAAATTAGAAAAAATATTTAGTGCCTTAGTCCTTAGGTCTATGCTTAATGAAATTCTAGTATTATTGCATTTTGCCTTTTTTAGTAGTCTCTGTCTTGTATTCCTGTTTGGTCTAGCTGTTCAGAGATTGTTATTGGCTTTTTGCACTGTGTATTTCTTATTTCAAAATCTTGCCATCTTAGGAATGAATTGTGAAGGTGAGCATTCTTTTTCAAAGCTAAAGCTGATAAAAATACTGTCTGCAATCAACCATTGGACAACAATGTTTGTCTTCCTTTGCACTATTCTCTGTTAAGAATGAGATCATGTGAAAAACATCTTTTAAAGATGTTATTGTTGATTTTGCAGTGAAAAAATCTCCAAAAGTTCACCTCTGGTGTTAATTTTTTTCACTTTATGAAAAAAATTATTGACATTGATGTGACTCTACCTCTTTGTGTATACACTGTGACTATCCTTGTTATATGTATATTTATTCAAGAAGAGATCTTTGTAACAGTTTTTAATCATACAAATAAAAAAAGGTCAATTTTTTTCATAGGCCCTTTAGTTTTCATAGACCCTAAACACAGTGCTTACTGTGCCTACTGGATAATATGGTTCTGCTCTCAGTCAGCACGAATGTAGAGTGAGCACATTGATTTGAGTATGGCTTTACAATGGCCTCACAATGCCATAAGTAAGACCTAGCATCACATCTGAATCTCTCTTTCTTCTTGATCCCATGTGGCAAGCTTCTGAGGCTAATGAAAACAAAAAAATGATGACTTAGCTCCCAGAGAGCTCAATCAATCTTCCCTGAACAGACACTTCCACCGTGCGTTCCACCGTGTGCCTGCTGGCAGGGCCAGGGGCATTGCTATAGGGCTCAAGCCCCACCCCAAATTCCTCCCATTCCAGGCCCCGCCCCCAACCTGAGGCCTGCTGCCTCAGCCCCAGCTGTGGCACTGCCCAGACTTGGGGCCTACTGCCCCCCCCCCCACCAGCCATGTTGCCGGTGGGTGCGGGATTGGCCAGCTCATACTGGAGGGGTATTAGGGACAAGGGATGGGTCGCCTGCATGGGGGGGCAGGAGCGGGGGTGCGGGGGTCCACCGGCACTGGAGCATTCCAGGGCCCCCCAAATTATACTTTAACCCCTGTGGAAACTGATCCCCAAACTTTTAACCATGTTGGAGCCATAGGAATGAGCAGGCTGAACCAGATCCCAAATCACCTGCCAGCACTATGAGTCCAAGCTGGCTAGAGTTGGGGGGGTAGGGGAATGTCCCACTGCCAATGCAGCAGTGTGATCCAGTCCTGGCTTTGCCCCTGTGCTGCTCTGTGATCTGGGACAGCTCCCTTCACCTCTCAGGGCCTGCTTTGAGGATGAGCTAGCAGGGGGTAAAGCTCAGGACTAGATCTGAATGAATAGTTTCTGACCAAATGCTTTTTCTTTGGAAAATGCTGATTCATTGGGAAAGTGATGGTTTCAATCAATCTTCCCTCTTGAAAATGTGGAAATGACCCAGTTCAGCATTTTCAAAGTGAATTTTTCATCTTTTGGTGCTAAACAATTTTTCCTTTTGAAAAGGTCACTGGACTGATTAAGAGAGGGTACAACCAATTTTTTTTTTTTTAAAGGGAAGAAGTAAAAAGGAAAACATTTCCAAATGACTGAAAGAAAATATTTGATTTTTTTTTTTTTCCTAATGATCGATTTGCAAAATGTTTTGAGATTTTGACTTTGGAAAAATTTTCAACATTTCTGTGGTTCGGGAAATCTTTGCCTGTCCAGCTCTAATCAGGACGCCACCTCCATCCCCCGTTGACAGCAACTGAACAGCAGCAGTGGCTTTCCTTATGCTGTACCTCGATGCTACAGTGTCAGGCTGGAAATTAATAATGCTGTCACCTGGTTTTACAGATGAAGAAACTGAGGCACAAGGCGTCTAAGAGGCTGACTATAATGTCCTGGGCCCCAGTGTTGAAACTAACTCCAAAGGCATTACAATACTAATTAACACTGATGGAAGGAAGCGCAGAGTCAGAGCATATCCACTGTCCACATTACAGGGGTATGTCCACACGAGAGTTTTATTTCAAAACAATAGCTGTTTCAAAATAAAACTTGTTAGGTCTAGGTGACGTTTTGTTATTTCGAAAGGATGGGACTCTGTCCTTTCAAAATAAGGGTGGTTATTTCAAAACCTCTAAACATCATCAGAAATCAAAATAACCCTTGTTTCAGAAGGGTTTTGAAACAACGCAGTTAGGACATGGTGTTTCGAAACAGGGGTTTGACCTTCCTCCCAGGGTGCATGGCACCCTGGAAGGAAGTCCCACTCCCCCCCCAGCACCCTGGCCAGGGTGCTGAGGGAAGGTGCAGGGGGCAGCGGGTGCCTGAGCTGGCTTCACCCACGGCTCCCCCTTGCTGGAAGCGGGGGTGGGGGGCAGGTGCCTGGCACTAGTGGCTTCCGCGGGGCTGGCAGGTGCCCCCGAGCCCCAGCGGGGGGCTGAGCTGGCACCTGCGGCTTCCGCGTGGCCGGTAGGTGCCCTCAAACCCTGGCAGCTGCACAGGGCAGGCAGGTGCCCCTGACCCCCTCCGGTGGGGTAGAGCTTCAGGCTGCGGTTCCTGCCCACCCCGCAGCCGAGCTGAGCCCTGCGGCTCCTCCGCCCACTTGCCCTGCTGCTGCGGCAGCGGGGCAAACAGGCAGTCAGGGAGGACCGTGGCTCCCCCACTGGCTTTTCTGGTTCCGGCTGCAAGTCAAGAGCCAGAGGGGTCGGTGGCTCCCCAACCCGTTTGCCTCACTGCCGCAGCAGTGGGGCAAGTGGGTTGGGAAGCCGTGGTCTGCTCTGGCTCCCAGCTTGCAACCCAGCCAGAAAAGTGGGTGGGAGAGCCGTGGTCCCCCCCGACTGCCCGCTTGCCCTGCCGCCGTGGCAGCAGGGCAAGTGGGGGGGGGAGCTGCTGCCCCCCAGGCTGCTGCCAAGCTCCCTTGCCCAGCCAGCCTGCTGGGGGACCTGCCTCCCCGGGTGCTTTTTCCCCTGCCTAGCTTTCTAGATGAGAGCCAGGCAGGGGATTGGGTGGGAACATAGCCCTGCCAGGGGGCCATGTTGCCACACCTCCCAGGGTGCCCCTCTCCGGGAATCAAAATAGCATGTCCATACACAGGGCATGCTCTTTTGATGGGAGGAGCTTGCCTTATTTCAAATTAATTTTTTTTTTATTCGAAATAAGTCTTTTCAAAGTGACTTATTTCAAAATAAAACTTTGCATGTGGACATAGCCATAGAGTGTATATTGACAGAACTGGGCTTACCTTGCTATTCCTGAATGATCCCACAGTGGTGGTGAAGGGACTTTTCCATTTGTGTAGGAACAAACCTTCCCAAGCAAAAGCAGCTATGTTAATGGAAGCATTCTTCCACCGACAGCTGTGTCTACACTGGTGGGGGGGGGGGGTTAGGTCAGCATAGCTACCGCACCTGAGGACATGGCTTTTTCACACCCTTTACTGGCGTTACCATGGCAATGTAACTTTCTCATGTAGACTAGGGCTCAAATGCTACTTACCAGTCTCAAGGTGAAACAGCAAGTTAATGGCGGAGCCAGGAATGAACTACAGAAGCCTTGACTTCTCCCAGTCCCCCTAGTCCCTTGTTCTAGACACTAGATCACCTTTCCCTCCAAGAGCCGGGTACAGAACCCAGGAGTCCTGACTAGCAGCCCCCAGCTCTAACACCTTCTACAACACAGAAAGCTTCTCTCATCCTGCAGGACACAGCCCTGCATAAATGGCGCCTTGTGGCTGTGTTCTCTGGACTGATTTGAAGCTAGAAGGGAAGACGGTCTCTGCTCTCACAAAGGCACAGTCAGGGATGGTGTTGTCCTGCTCTGACTCAGTCACCCTGCAAGATGAGCCAAGAGGGAGAACAGATGGCAATTTGGAGAAGGTAGCACCTTCAGGAGGGCAGCATCCCCCAGGTGATTTTGCTTCCTCAGGTAACACAGCAGGAGGTTGCTGTCTTTGCATCAAAGACAAACCAGGGTCAGGGGTTAGTTTGGAAACACACTGGAAACATGGGCACTTTGGGCCTGGAGAGGCTTATGCCCCAGTACTGTGCATGAGAAGGTAGGCGTGCATGGGTGAGGGGCAGCCCAAGAGCGATGGTTTCTCTCTCCTGCCCAGCTGTTGCTCAGAACAGTTATTGCATCCGAGACACCCAAGCCTTGCAGTTGTGCTGCCAATCCTGAGGCCATGCCTGCCAGCAAAGATCATCTGGTGTGGAGGGGCTAGGAGGAGAGCCAAGGGGAATCTGTTGTACTGAATACAGAGAGGAGTAATTACTGAGGCTGATGGAGACAGAGGCTGGGGGTCTCTGACTCTCCAGCCCAACCTGTGCGCCTGGTGTCCTTATAGAGTCACCCTAAAATGCTAGCCTGGACTCCACAGGCATGGCCAGACCTGTTGACTGCACTACAGCAGTGAAAGAGGCTTGGGTTCCTGCGGAGGAGGACAGAAAATACACAACGTCACTCTTTCCACAGGCGCAACAAATGATCCCCATGGAGGAGATGGGGTGAGTAGATGGAATGCATTTGGCTTGCCAGCTCCTTGGCGTACCAGCTCGCAGTGGTATTTCAGCATTCACTAGAGCGCCGAGTCTGGCCCCAGTCCTGGCTCTTGGGGTCCCCAAGCGGCTCATAGGACTCTCAGGCAGCTCTGGGGCATACCACCAGGCAGAGCAGCAGCAGGACCATTACAGTTGCTATGTCACCATGGCAACAGGGAGTCAGCCTAGATCTCCCATCAGCCTGGCTTGCTGGACTCAGCTAGAGCAGTGGTTTTCACACTTAGGGTCAGGACCCAGTACTGGGTCGCAGACCCTCAGGCACTGGGTTGCTGCACCTGCTGCTTTTGGCACCAAAAGACTGGAATGCATTGCTGAAAGATGTAATTGCTGGGCTGCAGGCATAAATGGTTTTTTTTTTCAACTGGGTCCTGAGGAAAAAAGTTTGAAAACAACTGAGCTAAAGTCCACTGCACCATGGGGAAGTACCAAGAGCTAGGGCAGGAGCCATCTGATGTGCAAGCAAGGTACTCGCTGTGGAAACCAGTCTCACTTAATCTGGGTACGAGAGGACACCCAGCTGGCACAGACACCAGATCACATCAGGCTAGGCTGTGAGGAGAGACGGAGCCTTTTATAGCTCACAGGACAGTCTGCCTCAAGTTGCACAGGGAGCTGGCAAGCTTGGCGCCGCTGGCAGCAATTTCAGAGGGAACTTGCTGTTCTGTCACATTCCTGTCACTGTCACCCAGAAGATGAGGAGGAGACACAAGGCTGCTGGTGCTTGAGGCAGACCAGTGGGTTCTGGACTTGGCTGATAGTGCAAGTCTGGGGAGGGGGAGGGCAGGCTATGTGCTCCTGAAGCCCTCACTGTAGTTATATGTCTGGGTCATACCGTGATCTAGAAGGTGTTTTAGGGAATTGGTTTGGACTGTCTACAACATGGTGGGAGATCAACCAGCAGGGCTGGCTCAAGGGGCTGTGGTGCCCCAAGCTGGCTTTTGCATCCCCCACCCACAGGGGAGGGGGTGGCAGGGGGCAGAACCTGGCCTCCACTCTGGGCTGTCCTCCTGATCACCATGCGTTTTCAAAGATAATGACCAGTGACTGTAATCACATCAGCCAACTCCCTCACCACCCTTGGATACAGTTCATTCAACCCCATAGACTTCGGCTGCTGTGTTGCAACACAAAAGCGTGTCATGGTATGATGGCTGAGTATGGTGCCACAAATCAGCCTTCTCATGAAAGCTTCCTCCTCACACCCTGCTGCAGAAAGAAATGCTCACACGAGGGCAGGGAGGGTCCCTGTGTCATGCATGGTTGGGAGGGCTTCCAACCATGTCTCAACACTAAAGGCAGTTGAGAGCCACTGCTCTAAATTACTCACGTTCTCTAGGCAGTGGCTCCATCCGTCCCTTGCCACACACTACTGTACGAGAACTGCTAACATCCAATCGCATCATATGATAACTGCCTTGTCCTCTCAGGAACACAGCACCAGCCATGTGCTTGGTGCTTCCAAGCAACAGTCTGTTCTGCTCCCATCCCCTGGGACGCTGGAAATGCATTTTAAAAAACTTTTGCTGCAATTGTCCCTTTACTTCATTATTATTATTATTATTGTTGTTTTCTGAATGCTCTGAAGCAGCGAAGTAGGAACTGTTGCTCCCTCTGCTCCCCCATAATCAGCTCCATTCAGACAGGCCTAGTAGTTGAGATACCAGAGCTGCGTGTAACCTTAGGCAAGTCACCCAGCACCTCAGTTCTCCATCTGTACAAGTGGGATAATAGACAGTGGGAACGGCCTGAGGACTGATAGATTAGAGACCAAGAGGTGCTCAGACCCTATAATAATGGGAGCCTTGTGAGTATCTTTGATAAATAGTCCTTGCTCATTTCAGGAGCCAGTTCAAAAGAGCCACTTATTTTTTCCTATGGGTTCTTTCCAGCCTCACCTAACTGTTCCTCTCCATTCATGTAGCCTGCTTGCTACCTTTTCATGAACCTCCCAACTCTGGATGAGAGGGGCTTCTCCTACCACCTAGAACAGCCTTCTTGTCTCATTCTTCCTCTCTGACAGCCTCATGTTTCCAAATATGAGAAATTTAACAAACACAAATGGACCATGAACATGCAGCCATATGAGAACGATGGCACCTGTGGCAGTACAACACCCCTAGCCACCCATCTGCATTGGGTCAATGCCCACCTAGAAGGAAGAATAATACCTATTGAATTACTAACTAATACTTCAGCAGCCTAAGCTGACACTAAGGTGTAGGCTTATAGACCTTCTGGATATCAAATAATATTCTAAAATGTGAGATTTTGGATTTGTGTGGCAAACAAAGGGTTACAAGAAGGTCAGCCAGGCCGACAATCCCGATAACGTAACATCCTGTGACCTTAAAGTCTTATGGTTGTGAATAATAGTCAATAAGCTGTTTTGTTAAGTTTTATGTTTGAAGTCCAAAGCAACGTTGACAGCAATTGATAAGAATTGTTGATTGAAACTGTACGCATCAAGGACCAAAGGAATAACATTTGTACCATCTCAAGCAATTTCCCAAGATTAAATTCAGGGAAAAGGATCTCTCCTGTCTGTATTACAATGTATGAATTAATTGATTAGAAAAGAAATTAGAAACTAGGCTGTCAAATCACTTTGTTCCATGTTAGTCTAGATCAGCAAAAAACAAACAAGGAGTCCTATGGCACTTCAAAACTAACAAATTTATTGATTGCATGTGTGATTGAAGAGTGAATGTGTATAGAGGTAAAAAGGGATAAGAGGATGCAAGGAGGGGGATGCACTAGTTCTCAGACAATAATGATCCAGATGGCTGAAGAACGTGATAAATATTGACAGCAAAGATCAGAGGAGGTAATACCCACACTCAAGGACATGGCCTGATAGTTTGCAACAGGAACAAAACAATTAAAATGTTGTGTTCACTACATCTGCAAGTGACAGGTCATCACATCAAACATGGGAACGACATGACAGTTTTCATAGACTTGCATGTAGTCTGGACCCTATAAAACAGGTGAAGAAAATGAGAGACTTTGGGTTCATTGTGCTCCACCCTTGAGGTCATCCACCTGGCCAGTGAGTGTGATGCTGAGGCTGGTAACCATCTTCTTCTGACAGAATGCATGTGCGAATAAATGCAATGCATAAGCTTTAGAATGCTTTTTGGATTTTTGTATTTATAATAAATGGTGTGTAATGACTTATTCTCCTGAATAAGATCTCATTCTTCATTTATCAAGCATAAAAAAGGTCTCCAATCCAACGGTCGCCTGATGATGTTAAGGCAGGAGCAGAGTGGACTGGAAAATCACTTCCTGGGAAAATTTCCAGTTTTCAGCAAAAATAAAAATCTGAACACCACTTATTCTGAAACGCTACTGCGATGCTTCATGGGGTTGCAGCTCAAGAGCCTCGTATTCCAGAAAACCTTTTCTAGATGTTCGTCAACAGCGGCAAGGGCTGGGTTCAAACACTGAGAAGTTCCTTTTATAGCAGGGGTCTCAAATGCCCCTAAAGCTATTTCCTGTGGACTGCAATGACACTGCTGTTACTAATATTTGCAATATCATTGCATGAAAAGATTTCAGTTGTGCGGCCCTTGGGCTAACATAATAGTCCTCATGCGGCCCTGTACTAGTCCTCATGCAGCCCTCACGGTGATTTGAGTTCAAGGCCCCTGTCTTATAGTGACCAAGTAGGCTGGCTCAAGCCCTCTCCCAAACACCTGGGAGAGTTAATCATCTTCCTTGGGCACCCTCACTAGGCAAGACTATGCCACTTACAAGCAGTGAGTCTGAATCCGAAACAAGGGATGAAGGGAAAAAGAGAATGCAGAATTCATGTGGGAAAACACAGCAGCAATAAACCAACAATATATTTAGAGCAATGATGAATAACAAATATACCCAACCTGCATGCCATCACTGGCAGTACTCCATCTCAGCTCCCCAGGTACCCATGTGAACATCCAATAAGCAAATATCCTTTTAACACCTTATTTCCTCTCTTGCCTTTCTACTAATGCGCTACTCACAGCTTGGTGGTCAGAGGCAGCATTGTCCCAGTATTCAGGGGCACACTCAGAAGGCCTGTCTCTAGCCCATATGGGAAATGCTGTTTGGTCCAGTCCTGAGGCTCCAGCACCAACCTCAGCTATAGTGATTTCAGCTGTATTATGGCTGAGCAGATAGCCTCTCCCCACAGCTTAGTTGCTGCAGCAAAGAGCTACCACAACACCTCCTTATGCTGCAAAGCCATTGTTCAGCACAGTCACCTCTGCATCACCTCTCTGCAAAGCCTTCAGTGGAAAAAACAACGTAAAAAATATGCAGATTTCTATCATGTTCAAAAAATAGAAACCCATCCCTCCATTCTTATCTCTTCCATCAAACCTGTAGCCAACCAATATGGAGTCTCTGTTCTGGTGAGTCTCCAAAGTGCCACTTGGAGGATTTCTGGGTAGAATGTTTATGCAAATAAAGCTGTGTCCTGTTCACCAACAGATCACAGCTCTGAGTTCCCTGCCTTCTAGTGTTTCAGGCCTAAGGGCCTATGCTGCCATTTTCTGTATGGTGGTCTCCTTTGTTAGTCTATGATGCATCATGGTTTACCTGCCAGACACAACACAGGACAATAAGTCATTCCCTGCCAGCGTAAACTAAGTATAGGACAACAGATGGATGGAGGAGTACAAGGAATCAATAATACACACAGCACTCAGAACATGTGAATGCAGTCAGCATGGGTGAGCTAGCTGTGATCTATCCAACTCTAGACATAGCCATGGCAGAGGAACCAGCTAGCGGCCCCAAGCACCGTACTGTTGCACCTCTGCTCTGCGTGTAGCAAGCTAGTTTGTTCAAAGCTAATTCAGCTGTGCCTGCGTGTGCTGCAACCATATTGCCTGCCTGCTGGGCGGCAATATCTCAAGAGATGTGCTCCTCCCCAGAAGGGATGAATTTCCTACCCCTGGGGTATGTTTACCCTGAAACTGTAGCACAGATAGGCATGCAAACCTAAGTTTTGAAGCTCAAGATGCAGCTTCTAAGCCTGTTCGTGCAGCTGGTGTTAGAGACCTAGTACGGACTCTGCTACTTCAAGTCAGTAGACCTGGGCTGGAGAGCTCGCTCACATAGGCTTCAAAATCCCATGCAGGCCTAACCCTAGTGTCAAGTGGTAGGCAAGAGAGAGGACTCTGCTGTAATGAACATAAAAGGGATTCTTCTTTATTGAGCCTGCTGGACATGCGATAAATAAATTTGTTAGTCCTTAAAAGTGCCACAGAACTCTGTTTTACTGAACTAAACTTGGCTACCCCTTTGGAACTAGACAGACCCTGTGTCTCTCTCTAGCCCCGGGGTCTCAAACACACAGCCCGCCGGCCACATGCAGCCCCTAAAGTTATTTTCTGCAGCCCGCAATGACATGATCGTTACCAATATTTGCAATATTGTCATATGGAAAGGTTTCAGTGGTGCCGCCCTCAGACAACTGTACTACTCCTCATGCGGCTCTCTACTAGTCCTCACATGGCCCTTGTGATGATTTGAGTTTGAGACCCCTGCTCTAGCTCTTTACCCCAACCTTTGCTGCCTCATGTCACCACCAGAGGGCAGCCTAAATTCTCAGGCAGCCTAAAAACAAACATCCTAAAAAACACCCAGGGCAGTGGGGGTGTGGGTCTCCCATGCACTAGCTGAAGGGCTTTACAGCAGTCCTGCTCCAAGCCCTGAGATCAGAGGCAGGAAGAATGCAGGCCAGGAGAAGTGGGACATGTGGCCAGAGTTACGGAACACAGAATCAGGCAGCTCTTGCCCTGGCCATCTTTGAATACTACCAGTCACCAGTGACTTAAAGTACCATTTCCAGCTCTGTCCCTGCCCCAAAACACAAGGAAAGGAACTGAGAATCAGGACCCCAGTCAGGGAACAGACTGCTGACCTCAGCACAGAGACAAGGTCTACTCTTTTTCAGGACTTCCCTCACTTTCTCTCACTAATATATGTCCTGAAACTGACACAACTACACCAGCACTGACCTACTCATGGGTCTTTTACTCTTCTTTAAGCCCCACACTTTGGCTACCCAGTGGCCTTGACCTCCATGGGAGTTCTGCAGGGGTCAGGTCTGGTTGCAATTGAGTCAGGCCATCAGGTACTGCCCTGATGAAGGCAGAATGTGATGGATCTGAGTGGCTTGTTAACTCTGCCATTAGCACTGCAAGGATGGGGAGATGACTTCTGCAAGCCAGCATCTGGATAAATAGGTGGTTTTGCACCTGATGTTCTTTACCCGGCTCTCTACAGAGTGGGTGGAAGAGGATCAGGGAGTGTAGCACAGAAGGCCTGAAACAAAGACTTTGGACCAAAGAACAAGAGAAGGAGACAGATGGAAGAACTGTTTCTTTTCTTTGATAGACAGCTCCTTCTTTGTCTGGAGAGTGAGACTGACTGGAACTAGTATGAGTTTTAGTCAGACAAATGAGATCATGGTAACTTTCCAGCCTCTCACAGCACCCACACTGTGATCCTCGAGGACAGTCTGTGTGTTATGGGCAGCAGAAGTGGTTAGATGATACCCAAATGAGCAGCATGTACTGATGACTGATTCCCCACAAAAAGCCAATTTGATGGCATGAAAACAGACTGATTCCCCTCCCCTCCCATGCATATACACAACCACTGCAGCCCCTTGACACAACGCCAGCACTGCAGATGGGTGAAGTGGTCCCAGTTGTGTTCACTGGTGCAGAGATATTGACCCTACATTGCCCCCGTGACAAAGTGGGGGGATTTTTTTTTAATGTTTTGTATGAACTCTGTGTGCACCTGTTTCCCCTATGTGCTGCACAATTAACTAGGTGCTGGAACAAGGGTGTTTGAAGTTTGCAGTGAACCACAGAGGACCAGGTTTGACTCTCATTTTGCTGCCTGGGCCTAGACAATGGCCAGACATTTCATAAGTTAGCAACCAGTGGCTGGATGGCCCATCCTCTGCAAGAAGCAAGCCAGCTGCAGTGAGG
Organism: Podocnemis expansa; assembly: GCA_007922195.1. Taxonomy (NCBI): domain Eukaryota; kingdom Metazoa; phylum Chordata; order Testudines; family Podocnemididae; genus Podocnemis; species Podocnemis expansa. The sequence goes on from ML681963.1 coordinate 44,735,560, forward strand.
TAGAGAATAAAGAGAGGTGGATGTAAGCTAGGTGACTGGTTTTGCTCAGGAAACTCAACAAGGATGAAGGAAGGGCATGACTGGGTAGGAGGGGAGGCTGTTGGAAGCAAAACTGTCATGGTTTGGGGGGGAGAGCCAAGCTTCTGACCACCAGATCTGACCAACATGGACTCAGATGTAACTTTCTTGGTTTTGTGTTAACAAAGAACTTCCCTAGGCTGTGTTCCAGATGACTAAAGACAGCATGGGAAAATTTTACAGCACTGGCTAGGAGTACCAGTAGTCTGCAGAAGTTGGTGGTGCATGGCTGCTTTTATGCGGGGGAGGGCATAAGGCTTCCTCAGGTGCCTTATTCAGGTAGACTCAATGAGGGGAGCTCAGGGCATGGAACTGGCTGTGAGGGCTCTGACATCAGTCACAGGAAGGGCTGAAGCAAAGGAGATTTACCCAGAACAGGGTCTTGTCTGAAATTGATTTGAAGTTGTTCTAGAGACACCAAACCTATGCACTCTAACAGACACCCCCCCACACACACTGGCGTGGGGCCATTACAGAGACGTGTGGGAGGAAGGAAGAGCAATGGAGAATCTGGGTATGTTTCCAGGCAAGACAGAGCACATGCTATAAAGTCCAAACTTACACTCTTCCGTATTGGTCACTGAGGTAATGGCACAGGAGACACTTCCTAAAGTTTTCCCATGCAGAGAAATTCACTCTGCTCTGCAGAAATTCCCTGCCCACTCAAGAGCCTGACTGGAGTGAATAAGGTCCACCAACTTCTGTGACTCAGCAATGACACTTGCTTAGAGGGCACCAACATCTGATAAAGGTGACTCAGCAGCAAATCCATTCTTGCATGGAAGCAAATTCCAGGGTGCAGCTGGAAACTGGGTAGCTTGTTTCAATAATCTTAGAATGTGGGGATTATTCTTGTCCACAGGGATGTAACAACTAAGAGAATTAACTAGGGGCATCGCTGCCCCGGGGAGGGATCTGGGGCACGGCCCCAGGTCCCGCCCCAGGCCTGCAGGCCCCTACCCCTGGCCACAGGCCATGCCCCCTGGCCGGGAACAGGGCCAGAAGCCACTGCGGGCAGCTGGGCCCTGCATCCACAGCCTGGGACAGGGATGGGGCCGGAAGTGGCTGCCGCTGCTGCGGGGAGCCAAGCCCCGGATCCCCAGCTGGGGACGGGGCTGCCACGGCCACGGGTGGCTAGGCCCCAGATCCCCCACTGGGGATGTGGCCACGGGCAGCTGGGCCCCAGATCCCCAGCTGGGGAGGGGGCCAGGAGCGGCCTCTGCGGTCGAGCCCCAGATCCCCAGCTGGGGACAGAGCTGCTGTGGCCGCGGGCAGCTGGGCCCTGGATCTCCGGCCTGATTGGGCCGGAGACCTGGGGGGGGGGCGGGGGGCGGCAGCCTGCCAGACCCAGGACACCAGCATTGGGGTTCGGGGCACGTGCCCCGGGTGCCCAGTGCCAATGATGCCCAAAGTGCAGACCAGAATCTAGGGCACAGAGGAACAAACTTTCAAAGGCACCTGCCCAGGCCTAGACCTTTGAATGATCAGTACCCACACCAGCAGCCTGATTTTTCAAAAAGAGTTCAGCTGGTTTGGAAATTAGTTTCCAAATGCCAAGATGTTTATTATTTGTATTATTCTAGCACCCAGGGTCCCCTGTTGAGATTGGGACCCCATTGTGCTAAGTGCTAAACATCATAAAAGAAGAGTCCCTACCACTGAAGCATTTCTGGTCTCAACAAACAAAGAAGAAGCTCCAGATCCTCAAAGGGAGACGGGGTAAAGTGCAGTTGAGAGATAGTTGCTTGAGCTGGGAAGAAAACCCAGGTCTCCTCAGTTCCCATCCCATGCTCTATCCTCTAGATGACACTGCCTCTTCTGTCTGTGATGGCCAGGGTCTGGATCCACAAGACATATAGGCAGAGGAGGTATAACAGGTGTGCTCAATAGGCCTGTGCTACATGGTTCAGTGAATCCATGGAGCTAAAATGAGAGTTGCTGTTCCTGGCAGAGCTTAATTTACGGTGGCATTTAAAAATAAAATACATAACAAATGGCACTGAAGGCATTTTCGAGCTGCAGTTTGGCTAGCAAAAGATGGTGTTGTGTAAGCCAGGGATGAGCAGGGCAATAAGTCAGGTAGCCCAGTGACCAGAATACTTTGCATTTTTCAAAGAAGCACCTGGCACTGCCTGATAAACAGTGACAGCTTAATCAAAATCAGGACTGGCAGTAAGCATCAAGGGAAGTGAGCAGACTTAATGGCCACTCTCTTCTGCACCAGCTCAGTCTGCATCCAACTGTCACTGGCAATCCTTCAATTTGAGGATGATCTCTACCATAAATTTGCCTACGGGTCCTGAGGTGATTCAAGAGTCCAATCCTGAAACCACAGATCCACCCACAATAGGTACAGATATTTCTTAAAAGGTCAGCTACATGCTGGAAGAAAGGTACTCTTTTTTCAGCTTGGAGAGCAAGAGGCTTCTCCTTGAAGCAGGCCATTGCCTGATGGAGGATATGGTGCCATTGAGGTTGGTTGGTGACTTGCTCCTCCCAGCCTGTGAAGTTCACATCATTTTTCTCAAGATGTGCTTTCAGTGTATATTTGTGGCATTTTCACTGACCATCACACAATCTCTGACCAAAGGTGAGCTGTAAGTAGAGAATCTGGCATCTATACACAATGTCCAGTTCTGCGTAGCTGGTGTATAAAGATCATTGCTGCAATGCTGGTGCTGGCTTCAGTGAGGATGCTGGTGTGATCTTCTCAGCTGATGCAAAAGATCTTTCAGAGGTGTCATTGGTTATAACTCTCCAAACTCTTAAGGTATTTTTGGTAGGTTCACTCAGATGTCACATTCATAAAGCAGTACTGTATAGGAATGACAACTGTCTTTTAGACCTGGGTCCTAATGTCCTTCCATGTGTCACAATCATGTGAAAATGTGTCAGAGCAACTCCCTAAAGGAAGCACTTGCACACTGGATACTGTGCTGAATTTCACTGTCAGTTTCTTCAATTTGAGAGAGTTGGCTACTGAGGTAGCAAAAATGCTACACTACCTCCCTCAGCAGTAATTTGGGGATGACGATGTACAAGACCTAAGGCAGGCTAATAGAGCACTTTAGTCTTCTCAACATTAAGTGAAAGTCCTAAGTTTTAGTAGGCTTGTGCAAAAAAAAAAAAAAAAAAAAAAAATCAAGTGTGGACTGAAGGTCATTCTCAGTATTTGAAAGGATAGCATAGTCATCAGCATATTGAAGATCAATAAATTGACACACTGAACATTTCAGACTTTGAGTGTAGATGTTAAAGATTAAAAAGCCACCAATCCATTCTATATTGAATGTCAACTCCAGTGGGGCGACTGTCTTTAACAAGGACCCGAATGACTGCTAAATAGATGGAGAACAGAGTTGGGTAATAACACAACCTTGTTTAACCCCAGTTTAGATGACAAAAATTTCCATCTTTAAGCATTACAAAGAACAGTATGCATCATCTGATCACGAATAAGCATTAGTACCTTAATAATTTTTGTAAGACAACCAAATGTGGCCAGTACCTTCCACAGAGCTTCATGACTGATAGAGTTGAAGACCTTCATTAAATTGATAAACACTATCTACAGGTACTGATTTTGCTCCCGAGACTTTCCCTGGATTTGGTAGGCAATGAAAATCATGTCAGTTGTCCCGTGAGGTGGTCTGAAACCACACTGAGATTACAGTAATATTTCCTCAGCAAAGGGAAGTAGTCAATTTAAGAGAAAATGAGCAACAATTTTTCCTGTTGTATATAGCAAGGCAATGCCTCTATAATTTCTACTCTCTGCCTTTTCTCCTTTCTTGAAGATTATAACAATTTTGGCATTTCTGAAATCTTCTGGAATCTTATTCTACTATATCTGAAAGAAGTTCATGAAGTTCTTTAAAATTTCTTCATTTCCAAACTTGTATAGTTTGGCTGGTATGCCATCCTCTCCTGCTGCCTTGTTGTTCTTAGTTTGCATGATGGCTCATGTTACTTCTTTGAGAAAGGAGTGTGTGATTCTTTCATGTGACTGAGGTATGGATTTAATAGTGGCATCAGACAATTGACTTCTGGTTCAGGGGTAACTCAAAATGCATCATCCATTTGGCTATCATGGATTCACAGTCTTTAAGGTACTTTTACTTGTCTTGGGCTCAGAGTGGTATGAGACCATGGGAGTGTGAATCGTAAAAGCCCTTGCTGCCTGAAAAATGCTCCTTATATCATGGTTATCAGTTTATATCTCAATTTCCTTGGTCTTTTCTTGCCACCACCTATTTCTGATGTCATGGATTTTCCTTTGGGCTTCAGCCTTGAGTTGCTTATATGACTTTCTTGTATTGGTGTAAACATTGGTATATTATTTTGCAATGTGATGTAATTTGTCAGCAAATAAAATGTGTAGTCAAAAACTTTCCTCCAGTTCCATTGCCAGCCAAGTTTCATCTCTAACATTCTGCCTCCCCATCTTTCCCACTGTAGTGCCAATAAGTCATGATCTGTGCTAATCTCTGAAGTTGCTGTGGGTTGCTGAACAGCTGCTCTGATCCACAATGAGTTAAGCAATACCTATGTAGACAAATTCCAAAGGGCTACCCATGTTAGTCTAGTTCATAAATTTGTTAGTTTTTAATACCGACATAGTTTGCAAAGTAACATGCTCAGCCAATCATTGATGGACCGGAGTACTGATGAATGAAAGAAATCATGTTACTCGCCAATGTTCAATCATGTGTTATTGCTTCCATGATCATCTTGGCATTTTGGGAATCCACAGGAATAAATTCAACTGAGATGTTCTAGAGTTGAAGCAAGAAATATGCAAATCTAGGTCAGAGCTCAAAGCTCTTTTCACAATAAATAAAACTGATTTTATTGCCTTTGCATTAAGTGCAAACCTTCATCATTCTGGCCCGGAACAAATATTTTCCAGACCTGACTGCATGTTCTCCTCCAGGGCACGCCATATTTTCTCATGTGACAGACCACCCATAATGGTGTCACATCATGTGCTGCAGCCTACAGCACTGGGCAAACATTTTCAGGAGTATGAATAATTAAGAGGGAAAGAAGAAAGGTCCTAGAACTGAGCCTGGAAGCAAGAGACATAAAAAATGCTAAGGCCAAAGAACAGTGGATCTGAAACTCTGCCATGCAACATGTTGCAGGATCAAATAGTGAGAAATATGCTGTGATTTCTGGGTTAGTCACAGTCAAGATTCAACACATCAGAAGGACCAGTCAGATGGAGCCTCAGTGCATAACAGGGGACTAAGGAAACCTTCAGGGAGTTGAAGTCACTAACTGAGGACTTATTTGAGGGGACCAGATCCACACCTGCTGTGGACAGGCACTGCTTCAGCTCAGGATCTGGCCCATGGGAGTTTTGCTAATGACTCTGATGTAGTTAGTTACTCACTTAACACTACTTCTGAGTTGGCCCTGGTGCTGGTAAAGGTCAGCATGATGTTTCCTGTCCCTTTTTTAAACATCAGCAGGACTTCAGGGTTACTGTGAAGAAGGAAAATGGATGGGCCTCATGGAAGGAGACAAACAGACTGGAGACTTGGGTTATGAACCGAGGTGGGATCGGGGACGCTGAGTTGAGCTAAAAGTGAAACAGAGGGGAACGGTTCCCTCATCTCTTCAAACCATCCAGTGGTGTAGCAAGGATGTCCAGTGTCTGCTAGTGCCAGGAGGCCAAGACCACATTTGTGCTCCCCCAGGTACCTCAAGCCACCCCATCCCTTGCATCTTCCTCCCCACCCCACCTTCACTACACCACTAAAACTAACCAGGCAACAGAAGATTGTCTTCTGGTCAAGCATCTTGGAGGCATACATGGCCCCCAGCTAGCTTGCTGTGTTCAAAAAGCAGTGTGCATAACGACTTCAAAGGAGACCAGAGGAGTTTGAAGCACAGATCTAGCCTCTAAAGCACAACATGACATTCACACACACGTCAGAAATGACTGACTAGAATTTCATGGGTAAATACCAACCTGGCACGTATGGGTACTTGCACACATGAGTTACAAATAAGCCAGAGTGGTGGTGAACTTGCAATCCTCTGACCTTAAAAAAAAGTCAGGCCATTCTAACTGTGCTTGCACACCCCAAGCACAGTATACAGAGATAGACAAACACAGGCCCTGGTGCATGAGCTACATACCTGCATCTTTACTGCCCCAGAGGTGAGTCAGAAGGCTGGTCTACACTACTGGGGTGGGGATGGGAGGGATTCGGCAGCAACTGAAGGGAGACATGCGAAGTACTTAAAATACCTAGCGTCAGGGGTCTCAGACACATGGCCCGCTGACCACAGTCCCTACAGCTATTTCCTGCCGCTCGCAACAACACTATTTTTACCGATATTTCCAATATCGTTGTATGAAAAGGTTTCAGTAGCACGGCCCTCAGGCTAATGTAGTAGTCCTCATGTGGCCCATACTAGTCCTTGTGGTGATTTGAGTTTGAGACCCTTGCCTTACCTTATCTCCCTTTGCCTGTTTAACACCCATTCACTGCAAGATCCCCACAGTGCTCAGTCAATGGGAATGCCTTCCTGTCAAATCAATGCTACGTTACCTGCTTGGTAGGTCTTAACAAAATTGACCTTTGGCCAATTCTGGGTTTGACTGAGCATGTCTTTAGAGATGTTCAATCAATCCCACACCATCGACATTGTTGGCAGGGCTGGCTCAAGGGGGTCTGGCACCCTGGGGCGCAAAAGCTAGCTCACCCTTTGGGGGAGCAGAACCTGGCCTTTACTCTGGGCCGGCTTGCCCCGCCCACGGGGTAGGGAAAGGCCAGCCCAGGGGCAGAACAGCTGGCCCATGGGGTGGACCCCACTTCCTCACCCCATCTCTGGGCTGGACCTCTCCACACCTAGGGTGGAACAGCCAGCCCAGGGGTGGACTAAGCCAGCCCATGGGGGTGGACTCTGCTCTCTTGTCCCTCCCCTGGGCTAGCTATTCCTCCCTGGGGATGAGGCGGGCTGGCCCAGAGGCAGGGTGAGGGAGCAGGGTCAGCCCCATGGGCCAGCCCACCCTGCCCATGGTGCATTGCCCCAGCACCCCTAAACTGGGCCACCCCAAGCCAGGGTCTTATTGGCTTATGGCTTGAGCCAGCCCTGATTGTCGGTGGTGCCACCGACAGTGTAGCCTAGCCCAGGGAGAACAGCTACTGTTACCGCTCCAGTCAGAGAAATAGTAGGGCTGGGTGCAAGCCATCAGAAGCAGGAAAGACATGATCAACAGGCTGAGCACTGAGGTAGCATTTCTTGCAGTAGAACTCAGCCCTGTTTACAGACTCACCCAGGTGAAGTGACCTGCTCAAGGTCAGATTGAGTGGCTGGGCTGAGCTGGGAAAAGAAACCTGGTTGCCTGACTCCCATTCCTGCTTCCTATCCACTGCACCACACTGCCCCATTGAGGCCCTTGCATTGACACCAGGGATTAATTTTGGCCCACTGACCACAGTGAGGTTGCCCTATGCAACCCCCTCATCGTTCACATGGCCCTTTTTTGGACAGTATATGCAGCATTTATCCATTACTGGCTCTGTGCAGGAATAAATATATATTGTGTTGATTTCTTTTGTCAGATGTTTCATTGATGAGATGACTCATGTGCTCTTAATGTTCATGATGTGCTCTGGCTTCCACATCAACTGCAGAACAGTCGGGAAGGCAGCTTCCAAACAAGATGCAAAGAGGGTGAGGGTACTGTGTGTGAGGGAGGAAAGCTGAGTCTTTCTTTGTCTAAACAGACCTCCGTTATGCAGCAGATAGCTCCTTTCTTCTTGACTCCAAATCTGGAGGAACTCTGCGAGGGTCTAATCAATGCAGTATTGTGAAGGCAGAGAGTGAAAAGCTGAAATCAACCCAGGGTGTCTTAAATAATTAGTTAAGCAACAATGAAAAGAATCCTGCACTGACTTGGTTTCATATCTAATTCCTTGGTGCCTGGACCATGCTGCAGTTGTGTTAATTCTCACTGTAGTTTGGAGGGCAGGAGCAAGGTTCGAATTATGCACCATCCTTTCTTCTCCTGCAGTGAACACTGCAGTGGATCCTAGGGCCTGAGGGTCTTAAGTCCACTGAGCAGCCCACCTCTCAGGACCAGCAAGTAGGCTGGCATGATGGGCAGGTACCAGGAGAGAACAGAAGGGTGATGCCAGTTTATGAGTGAGGTGCTTTGGCAGAACTGTGTGTGGTCCATCCCCAGAAGAGCAACAGGTGCTGGTATTCAAGACCATGGAGGAGGAGGGTGGTGGGAAATAGCAGATCAGGTTTCAGGTGCTTTAGCAGAGCTGGGAGAGGAGAGGCCAGGATTAGGCTGGCATGAGGAAGCTGTCAGTGAAGATTGTCAGAGCAGCACAGGAGGTGTTGCAAGACAGGACCACAGAGCCTAGTTAGAGCTATGCGTGGGAGCCCTCCACCCACGTGCTGCCTGGGCTCGTTACCACTGTCAGTCTTCACAATGGCATGAGCCCCAGACTCAACAGCGTAAAAGAGGAAAAAGCCCTCCCACATCTTTCCCTTACAAACGAATGTTCCTGCTTGTTGCATCTCCTTGGCCTCCAATGATGCTGTAAGAAACCTGACTGTCCAAACCACTCCAAGGTAATCCTGCTAAGGCATGGGCTCCAAATAGAGTAGTGTACAGACAACATCTTTACAGAGAGCTTTTGGTGAACACCCTCCCCCACCTCCTAGTTGGTGATTGCTCTGACCACATCCCTTTCTCTCATTTGCAAGCGTGATCTCTCATCCCTTAGCCACTGATGATCATGCAGACAACACCGCCCCCCATTGATGAACACATGGACGCACCACACTGTGCAGTCCGTCCCCCCCCCCCCCCCCGTACATGCACACAATTGATCACATTCTTCTTTTCTGGCCAGCTATAAGGAAGACATGCTGGTGTTTGTATGGATCCTCCTTTGGAGATAATACAGACCTACCTCACTTCCCACTGGTGATCAAATAATGTCTGAGTAGCAGCTCCAGCACTTCCATTAAGACTGGAAATGTATTTGTGAGCCTGCTCCTGTTCCCAAGAATGCTGATGGCAGATTCCTCTTGATTTCCATCCAAGCAGAGTCAGATCCTAAAAAAGATTGAGGTGCCAGTGAAAAGCTTGTCTTCTAAACTGCCTTTCTGCTGGCCACAGTGGCCAAGCTTTTCCTGGGAAACAGCAATGTTTGGATGCTCAGATCCCACAGGCATTCCATATGAGTTGAGTACCTAACTCCTCTGGACTCCTTTCATAATCCCACTCAATAGCATTCTGTATCTCCTTCCAATCACCTTTGTATAAGTGTTTGAAAGTCAGGACACTCAAAGCCAGTTTTTAAAAAGACATTTAGCTTCCTGACTTTCATGGGTTTCACTGAATGTTCAGCACCTAAGTCCCTTCAAAAACCTACCCCTTAGGTTTTATCTGTCATTAACTCACTGAGACACCTTGGCCTAGTCACTGCCCCTCCCTCAGCCTCAGTTTCCCCATCTGTGCAATGAGGAGTGTTACCACCCCATCTTGCAGAGCACTGGAGACCTACATATGGAAAGCGTTGTGTTATTTATTAAACTTTTTGGTCATCCCTTCCGCCAGTCAGATCACATACCATATCAACAACTCTGTAAATATCTACTTCAACTCCACTGAGACACATCCTTCCAGCACATAACACAGGGGAAATAAAGCTGAAAAACTCCATCCATTCAGCCAGGTATAATGGTGATGGATAGAAGAATCTATTATAATTTTCACGCTGTTGCTGGAAGTGTATTGTTCTTGTTCAGTTAGATGTAGCACAAGGGATGAAAACTCTAAGCTTCAGCTGACATGTGGAAACAAAATAAAAATAAGCCTATTTTCATCCTCAAGGCCAATTTACTGGCATTGCATTGTTAGCAAGAAGAGAAAGGAATCAAAACAAGGAACCACTTAAGATTTGCTGAGCATATGGGGATAATGGTGGTGATAGTGATGAAGGCTTCACAAGAGTCAACCTCATTATTCATTTGAAAGCCATTGGGCTGGCTTCTCCGTTGGTGCCTACTGGCATTGCTGTGCTGATATCAATGAAGACGATTTACATGGGCTGAGCACTGAGCCATTTACTTCCTGATTTCGATCACGCCTTTGGTGAGTCCCAAAATACTCTTTAGTGTTACAAAACACAGAGGACAAACTCAGCTCTGAGTTCTCAGAATGAAATTTCATCAGGTCTTGGGGCTGACTTTAGACTGGTGTAAATCAGCAGGGCCATAACTACGGCTGGGTGCATACGGCAAAGCCCCAAGTGCCAATTTAAGAGGGTGCCAGACCCAGAGCTGGGGATGTTCTCTCTGTACCCAGCTGGCTCTGGCTGCAGTGGGGAAGGAACCCTCTCCTGCCCAGCCCTGGCCATGCATGCCAGGTGGCAGGGGGAAGACTACTCTCTGCCCAGCCATGGCCACAATCAGGTGGCTGGCAGGACAAGACAAACCCTCTGCCCGGCCCTGGCCATGATCATCCAGCCAGCAGGGGAAGGCACCTGACCTGTCCAGCCAGCATCTGGGGCCCAATCCAGCTTCCTGCCATAGGGACGGATTGGGCCCGGAACTGATTGGGGCCCAGGTGCTGGGGGGTGGGCTTCAGGGCTGCTTGCCCCAGGCACCAGACACTCTAGTTACAGCCCTGTAAATCAGGAGTAACTGAAATCCAGGGAGGTTGCCCAGGCCTAAAATCAGGCCAAGTGAAACAAGAATCAAGCCCATGAGGTCCAGTGGTGTTTCACTTACACAACTCAAAGCACAATAGGGAACTCTTCATCCAGCACTGGGGTGGATTGAGTCAGGCCATTTAGCAGTGCACAGAAACATTATGTGATAACCAGGACAGAAGCGAGGAAAGCCACTGCCAGTTACAGTAATGAGGAGGGTCCTGAGGTGGAACGTAATGTGAATGCAGCAAAGACACCCTTATTCTTGTGACCAGCACCAGGGGCTTGTCATGGTCACCACTGAACACAGGTGAGTGTTGCATCTGACCTGAAAAATGCAAGCCCAGGCTGCACCGCGCCCCCTTATGCCAGGATGGGTCTGTGAGGCAGGCTTCTGAATCCCCAGCCACAGCTGGATTTTGCCTGCCAAACCCCAACCATTTCCCCTTGGAGTTTTAAGATCAATTGCAACCAAAGCCTTCACTTTCCTGTTGAAATCCAAAACCACAGCTTATGCACTAGACAGTAAGTGAAGCAGTTCTCTCCCTGCCTGAACCCAACAGCTCAGAAGAAGCAACAAGGCAAGAAATTATTAACAATGCACAGACTTTAATGCTTTGTTGCCTTTAAAATGGCCCTGCTCAGAAAAGCCACCATATAGAAATGACAACTCTTGGTACACTCAGTGACTTCCCAGGTCAAGTCTGTCCCAATACTTTTTAGCAGCAAGCTCAGCATGACGACAAGCTCCATAGGACAGACAGACAGATGAACATTCTTTCTGATTCACATATCATCAACAGCAGTAAAGATTCTGCAGACACAGGTGCAGGCTCATGATGCATGAGGCAGATTAACACCCTCTTCTGCAGCTGCCATAAATCAGGAGTGAGGGGTTCACCATGCGGAAAAAAAGGCCCCAAACTGTTCTGGCCTGGCTGTTAAGGTGCCAAGCACATACAGATGCCGCTATGGGCGCATGGGCACTCAGCAGCTTTGAAAAGAAGGGCTTTTGGCAGCAAAACAAGGCAGCTGTGTGACTCAAACATATGGGACAAAATGTTTTGCTGGAGTCAGGGTGCAGCTCCATTAACTTCTGCAGCATTTTGCTGATTTGCACCAGCAGATTTGCCCTGTGGGGAGTGAATATGTGCTACAGTAAAGATCATGTTTAACCATCAGGTTCATACTATAGAGCTCTGCTATTGGCTATAAGAGGCGGCAGCTTCAACAAGTTCCCAGGTGGATCTAGGAAGCCGGAGAACTCTGGGGTGCCACAGAACTATTTAGGACAAAGTTTCAAAGCTGGATGCTACAGATGCAGGTTCCAAACCCTGCCTTTCAATGGCTGAGATAGTCACTCAGTGCTGGGTGAGTGGCAAATTTAATCCATACCTGCCTGGCCCCCATTCTCCTTCTATTGTATGAAGTTCAAAACATTCTCCTAACTCAGAGGGATAAAAAATGACTTGGGCTGTAGAGGTACCTATGCAGGGTGGCCAGATGTCCCAGTTGTATAGGGACTGGCCTGATAGTTGCAGCTTTGTCTTGTATGGGTGCCTGTTATCACCATCTCAGTTTTCCACACTTGCTGTCTACTCATCCTATGCCTACATTTCATTGAGCTGGGGATTGATACGGCACCCAACAGCTTCACACACAGCAGATGTCAAAGGAGATAAACCCCATAACTGAGGCAAATGAAAAACTTCTAATACATTCTTTGGGGGAGGGGGCAGGGGCAGACATTCTTTTTTTTCAGGGGCTACATAGCCAGTCTGAGTTGAGTTAGTGCATTATAGAATGACCACTGCTGGTGTTCTGGTGCAATTGGCCGTTTGTCCTGATTTGCCAGCAGGGAGGATTAGATTAAAAGAAGCTGGCTGTTGATGTGTGTTGGGAAGGCAACTGTCTCTTACCCTCCGACATCACTCTTTCACTACCACCACCAGACAGAGGAGGTTGTCAGTTCATAGGACCAGCTCCTCAGCATAAATTTTCAGGCCAGGATGGGGCATAAAGGTTGTTACAATGGCCACTGAACTTCACCTACAGCTTCTGCTTTGAGCTAAGCTCGTTGCAGCACTAAAGCATAACACAGATGTGAATGGAGCCACAAGGCTTCAGACCAGCTGAGAAACTGGTTCATTGATTCAAAGGCCATGGGAGACCAGTACGTTCATCTAGCCTGAACTCCAGCAGAAATTTCCACCCTGCAAAACAAAACAACTGTGAAGGCTTTCAAAGCCTACCTCTTTTGATCCACAGTGGACACCGTCGCTACATGGCCATTCTCACAAGAATTGACATATCCCTCTGAGAAAGGGGGAAGCTATGTAGGGGTTGCAGGTGAGCCGCTGTCCAGGTCTAGGGGATTGTTTATGATTATCTGTCAAAGTAACATACTTGCAATAATCCATATGGGATATGCCATGTTTGATGCCAATAGAAAGGTCATGGTTTGTTAGGAATGATTATAGGGTTCATAGGGAGAGGTCTCAGAGACACTAAGGTCAGAAGGGACCAATATGATTGTCTAGTCTGACCTCCTGCACACTGCAGGCCATGAAACCTCACCAACCCACTCCTACAATGAATCTCAAACCCATAACTGAGCTATTAAAGTTCTCAAATCATGATTTAAAGACTTTAATACAGAGAACCAACCAGCTAGTGAGCCATGCCCAATGCTACAGAGGGAGGCAAAACCCCCCCAGCACCCAAGCCAATCTGCCCTGAGGGAAAATTCCTTCCCAACCCCAAATATGGCAGTCAGTTAAACCCTGAGCATGAGGGCAAGTCCACAACAGCCAGGTTAAGAAGAACTTCTCTGTAATAACTCAAAACCCACTCCATCTAATGCCCCTTCCCAGATCACTATTATACCCCCTCACCAGTAATAAGAGACAGACAATGGCAAAGCTACATTATACATCATATCATTCCCTCCATAAACATATCAAGCTCGGTTTTGAAGGCACCTAAGGTTTTTGCCTCTACCACTTCCCTTGGTAGACTATTCCAGAACTTTACTCCTCTGATGGTTAGGAATCTGCATCTAATTTCAAGCCTAAATTTTCTGATGGACAACTTGTATCCGTTTGTTCTTGTGCCCACATTGGTGCTGTATTCAAATAATTCTCCCCCCTCTCTTGTATTTATCCCTCTAATGAATTTATAAACAGCAATCATATCTCCTCTCAGCCTTCTTTTGGTCAGATTAAACAAACCAAGCTCTTTAAGTCATGTCTCATAGGAAAGATTTTTCCATTCCACAAATTGTCCTTGTAGCCCTTCTTTGCACCTGTTCCAGTTTGACTTCATCTTTCTTAAGCGTGGGTGACCAGAACTGTACACAATATTCCAAGTGAGGTCCCACCAGCACTTTGTACAATGGTACCAACACCTCCCTATCTCTACTGGAAATACCCCTTCTGATGCACCCCAGGACCACATTAGCTTTTTTCACTGCAACATCACATTGGCTACTCATTGTCATTCTGCGATCAACCAGTATGCCCAGGTCCTTCTCCTCCCCCATCACTTCCAGCTGATGTATCCCAACTTATAAGAAAAATTCCTGTTATTTATCCTTAAGCACATGACCTTGCACTTCCCATTGTTGAATTTCATCCTATTTCTAATGCTCCACTTTACAAGGTCATCCAAATCATTCTGTATGCTATCCCGAACCTCCTCTGTATTGGCAATACCTCCCAGTTTGGTGTTGTCTGCAAACTTAACTAGCACATTCCCACTTTTTGTGCCAAGGTCAGTAACGAAAAGGTTGAATAAGATGGGTCCCAGGACCAATCCTTGGGGAACTCCACTAGTAGCCTCCTTCCAACTAGACAGTTCACCTTTCACTATGACCCTCTAATCTCCCCTGTAACCAGTTCTTTATCCACCTTTCTATTTTCATATTAATCCCCATCTTTCCCAATTTAACTAATAATTCCCTGTGTGGAACTGTATCAAATGCCTTGCTGAAATCTAAGTAAATTAGGTCCACTGCATTCCCTTTATCCAAAAAATCTTATCTTCTCACAAAAGGAGATCAGGTTGGTCTGGCATGATCTACCTTTTGTAAAGCCATGTTGTATTTTATCACAGTTACCATTCTCCTCAATATCTTTAAGTACTTTCTCCTTCAAAATTTTCTCCAAGACCTGCATACTGCTGAGGTCAAACTAACAGGCTTGTAGTTACTTGGATCACTTACTACCTTTCTTGAAAATAGGGACTACATTAGCAATTCTCCAATCAATATCACAGCCCCTGTGTTCACCAATACTTTAAAAATCCTTGCTAAAGGACTGGTAATTTCATGTGCGAGTTCCTTCAATATTCTTGGACGGAGATTATCTGGACCCCCTGATTTAGTTCCATTAAGCAGCTGAAGCTTGGCTTTCACCCCAGATATGGTAATTTCCACTCCTACATTCTCATTAGCTGCCCTACTTCTGTCCCCAATCTCACCATCACCCTCATTAAAGACAGAGGCAAAGTACTTATTTAGATATTCAGCCATGCCTAGATTATCCTTGATCTCTGCCCCATCCTCAGTGTATAGTGGTCCAATCTCATCCTTCTGTGTTTTCTTTCTATTTATATGGCTGAAGAACCTTTTACTATTGATTTTGATTCCCTTTGCAAGGTCTAACTCCGCTTGGCTTTTGGCCTTCCTCACTTGATCCCTACATGCTCTGACCTCTAAAAGGTAGCCCTTCTTTCCTATCCCTCCCAACTTCCACTCCTTGTAGGCCTTATGTTTCCTCCTAATCACCTCTAAGATGTACATTCATCCAGCTTGGTTTAGAACCCATGCCTGAAAATGGTTTCCTCTTTGGAATGCAGGTTTCAGATAGTTCCTGCAGTTTTGTCTTGAAGCAGTTCCAAGCATCCTCAGTGTTCATATCCATGAATTCTTTGGTCCAGTCCACTTCCCTAGCTAATTCCCTTAATTTTTTGAAGTCAAAGACTCTGGTCACAGATTTATTTTTATTTACCCTTCCATTCAGTTTAAATTGGATTAGCTCATGGTCACTAGAACCTAGGTTGTCCCCTACAACTAATTCCTCTATGAGGTCCTCACTACTGACTAATACTAAATCTAAGATCACATCTCCTCTTATTGGTTTGGAAACTGCTTGATTGAGAAATTCATCTGCTATCACCTCCAAGAAAGTCTGGGCCCTTTTATTGCTGCTAGCACATATTCTCCAGTCTATATCTGGGAAGTTAAAGTCTCCCATAATCACAGTTCCCAGTAGTGTTTACTTCCTTAAAGAGTTCTCTATCCATGTCCAAATCTGATCCTGGTGGTCTGCAACACAACCCAAGCACTAATCTAGGAGAAATTCTAGTGGCTTTCTTCTCCCATGTGATTTTGAGCCAGATAGATTCTGTCCTGCTAATTTCATCACTCTGAATTTCTTTGCATTTTATTGCATCATTGATATACAATGCCACACCACCACCTTTGCCTTTCCTAAGGAGCACATAACCTTCAATGCCTGTACACCAGTCGTGACTACTGTTCCACCATGTTTGTTATCCCTATAATATCTGGTTTCAATTCCTCTACCAGCAGTTCCAGTTCCTCCATTTTATTACCTAGTCTTCTTGCATTGGTATATAAACATATTAGCTTTTGCTGCTCAGCTTTGCTCACATTCTTTACCCGATGCAGCCTTTTACTACTGCCAACATCGCCCATCAGACCAGTGTCTATGCTTCCCACCTTTCTAACATTCATACTGCCTCCCAGATCTTTGTCTTTTCTGAATTTAGTTTCCTGCCTCTCAATGCTAGTATCAGGCGTAGAGATTGTCTGAGCACCTCCCAACCATCTCCCCACACTCCCTAGTTTAAAGCTCTCAATCAGTTGAGCTAGCCTCCCTCCTAGAAGTCTGTTTCCCTCTCTACTCAGGCGTAGTCCATCCCAAGCAAACAGTCTTCTGTCCATGAACACCTCCCAGTGCCCATACATCCCAAAGCCCTCCTTGTAACACCACTGCCTGAGCCATCTGTTAACTGCCAGAATCTTCTCACAGCTGTGTTGTCCTCCTCTCGGGACAGGCAGAATCCCACTAAAGATCACCTGAGCCGCTAGCTCCTTAAGAGTCCTACCCCGCCTGGCATAGTCTCCTTTGATACGTTCCAATGAGAATCTAGCTATATCATTTGTACCTACATGAAGGGCAATCAGAGGATTCTTTCCTGCTCCCATTAGGATCCTCCTCAGCCTCAGATCCACATCATGCATCTTAGCTCCAGGTAAGCAGCACCCCCTCCTGTTCTCAGGGTCACTTCTAGTTATAGGCCTGTCTGTCCTCCTCAGCAGAGGATACCCAATCACATACACTTGCCATTACCTGACAATAGTGTGATTCTCCAGTCTATCCCCAGTTCTCTCTGTCCAGGAGTCATGTCATCTACACCTGCTGTTCCCAATCCTCTGCATCTGCCCCTGAATGCTCCCTGGGCTCTTATTTATCTCCAGTGGCTCAACTCCCCTTTGAATAGGACTAGCTGCTCTCCTCTTTTTCCTCACACTCCCACTTTCAGTGTTCCCCTGCTGGACTCCTTCATTTGCTAATTCAGCAAACCTACTACTGAGTTTTAATTCCCCTTCCCTAGCTGGTCTTTTTCTCTGTCACCTTCTCACAGTCACATGTTTCCACTGCTCACTTTCCTCACCTAGCAGTCTTCCCTCAGAATTGGCTACTCCTGTTTCCATCTGCAGGTCTGAGTTTTTGTCTCCCACCTCCCCAGTCCTCTGCTCCATCAACTCTTCAAACTCCCTCCTAAACCACAGTTGCAACCTGCATCTCCAGCCCTCAGATTTTCTCCTCCAACAGCTCTATGAGGCAGGGCTCCATACAAACAAAACTCTTTGGGTTACACCCTCCAAGATAATGTACATCCCACAGCTTACACACCCTCTCATCTTCCTTGTCTCTTCCCTTGTTGGGGTGACTTCTGCTGCTACCTCCACCACTACCATAAGTCTGTCTCTGTCTCTCTCCCGCAAACTCCCCTGTTAACAGCCCTAGTGCTGCAGCTTGCTTGAGTGGCTGCCTTTATAGCTTCCCCAACAGGAAGGCTCCACCCCTAATTGGGGTCACCTGATCCCAACTGCCACTCAGCCCCTGCAAACTGAGAAGAAAGAATAAAAAGAAAAGAAAAGAAGCCAAACCAGAAAACAAATACAAAACAGACAAGCAAACACACACAGCACTCCCCTACAGTCCCTAACTCCCTCTCAAACTGCCCTGTTAAAAGCCCTGTTACCTGCCCCTGGTGTCAAATCTGTATGAGAAGTTATGAATGTATTTGTTATATCTGTTTCAACTTATTTGATTCTGGGAAACTCCCCAGACTGGGTGGCTGTAAAACCATTGTCCTTTTAATGGCCCATTAAGGAAGTTCCCAGCTACAGTGGGACTAGGAAGAAACCTGTTTGATGAGTCACCCAAACTGACCATGTGACTCAACTCCATTTTGATTTGGGAAAGACTCTCAGAGCATGGGGAAAGCCAGAGGTGATAAAAGGCAGTGGCCCTATCTCCATTTTGTCTTCAGTCTGTCTGCAACCAACTTTCTTCTCTGAAACTATTCTTCTGGGACTGAAAAAAGGACTGAGACCCACTGAAATGCTGGGTGACTACCAGAGGAATTGGACTAAACTGCAAACTGCAAATTCTTCAGGGACCTGCTTTATATGGACTCTAAATCATTTGTATGTATGTGATTCACTTTGACCCTTTAACATCTCTCATATTTTGTTTCTTTTCTTTTTATATTAAACTTCTAGTTGTAGCTGCTAAAGGATTGGCTGGCAGCGTGGTATTTTGGGCAAGATCCAAGCCTCTATTGTTTTGAGTAAAGTGGCTGGCCCTTTAGGATCAGGACAACCTATTCTTTATGAGACCCAGTGGCTAGTGGGGACTGTAGGGAAAATAAGCGGAAGAAGATTGTATGCAAAAGACAGTGGCCCCCCACTCAGACCAAATCATGGGCCCAGAATATGAACGATTTATCACCTTGTCCACATATCTGTAAATGTGCTCAATTTATTGCCTTGTTAATGGCCTAACTCAGACTAGGGAATGACCGTTCCCTGAACCAGACACCTGCGCAATTTTCTGCTGTTTATGTAGGGATTGATAAGCAGAAGACATGCATATATCTACTTGTTTATTTGAGTGACCATCCTGTAATCCTTACAAGGCATGCCTGTTAGCAGAACCTGTATGTTGGCATGTTTATATTTTATAGTTAGTAGTTTTTTCCCCCTGTGATGCTATATAACAGTAGGAAAGTCTAATGCATGTTCGACTTCACTGATGGACTGGGAAGCTGCAGCAGGTGCCCTCGGATATAAAGCTCCCAGAACCTGCCCCTATTGTTTCCAGGGGTCCCCAGGAGCTGAAAGGGATGTAAGCATTCTACCTCTTTTAATAAAATCATCTTTTATTCTATCACTTGTGGTCACATTGTCACTACTCAATCCAGATCTTGTTACAGAGCCGCCTTTGGGCTGCAGGGACCATGGGAGCTGATGTGCAATAAAGAGGGCTGTTTCTATTGTGTTATGCTTGGTGATGACCAGAGTGGGGCATTAGAAGTATGCTTTGTTACTGACTGGGAGCCTGGTTTAAGTACCACCCATCAGTGGTTTAGAGCTTTGGCCCCTGATTTTGCAGCTTTCTCATTTTTTTGCACATTCAGGAGATTATCCCAAGTGGCCCAGATCACAGCAGGCTGTGATGAAACCCTTCTGTTGCTCAGTCCTTCTGTAGCTGGTCCTACCCTGAGGTGGGGTAATCCTGTGCCCCTCTGCCAGGGTAAAGCTATCCGAAAGCCACAGGGGCTGGCCTCTGGAGGCTTAGTTCTGTAGAAGAGGATCTTCAATTGATGGGTCTCTCTTTTCCTGGGGCTGTCTGGGGAAAATGGGGCATGGTCAGAACTTCCTTGGTTCCAGGATTCTCTGCTACTGTCTTGGCATTTGTCTAGCTCCCAATCAGGAGAATGCAAAGAGGGGTCCCATCTACCTTTGGAGAATCACAAACTGCACATACAGCTCCTCTGTGGAAGCCCAAAATCTAGGTCACCCCTGGGAAGTGATTCAAGGGTAGAGTCCAGTGTGAAGGTCTGTGGATTTGAGCAGGGACTCACCTGGGACCAATTCTTATCCCAAACGCTTTGTGTGAGCGTGTATCAGTCTAGAATTGAGCGGCCATGCCGCAGAACTGTCTTCACCTTTGCTGGCAGGTTTAATGGAGACCAAAGGCTGTGTGAGCCTAGAGGCCAAACTCGCCCTTTTGCACCTAGACATGTCTCAAGTTGAGGGAGCTGTGGAGCAGTGCTCACATGGAGCCCTTGGGGTGATTACACACAAACCTGCAGTTTGCAGGGCAGGTCAGCTTGGCATTTCCACCCACAGTGAATTTTCTACCAAATGCAAATGAGTTTCTGAACACAAACCAACCTTTACACAAGTAGGACAGGAGCTCCTCAGTCCCCACCAGGAACAATCTGCCACGTAACGTGAGTCACTAGACATTGTTACACAGTGTTCGGTTGCCAGCAAGCTGCAAGGGAGCCTCCAGATTTTATTATTATTTGGTGTTAGTTGTGCCTGGAGGCTTGGAGTGAGATAAGCAAAAGGACAAAAGTCAGTGGGACTTGTGTTTCTCCATATTGTCACTGCTTCTGCAACTACCACCCTGGATATCTCCAACTGCCACAATTTTATAGCAAAGCTTGTACCTGGTGCCTGAACATCTGCCTGACTCTGCAGAGAGCCTGAAACCATAGCTCTGAGAAGGCTGATTCATCTTTGTGGAGTGTTAATGCTGAAACCTTCTGGCCACCCCGCCTGGCACCAGCCCAGCAGAGGATTCTGTTTGCAGATGCTGCAAACTGCCACCTCTCCACTATGGCTGTGCGGGGGTGATGTCAGCACAGACCCCCAACATATTGAGTCATCTGTTTGCTGGATGTAGCACCCTCCCTTCTCATAAAGGAACCCAAGTGTGCTTGAAGAGAGGTAGTGGTAGTGTGTTGAATTGAGGGAAGGGTTCCCAATTGCTTAGCAAACAGTTCTTTCATGAGTGACTCCTGCCACTAACACCCAAAAAAGGGGCATGGCCAGAGCACAGGGGGAAGGGTTCTTGGGCCCTTGTGTGAGTCTTCACCCTGGGTCTTAATGTGCCTGAATCCAACTTTGGTCTAAAGTACCAGTGAAACCTGCCTGGATGGCATTTACTTCCCATTATGTCTCACAGAGTTTGCTGAAGTTCACCCAAATATCAAAGCAAGCACTGAATCTGCCGTCTGGCTGAGTACTGGCATGGGCTGTTCTCTTGCCTGCAGTCAGCTTGCAAATTTATAGCCCTGCCATGAGAAGTGCTCGATGTTAAATCATGCTCACAGAGGACCCATTCATCATAGGGAATTAATATGGCATTAACAAGGGCTTTTATGGAAATCCAACTGCAACTCAATATTCATTATCGTGGCCTTATTTTAAAGTGCCATCACCCTCTGCTTAGCAATAACTTCCAGGTGTCAGGCAGGCAACCACATTGGACGTCAGTGTACAGCTGGGATGTCAGAATGATTCTTTTCCCAGTTCTGTCACTGACCTAACGTGGCACTTGAGCAAGTTGCTTTGCGTGGTGCTCTTCATCTGATTAGTCCACAAGCTCTTTGAAGAAGGAATCTTCTCTGACTGCATCTGTTTGTATAGCACCTGGCACAATGGCACTCTCATCCTGGATGGGGCCTCTGGATGCCACTGTATCATCTGGCTGCTTTCCACATTAACCCATTGATAACAGAACCATCCTGGGTCAAACTCCTTCCCATTGTAATGCTACTGAAGTCAGTGGGGTTAGAAAAGCGCAAGGCGCTGTGTCTGCAGGTAAAAGGGAACTTTGAAGCAAGTTGCCAGTCCCCAGTTTTCCTTCTGGCATCTACAAATAATTCTGAATGCCAGTTTCAACCTGCAGTGCTTTGTGGAGGCATCCTGAAGCTGTGCAGAGGTTTAACATCCCCCTGCACTCAGATTCTTAGATATCTGAGAGGTCTGAATTAGCCATGGTTTTGAACGCAAAATGGAGGGTTCAAAAAGGACTGAAATGAAATTCCGAGCCTCACAGAGGCTAATTTAATTCTTGACTTATTTGTGCTTGTTTTACAGTAGTGCCTGCCTAGACGCCTGAGCTGAGATTGAGATCCTGGTACATTAGGGACTCCCAGCACACCCTGCAGGAGACAGACAGCCCTTACCTTAAGGAGTTAGTAATCTAAACAGGCCACTCATTCCCTTCAGCAAGGAGCCCCCTGTGGCACTTGCCTGCATGGAGAGTACAATGTACTGACCCCCCATCACCAATTCCTGAAGTTCCTGGGCCTTTTTTGTCCCCCAGTCAAGCATCGACCAAATGTAGCTGACAAGAACCGACAAGGTCACAGCCTGCCTTGACATGGCCACAAGCTAGCGTGAGCTCTACCCAGCAGGGTTTATGCAGAACAGCCTCTACTGGAACGGACCATGCACTTATTCTTTCTGATCATGGCCAGCCTGTGGATCCTGGTGTGATATTAATGCCTTCCTTGCATATCTGTCTGTTGGAGGATTTTGTGTGGGAGTCAACCAGACATTGTCCTCCCTGAGAGAGAGGATACAGGAAACAATGGATGTAACCACACCAGGAGGCTTTCCTTTGAGATGGGCAGGCTGGGAGACAAATGGCATCAGCCACAATTTCACCCTGTGGAGAAGCCTGGAAAGATGTGAACAAAAGTTCCCAGAAAGGTCTGATCCTCCGCTGGTGTAAATCAGTCCTGGATCAGGCAAAGCTCTAGTTGGAACCCCACTGCTGGAGCAAGGACTGCAGTACTGAGCCCACTGACTTCAGTGCATGTTGTACAGGACGCTGTGTCAGTACAGAATGCGTCCTTCTTTTTCTGATGTGCCCTGTGTAATGGGGCTTCTTGGGTGAGACATGAAGAGGGTCTCAGGGCCAAGGGAAGAGGTGATGTTTATGGCAGGGTGATCAAGAAAAAGGCAGGGAAGGAAGGGATGCTCCCTGCAAAAGATGGGGAGCAGTTATTCCCATAACCCTGAACCTTCTACTGTAGCATGTGGTACTGGCCCCTCTTGGCAACGGGATCCTGACTAGATGGGCTGTTGGCCTGATCCATTCTGGAAATGTCTATAATATTCTCCTGGGGCCAATCCCATGAATGATGCCATAAAGCATCCCAGAAGATCACTGGAGTTTTTCTAGCCTGTTCTTTTGTGCATTGGTTGCTATCTGCCTTGATTACCCCATCTGTTTTTCATTTGAAGAATCATTCTGCCTGTCTCTTCCACTGTTATGTTTGCTTATTATGCTTACCTCTATTTATAGCCTTCCCTTACAGAACCTAATGATAGGTTGAACAAGCCCTCAGGAGTGATTAGTTTGTAAGACCTGAAGGAAAAAGAACTGGTGGGTTTGACATACAACTTTCTTGTGGGTGCAACATTTTTCTTCTTCCCCGCAAGGGAAGATGCATTTTCCCAAGGAATAAAATGAACTAAAATAAAGCTTCTCTCTCTGCTGGGTGTGGATTACAGGTTCAGCCAACTTTTCAAGTGGGTTTTTGTTTTTTAAATGCACTCACTGCTACAATGTGGTTACTTCCCACCACCAGCCCCATTCTCCCCATGCAATTGGGCAGAGCTACATAAGTTTACATCAGTGCAGGTGTAAGGCAGGGTTAGAAGCTATGCCTAACAGCTTCTGAGGGTGGGCAACTAATCTGCATAGGTTTAGTATTTGCATGAGCACAAAGAACACATTTGCATGTATACGCTATGGGTGCAGGGCAATATGGGTAATGGTATTTGAGGTTGATCTGATCACAAATCTGTCAACATCTGTAATTCTACTGAAGGGAAATATGAAATACTGTCTTTTGTGATATGTTACATTCTGATTGTTCCAAATCTGTATGGGTTAGTTAAAGGGTAAAAGCTACCCTTAGCTAAAAGAGACTTGTAAGAGAGGCTTCTGCCTGTTACAGCCTGGAAAAAGTGAAGACAGGGGTGGGTTTGTATAGCTCTTTTTGGAGTGATGCTTGAGGTGTTTTGTATAGTTCTATGGCTCAACTATCAAATGATAGGGTTGGCTGAGCTCCTTTGAGGCTTGTCTTTGTTATTTTAATTGAAGAAGCTGTTTGCAGCTTCTTGAGGTTTAAGAGCTGAAATCACTTGAAGATGCAAACTCTTTCTGAGTTGAAATCACTAGAGAGAGGAAACCCCCTCTCTGAGCTGAAATCACTGAAGAGAAGCAGCAGATGGAGTGACCAGTGGGTGGAGCCAGTGGATGGTGAGACTGGCCAGGAGTGAGCTGGGCAGTGTGAGTGACTGATGGGTGGAGCTGGTGGACAGCAGGCGGAGCCAGTGGATGGTGAGAGCGGCCAGCGGTGAGCTGGGTGGTGTGAGCGACCAGTGAGCGGAGTTGGTGGACAGCAGGCGGAGCCAATGGACAGTGCTAGTGGATAGAGTGACCGGTGGTTGGTGCCAGCGGACAGCTGGTGTGAAAGACACTCCCTACACACCCTAGGGCAGTGGTTCCCAACCTTTTCTCTGCTGTGGCACACCTTGATACCTTCAAATATTTTGAGGCACACCACCATTGAAAACTCATGAATATTCAAATTAATGTAATTATTTATGAATATTCATGAACCATGGCACAGTATTTCAGAAACGCTGCTATGTGGGGTAGTAGGCATAGCAGAGCAGGAGTGGCAAAACAGGAGGTCAGGAGTCGAGTGCAGTGGCTTGAGTGAATGTGGGGAGCAGAGCAGAGCAGGGGTGGCAAAAGGGCTGCAAGGACAAGGGCAGCCATGTGGGGAACAGCACAAGGGTGGCAAGAGAGGAGAGAGAAAGGGAGAACAAGAGTGGCTTTGTGGGGGGGCAGGGGGAACCTGGGGAGTGGGAAGGTAGGGCAGGGGAGCATGGCACAACACCCACTTCCCCCTTCTCCACAGTGGCTCCCTGCCATCCAGGGCAAATCCTCACCCCATTGCTGCACCCTCCCAGCCCAGTGGGTCCTGTCCTCCCCTCCCCCAGGCCCCTGCTGCCTCTGATGGACCCTCCCATCACTGCAGGGGCCAGAACCAGGCCCCCAGCCCCCAGGTACACCCCCCCACACAGCCACCCCACAACCCCAGCTACACACACTCTGCTGCACAGTCACTCCCACCTACCTCTGCTACACACCCACACAACCTGCAGCAGCCCTCCCCGCCAAAGCCTTTCCCTGGACTGTTTGCAGGCTGGCTGACACAAGCTGCTCCACCCTGCAGGGGGAGATTCACACACTCCCAGCCTCCCCCAGATCTTTGCTGGCTGGGCCTAAGGTGGAGCCACTGGAATGCTACATTTGGGCTGCTATTTGGGGGGGGGGGGAATGGCACCTGGAATTCTGCATTCTGCTGCCTTCCTCTATTTTTAGGGGGGGTCAGAACCCTGCCTGCCTGCCTAAAAATAGGGGGCCCAGGAACTTTGTTCTGGTGCCTTCCCCCTTACTTTAACCCCTGCCTTTTCCCAGCCCTGCACAGCCCACGTGGCTGAGCTGAGCAGGGAGGAAACTTTAACTCTAGCACTTGGGGATGCTCGTGGCACACTTTGGGTGTTGCTGCGGCACACCAGTGTGCCCCAGCACACTGGTTGGGAACCACTGCCCTAGGGTTTGTTGGGAGCCTGTTTAACACTGATTCTCCAGATCAGTGCTGGTTTTGCTATTGAGTTCACAGGTGCTGTTGTGCTGTGTGGGATCATGTTGGGAACCTGCATTACAAAGATCCTCCAGATCAGTGCTGATTTTTGTTATTGGGCCTTTTACATTCTGTTTTTATTACTATTAAAAGTTCTGTATACTACCCTCAGACTCGTGCTTGCAAGCAGGGAAGCCTTACCCTTTTGGGGTGCCCAGGGAATAGTGCATGATTTCCCAGGAGACTGGGTTGGGGTTCGAGCTGGATGGTGCTGTAACATCATTTGGAAACCCCTAGATACAGAACCCAGCCCTTGTTCTGCCAACTCATCCTAGCAGAAGGGCTACACAGGCACTAGCTCAAGGAGACTGCTTGCATTAGTAAAGGGCTGTCTGTGGTAACTGAGAGCTTGCACATCCTGCCCACAGTTTGGTAAACTGGGACCCATTCTGCAGCTGAGTGCATTCGTGGGAAAGTCATCAACACAATGTCATGTCAGAGCCCCTCCAAAGAACCCATGCCCCCAAGGCTGGCTGATAAATTGCAGCATCAGTGGCTTGACCACCATTGATTCATTATGAAATATAAACAGGAGACCAAATAACCAGTATCAGTCATGTTGATTGCCAAAAGCTGATATGAAAACAGCACAGGAAAATGGTTCGATTTGAAACCAATCTGTAAGAAGTCATCCCATGTAGCATGGTCACATTAACCTTATGCAGAAGGCATGCTCCCAAAGTTATCCCCAAAGGCACATTTTTATACCATACATGGTTACAGTTAAGAAGTACTGTGTACACTGTCCGAAACTAGATTCAGCCAATCAGCCTTCCACCTTGTTTTCCTGATGTACCCCTTATCTCTCTGTTCTGAATATATATATATATTCTAGGTACCAAGAGGCAGGAAGGCAACTGCTAGGGCTGAACTATGGTAGAAAAATCATAAGTCTTGTCCAATTCCTTCAGGGCAGTCCAGCACTCGCATATGAGAACAACTCCCTTTCTATTTCTGTTGGAATGTACTCACCTGTCCTGATCTTGACAGCATCCCTATTTTCTCTGACCAAAACATGCTTCAGTGAATGCAAAGGGTTAGGGGACACTTAGCATAAGTAAGCAGGGTTATAAAAAAGCATAACCAATTTGTACTACATAACTGATATTGCACTTACTTACTAATATATGTTTGAAGCCGGTAATATGTACTGAGAACATGCTATATTTACATGCTAACCCTGCATATGTCTGTTAACAGGCTCATCAAGTGGGAAAAGCAGATGTTATGGTCAAGTGAGCAGGGCATGTGGTTTTACATCTATAATTACAGTATCTGCTAGACCAAAGCACTGTGCAAATATTGCTGGCTGTATAGACTATTGGTCAAATTCCAGTCTTGGTTACATGGCTATAAATACAGATTACCTGCGTTCAGCATGTAACTGAAATCCCAAGGCTATGTCTACATTGCCCCACGTCTTTTTGAAAAAGGTTTTTTGAAAAACCTATTCCAAAATAAATTCAGAAGAGTTTTTTTGAAAAAAAAAATGTTTCAAAAAAAGTTATTTTGAGATGAAGAACACCTATCTTGAAATAAGGCAGGTTTTTTTGTGGTTTTTTTTTTTTTTAATTTCAAAAGAGAGCCCCCCCGGGACCCCTTTAAAAAAAAAAAAAAAAAAAGAGAGAGAGCCAATTGAAAAGATGGGCATGCTTTCTCAAAAAAAAGCCATTGCTGCATCTGGTGATGGCTTTTTTCGAAAAACCATTTTTGAAAAAGCCCTTTTTTCAAAAGGCAAGCAGGTTTAACTGTCCCAAAGAAGTGCTCCAGTATTTCAAAATACCAGGGCACTTTTTCTTTTGAAATGGCTTTTTCAAAAAAAAAACAAAAACAAACCAAAAACGGTTTTTTTGAAAGACACCAGGTTTTGCTTTTTCAAAAAAGCACTCCAGTGTTTCAATACACCGGAGTGCTTTTTCTAGAAAAAGCAAAATGGCTCTGCGGATACAGGAAAGCTTTTTCAGGATAAGCCTCCGTATCCCGAAAAAACTTTCCCATGTAGATGTGCCCATGTAAAGGAATTGCACAGTCCATCACCAAAATGCAGTCACTTCTAAGTATCAGTGTAGCAGCTGTTTATAAGAACATGGAGATGCCACACACTAGCCACATTCATAGTTTAAGGCCTGAAGAGACCATCAGATCATCCAGTCTGACCTCCTATATATTGTACGCCACTGTACCATGCTGCTGCCCCTACACGAAGCCAACCAACAGAATTAGACCAAGGTATTACCAGCCCTCAGGAGACTGAGGGCTGCTGCAAGCAGAGGACAGGAGGGATCGAGGTGCACAAATGGCTGAGGCTCTGCAAAGGCCAGGCTTTTCTTTACCCAGATGAGACTGGCAGGTGACCTGCACTCTATGAGGAAGACCAAAAATACCCCAAGGTCTCTGCCAATCTGACATGGGCAGAAATTCCTTCCCAATCCCAAACACAGTGATCACTGAGACCCTAAGAAAGACTCACCAGTCAAGCACCAGAGAAAAAGAATGCTCAGCACCACCTCAGAGACCAGCACACCCCAGCCTGTATCCCATCCCTTCTCCAGCCACAGCCATCCCTGATGCTTCAGCAGGAGGAGAAGAAAAAACAGATTGAACAGAGGAAAGAACTCCCTTCCTGACCTTGACAGGTAATGGCTGAAGCTCAGTACTAGCCTCGCACAGGGGGTGAAACAGAACACCCTGCATTATGGGGCAGGGTCCCCAGAGACTGAAGGCTGTCCAAGAGGCAATCTGACTCAGGCACCATCCTTACTCTTGCAAAGAACACCCTGGAACCTTGAATAATGGGGTAGCCCCTCTGCTGACACATAACTCGAGCCTCCTTCCCAATGTCTGATAACCACAGTGGCTTCTCCCTGCCCCTTCCATGGGCTTGGTCCTGGGTTCTTTCTTTTGATGCATGGTGCCTCCACCCAAGATGACTCCTATTTGTGCCAGGAGCAGAAGAGTTGCTGTCCCTTCGGAAACTGACTGAAGCTGCCACTCTGTTCACCAGGAATATAACACACTACTTCCCAACACCATGAAACACTAATAGAAACACCCATCAGTGAAAGACCATTCTCAGAAAGAACTGTATTACACCAGAGACTTTATTGAGGACAGGAAAGAAAGGCTGTATGGGAAGGAAAGGGTTATGTTGAAATGAAACACTAAAATGCAACACTACAACAAATTCTCCACCTGCCTGCCACCTGACTCCAGAGTCCTAGCACCATTCCAGGTGGACAGGATGCCAAGGATTAGTTCTGCAATGAGTGCTGCAGTACTGGGAATGCTGGCTGGCTTCTGCACATGGAAAAGGGGGATCCTTTATAGTGTCTTTGCCTCTTGGTGGGGGAGTGTCCTCCCTTAGCTCCCTGCTTTGGAGTCTGATGGAGGATCTTGGTTGTTTTTATGTAGACAGCACTGGATTGGCTCTCTGCCTCTCTGATCTCCAGTCTCTGTGGGGCTGGCTTTGCCTGATCTCACACTAAACCCCACAAAAATCCTCCTTGGAGTGGGGTAGTTGATTATAGACTCCCCAGGCTATCTTGTTGCTCTACCAGCTCCAAGCTTGTGCCTTGTTGGCCTGGCAAATGTTCTAGGTAAATCACTCCATCCAGCTCCCCACTAGTTTTAGAGGCATTACCAGTCTGTCCATACTTTGAATCCTAAGCATGCTGGGAAATGGCATCTGGAGGCTCTGAGGCCATTGTTTCCCTAGTCCAAAAAGCAGACAGAAGCTACTCAGAGACTCGTTTCGACGTTCCAGGAGTTAGTGAACTCCAAAGGGTGTTGCAGTGGTATGTGAGCAGGACCTCCATTTTCTGGAAAGAAGTGGAGCCTGAATCTTCCCCCATGCAAAGAGGGTGTCAAGTGTTGCCACATCAGATGGGCATATTTTGCACCCAGCTTGCACAGGGAGAAATAGCTAAGGACACAAGGTGCAGGCCAAAAGGCGAATCAGGCCCAGTCACTCTGATGTCAGAGCACTCCCTAATACCCTGCTGGGGCACTGGTTCAGTAGGGAGCAGCATCGTTTTCTGCGACATCTGACAGTCCAATATCATTTGTCCACCTCTTCTTCCCTAGCAGTTTCTGTCTATCAAGCTGGCCCATCCCTTCCTTTGCTTATGACCCCAGAGTCCTAGGTGGCCTGGCCGCTGGCCGCCCTCCTGGGGCTTTTCACTCAATGTAGCAAGGAAAGCACTCCTACATTTTTCTAGTAGCTCTGCAGTTGATGGATTCTGTCTTTCAAGTCTCTCCGGCTTTGATCTCCACTTTTGCTGCACTTGGGGTCTGAATGGCAGTTGCTTTAGAATCAAACCACTAGGCCAACAAAATTTGTTTGCTCATCATAAAAGCAGCACATTATTATAGCACTTGTCTCACTGCACACAAGTAACTTCCAGTTATTTTGATGGCTTCTATATCCAACTGACTTCGAGTCACTCTTAAAAAGCTAGGGCCAAGCAAGTATGTATTTCTCAGAAGCCAGTAAAAATCTTAAAGCACATCATAGACCAGTGGAAAAATGGCAGCTTCTCGTATAGATAGTACTGTAGTAGATTGTCACAACTGGGATCAAAGCAGGCTGCCTACCTGGGAAAAAAGCTTCAGCAGTCCTGCTTCACATCATAGACTCATAAGACTCTAAGGTCAGAAGCGATTGATATGATCATCTAGAGTGCCTTGCACAATGCAGGCCACAGAATCTCACCAACCCACTCCTGTAACAAACCTCCAACCAACTTACTAAAGGCCTCAAATCATGATGTACAGAGAATCCTCCAGAAACTGAGGCATGTCCCATGCTACAGAGGAAGGGGAAAACCCCTCCAGTGCCATCACCAACCTGCTCTGAGGCAAAATTCCTTCCTGACCTCAAATATGGGGATCAGTTAAACCCTGAGCATGTAGGCAAGACTCATCAGACAGACACCCAGTCCTTGATTAAGAGTCCCAGAAGGTGCTGAATCCTTGATGCAATGTAAGTCTAAGGTCCTGCTCAGTGCAAGGTTGAGACAAGGGACAAACTGCAGCTTCTGTTATCTACAGCACATTGTGCAGCTAGTGGCACAGAAAAGATGCAGCCGTTGCCAGCAGTGGTTTCAACCATTTCAGAATAGAGCTTAAAGAATAAACCATCTGTGGGAAATGGCAACTCCCTAGACCCCAAAATGCCACCAGCCTCTCCTCTCATATGCCTGGGGTAGTAAGTAGGATCTGGAATGAACCCTGAAGCTTAATAAACTACAGCTTGGTAAGACTCGAGAAGTCTGCTCTGTTACCCACCTCCCTGAGCTCCTGTCAAGGAATCACCTAGTTCCAGCTGCTAATTTATAAGACACAGCAGGAGCAGTTCTGGGGACCTAGAAGAGCCCATCTCACAGCAGGGCCCCTGGGTTGGTTTACCACAAAGCCCCCAGTGAGCCATCCCAGAGCTGAGATTTACCAGAGTGACCTACTGATTAGAATTCCTGGTTAGGGTGCCTGGGGGTCAGGATTAATTTTGTTTTAACCACGGCTCAAGCCTTGCTCCTCCACGATGGACATCAGTGAGGGCCTAGCCACTGGCCCTGATTTTTGAGTGGGGCTTAGCAGTCCTCAGGCCTACATCCAAAGACAAGAGGATTAAAGATTGGCTGTATCCAGCTCAATTTTTTGGCCTAGAGAGGGACTGGCTTGGTCTCCTGCACCCACTGTAAATTACAGCAGCCCTGAACTACAACCATCTGTCTCTGCCCTCAAAGGACCAGCCTAGAAGCCAGCGAAAATGGGAGCACAAAAATGCTGGTTAGTCCTCCATGACAGCTCTCCAGCACCAAGACATTCCCTTAAAACAAAGGAAATTTCCAGGGAGCCAGGTATGCTGCCATTATCACCATTTTGCTCCATGCTGAAGCGGTGGAAAAGGGCTGTAGCAGGTTTAAGGACTGGCCCCCTGATTTCAATGGGGGCAGGATCAGGACCTTGATTACTGATGTATTGTGTGACCTTGTGAGAGCCATTTCATGCCTTTGTGCCTCAGTTTCCCCATTTAGAAAATGAGCTTCCTATATAACATGCCTATTTCCTAGCATTGGCATGAAGCTCAGTTCATCAGTGATATATGTCACTAATAGGTGCTTTATAAATACAGAATATTATTACTATTATAATGATAAATTATTAAGAGCAGAAGAAATCTTTGGTGAGAAATCAACTCCCACTATGTTTCCCTCTTTATTAACATTCAGAGGTTGCTCCAGGAATTGGACTGGAAACCTCTAGTGGTATATTAATTATTGCTATATCTTAGTTTCTGAGCATTTTAATTAAAATCAATAAATTCCTAGGGGGAGGAGCAAGAAAGAGGGTCTTACCAGAGTGAAATATTTTGTCTCTGTCAAAGGCCAAATCTCTACCTAAATCAAAGTGTCATTTTTAACAACCATGGCAGTCAATTGTTTCTGGCATAACACCCTGGGGTGATCCATCACTGCTCTTTGAAAGGCTGATCAATATGAACTTTTCCCCCATCAGTTCCAAGACAGTCTCAGAAAATATTTTTTTAGTCCACAAGTAGATTTTACTCAACTCAGTGACTTCCCTGCATTTTCCTTGCACCCTGGGCTGGTTTCACATGCAATGACTTGGGTGGAAGATCTATAAGAGAAGCCTATTGCTCTAGGTGCTGGACATCCTTAGATACTCCATGTCCTGAAACGATTACAATCTAATAGACAAAGGGAGCATTTCACAGGAGGGGGATCTGAGGCTGAAGGAGATTAAAGTGACTTATCCCATGATGTAAAGGGAGTCTGTGGCAGAACAGATTCGGGAACTGAACCTAGATCACAGGAGGGCAGGTGGCCACCATCTGCTGCCTACCATGCTCTATAGACTAGAGGTCATTATTGCAACAGGATGTAAGTTGCTTGTGCAATGAGGTTGCATTTGCCCCTCCCCCCCACCATCTCTTAAATCAGAGAGATGCAAACAGCTCCCTTTCCATCCCTAAAGTTAAATCTGCTCTTTTTGGGTGTCAGTCCATGTCAATTGATTTAGTTGAGGTTAGTCATGCTTTGAGCAAAGGTGTGGACTAGATGATCACCTGAGGTCCCTTCCAACCCTAATTTACTATGACTCTATGGGGAGGCAAGAATTCAGGGCAGACAAAGGGAGCACTGGATTTTAAGATGTGTAATGCCATCTAAGCCCCTTCCCTGGAGATCTCCTACTCCCCAATGCTGCTGAAAAGAAAGTGCTGGGGGCACTGGTTCCAGGAGAAGCAAGTTCAGGTGTTTGCCCATGAAAAGGAAACATCAACCTGGCGAGTGAGTGAGGACCACTGACTGGCTGGGAAGGCCCAGAGCAGGTTTACTGTTAGTGGGGAAGAGGCAAAGGGTGGGGGAATGGCTTTGATGGTGAAATCGGAACTACTGCACTTCTACGCCTTCATCTTCAGTGCTGAGCTTGCACAGGCTAGGAAGGAGGGTGTCTGACACTGTCACAATCAGAACAGTCCCTTCTGTCCTTAGGATCCGTGAATAAAGGACTGTGGGAAGAAGTGGGAATTAGCCCCACAGGGTGGCATAGGGAGGAAACGCAGCAAAGTTTGTTCTGTGAACTAGAAATCTGCTGCCGCATCTGTTGCATTTCTGCCAGGATGTGAATACTTTTCTCCAGTTTAAGTGTAACTTATTGTACAGATGACAGCCAGTGAAACAAACCCCATGTAAATAATTGCTGTCCAATCCCCTCACAAACTTCAACAGGAAAAAACATGCTAGGAATCAACGGGCTTCATTTCTACCTGATTGTAAGTTAAACACGTCAGGGCTTGCTGACCTTGGGGGAGCTCCAGCCTTTTCAGTCTTGCTATTGTTATTGCAGATCCCTAAAGTAACACTGAAAATTTCTTCATACCAGTGGCTTTTAGCCAGCTTTTCAAAGGTGAGGAGACATTCCTATCCCCAGTTCACGCAAGATGTAATGAAAGTAAGGAGAGGTCGAGGCACAGGTGTCCATATGGAGCCACTGATTTGGGGTGTCAGTATGCCTCAGAAGATTTTATGCCAGATTTTCACATGGGTTTAGAATCTGCAACTCCAGATGAAGTCAATGGGAACAGGAGAGTGCTCAGAGATGATGGTTGTGGGGGATCGTATAAATATCTAGGACAGATGGATCAGTAATGGATGTGTATAATGGGTTTGAGGCTGGATAGATAGATAGATAGATAGATAATGGGTGGGTATGAGGACAGAGAGATGGACCAATGGATAAATCAGGCCCTGAATGTTTCCATGGACCCCCAAAAACTAAGGTCTTCAGTTTTCACCTGTGAAAAGTCAGAGTCCAGGTCACACAGCAAGGCTGGCCAAGCTTACTCAGACCTCAGGCCCCTGACTCCCAGCCCTAAGGTCCACCCATTCGACCACAGCAGAAGTGAAGCCATAAATCATATAGTGACGTTAGCTGGGCTGATGCAGGCTTCCAACTGTGTCTTTATTACATTTCCTCTTCCTTGCTCCCACTCAGGGCTCCCCTCTCTCTGAAACAGGACCTAGTTCTATACATCACTGTTACATCACAACCAGCCTGACCCTGAGCTCAACTACAACACATTGGAAACACATCTGGATCCAAAGCACCCTTTGCTCTAGAATTGTTTGGACTCAGAGGCACACTTCAGCTGGTGCCCGTGTCTCTAATGACCCAGTGAAAAGTCCCTGATCTCAATTTAGAATCAAACTTAGTGACTCAGGCGCACAGACTGTCATGCACAATGCCCATACACTGAAATATTAGACACTAACCAGGGTCTCCAATTCACCCTTGGTTTATGTCCATTAAACAACATCACTGGGCCCCCAATGGCAGATCATCTGCAGCTGGCCACAACCCCTACCACACTGGGCAAACAATCCTAGAAATAAGTGGGTCTGGCCAGGAAGGGTGCCCAGCCAGGCCAGCCTGGGATGTACTGATTCCTATGAAGCCCCTTGCCCAGCTGATGCTGCTCGCTCTCCCAGCAGGAAAGCAGTTGTGTTAACAGCTGCTACCTTCTCCTGAGATCCAGGCTGAGCTGGTGCAGGGAGCTTCAGCCTGGCCCTTGGAAGATAAGAATCAACTGCTCACATCCATCTCCCATGGGCTCTGATGCTGAGAGCAGTTTTTCAGCCTACCCACCCCTTTAGTAATGGCACGACTCATTTCTTCCAGGTCTGATGTGTCAGATTTGGCGGGGGTGCAAGTTTTATGTGCCTCATCAGCCTTTTCATTTTGCTAGGCACCCCAGTACACCCACCCCAGTGCTGCATCCTTGGCTTGAGTGCAACCCCCCCGAAGGGAAGTCAGCACAGAAAGCTGGAGTGTCCTTCAGAAATGAAAGAAAGAGCTTATTTGAGTGTGAAAAGAACAGCCTCATGGTGCTATCCAGAGCAGAAATGAGAACATAAAAGCTAATGAGAAGCTAAGCTGAGCTTCTGGAAAGATTTCCCCCCAGTGTTTGTATTTGATTATAAATAAAATACCAGGAGGGTTTTGATCGGGGGAAAACAACAGCAGAGACAAGTGGAATGCCTCAGAACGACCGGCTGACAATGAGTTTTCATATTGCTGTCCTTTAAATGAGAAGACCTTCCTGACAGGAGCGGATGGCACAGCTGCAGTCTAGTGGAAACCCCTCTGGTGTGAGAACCCTCAATCCAATACTTTTGCAGCAGCTGAGCCAGCTTTGTGCACTACGAGGGAGCAACTTTACAGCCAGCTACATTATTCTTCTGGTGTGCTCTGCTGAGCTGACAGAAATCTCCCTCATACTCTTCCATTCAGCCAGGCGTTTGGTGGGGAGCTGAGGTCTCTCCTTCCTTCCTTCCTTCTTTCTTTATCTATTTATTTATTTGGCAAGGAAGTCTCCATTAAAACCCCAAGGCCAGACCCTTGGCAGGTATAAATCAGTGCTGCTCCAGTGAAGTCAGAGATGGTCTCTGCCCTGCTGCTGTAAAGGACTGATCCTGTGAAGCACTGAGTACCCTGGATTCTCATTGCAGAGGTGCCCAGCATCTAGCAGGATCAGACAGACCCTAATGGTGATTCGAAAGCGAGGAGAAGCAGTTCTGATGTTCCAGTCCCATGTGCTGCTGTGACCCCCGACCGCCATTCCCAAATCCTGATTCACCCCCCTATTCCTTGGGACCACTCAGTCCACAACAGCCTCCTGAGTGTAATCAGTCCCAGTCAGTAAATGTGCACTCTCCAGCCACTTATGAGGCAGTCCCCCAGTGAGCACCCACAGTGCCTAGACACCATACCTGGAACTTGTGAACTCATAGACACTTGTTCACATATTTATCAAAAAAATGGTTATGCGCAGCCTTACTCATTCACACCCTCTAAAGTCCACAGAGCTTTACATGAAACAAATACTAGTTTATTGATTAGAACATGATTTTAAGAGAGTATATAGCAAATCAATGGACAATCATTTAATAAAGGAGTCAGGGCTTACCACAAGCAAATGAAAGATATAAAACACATGCTAATCTAACAACACTATCCAGGATTGCTCTCTAGCTTACTCTCCTCATTCTTACCCACAAGACTGGCTGGTGGTGGTGTTCAGCCAGTCTTGGCCTTCCCTGCCATGTGGATAGACCTGGTCTCTTGGAGATGTTTTCAAGATGGTGTTTCTCCGGCGAAAAGCCTCTAACAGTTCAATGTGTCTGTCTTTGTTTCCAAAGCCCCTTCCTTCCTCCACTTTTTCTCAGGTGATCTTTTTTCAGAAATGGCGGGAGGCCTCCCTCCTCCAGCCTAGGTGCTACAGACATTTAGCTAGCACTAGCCCATTGTCATTGTCAATTTTCTCTGGCTACATGCCTGTAACGCTGACTGTTTACATGCTCCTGGTGGACTGCACCAATCAGCTGCCTCCCCCCTCAGCCATGCAAGATATCTGGGAACAGGCTTCACATCTGTACACATACATGATGCTGCAGGAAACATGATACCCTACTAATAATGCAGAACATGTTATGAGCATCCAAAAAGGACCCCTTGCATGGCATATTTGGCATCAAACTATACAATTACATTGCAAAAATGAACAGAAAAGTTACAAAAATCATACTGAGGGATGCATGGGTGTGCATCCTATGGCAGCAGTGTGCTGCAGTAATTGGGAAACACAGCTGGGACTAAGGAGACCTTCTGAGTTGCTATGTGAACTTGGATGGTTGGCCATCTCTATGCCTCTGCAAAGTGGAGATAATGGCACATGTACTCCTTTGGACAGGGCTTTGAAATCTATGGATGACGCAGGGCTGAGTATTGCACTCTGCAAGTCATTGTTCTGCAAGACAGCCAAATTGCTGGCAAGTTAAGCAGATGAGACACCAGCCTAGTTTTAAGGCAGAGGACGGCCAGACAGGAGGTCTTTGTGTTCTTAGACAAGCCACTTCATCTTTCTGTGCTGCCAGTTCCTCCACAATGAGGAAGAGATGGGGATATTTACCCAGTTGATGGATGTTTGGGTTCAAGGTGGAGCTCAAGGTCTGAAGTCCACTCCCCGCCCACAACCTGGCCTTCAGACCCTGAGTTCCAGCCTCAGTGAGAATGTCCCCATGACTATTTTTATCACTGTTGTGCAAGCCCAATACTGCAAACCTGGGCTTGGAGATTCCCTGCTGTGGGTTTTGTTTTGTTTTGTTTTCTG
This sequence comes from Podocnemis expansa, assembly GCA_007922195.1. Taxonomy (NCBI): domain Eukaryota; kingdom Metazoa; phylum Chordata; order Testudines; family Podocnemididae; genus Podocnemis; species Podocnemis expansa. Next base: position 44,772,868 of record ML681963.1, read on the forward strand.
CTGGTTTTCTTTTTTTAGCATAGAAATACCCATAATACTACTGCAAACCAAATGAATACTAATAATACTAATAGAATTGATTAGCTGTGTTATTGCACAATGAAAACTATCCTCTGGGTTTATTTTTTTAACGACCAAACCAAAGTCAAAAAGCCAGTGGTGCTGAGAATAAGTCTTTGCAGGAAACAACAGGCATTATGATTATGCTTATAACTAATCATTTGTATTCAGCTGTGCACAGAGACCTCAGTCAGGAACAGGATACCACTGTAGCAGGATGTGTGTGAACACACAGGAATGGAAGATCCCTTTCCCAAAGAGCTTCTGATGCTGTTTAAGCCAAATGAGCAGCAACCTACATAGTTTGTGTTCCACAGAGGCTCATATCCCTAACTGGGGAGAATCAGAGCTGTGCCAGTTGACACCAGCTGCATATTTTACCCACTATCCATTCTTGCCATATTAAGTGGAGACAACACTGTCTGCATTGCTTGAAGTATACAGGCTGTTTGAGGGTCAGAGTGAGAGGGCCAAATGTGCCTCCAACCCCACTCTGATCTCTGAGGGCAACCCTTTATCTATCTGGGGCTGGAACCCCTGATCCTCCCACTCTGAGACTCAGCCCCAGGCTAAAATATTGCATAGCCACTGGCCTTGCCCAGCTGGTCTAATAGTGCTTGGCATTTGCAGCTCTTCTCTTTGGCAGGCTCAGAGCAGTGACCACAATTACCTTAGTAAACCAAAGTGTAGCAGGGGGCAAAAGGGATTTTAAAGTGACAAAAGGTCTCTGTCCATGTCTGTCTCATCTAGGCTCAAACCAGCTTCCTATGGAAGCTCCAGTGGGGTGAGTTTCCAAGCACCCCCAATCTCTGAAATCTAGATTCTCTTACTCTCTCTTCTTGAATAAGTATGTGTCTCTTTGAACCCTCCTGGATCCTTGGCTGCCCATCCCCATGGGAACAAAATGGGTAAGGCACGCCCAGCAGAATGCTGAGCCAGGGCATCAAAGTGAAAAGCTGTCTCTCAAGTACTTGCTTAAGTGGCTATTGCTATCTATTGGTTCTAGCTTAAGAAGTCTCTGTCCCTCTTCCTCGGTGCATTTCCCAATAACGTGGCTATTAAATTCACTCAGTATATGCACAAAATAGACATAAGAGTTTTAATCCTTACAAATGCTCTGATTTGCAGTTGCAGTATGACCTGATCCCATGTCTTATGGTCCCCTGCCTTTATTTTCATCCAATTCCGTAAGTTCCCCTTCTTCAAAGCATCTGACGAAGTGGGATTTTCTCCCATAAAAGCTCATGTGCTAAATAAATCTGTTAGTCTTTAAGTGCCACAAGACTCCTTGCTTTTTTTACTTTGCTAGACTAACACGGCTGCCCCATTGGAATCAGGTCAGAACACGGTATTCATAAATTATTACAGGCCCATTCAAACGCACCACAGGGTTCAGAATCCTGGCATGGTGAATGCATGCTGGGATTTCAAAAGAGCCTAAGATTTGGACGCCTAAGCCCCTTCAGGCTGCTTGGAAAATCCCATCCCAAAATATTTCATTTGCTAGGCAAACAAGGCACAGTCCCAACCTAGGCGACAGCTGTGTTCTCCGTGGTGCTGAAACGAAAGGCTCAAAATTGCAGCCTAACCTCTGAATCAGCTCTTCATTCGACGATTGTGCTCTGAAGGGGAAAGGCGTCTTTTGTCTCATCAGATGGGTTTGTTTACTTGACAATTTCCAAAGGGTTAGCCATGTTAGTCTAGACCAGCAAAAAAACAAGGAGTCGTGTGGCACTTAAAGACTAACAGATTTATTTTTCACATGAGCTTTTGTGGGAGAAAATCCCACTTCGTCAAATGTTTCAAAGATAGGTGAACCTGTAAATTCACCCATCTTTGAAGCATCTGATGAAGTGGGATTTTCTCCCATGAAAGCTCATGCAAAAAATAAATCTGTTAGTCTTTAAGTGCCACATGACTCCTTGGGTTTGGTGTTTTTTTTTTTTGTTTTTGTTTTTTGTTTATTTGTTTTTTATGTTTACTTGAGACAATGAGGTGCCCAACCTGAAATGCTTGACTGGGTGCTTTGCCTTGGTCAAATCACTTCACCTCTCTGAGCTTCAGTTTCCTCATCAGTAAAAAAGTGTAGATGATCATGGTTCTTTGCCCATTTCTGTAAAGCCCTTTGAGATTGGCTGATTAAAAAATACAATATGTATGCAAAGAATATTAATTATAATTCTATTACACACACACAGCTACATTATCATGCTGTAAATTCAAGCACTCAAAAATTGGGCAATGCCAGAATGTAAGATTGCCCATAAAACCTTAATTCAGCCCTTTGCATGCATGCACTATGATACTATAGCTAATAATGTGATCACATACTATTATTTTCACAGGATCATTGCATCATTCAGTGAATGGGCAGTTGCTCAATATTTCTTATTATCCATCCTTTTTTAACATCTGGTCCAGACCTTATTTATCATGCACCATCCAAACCCTGCCCTGAATACAAAATTGTTAATTTCCTTCTAGGTATTTCTATGATGGTCTCTCCAGAGTATCTCATGAGTGCTTCACAACCACTATTGAACTTAGACACACAACACCCCTATTAAGCCATATTCTTAGCTCCATTTTATAGAGGAGAACTGAGCCACTGAATGATTAAAGCCAAAATTGTCTGAAGCATCCACTAATTTTGGGTACCCAACCTGAGACACACAGGGCTTAATTTTTCAGAGTATGAAGCATATTGATAGCATTTTATATGTTCATAGCTCAGATCCAACTGCCTTCAGTTGCAGTACTGAATGCCTTGCTCTGCTACAAATCTGGCACCACACAACTCAGGTTGGGGACTGACACCAGCCTTATTTGCCTCTGACCCCTGATTCATTCCCAGAGGAGGTGCACCTTGAGCACTGAATGAGGCAGGGGCACTGTGGAAAAGACACACTGTGATCCAGTAAATAATGACAGCATCATAATACACATGCATCGGGGCCAAACTGAGATTGCACAGGCAAAGTTTTCAAAACTGACTGACTGATTTGAAGATGCTTCCATTTTTGCTTGCCCAGTAGGGGAGACTTTGAAGGGGCCTGATTTTCAGATGTTTACACCGTCTGAAAATTAGATCCACTTTAAGATGCCTAGCATTGGACCTGCAAAAAGTGAGGTGCACAAAATCATTAGCCCCTTTTGAAAATCTTGGTCCACATGCATCTCTTTGCCACTTTGTTGGGAAAGGCTTCTGATCTTATCCCCTTTATTGGCTTCTGCTCTGTATTTGGTATCTGCTATCATTAGATCCCACTTGTCAAAGAAAACCATGCATGACAAATTTGCAATGCCATCCTCCATGAAAGGAAACCACAGATCTAAAAATGTCATACTTGACAGGATAATAGTCCAAAAAATCTTTCCTGACTCCTCCCTCCTGTCCCCCAAGCTGGCCTTCAAACAGTCTCTCCACCCCCCCTCCTCCCAAAAAAAAGAAACCTTCCCAAGCTCCTCATCAAAAGCAAGCTTTGCATGGCCCAGGACACACCAACTCAAACTGGCACCAGACATAACCAGAATAACAGATGCAAAACCTGAAGACATATGTCCACTACAATCATCAATGTCCACCATGACCTAGCTTTCAAGATCCAGGGGTCCTACACATGCCTATCAGAACAGGTGGGGTACCTCACCCAGTGCACTAAATGCCCCAATAATGACTATGTAGGTGAAAGCAACAACCACTATGCTCCTGAATTAATTCACACAGAAGAATGATAAAAGGCAAGAACACGTTATCACCTAGGCCTGCAAAGGTTTTACCTGCTCACTTTACCCTGGCCTCTTGCAACATGTGTTAACTCATTATATGAGCAATCAGTGCCACCTTGCATTTAGCTATGGCACTCTGGTTACCTTTCCCAGAAGAGCTCTGTGTAAACCTGGAAGCTTGTGCCTTTTGCCAACCAAAGTTCTTCCAATATGACATATCACCTCATTCATGTTGTTGCTCTTAAAAATGTCAGTGCAGCCAATGAGTTAAGACTTCTCCTTCACCACTGTAAAGCACAGTTCTTCCCTGGCCTTTCTACAAAAGAAAAGATCTGCCAAGCAGGCAGTGCTGGTCTTCCCTTTATTGTATTTCCCAGCTCTCTGCTGATTTTAAAGAGATCTCCAGTGTCGTCCAACATTAAGTCCTGGCTCTGTTCCAGCTCCAAGATGGTCCAGCTCCCCCCCCCCACAGTCCCCAAGCAGTTGGGGGGGGGGTGTAGTAGCAGCAGCTCCCTCCCTCCAACCCTGTCCCAGATCTGGCTGGAGGGAGTCAGGAGAGAACGGCAACAGCAAGCCTCTAGCTGGCCTGCGGGGGCGGGAAGGGGCAGAAGCCCCAAGCCAGTCCTGTCCCTCCCCTCTAGTCCTGGAGCCTGCTGGCTGGTGGAGTTGAGCAGAAGGGCTACAGTCAGCTGGCAGGTCAGGCCCCCTTCCTCTCCCCTCCAGCCCTGAGCCAGCTTGTGGGACTGGAGCTGGCTGGTAGGGTGGAGTGAGGCAGGGTGGCAGACCCCATCACCCCCACTCCTCTCCTCTCCTTTCTAGGCCTGAGCCAGCCCAGCCCCCTCTTCTCTGGCGCTGGAGGTCACTGGATGGAGGCACAGAGCAGAGCTTGGGGCCTGCTGGCAGAGCAGAGCAGCAGCCCCCCATGCTATGCCACCCAAGCTATGCCACCCCATGCTTTCCTTCACCCACAGCAGATCAGTTGGGGAAGACAAATCATCAGTTCCCCCTAACAGCCAGCCAGCCCCCAGGTTCCTCCTCATTTTCCTCCCCAGCCTTCTCCCCTTGTTTGTGCCATCCTTGCCCCTCCTGGATATATGCCAGCCCCCCACCTCTTCCTCGCCCCCACAACCAAGCTAGATGGAGGGAACAGAGCAGCAGTGCCCCTTCACCTTCAGCCTCCTCCCCCTCTTCCCTCCTCAGCTTCCTCCTCTTTTGTCTGTGCCACCCATTCCTGCCTCTTCCTTTTCCCACAGCTTCCTACCCAAACCACCTCACCCCCCCCGTCTGGACCTCCCCCATCCAGGGCAGCTGAGGGCAGTGCTGGACCCCCCCCTTGCTGTGTGCCAGGGGGGTGAGGCAAAGGGGGGTGTAGGTTTGGCTCCCAGGTGCCAGAGACATTTGACCCCCAAAAGGTTGGCTCTCTCTGCAGAACATTGTGTTTCATCTTAACTTAACAGTAGTTTGAAGTGGAAAGCCATCAACTTCATGAAACAACTTGCACAGATTCAGACAGACATCATCTTCCTTTCCAGATGCAAACTAAACTAACAGGGCAACCCCTCTGGATCTTAACTTCCATGACTCTTGTACCAGTCTCACCCTCTGGTGACCCTTGTGGCAAGGTAGAGAATAATCACGTCTCTTCACGAGGTTTAAGCAAATGAGTTACATAGAAAGATGGGAACTGGGGGCCTTTGTGTGTTGGAGAGGGAAAAAAATAAAGAGGTATGAGAACATTTATGGAGGGATGGTGGCAGAGAAAAAGCTTTACAAGCCTATCAGAGCTTCAACCAGCTACAGCTGAGAAAGCTGTTTCCCTTGACTGTGAGATGGAAGCAACTAAGTGGGTAGACATGAGCATCTGACTTTGTTTCTAAGCTCGTGGTTTGTGTGTGTGTGTGTGTGTGTGTGTGTGTTTAGGTAAATACAACATTGAGTAATCACAGCTGCTTCCCATGGAGGGGGCTTGCTTCAAAAGGAAAAAAAAAATCCTGCCCCACCTCTTTTCTTCTGCCTAAAGACAACATGCACTAACAGATCTGTGTGGTTCAGCAGGAGCCTCTTGCTTAATGAGCACACATCTTCACACAGTAATAACTTATGAATATTTATGGTCGGTAGCTAACCTGTTGAAGATGGAAAAAAATGACTTGGCCTCTTCTAGTAGCTGAGCTTTGCTTTTGGTCAAACCTGTCTCTGGTACCAGTGCCACATCCGCTTTGGAGATGACCGGTGTCACACCTGAGAAGTAATCGGTAGAGGACAGAGTCCAGTGTCTATGAAGGGAGGTTGTTAAGGATTAGAAAGCAGAGAGAAAATTAACTGAAAGGCGCAAATGGAGCAGAACCTGGGGAAAATATATTTTTCATCCCTGCAAAGGGGCTAGAGTAGAAAGGAATGCAACACAGAACCAGACAAACCTGAGCACCACCCTGCCTTACCGCTCCCTGGCATTTGGGCACAAAAGCCTGCTCAAATTAGTCTTGAGCAGTGACCTCCATCCTTCCTTTACATTTCAGCCATTAAAAGGGGTTTGTTGGGCCACTGGGCTCCCTCTCTCTCTCTCTCTCCATCTATTGCCCACCTCAGGTGCCGATGTCGCCCCTAGTAAGAGCTGCCCTATTTGGAGCTCCTGGCTAAGCTTTCCTGACCCCCTGGGAGGGGCACTTGTTGGGACTGGGCGCAGCCTATGGGGTAATGGGTGCAATTATTCCCCCCCCCCACCCCCGTGGCTTTTGATTGACAGGAACAGCTTTTTGCTCCTCTGCCACCACGTGGTTGCCGACGTCCCAGGGAGATAGATGTCAGGCTTGACGAGTGAGCCCTGTAACACCGGCGGCTGCAAATTACCCGCTCTCAGCTGGCTGGCTGGCAGCGGAGGAGGAGGCGGCGCAGCCAAACCGGAGCGGGGCTGGGACCGGCGCTTGACCAGCTGCAGCCCCCTTGCTGGCCGACAGGAGCCCAGGAGCCTGCTCCGCTTTGGGGGAGGCGGGGGGCGGCCAGCCAAGCCCGTCGCGACTCTGGCAGCTGCTCGGAAAGTCTCTCCCCGCCTTGGTCCCGCCGCCCCCGCCAGCCCCGTTTACACGAGCGCAGCGGCTCCGGGCCATGGAGCTGTCCACGCTGCCCGGTGCTGAAGCCTACTCCGAACTCTTCTTCAACGACAGCCGGCGGGACTTCGCCTCCAGCTCCCTCCCCGGCCCCGGCCTCAACAACAGCGGGCGCTACGGGGCCAAGAACACCACCTCCATCGTCATCGCCATCGCCATCACCGCCCTGTACTCCGTGGTGTGCGTGGTGGGGCTCCTGGGCAACATCCTGGTCATGTACGGCATAGTCCGGTAAGGGGGGCGCCTCACGCTCAGGGTGGGACACCCCGCTACCAGGCAGCGCGGGCTAGCAGAAACCAGAGCGGGTGCCTACGTGGGGGACGGTGCATGTGAAGGAGAGAAAGGGTGTGGTGCTTGTGCAAAGAGTTTGTGCGCTTGCACAATGGTGTGTGTGTGTGAGAGAGAGAACCCTTTGGGTATGGGAGTATGGTGGGGTATGTGTGAAAACTAGTACTGCCTGTGCGTGAAGCAACAGTGTGTATGGGTGTGAGACTGTGTGTGTGTGTGTGTGTGTGTGTGTGTG
>ML681963.1:44783114-44817694 GCA_007922195.1 Podocnemis expansa
AAATGCAAGGGGGTGTAAAACATAGGATCAGGTCATACACCCCCTTGCATTTAGTTTCATTCCTTTCTGTAAGTTCACCCATCTTCAAAGCATCTGAGGAAGTGGGATCTTCTCCCACGAAAGCTCATGCAAATAATAAATCTGTTAGTCTTAAAGTGCCACACAACTCCTTGTTGTTTTTTCACTATACTAGGTATTCACACATGCTTGGCTCTGTGGTATCCAAGAGGCACACCCCACCTGTGCTCACATTCAAGTGAATGGCCCTGACAATACATTATAGGCAAACTACATGTCCTTCCATTTTGATATCTTTACCAAGTGCCATAAACAATGGCTTTAGAAGGAGGTGTCCCCTCCATGTATTTTTAGCACAGCTCTGTTTTCAGTTGCAAGCTGGTAAAGGAAAGTTCAAAGCTTGCAGACAAGAACAACACAAAACTGGTAGATGGGGATTGTAGCAGAGAAAGAAGGCAGCCTGATCTAAGTTTTTCAGTAAAGTGGAAAAACTGTCATTGACCTTAATTAAATTAGCTCAAGTAATATATAGGCCTGAATCAGGGTGACTTCTTTTAGCTCTATAAGTGAGATCTAGTCAGAATTGGCACATTCATTAGGAATCTCTAAAAAATAATAGAATTGTATTGGCTATCTGTGATCATCAGCTCTTATCAGTGTAATTTCTTACAAATTTTCTTTATGTATTTTCACATCTTCTAAAGGTGAGCTGAAATTACAGACAACCAAAATGTTTGTTGTTCTGGAAAAGGTAATGGCTGGTACACTGAACACATTCTTAGATGTTTGTCACCTATACGCTGACAGAAGATAAGTTCCCATTTCTGGCCCAGTTGGTTGATATATGTGGTACGCTTCAAGCATCTAGTGCAGATGCTGAATGAGGCTTCAGTCTAATGAATAATATTAAGACAGAGCCTCATAACAGGTTGGATGTTTCTCATCTAGACATGCTAATGCGCATCAAGTCATATCTAAGTGCTGGATTCAAGGCTGACCTAGACTCTGTATATGCATTCTGGAAATGTGACAAAGACAGGCGTCAAAAACTGAGGTGTAGAGGAGGCTTGATAGGCAGCATCATTGCTTCATATTTGTTTAATAAAAATGTTAAACTAAAATACTGTGGTTTTATTAATTTACTAAAGTTTGAACAAAAAGACATCTATACAATGTTCCCTCTCTAAGCTGGTGATGCAACTGAGCAAGTTACGGATGCACTTGGGGAGCTGATGGGCAGTGGCTCAGGGGCCCAGTCTGGGCCCAGGAACTTGCTCAGCTGCATCCATAAGTTGCTCAGCTGCATCACCGGCTTAGAGGGAACATTGCATTGGACCTGCAACTCCAGAAGAACAGAGTGAGTGCATGCAATCAGACCGAATGAGGAGCACTGAGAGACTGAGACAAATGAGAACCATGGAGAAAGTGATCTCAGAAGATGTTCTATTGGATGTCCACACTGGAATGCCAACTTCCTGTTCACTCTCTTACAATCAGTGTGGGCTCAAGAGAACAAGTGGCAGTAGCCACAGAATTAATGCATTCACTCTTAGTTTCTACCCTGCTGCCTTGGCACAGTGAACTTAGACCTTCCTTCACTCATGACAGCAATTCTGTCATCATTTGTTTGTACTGTGGCTAGGTGCAAAAGCATGCTTAAAACAAAAGCCATGTTCTTTCCATACTCCCCACTGCTCAGAAGCCTCACTGCACTTGATCACTGGGGCTGTCATTCATGTGGTACCAAATTTCTCTCCCTCCCACACAAACCTACTGTTACTTCAAGGACAATATCTAGAAATGATTTTTCAAAGCGTTTGATGAAGTGGGATTTTCTCCTATGAAAGCTGATGCAAAAAGTAAATTTGTTAGTCTTTAAGCACCACAGGACTCCTTGTTTGTTTGTTTTATTGGTCATACAGTATCATCAAACTGGGGGCCAGATGCTGATGCCCTTTCTTCACCAGCCCCACTGAAAATATTTGTGCAATAAAGCAAACAAACAAGGAGTCCTGTGGCACTTAAAGACTAACAACTATGCTTATTGCATGAGCTTCTGTGGCAGAAAAAGCATCTGACAAAGTGGGATTTTCTCCCATGAAAGCTCATGCAATAAATAAATGTTAGTCTTTAAGTGCCACAGGGCTCCTTGTTTGTTTGTTTTACTGAACTAGACTAATACAGCTGCTCCTTTGGATTTTGTGCAAGAAGGCACTCTTCAGTGCTAGGGTAGCAGCATCTTGCCCTGAGGCTATGGTAAGTGCAGTGTATTTTAGTCAATAAATCCTGCATCATCTCCAGCTTCTTCCTTGGCTGTTATTTATTAACAGATCTGGGTAACTGATCTGGTCACCCCATCTCAAAAAAGATGTACTGGAATTAATAAAGGTACAGAAAAGGGCAACAGACATTATTATGGGCGTGGAATGGCTTCCACAGGAGGAGGGATTAATGAGATTAGGACTTCTCAGACGACTAAAGAGCAAAATAATAGAGGTCTATAAAACCATTACACATGTGGAGAAAGCAAATAATGAAGTGTTATTTACTCCTTCTCATAACACAGGAATTCATGGTGGTGGGCAAGGGTGTCAGCAAATGAATTAGTAGGCAGCGGGTTTAAAACCAACAAAAGGAAGTATTTCTTCACACAACACTCAGCCAACCTGTATAACTCTTTGCCAGAGGATGTTGTGTAGGCCAAACTATACTAGGGTTCCAAAAAGAACTAGGTGAGTTCATGGACAACAGGTCCATTAGTGGCTATTAACCAGGATGGGTAGGGATTCAAAACCATACTCTGAAGTGTTCCTAGCTTCTGTTGGCCGGAAGCTGAGAATGGATGACAGGAGACATCACTTGATGATTACCTGTTCTGTTCATTTGCCTCTGAAGCATCTAGCACTGGCCACTGTCAGAACAGAAGATACTGAGCTAAATGGTGATTGGTCTGATGCAGCATGGCCGGTCTTATGTTCTTATTGAATTCGCAGAAATAATATTACTGTAACATATAAGAATGGGAACAGGAGTTCTTTGTGCTGGGTGGTCTACAAAGGTTTGTGTGGGTTTTCCTCAGTTGAAGGTCTTTATCTCACCTTTGAACTGCCAGTTTCACACCCTTAGAGCACAGCAAGTTGTGAGTTGTGCACTTAACATTTTATATAGGGTTTTTCACTTGTGGCTCTCAAAGCATGTCACCAAAGTATGATCTCCATCTCCATTTTATAGGTAGGGAAAATGAAGCATGGAAAAGGTGAATTATTTACTCATAGTCACACAGTGATTAAGTGATGGACTAGGGACCAGAATCCAAATCATCAGACCCTTAGGCAGTGCTGCCTCCCATTTTAGTGGCAGCCACCCGCTTCAAGGTTTCACTATGCATTTTTCAATTTCAGTATGAAAGACTACAACCTTTATCATAACTGTTTCACTGGCTACTTCCCACATAACTGCTGTCTTTGACTGGAATGATAGGAGAATACGACTGGGAATGAGTCTTGGATAATCTGAACAAGTAACTTAGAGCAGAATTTTCAAAACTGCCTGAAGAACTTAAAACCTATATCCAGGAGACTTAGGTCTCTAAGACACTAAAGGCGAGATGTACACAGGTATTTAGGTGCCTAAAGACACAGATAGGTGGCCAGCAGGAGATCAAGATCTGAAAATCTGGCCTTTTGACACTTTTGAATATATTATCCTTAAACTCTGAGGGCCTGGCTGTCCAGTGCCCAGCATCCCAGCTGCAACTTGAAGTCATATGGGAGCTGCAGAGTCCAAATAAAAAATCAGGTCCAAAATGTCCCCGATTTTATCCATTTGAGAAATGAGGGAGTAATGCCGACATCACAGACTGTGTGAGGCTCAGGCAATGTTTGTGAAGTGCTTTGAGATTTGCAGGAAAAAATCATACTGTCTAAGTGTTATCATCAATATCATAACATGCACATAAGAGGCTAAAGACGACTAGCAATCAGAGGGAACTAAATAAGCTGTTTATAATGTTGGCTGTTGTAAAATGGCAGCTCTGTTCCATATTGCTTTGATTTACAATTTCCACCACAGCTGCAAAAATTAGCAGTGATTTGTCTGGAGCATGCATTTGAAAAAGAAAACCTCTTGCCCCCTCCCCCCCCTTTCATCCCACCACTCCTTTAGTCTGAAGTGCTCATCCTGTTGATGAATGGCATGGAATTAAATCTGCAAAGTTCCTGGAAGTTAATGATTTCCATTGTTGTGGCATAAGCGGCTATTGTGAGATCTCTGTTCTTCAGCAAGGTTAGAAAAATCCAAGAGACAAAATATATGATTTCTTTCAATCTAACTGCTGGCAGGGCAGCAGAAGCACACTCTAGCATGTGAAGTCGAAAGCCAAGCTCACAGGAATTTAGCACAACGTGGCAAGATTTGATAAACCTCATCAAAATCTCAACTTTTAGCTATTTTCAATTTTCCTCCATGCTCCATCAGCACTTTCAGTACATAGCAACCACCGCACAAGGTCATTCCAGCTCAGCTTTGGCTGTGTGAGAAATAAATGGTGCAACTCACATGAGGTAAGTAAACCTACCCCATAAAACACAAACTGCATCAGCGCTGAAAGAAACTGAATGATCTGGGCATGACCCATCAATCTACATGGGCCAATCGTGTTCCCACCGAACTCAATGGGACTCACAGTTCAAGCAGGTCTCTTTATAGGCAGGTGGTCATTCTGTAGTTGAATCAACTACTGTAGTGGCAGATTCCTCCTCCACCCAGGATCAGCTATAGAGTTGAAAATGATTTTTTTAGGACTCGATTCTGCACCATTGTCACAGTTCATATGGATTTCAATGGGAACAGACTGGGTCCAATTTGGGCCTGATCCAAAGCTCACTGAAATCAGTGGAAACACTCCCCATGGCTCTGACAGCAGTAAGATTACTGATTAATTTAATGGGGTGGGGTAGGAGGCTGTATGTCATCTCATAAAAGAAAGGGAAAGTACAGGACAGTTAAACTGCTCAAACAGTAGCCAATGTGGTATGCCATCCGAAGCATTGTAGCAAATGAAATAAAATAAGGATGTCTGCAACCTGTGTCTGTATAATCCTTAGACTGCCTCTGTCAGGTATTTTTAACCTTTGCAACCATAGCTGGGTGGGTGAGTGGGAAAGAAGACTGTGTGATTTGCTGTTCAAAAAGGGTCAGATCCAAATGCTGTGGGAATTTAATGTGGACTTGAAGGGGCTTTGCTTCAAGCTCACACCACAAAGTGAATTAAAATGTCAAAGCTTTGCAAGAGAAATATCCATTTGCAATGTCATTGTGAAGGATGCCTGTTACTGGCTCTTTAGGCACCTGCAGCTAGGTCAGAAAGAATTGTTAGGTTCTCTGACAATCTATTCTAATTGAACTCATCAAGTTACTTAATTGTTACCCACTGCCCATAAAGTTGAAAATCCATCTATCTAGACTGATATAGGATCTTATCATTGTGGTTTCTACCACCTGCCCGACCACTCTAATGTCTGATACCATAATCAATTTCCTCCATATGAAAAACCACCACCTTTTCTACAGCACCTTCAGTTTGAAGTTTTGAAAGTGCTTGGCAAAGGTGACCAACAGAATGCACTTGTAGAATTTCATACAAGTTTATTTTCAGGAGTTTTGTTTCCCAGTTGCAGCCCATGCGCATGGCATTTATTGCTGAAAACAGCTGCAAAAATCAAAGACCCCAAAGGGCCAGATTCCCAGCTGGACACATGGACACAGCTCCAAGAAAGTCAGTAGAGTTGGGCCAGTCTACTCCAGCTGGGAAGGAAAGTAAAAAGAATGGACCCAAATTCTGCGTGCCCTGGGCCATGGTCTGCTTTCAACTGCACAAGTGTAACTCTGAAGTTTTAGTTAGTTGGTCAATCAATCAACCCATCCCCTGTTACATCTCTGGCATTTAGAACAACAATGAAGCTCCTCCCCTCCTGTCTGGTTCTTCAACTGTGTCCCAGGATTCTCAGCTCAGATTCCACATTTCTTCACTGTGTTGTTCCGGGGCAGCCTCATTTTCACTTGCCTTCAGGTGTACATCTTATTGCTATTCTGCTGATGGACTCAACATCCATCCAAAACACATAATCAATCCATATCCAGCACCTTTGGGTACGACAGTGCTCATATCTTCTTGATTGCACTGCATAAAAAGATCTTGCTTTAAGATTGTTCTGGGCCAAAAGATAGAAAGGAGTTTTCTGAAATGAAGACTGCTTGGAAATTTCATACTTTGCCATTCCCCAGCATTCTGCACTATAAAGGAGGGTTGCATGTACAAACCTGATAAATCAAATTTATTTTGATAATTTCCAGATTGTATTTAGCTCCTAAAGGGTTCTTGGCTTTATTGATTATGTTCTGAGTGTCTTGGCTTATTCTCCCATCCTGGCTGATGGTACTACCCAGGTATATGAGTGTTTCTACACTGTGAGAACATAATCCTCTATCCATCCTGGTGATGGTGATACAACATTAAAAGTCATGATGTCTATCTTATTGAACTTGATTAGTCCAATTTGCTGGCTGAATATATTGAACCGGTTTGTTTTCTCTTGTACATGATGATTGGATGTGGCAAGAGACCAAGATCATCAAAAAATCCAGGTCTTCAAGGGATGAAAAGGGTGCCCATCGAACAACTCTTGGCCCACCATCTATTGTACATCACTTTGCCCAATCAATTGCAATGGCAAAGAGGACTGCAGATAAAACACACACCTGCTGTATTCCTGTTTTGATTTAAACATTGAACTCACTGAGATGAACATTACATGCAAAGTTGGAATAGAAATTTGTAATTACATTAATTATACGAAGAGGGATTCCATAAACCTGCAGAATATGCCATAGGCTGATCCTGTGAATGCTACTGAAAGCCTTTGCAGGATCTATGAAATGTATGTAAAGATGTGATTGCCATTTTAAGCATCATTCTATTATATTTCATAGAGTAAAGATCTGATCTGGGCCTCCACACCCTTTCCAAAAACCAACTTGCCCTTCACTGAAAACATCTCTGATATGTGCTGGACTATGATGTGACACAATAGACTCATAGGCTCTAAGGTCAGAAAGGACTAATATGATCATCTAGTCTGACTTCCTGCACAATGCAGGTTACCTCACCCACCCACTCCTGTAATAAACTTCTAGCCTATGACTGAGTTATTATATTCCTCAAATCACAAGGACTTTAAAACACAGTGAATCCATCAGTAAGTAAGCCGTGCCCCACGCTGCAGAGGAAGATGAAAAAACTCCAGAGTCCTTGCCAATTTGCCCTGGGGGAAAATTCCTTTCTGCACACAAATATGTGATCAGATGATCATATTGGTCCCTTCTGACATTAGAATCTATGATTCTATGAGTTTGTTGCAGCTTGGGCATTTTAAATCTCCCTCTGCTGTTACTGATGTTTTTGAGAGCGTTTTCATCAGATGTTCTGCATAAAGTAATTAATACCTTTAGGTGTTCCTCGGTCCACTAACGGTTGAGAGACACTGCTCTGCGCTACTCACCTAAGCAATGCCTCACCTTCTATGCTGACTTTAAACCCATGCTATTTTGGCATCTGGCATGTGTACTCGCACACTGCCACAAGTGTGGACACAGTCTAAGGTAGAATCTGTTGAGAACTATGTCTACACTTAAGCACAATGGTTCCCAACCTTTTTCGAGACGGGGATCCCTTTTTAACAAAAAAAAAAAAAAATCTTTGCAGCCTTCTGACTGATTATGTGATCTGGCTCATGCAGGCAGACTCTGGCCCACACCACTCTGCCGGCACCACTGGGACAGCCAGTGAGTGATGCCACCACGACCATGGCCCATGCTGCTGGGGAGCCAAGCCACAGCAGCTATGATCCCCTGCCCTTGCCCTCCCAGGGAGCTGCTGTGGCCCCATCCCCCTGCTGGGATCCAGCCACAGGCAGGGAGAGGCAGCCCTGGTGGGGAGCATCAGGGCTGCAGCTGGATTCCGGCCCCAGTAGGCAGAGGCTCTGTGCACCCCCTGCAACACATCCATGGACCCCTGGGGGTCCCCAGATGCGAGGTTGGGAACCACTGCTTAAGAAGTTAGTTTGAATTAACTTAGTTTGAATTAATTAATTTGAACTAATAATGGTTAATTCAAACCAAGTTTATTAGAACTAACGGGGCCCCACTAGAAACCCAAATCGACCTAGCAGGTCCATCGACAGGACTTGCTAGTTCGATTTAGGAAGGGGGCACCATGGGAAGTGTGCAACATAGCCTCCAAGAAGGGCCATGCCCCCACCCAATACAAAGAAAAAGGAAGGTACCCTGGGAGGAAGGTCGTCATGTTAATTCGAACTAATGGTTAGTCCAAATTAATGTGGCTCCATTACGTTAATGCAAACTAATAAGTTTGAATTAACCATTACTTCAAAGTTAAGGGAGGTTTTATAACTTCAGAGTAAGTGTTCATTACTTTGAACTAAGGAATTCCTTAGTTCTAAGTAATGAAAGCCAGTGTAGCCATGCATTAATTTAGTTTGAATTAATCCTCATTAATTCAAACTAAATTGTAAGTGCTGACATACCCATTGAGACTAGCCTGCCTCCATCCTGGCATGTGTACATAGACCTCTCAATTGTAGTTTCCATTTTATGTGTCTGACAAAGTGGATTGGAGCCCACGAAAGCTTATCCCTAAAGAAACTTATTAGTCTTTAAGGTTATTTTCATTGAGAACCACCTGCCAGTTCCTCCTCACATTTTGCACCCAGTGTGGCTTCTTCAGCTGTGAACCACAGGAGATAGAGGGCCTGACCCTGGAAGATCCTCAGCACCTCCTAGATGCCTGGGCAACTAGGGAGCTCAGAACCTTGCAGAACTGGCTCCCTGTTATCTCTACATGCTTAGTTATGAATGGACTGTTTCTCGTTGTTCATGTCCCTCCTGTCCTAGCGAAACAGCTAACAAACAATATGGAGATTCTAGCTCTGGCCTGCCCTGCGTCAGGCCTCCTTATGCAAAGAGTCATACAGGAGTTGGGGCAAAAGCAGGATGAGAAAGCAGTCACACTGGCAACTGTGCTGTATGACAGAAGGACATAATAAATGGAAGGTACAGAACAGCAGCCGGAGAGAGAGCCAGCAGCCTGCTTCAGAGAATGGCTTAAGTGACTTATTGGTATGTATGCTTTGCACCGCTGCCTCCTATGCACTGGGGCTATTAATCATCCTCACTTAAAATGGAGCGATGCCACATGTGGGCTTCGATCCTGCAATTTCTTGCGCAGCACATGGCAAAGGGCCAAATCCTCCTCCCCAGTCTGGATGCTTTCGGACTGATTCTCCATTTCCGGTCCCTTGTGCAGTTGTTTGCCCCTGATCCAAGTCAATGCAAGCCTTTCCAGTTAGATGAGGAGTGCTTTACCACCACTTTGCACTAGTGGAAGTGATTGCATAATGTGCCTGGCAGTGTAGAATGAGGCCCAATCATTGCTCTAATGGTGCAAATCAGCCGTGCAGCTAACTTAGCCCATCTGTTGAGGATTTCTACTGCACTGGGGGAATATTTTGGTTGCAAAAGAGCACTAGCAGTTCCTATATCACCCTTTCTCTAACCCCAGTGCTGTGCATGCGAGCAGAGAAAGGGGGTGTGGTTGAGACATTCCTATACTCCTACAATCCCTGGCTGTCTTAATAACCCCTAGCGGGCAGGACCAGCTAAAATAAAACAGAGCTGTTCTCAGGCTGCTCTCAGCGTTTGGGACCAGGCTGGCACAGATCGGCCCTGGAAAAGGCAAAAGAACCATTTGCAGCCCGACATACCAAGTATAGCTTGACCTGATGTGCAAGGCCCTTGTACCATAGTCAAGTGTGGATGGAGGTCACACAAGGGCACAAGCAAAGCTAAATGCTGGAACCTAGTGGCAGTTAGTGTCTTTACTGTACAGAGCGGGCACTGAAACAGGTTCTCTAATCTAAAGAAGCTGTGAAATCTACATCATTGGGTGTTTCTGTGAAAAAATTGGACAAACACCTGTCTGGGAGGTCAGCAGGGGGCCGGATTATGTGACAGCTTCAGGTCCCTTCTAGCCCTGCATTTCCAGGATGCTATACATGGGGAAATTAGTTTACACTGGTTTTTAAAGTGATTTAGTTCAGCCAGATTTTAGTTCTGCTTGAGTGCCTTATTTCAGTTTGACTTACCTAAGCTAAACCAGAAAAGCCCCTGAGACCAAACTAGGAGCTTCCCCAAAGGGGTTTGCACTGACGTAACTACCTCAGTTTAATGCTACGCTTTTGCATGAACAGGGGGCAAGGGCACAGTAGGTAAAAAAAGGACTGGACATGGACTGAGAATGCATGTGCCTGGGGACACAAGGGCTGATGCATGCTTCTCATCATTCTGATGAGGGCTACATGATTTTAAGTTGCAAAAGGTGGAAGCAATGGGACTGAATGGGAAATGTTTCTATATGGCAGAGCCTCAGCAGCTGTGAATCAACTTAAATGGCTCTGTGATATTTTGGAACTTGCTGAGAATCTGTCCCGTAGAGCCAGTGTGCAATGGAGAAACAGAGAGCCAGCTGATGCTTCTGTCTCAGGCCAGATCTTCACTAAAGAGTTAAATCAACCCAGCTGTGTTGCTTAGACAGTGAAAAATCCACACCCCCAAGTGATACAGTGAAGCCGACCTATTTTAGACAGTGCTAGATCAATGGAAGAATTCTCTCTTGGGGAAATGGATTAATCACAGTGATGGGGAAACCCCACCCATTGTTGTTGTTAGCATCTACACTGTAGTGGTTTAAGTGTAGACGTAGCCTCAGAGATGCATTGGTGGAGTGTAATCTCATCTCCAGATCTTCTGTTCAAAGACAACTCCCTTCAGCTGGCAACTGAAGGACAAGTTTCCAGCAGGAGAATGTACTAAAATGGATATTAGAGAGACAAGGTGGGTGTGCTCCCATATCATTTACTGGACCAACTTCTGTTGGTGAAAGATGCAAGGAGGTTCCAAGCTTCATGGAGCTCCTCTGTCTCTCTACTATTCTGGGACCAACACAGCTACAGCAACACTGAATTGTAGATGACAGTAGATACGAGCAGAGTAGGAGAAGGATGTTGTTTAGTCAACCACAAACACCTCCCAATCCGAAGCCAAACAAAACCACTGTTTTCACTCACATGGGTGCCCTGAGTCCATAACCAAATGAACCTTGAGCCAGCTTCTTGGTGGCAAAGAAGAGGGAAAGAAAGAAAGACCACAGTCATTGGAGGTGCTTACATACTATAGCAATAAGGGGTACTTGGACAGACCTCAGCTCCCCATCAGTACAGCAGGGGGAACAGCACTGCGCTACCTCACAAAGGGGTGTGAGACTACATTGCAGTGGTCAGTCAGCAAGACACGTCCATAATGGGAACCCAACTAGTACCAGAGATCAAATAAATCGGAGATCAAATCCTGGCTGTGCCACAAACTCAGTCCCTGGGCTGGTCACTTCATGAGTCATCTGTGGACTAAGCCACCCATGAGTCACCCCTGCACTGGACTGGAACCAATCCACAAGCCCGGAGATAGTTAGGTGACTCTTCGGGCAGGTATATAAGCCTCAGAGGAATAAACAGCAGCTCAGCCTGCCCAACATCACTGTGGCTTGGAACTCTCTCCTGCCAGATAGTAGAGACAGAGTCCACAGCCCTCGGCCTGCTCCAGCCCTGCTCTTGCCCCCGTCTTGTCTGTGGCCCTGCTCCAGCCTAGCTCCTAACCAAGCTCTTGACTCCTGAGTCCAGCTCTAAGCCTTGGTTCTGACCCATAGGATTGATGCCATGGCTCCAATCACTATGCTTGACCATCCTTGTCTCAGCTTTTGATATGTCACCGCTCTGTGCCTCAGTTTTCTTTCTGTAAAATGGGTAAAAGAAACCTTCACCTCTCCCATCCTTTGTCTGTCAGGTCTACTTGGACTGCAGGTTTGTTGAGACCAAGACACTCTTTCTTTCTGTACTTAAAGACTGTGCTCAGCACACCTGAGCTGAGATTTTGATCAGGGCCTGTGTAGATGCTACCGTCATTCTACTAGTAATGTTGCAGAGGTGTGTCATGGGTAAGATCAAATCTGAAACTCACACTGTGGTAGAGAGAACTGAAGGTAATGACTGTGGTGGGGGTCTAGCCTGGCTATTCCAGAGTATGGAACCCATACCCCTTCATCAATTGTGCTGGAAAAACTCATAGACTTTTAAGGTCAGAAGAGACCATTATGATCATCTTGTCTGGCTCACCACTAAGGCCACAGAACCTCCCCCACCCACACCTGTAACAGACCCCTAAACTAGGGCCTCTCATTGGCCTGCAGCTTCCAGCTTTTCACCCTGGCATGTGGGTGCATAGGAAATAATCACACTGGTATCACTTCATTAAGAAAGCGACATGGTGTTAAACAGTTCAAGAGCTGTGCCATATTTCATTAAACTTCATAGCAAATGAAATAATTAAATGAGGGGAAGAGATTTTCAATGGCTTGAAAGCAGAATCAGTCGAGTCTTATTGTTTCTTGTGAGCTAGTGAGTTAATGTGTATACGCTAATGAGTGGATGGGGAAAGACTGTAAAGCTGGATTTCACAAGGCCGGAGAAAAACAAAGAGAAATGGGCTGGAAGAACAAAGTGTACCTGGCTGGGACAGAGTCCCCTGCCAGTGTAAATCAATGCTGCTCTGTTAACTTTAATAGAAATAGGCTGATTTACATCAGCCGAGAATCTGGCCCTTTGAATATTAAGTTCGTTGTATCTCTCTACTGAGGAAGAAGCTCTGAATCTAGGACCATATGGTGCAAACACACTATCCCTGAGAGAACTACTGGAGAACAAAGGATTGAGGCACGTATAGCGGAGCAACTTCTGCACCCCAGCATCTGAAGGGGGGCTAGTCCAAGGCAACCATCCCATCCACCAAAACCCTTCCATGGAATGGAGACACAGAAGCAGCAGGAGCATCTGACTTCACTGCTAATCTAGGACCTGTGGGAGAGAGTTCATTCTGCCCCCCACAGACCTCCCTAGGGTTAGACTTGGCTCCCAGCTGAGGCAAAACTCTGGTTGACCCTAACAGGAGTGGAAGGAGACCCAGAAGTTCACAACCCAGGTGCTGGCTGGGCCCCTGGCTTTGGCCTTCTCAGTACACCTGCCTGTGCAATTCAAACAAAGACCATGTGTGCCTGTGGAATATGGACCTACAAAAAGCCACAGGCCTGTGTTTGAAATGTGCAAAGCCACCCAACCACTTCTGCTTTTCACTCCTTGGTTGGGCAGCAGCCACCCTGCTAGGCCTCATACCATTCAGAGCTCTGGCTACGCAGCTCTGTCGGAAACCATATCCACACTGCAGTCAAACTGGTTATGACCAACCTGTACATGAGCCCACCTTCAAATCTGACCTCCTGCAAGCAGGGCCTTCAAACACTGATACACAAGAGACTTAAGCATTGGCTACACGAGAGACTTTAAGCATTGGCAAGGACACAAATGGCTCAGTTTACAGAGATGCTCAGTGAGTCTTCCACACCATTCAAATCAACGGGAGCTGCAGATGCCTACCTCTTCTGAAAGTCAGGCCAAAACTGCATTAACTACCCGTACTCTTTCCCTATACCAAGAGTCCCAGGTTGTGGCGCCTAGAGCCCCAGCAGCAGCATATCCTGACTGTGAGAATCAGCACCTTTATGAACCTTACTGATTTTAAGAGAAAACAGTGCATCAGCCTGAAATTATTTCCCTAAACCCACCTTGTCCACCTGACTGGGACATGACCCAATGATAATCCAGGCTTAACATCCTCCTCCTTCATGTCCTGAGAACTGCTTCTGGTGGGTGGCCCCATGGTCTTAGCCTCCCACCTCTTGTTATTGGGTGGAGCTTTGAACCTAAGCCAGTCCACCAGGTTTAAGTCCCTGGGATCAAAGAGAGAGAACATGTTTGGCTGTGGCTGACTCAGCTTAGCTAGTGAAATCTTCCACCAGGGACTGCACTGCAAGATGGGTCACGAGCTCCTTGGACACAGCCTCTGTGGCCCAAAAATCAGTTCATGTCCAGGACAGGTCACTGGACATGCCTAGAAGACAGACACTGATGGCAGGATAGGGCAAATCCATCCTACACCCCCCGCCCCAGCACTTGGCCCATGGTCAACCCACAACCCAGGGATATACAACGCAGAGAGGAAGAATTCTGCACTCTCTAGAGACCACAGAGCTACTCCGCTGGGGCAGCCCTGAGGCTACAGTCCCTGCTGTGGCCCTTCTGCAAGGGAGGGTGGAAGGAGAATCCATTCAACAGCCACTACTGCAGCCCAGTCCATGCCTCACTTCCATCTGATCCCTGCCTGTGTGCTGGTGGGGAGCTCAGTGCCACACAGAGCATGTGTCCCCTCCCCCAAATCTGGGCTCCCTCCACTTGTGTTGCACCATAGGATGGGTGGCTGAGTAGAGCCAGGGAGGCCGTGGCAGGTTTTGTTTCAAGATTATGTATGAAAAACCATGTACTGACCTGTGCTTATTGATATGGCCAGTTTTGCCCCTACCCTGGCCTTTAAGCTCTAAGCCAGACCTGTGGACAGGGGTGATTCAGTCAGATGGGCCCACAGCTCCCACTGGCACATACAGAAGCCACAAGCCCCATCTATGCTTCTTTCCTGCAGGACCAATTTTCCTGCTGGTATAATTGATCTGGAATCAGTTCCACCTGCTTACACCAGAGCTGAGCCTGGCCCAAAGTGCCTTGCAGGGTGCGCTCAGTTTGCACAGCTACATTGGTCGCCAGGTACTGAACAGAAGAATGTGGAACAAAAACAATAATTAAGGCACAGAGAGCTAAAACTAAGACTGGTGTTTACAGGTGTCTCTAAACACATTAGAAAGATGGCTTTCAACATGTCTTACCTCACATAGTATCTAGATACCTACAGAAATTTCCCCGCATGACCTAAAGAATAAGTTTCCCAACTGCCCACTGCTGGAAAGGTTAGAGAGAAAAGCTGGTTTGTTGCCATTAAGGCACTAAATTCTGGTTTTAGTTTCCAGCTCTGTCACAAACTGTCTGTCTGACCCCAGGGATGTCCTAGCTTTTCAGGTGCTGTGCACCCACCATTCAGATTTTTAAAACAAGAATACCTGGCTCTTATTGAATACTTTTCCCCACTCACACAGCTAGGCATCCTGAGGCCCAGCCCAGCACTCTGTCCACGAGGCCACCCTTCCTCCAGAATAAACACCACCACAGTGGTGTTGCTTGGGAGTTAAACCCAAGTCAGTGTACTGCTCCCCAGTGTATCACCCACATGGTATGAAAAGAGGATGCACAGAGGAACAACAGGCTGGAAGTTGGGGTTCTGGCAAAACCCTGTTGTCATTCACAGGAGCATTATAAAAGAATGCTTTAGTCAACAAAGAATCTTTACTCACCAGCCAGCAGGCTAGGATTTTCTCCCACGAAAGCTCATGTGATAAATAAATCTGTTAGTCTTTAAGTGCCACAAGACTCCTTGCTTTTTCAGGCTAGGAACTTGTATCTTTCTTCTACATCCCAGCAGAGCACAGGGGAGAAGGGAGTCACTCTCTCTCTCACACACCTGTAGGTAAGGGAAAGGTGGAGCGTGGCTCCAGCCCATAATGCTATAGGTAACCCTGTTAACCCTAGCATGACTAGTGTAAAGCCCCTAGCTTCCTTGGACTTACGCCGATGTGAGATCAGAACCAAGCAAAGCAGGACAGATCCTCAGCTGGTGCAGAGATGCCCATCACTAAGGGCCATGGCGTTAGACAGGGTGACCAGATGTCCCAATTTTACAGGACAGTCCTAATATTTGGGGGAGGGGGTTCTTATATAGGTCCCTATTATCCCCCTCTTCCCTTACCCCAATTTTTCATGCTTGCTATCTGGTCAACCAGAACACTTTACATCATCCACCTCTCTGGTGACAATTACAGCTGGGCAAAGTGGGTGCAAACTCACTTCATCAAATCAAGACCTCTCCTTGCATTCCCAGGATGTGAGCATTTTACCCTGACATGGCACAGAGGTAAATGGCCGTGATGCACAGAGGTGATGAGAATCAACCCTGCTGGTTTTTACGTCGTGGCATTTGAAACCAAAAGTAACTTTCAAAATTGCATTTCTCCCCTCGGATCCCTGAAAGCCCTTTCATTATTTACCAATCAAACAGCCACAAGCAGGCAGAGGCCATTTATGACTCCTTCCTCCCACTCACTGTCTTCTGCCACTAACCTCTTCATCCTGGAGAGACCACTTCCGCAGGGAGACGCTCAGATTTCCATCTGTTTCTGGGACAGCCTGAGGTTTTAGTGGTGACAAAACATCTGTTAGTTTTCTTGTCTCTGTCCTCTGGGATTCTGCAACCTTTCCACTCTCTTTTTCACAGCCCTAAAGTCAGCTTCATTCTGACAAGTCCACTTACTGCATCTTTAACCCGCCTGGTTTAGTAGTGGAAACAGTGTATGTGTGCCCATCTCATAACTGCAGACTGGTTGTGCTTTTCAGCTGGCAGGGGGGAGGGGATGAGAGGAGAACCACAGACTGGAGTTTCTGACATGGAAATATAGCCCAGAACCCTGCTTTGAGATTTTTCTGTGCTTCAACTGTTCCATTTATCATAGTGGTTTCTGCCTTTGGTTTGATTTGTGTCTTTTCCCTGCACTTTAATTGGGTGGTCATTGGTTTTAAATGCTTGGCATATTTTTAACCAAAGGGTTAACTGTCTTTATACCTAGTACATGGGGGTCAGTAGAACACTTGGGGACTGGTGTCATCCCTGGTGTAGGAAAATCAGGGATAGTACAGCTGGAATTGAATGCCACAGTCTCAGTCACCTTGCAATGACACAGCAAGGACAGGTTTGCACATGGGAAGAGCCAACTGGCATTAACGGTCCAGCTTTCACTTATGTTTAATTAGTTAGGCCAGTTATGTGTGAATCTAAAGCCATGGGGAAGCACATTGAACAGTTTTCTTTGGGATGGACTTGAAAATAACTCCCGGAAGATGGTTTAAACTCTTATGTTCTCTCTCTCTTAACTGCTTGTTGCCATAGATTTGAATGGAAAGGCGTGGTTTTGTTCAGGAAAGGCTTGTGGCTGTTTTGTGATTTTTCAGGCGACAACCAGTAATAGGGAATGTCATGTCTCCTCTATTCTATCAAACAACATCATATTCATTTTTTCGCTTCTTAGAAATAATGCGGCACCCCACTTTTAGCCTGTGTAATTTACCAATGCCCAAGGAAGTCAGCGGCTCTAGAAATTGGGATCCTGGGAGTGTGCAGCACCCTCTGGCTTGAGGTGGTTTCTTTCACATACTGGGCTTATGGTTTGTTCAATGGTTTGCAGCACCCAGACTGCAAAAATTGTCCTAACGCCCGTGCCCTCCAGGCCATTGTCTTTTAAAGATATCAGATTAAAGATATCAGATAACTTGCATGGTCTGGGATGATGCACAGGTCCGAGGGGAGACACACATGGGAGCTCAAGGTGCATGCTGGACACAAACATGTAAGTGAAACAAATGAAAGTGATCCACTTGCCAGGGCATGTCACACTCCCTGGGGAAATTCTTAGATCCCTTGGAGATACAGTCTCCTCTCCCAATGCACAAGTTCTTCCCCAGTTATACTATGGGAGTGAAGGGCCTAATGGGAAGTTGAGCAAGCTGTTTTGTGTTCTCCCACCCAACTATCCCAGCTCTAGGTGGAGGGTTTGGTAGAGGGCACTAGCTGCCTTGCTCTGCATCTAGGTTGTTGTACTGCCTCAGTTCTAACACTGCCTTATCTGTTCCCCTACATGTGTGGATGGTGAGCAGGTCATATGGCTCCCCTCTGTAGCTTCATATGTTTATATCCTCTCTGCCAAAGGTGGATGTTGATGCTCTAGCAGAGGAAACAGAGCCTCACAATAGAGGAACTGGATGAAGATGTGGGTTCTATTAATGGCCCTGCTACAACCTTCCTGCGTGTCCTTGGGCAACTTACTTTATCTGCCGGGACCTCAGTTCTCCAACTGTAAAGATAACATATTATAAGAATAATTCTTCCTTTGTGACTCGCCTCTTTAGCTCAGAAGCCTTTTGGATTCTCTTATTAATTGGCTGCACATCTAGCACATTAGGGCTTTCATCTTGCCTAGGGCTTGTAGGCACTGCAGGAATATCAGTTATTAATAATCATTATCACTCCCTTCCAACCAGTGTGTGTTGGCGCTTAACTCTTTACTGTGTGTTATGCACTTTGAAAATGGGTTAGGAATTGCTCAGTATTAAGGGACTATTTTATGATGGGTGGAAGAACATGTTAGGGGCTTCCACCTCCAGCACACTCCAATGGGTATTTTTCTGTTTGAATAAAGTCAGTTCAATAATTTACATACATGAACGCCCAAAGAGAAAGACTGAGAAAAGGAGAGAAAGGTGAGAAACCACACAGTCCTTTTCTTCTCATTACAGTTTATGGTGCTTCCCAGCCCGAGAACAATGTGTTTCCATTATAAATTGTAAGGCAGGCTTAGGAGCTGTGCCTAACAGCTTCTGAAGGGGAGCAGCTAATCTGCATGGGTCCTGTATTAGCATGAACACAAAAAGCACAATTAGGTATTTGTGTACTGGGTACAGGACATAGTGGGTAATGATATTTGGGGTTAATCTGATCACAAACCTGTTGATATCTGTAATTCTACTGAAGAGAAATATAAAATACTGTCTGTTGTGATATGCTATTCCCTGCTTGTTCCACATCTGTCTGGGTCAGTTAAAGAGTAAAAGCAACCCTTAGTTAAAACAAGGCTTGTAAGAAAGACCACTGGCTATTTCAACCTGAAAAAGAGAAGAGGGTGGGGTTTTGCATTAGCTCTTTGTGGAGTAAAATGCTGGAGGTATTCCTGTCTTACCCTGGCCCCCCTGTCAAATGATAGATTTGGCAGGGCTTCTTTGAGGCCTCCTTTTATTATGTTCAGGACAGTAGGTGTTTGTAGCTACTTAGTGTTTAAGAGCTGACATTACTAGAAATAGGCAAACTCTCTGAGCTGAGATTACTAGAGAGAGAGAACTCCCCCTCTCTGAGCTGAAATTACTGAAGAGGAGCAGATGGAGTGACCAGCGGCAAGCTGGGTGGTGTGAGAGACTGGTGGGCAGAGCCAAGGGACGGTGCTATTGGATGGCGTGAGTGGCCAGTAGGTGGTGTTGGTGGACAGCTGGTGTGAAAGACACTCCCTATGAACTCTAGGGCTGGTTAGGAGCCTAGTTAGCACCGATTCTCCAGATCAGTGCTGGTTTTGCCATTAAGTCTTGTATGTTCTGTTATGCGGTGTGGGTTGTTGGGAACTTTGCTCTGTACTGACTAGGTAGATCAGCACTGATTTCTGTTATTTGGCCTTTTACACTCTGTTTTGCTACTATTAAAAGTTCTCTTTACTACACTCAGTCTTGTGCATGCGAGTGGGAAGCCTTTTCCCTTTGGGGTGCCCAGGAAACAGTGCAGGATTCCCAGAAATCTGGGTAGGGGCTCGAGCCGCTTAGTGGTGCTACATTTTTGGGAAACCCCTAGGTACAGATCTCAGCCCTTGTTCTGCCAGCCTGCCCTGGCAGAAGGGTTACCAAAAGGAATGGCCCTGTTGGAATAATAATACCTCCATGACCAGAGGGCCATGGCTGGAATTCAGCCAAGGAAATGTTCCCTTCACACTGGCCTCATGCTTAGCCACTCATAAATCAAAACTTAAATGACACATAATTAAGGGCCTGTTTGAATTGCAGGATCATTTGTCAAAAAATTGTATCTGAGTTGCGAAAAAGCCAAGGAAAAATTGTGGAAAAGTAATAATGGACTTTATTATTTGGGGTAATAAAGTCTATTAATACTTTTCTACAATTTTCCACTGTTAGCAGACTGAGAGTGAGGGCCTGGTGCGCCAGCAGGCTGGTATCTGGGTAGCTGCCTGCTGCAAAGATGCACTGGATGGAAGTAATAACCCCCACCTCTCTTGTCTGGCGTAAAAGCTGATGCTGTGACTGGCCTGAGCAGGGGATGCAATAGCGAGCCCAAAGAGCCTCACCTCCTTTCACAGCTGAGAATGGGGGCCTGGGGCTGACACCATCTGAGAGTGGGAACTCCTGCTTTCAGTCCCTGGGACTGCACACTATCATCTCTGCACACTGTGGTGGGAACCTAATACTGCAGATGGCACACAGCATCACAAATTAATTAGGACCTTACACATAATAAGGAAGAGGTTCTGTAGTGCAGAAATCACTTGGCATTTAACAGCTGCCAGCCTGGAAACTCCAGAAACTCTCACTAAATTCCAGATCCTGCCTAGGGGCTGTGAAAGGATTTCCAAGCAATGACTCTTGGAGGAAACGCCATCTCTCTCAGAATGCTGACAGCACGATACTGTGATCAGCAAGGTGCTCGCTGACCGATATATTTTACACTAAAAAAGTTCACACCACTGCTAATCAAGTGCCTGATTATGGATAAACTGTGACTGCCAGCAACAGGCCACACTAGGCAAGCTAGACTAGAAAAGCAGAGAGTGCTGCAGGGCTGGACTGAGGAACATTGGCAGAGCTGTATGTGCAGGACACCCAGGTCTGGAATACCTGTGAAGAGGCAGAGTTGTAAGTCAAGATGGAAGGTCCTGGTGGAAATTGCATGGGAAGGGTAAGTGCTCTGTCTAGGACCATAGCAGCTGGGTTTATACAGATGAGGGCTGAGAGCTATGTGCTGGTGGGTTGGGAGTAGGACACCAGAGTGAGGCAATGGGCCAGTGGAAGTTCCTTGCGGATTCAGGCTGATGCAGGCCATAGGGGAGCTAAGCTGGAAAATGAGGTCTGCCACTTAGTTAAGATGCGGATGACACCCTCCACATGTAACAAACTGACATGGTGGGTGTTACCATGGCCCACTCTAGGGCTGGTCCATGCAAAAACCTCCTGCTGCAACCAGCTGATTAAGTTAGTTCTGTAGCTCATGTAGGAATGGGGCTATGCTTTTATTGTGATGGGTGCCTGCTCTGACCAGCGTTCGATTACACATGGAGTCAGGAAGGGCAAAAAGGGACCATTGTGGCTGGCTTCTGTGAAAGGAGATGAGACTCTTTGGGCCCTCTCCTGCAACCACCTGCTCAGGCCAGCCGCAGCATCAGGTTCACCAGGAAAGGGCGGGGAGTTGCTTCCCCCCCAGTGCACCTTTGCAGCAGGCAGGTACGCAGAAACCAGCCTGCTACCCAGAAACCAGCCTGCTGGCTCACCATAGCCACCATGTGATGGGGCCAAGTGGCCAGTCAGTCTCCAGGCTGTAGAGCATACCGCTAATTGGGAAACACAAGAGCTACCTTGTTACTTTGAAACAGGAAGGGCAAGATGTGCCCCACCATGCAATCATAGAATCATAGAATCATAGGGTTGGAAGGGACCCCACAAGGTCATCTAGTCCAACCCCCTGCCAAAAGAAGCAGGACCACTCCCATTAGATCATCCCAGTCAGTGTTTTGTCCAGCTGGGACTTGAACACCTCCAGAGATGGAGATTCCACCACCTCCCTAGGCAACTTATTCCACTGCTTCACCACTCGCCTAGTAAGGAAGTTTTTCCTAATATCCAGCCTGGACCGCCCCAGCTGTAACTTGAAACCATTGCTTCTCGTTCTGCCCTCTGTTACTACCGAGAACAGTCGAGCTCCCTCCTCCTTGGAGCAACCCTTCAAGTAGTTGAAGGTTGCTATCAAATCCCCCCTCAGTCTTCTCTTCTGCAGGCTAAATAAGCCTAGTTCCTTCAGTCTTTCTTCATAGGGCTTGTGCTCCAGCCCTTTGATCATTTTGGTTGCCCTCCTCTGGACTCTCTCTAATTTGTCCATGTCCTTTTTGTAGTGGGGAGCCCAAAACTGGACACAGTATTCCAGATGTGGCCTCACTAGTGCAGAATAGAGGGGAATGATCACATCCCTCGATCTGCTGGTAACACTTCTTCTGATGCAGCCCAGTATGCCATTGGCCTTTTTGGCAGCAAGAGCACACTGCTGACTCATATCCAGCTTCCCATCCACCATGACTCCCAGGTCCTTTTCTC
Organism: Podocnemis expansa; assembly: GCA_007922195.1. NCBI lineage: Eukaryota > Metazoa > Chordata > Testudines > Podocnemididae > Podocnemis > Podocnemis expansa. The sequence goes on from ML681963.1 coordinate 44,805,278, forward strand.
CAGTGCTGCTATTTAGCTGATCACTCCCCAGCCTGTAGCAGTACATGGGGTTTTTTCGTCCCAAGTGCAGGATTTTACACTTATCCTTGTTGAACCTCATGAGATTCCTCTTGGCCCACTGCTCCAGTTTGTCTAGGTCTCCCTGAATCCTGTCTCTGCCCTCTAGGGTGTCTACCGTTCCCCCCAGTTTGGTATCATCTGCAAACTTACTAAGTGTGCAATCTATCCCATCATCCAGATCATTAATGAAAACATTGAACAGAACTGGCCCCAGGACCGACCCCTGGGGCACACCACTCGTTACTGCCTGCCAACTTGACATGGAGCCATTGATTCCTACACGCTGAAACCGTTGTTCTAGCCAGTTTTCTATCCACCTTACAGTCCATGCATCTAACCCATACTTCCTTAATTTGCCAATGAGAATGCTGTGGGAAACCGTATCAAAAGCCTTGCTAAAGTCAAGGTATATGACATCAACGGCTCTTCCCGCATCCACAAATCCAGTCATCTCATCATAGAAGGCAATGAGGTTGGTCAGGCATGATTTACCCTTGGTAAATCCATGCTGACTATTCCTGATTACTCTATTTTCCTCCAAGTGTTTCAGGATGGATTCTTTGAGAAGCTGCTCCATGATTTTTCCAGGGATTGAGGTGAGGCTGACAGGTCTGTAATTCCCTGGATCGTCCTTTTTGCCTTTCTTGAAGATAGGTACTATATTTGCTTTTTTCCAGTCCTCTGGCACCTCCCCTGTTCGCCACGAGTTTTCAAAGATAATGGCCAACGGTACTGCTATCTCATCAGCCAGCTCCCTCAGCACCCTCGGATGCAGTTCATCCGGCCCCATGGACTTGTGCACATCTAGTTTCTTTAAGCAGTCCCTAACCTGACCTACTGTCACCAAGGGCCTCTCTTCTTCTCCCCGTTCCTTCCATTCCGCTCCTACCACCCTAAACTGTCTGGCCCCCAGATGACAGGACAAATCTTATGACATACGCACAGCCAACACTGCCTCTAGGGTCTACATACCTGTAAAACTCAGTTAAACAAAGCTTCACATCGTGGGCCTGCTCACAACTGTGACCGCATCCCATGGTTGTGATGACCTCTTCTCACAATACGATGATCGACTCACAAGTGGCAACCCCCTATGGTGCAGTCATCAGAACAGATCGCCTATCACATCCTCTCCCCTCCAAGCAGATCTGGTTTATACCATAAAACAGACTCAGCAGCAATAAAACTGACAGCGGGAGCAAATTTCAGACTCAAAAACACTCGGTCAAGACCAGACTGTGCCTATGGGTGCAGATCTTTTTGAATGCTTGGAGTTTCATGGCATCCACACTTCGGTGCCTTGAAGACTGTGGAGCCAGGTTGCAAGATCACACACACACCCTTGCAAGAATTCAGCCTTTTAGAACAGCTGCTGGTGGAATCCAATAATTTAAAGGACAGAAATGGAAAAAAAAATAACAATTTATATTCTGAAAGTTCTCAATGTTTTAGGAGGGCCCCAGGAGAACCCTCATCCTTCATGCGGTTATGAAAATGACTAATTGCATTTGTTTTCTACATGTTTAATAGGCTTTGACATGCTGCAAACAGAAAGAAACTTGTTAGTGGTTAATGCAATGGAGGATTGGAAGGCAAAATGCCTGAGCTACATTTTCAGAGCTGCTACTGGCTATGATGATTTTGTATAAACTGCTTAATCTCTTGGGCCAGAATTTTCAAAACAGCTCAGCTCCCATTTCAGCATCTAAGTAAGAACCCAGAGTCCAGACACCCAGAACAGTACTTCAGAATAAACAGCGGGATTATTCTAGCATCTCAATCAGCAGGTGCACATCAAGTGCTGAGCACTTCTGAAAATGTAGTTATAAGTGTCATTATAGGAGCTGCTATATACAGGAAAAACCTGGCCCAGAGTTCTTCTGAAAATATGTACCTATGTGCCTCAGTTTAGCTGTTCTAAAATGGCTCAAAGAATCATGTTGTTCTGGGCTCCAATTATATACAGTTTTGGGGAAGCTTAGATGAAAAGAGCTATGATTTGCAAAGAAATATTTTTAATTTTGCTGTTTCAGCATGCTCGTTCCCTTACATAATTACTTGTAGACTTATAAACTCTTAGGTCAGAAAGAACCAATATGATCATCTAATCTGGCCTCCTGCACAATGCAGGCTACAAAACCTCACCCATCCACTCCTGTAATAAACCTCTAACCTATGACTGAATTATTAAAAGTCCTCAAATTATTGTCTAAAGACTTTAAGGTACAGAGAATCCTTCACCAAGTGAGTGGTGTCCCATGCTACAGAGGAAGGCAAAAATCACCAGAGCCTTTGCCAATCTGCCCTGAGGGAAAATGCCTTCCTGATCCCACATATAGCAATCAGTTAACCCTGAGCATGGGGCAAGACTCACCACCCAGACATCCAAGAAAGAATTCGCTGTAAAAGCTCAGAACCCACCCCACCTAACATCCCATCTCAAGTCACTGGAATATCAACTGCCAGTAGTCAAAGATCAGTCAGTTGCCAAACTTAGCTGTCCCATCATACCATTCCCTCCACAAATTTAGCAAGCTCAGTTTTGAAGCCAGCTTGTTTTTTCGCCCCCACAGCTCCTCTTGGAAGGCTATTCCAGAATTTACTCCTCTAGTGGTTAGAAACCAGTATCTAATTCAATGGACTTCTGCAAGCAGTGCAGGAGAAAACAAAATATTAGATAATAGTGAGTGGAGAAAGAAAGAAAGAAAGAAAGAAAGAACTGTATGAAGAAGATAGTCTGACTGCTTCTCTAGCTGCAGAAATAGATTAAATTCAAAAGAGGGCCTTTTCTGAAATGCAATATTACCTCACCTTCCTTTGAATTCATAAAGTAATTGCCTTTCTCTCCAACCCATCTGTACAAATGATTAATACTTCCTTGTTCAGCTAATGTGCTTTGAGCCTTGCCAGGGTCTGAACTTTATCCTATTCTTTCCTAATGACGGCCTCCATTCTGCAAAGTACCTAGGTACAGGCTTAATTTTAAGACCATGCTTTATACCTGTTGAAGTCACTAGAACTTAAAAATGATCATAAATGGTTTTCTGAACTGATCCTTAATCAGTACTTCTCAACCTTTAGTGGACCAGGGAACACCGAAAAGTATTAATTACTTTGCACAGAATACCTGATGAAAACATTCTTTTAAAAACTGGTAACAGTGATGGGAGATAAATTCCCCAGTCACAGCAAAGCTTCCAGGTGTGCATCAACATCTGCTGCCATGTACCTGGAAGCTTTGCTGGGGGGGCATTAAACTGCTCCTTCCCCCTTCCCACTCAGACCTCCCCATGGGGAGGGTCAAAGTTGCTCACAAAACACCTGCGCTATGGCTGAGGAGCACCAGTGTTCCACGGTACATTGGTTGAGAAACACTGTCCTAGATGTACCAACGTTGAAGAACTATGGGCCCAATCTTGCAAGGTGCTGAGTGCCCTCTAGTCCTGTTGAAGCCAGGGTGCTCAATCCATTACAGGACCTAACTAATGCTTCAATTTAAGGTCAATGGGACTTAAGTGTTTTCCTGAATCACACCCTGAATTAGTTCACATGGTTCATTTTTGCACAGATCCCTTCAACAAGTAGCAGGTGAGACAGATTTGTCTCTAGTACAGACATAAGTTCTGCTCCAAAACGCACTGGAGTCCCAGCAAAGGTTCCCCCTGGCTTTAACAAACTTTGGAACAAACCTTTAACATTTACTGAGGTTGATCTTGAAGTGAATATTTGCCTAGTGATGTTTTGCATCAACCCCACAGAAAATTCTGTTTCAATAACAATGAACAAAAAAAAAAAAAAAAATGGGGTAGAGGGGAAGGTGGGTGGAAAATTCTCAAACCAGCTGTAATGGGATTGGGGTCCCAGATCTTCAACTATATTTGGGGATCTAACTCTTATAGGTTTCAGCACCTAATCACCTTTGTGATCAACACAGCACCCATCTCCCCTTCCCACTGAATACAACTCAGGTGCACTTTAACATTTCTCCTTTACGTCATTCCCTCAGATACACCAAGATGAAAACGGCCACCAACATTTACATCTTCAACCTGGCTCTAGCAGATGCCCTGGCAACGAGCACACTGCCCTTCCAGAGTGCCAAATACCTGATGGAGACCTGGCCCTTCGGGAAGCTACTCTGCAAAGTGGTCCTCTCCATTGACTACTACAACATGTTCACTAGCATCTTCACACTGACCATGATGAGCGTGGATCGCTACATTGCTGTCTGCCACCCAGTCAAGGCACTGGACTTCCGCACCCCAGCCAAAGCCAAGATCATCAATGTCTGTATCTGGGTCCTCTCCTCTGTTATCGGCGTGCCCATTATGATCATGGCTGTTACAAAGTCAAAAGGCAAGTGAATGTGGCCCTCTCTGGCCCCTGCTGTGCTCCATTTACCAAAGTTTCTGTGAGGGCCAACCAGTCCTCCTGCAAGAGGACTAAGATTCAGGTCCTGTCTGCATTTGCAGAGGCATATAGGGTGGCTATAGCAGGCTGCAGCTACACACAGCAGTGAAAGTCTCAGGCGGTGGGGAAAGACTAAGGGTATATCCACAAGTACAGGGTTAATTCGATTTAAGTTAAATCAAATAAGTTAATTTGAAATAAAACAATTAAATCGATTTAACTTAAATTGAATTAAGCAAAAACACCAAATTGAAATAGCAAGTCAGGACACAGGACTTGCTATTTCGATTCAGGAGAGGGGCACCATGGGAGGTGTGGCAACATGGCCCCCTCGCTGGGCCATCCCCCCACCCAATATATAGAAATAGGAAGGCACCCTGGGAAGGAGAAGGGCAAAAGTATTAAATTGAAATAATAGTTATGTTGAAATAACATGTCCGAACAGCGTTATTTCAAATCAACTGTTTCAATTGAACAGCTATTTGAATTTCTTCCTAGGTTTTACTATTTCGAAATAAGGTTCGTTGTTTCAAAATGACGGGGCTCATCCTTTCGAAATAACGAAACGTTGTTTGGACATGACTGTTTTTAAATCAAAACAACAGTCGTTGTTTTGATTTAAAAGCAACATGTGGACATAGCCAAAGTTCCCAGGGCCTTCTTCTGCTGCCTTCGCCCTGCCAGAGTTTTTCATTGTGGTGGGGAAAGGCTCTGGCTGCAGTGTAGATGGAGACGGCACAACTGGGGCATGTAGTCAGCCAGCCATGCAGGATACAGACACTAAGGTTTTGGTGTGTCTGTTCTTCACTCACCTAAGAAGTGCCTCACCATTTACACTGCTATCTGTTATGGAGCCAGCTGAATGTAAGTGTAGGACATGAATAGGTGTAGCTCCAGCTAGCTGCTGGTTGGAGGGAAGGATGATCCTGTGCTGAAAGGGACTGGGCTAGGACAAAAAATCAGCTGACTGTGCCCCAGACTCATCACTGAATCCCTCAATTCTCCAACTATAAAATCAAGATATTGATTCTTCCTTCCTTCATCTGTTTGACTGTAAACTGGTTGGCACAGGGGCTGCCTCAGCCCATGTGTTCATGCAGCGCCTAGAGCAATAGAGCTCTGTCATTTTGGCTGGGGCCTCTGGGTGCCACTATAATATGGACAAAAAGTAATGCATGTGAAATGGGTTCCCTGCCTAAGGAAATGAAGAAAAATCAATGACCTGGGTTAGATCCCCTTGGAATAAAATTAATCCAGATTGCATGGGGTTACATCAGATCTCAGATCAGATGACATTGCCACTATGTGTGAGTCTAAGACAAAGGAGTAAGTAGTCTTCCTTCTTAATGCTCTCTCAGCAATCTAGGTCAGCCAAGATAATAACCCTGCTGCTGTAAATCGCATTTCATATTCGGGACCCACAGCTACAAAGCCTGAGGCAAGCACTGCTCCGTGTGCAGGGATTTCACACACAATCTTCTGTTTATGGCAGTACTTCACCACCAGTGCTGGCTTAAACTTATCTACATGGGACAAAACCATACTGCTCCCTGACACAGCTGTTCTAAGGCTCTAGATCTCCTTCCCTGTCTTTTAGTGAAGGTGTTTAGCCCTAATCCAGAGGAGGCTGGTTAGTGAGGAAATGGCACTGTGGATGTGCATTTAGTAGCTTTTCTGTGATCAGTAGTTTGTTCCAGAGCTGTAACTAGGGTGGGGTAACCACGGCAAAGCTCCAGGTGTCAGATCTTAGAGGGTGCCACATGGCTGGCAGCTGCAGACCCTACCTGGTCCCTTCTTCACATCTGCCCTCTAAAATTTGGCACCTGGGGAGGCGGTGGTCTGGATCGGTCCCCAGCCGCCACCACTGGGGCTCCCTGCAAAGATCCGGCTCCTTGCTGCCTCCTGGTAGCAGCTGGGGCTCCCCGCTGCCTGCCAGTAGCAGCTGGGGATGGATTGGGCCCCAGGCCAGGTCCAGGGAGGGCGTCTTTGGAGCTGCTTGGCCCGGGCACCAAAACACCTAGTTCCAGCCCTAGTTTCCTTCATTTCCAGAGCACAGCTCCGTAATCGCTGTTACAATGGGCTGGCTCAGACCAAATGCAGCATGGAGCCTTAGCTGGCTCTAAGAACATATCTGTAATCAGAAGAAGGGCTTTATTGTTACACATCTATAGAGGCATCCCTTTAAGAATCTCATGGTTATTTATCTTTTGTATAGCAGCCAGCCATGCACCAAAGCCCTAATAGAAAATCAAGGCCCCACTGTGCTCAGTGCTGTACCCACATCAAATGACAAAGTGGTCCCTGCCCCAAAACTCCTACCATCAATGTAAGATTTACAAACATTAATTTAGCCCCAAGGCCATCCTTAACGGGGGTCAGAGGGGCAACCGCTCGAGGCCCCAGAGTTCCCTGGGCCCTGGGCCATCCTGACATGAGCAGAGCAGCATGGAGCCCACACCACTGCCCCGCTATGGCCACGCTGTTCCCCGCCCCCTCCCCGCTACATTCAGTGCGGAGCTGAAGGCAGCAGGGAAGGGGGGAGCTGAGAGCCGGCCTCTGCTCTGGGCTGGCTCTACCCTAGCCCCATGGCGGAGAATAGCCAGCCAGGGACGGAGCGGGCTAGCCGAGAGACTGGGCTTTGCTCTCTTGCCCCCCCACCCCGAGCTGGCTGTTCTGCTCTGTGGACGGGCAGGGCCGGCCCAGAGGCAGGAAGGGAGAGGAGAGCCCATCCACAGGCAGGACCGCTCCGCCACCGGCTCAGGGGAGGGGCAGGAATGCAGGGCCAGCCCACACCCCCCAGCGCAGGGGGGACATGGGGCCCCACAGAGGCTGATTGGCCCTGGACCCTGCACCCCACTGGAGATGGCCCTGTTTAGCCCTTGCAATATACCATGAGATAGGTAAATAGTGTTAGTCTGATTTTGCAGATGGAGAAACTGAGGCACTGACTGAGGAAAAGGTAGCACCTTAAAGTTCAGACCAGACCCACCCAGAAGTTTGGAGCAGGGATTCGGGCTCGATCTTTGGTTTGGAGCCCAGATCCTGTTAAAAAACTTGCTCAAGGCCATTAAGTGAGTCAGTGGCAGAGCTTTGAAAAGCTGCAGATCACCAGCACTAGCCACTAGGCAGCAATTCATCTCTGAAGTGCTCTCTTCAGTCAGAATTAAACCAAACCAAGTGCAAACATTAGCAATTTGGGTGGATCCGATAGGAAACTTGACAGGGACCAACGATGGAAGCTGCACGCACACTGGCAGATCTGTGTGTTGAAAAAGGATGCCTGGTTGGCTTTCTGGAGGATTGTGGGGGCGGCACTTTGAGACAGCCTAATCCTCTGAATATAATGGAGACACAGCATGCAAATAATGCCCTCTTGTATGCAAATGCAGGCTCCTACTATGGTGCGAATTAGGCCAGTTGAATTCAAGTGGCGTTTCAATTATCCTTCAGATGTGATCCCCGTTGGCGTTAGAGTCCCCAGAGTATTTAATTATGTTGACAAAGGCAAGGAACTCATAACGTGTTGCTGTGTTTCTAGGCCGATTTAATAAGCAGAAGGCACTGTAAATGCACACCTAGGGTGGCTGTTCGTAGAGTAACAGACAGCAGCAATGTTGGCTATTTGCTCTCTCCCCTCCACACCTACCCAGCACTCTCCCTTCCTTCTCTCCTGCAGATGGGATTGTTCTCTGCACACTCCAGTTCCCCGATCCCCCCATGTACTGGGACACGGTGACCAAGATCTGTGTGTTCATCTTCGCCTTCATGGTCCCCATCCTGGTCATCACCATCTGCTACGGGCTCATGATCCTGCGCCTCAAGAGTGTCCGCCTCCTCTCAGGCTCCAAGGAGAAGGACCGCAACCTGCGCCGCATCACCCGCATGGTGCTGGTCGTGGTGGCAGCCTTCATCATCTGCTGGACACCCATCCACATCTTTGTCATCGTCTGGACACTGGTGGACATAGACAAGAAGAACCCCTATGTGGTGGCCAGCCTGCACTTTTGCATTGCCCTGGGCTACACCAACAGCAGCCTCAACCCTGTCCTCTATGCCTTTTTGGATGAGAACTTCAAGAGGTGCTTCCGGGAGTTCTGTCTACCCTTCCGGTCCCGGATGGAGCAGAACAGCTTCTCCCGGGCGAGGAACACTACCCGGGAGCGTATCTCCACCTGCACCCCCTCCGAAGCCCTCAACAAGCCGGCATGACTAGACATGGACAGTCATCAGCGGGGCTCCCGTGGCCGCAGAGGAGAGGAACTGCACTCGGAGGTGACTCAGGTCACCACCACGGAATTTTAGCAGAGGTGGCCGGAGGGGAGCAGCAAGAGGGGTGAAGGCTCATTGAGAACCCTTCTTTTTAAACAAAGAATCAATCAATCAATCAATCAAACAAACAAACGCTTAATTTTCCATGAAGAAACTAGGGCAATGGTGAATGTGGTGGTGGGGGGTCACAAAGCAATTAATCCCTGGCTGAGAATTTCTGAAAAATAAACCGCAACATCAGTTGAGGAATGAGGTGGATTCACAGGCTTCAATCATGTAGTCAGACAGCCACCAAACCTGCACCAGGAGGCAGCCTGGAGTTGGGCAGCTTTGGAGCCCTGCCTCACCTTTGCACTCCTGCCCTGCCCTCAAAAAGGGTGGCCTGCTGCTGCTCTGATGAGGTAGGGGCTTTCTTTTTCTCTCTCTTCTGATAGAAAAGCCGAGGCACCTTTCGCATCCCAGTTGGTGTGACGCAGGCTGCAATGCTGCAACGTTGGGAAGTCTTGCATGGCTGAAGTGCTGGCTTTCATTCTGCTCGCACCAGTAGGTGGTACCAGCGGAGGGAAAATATCAGCTAGCTGTGTGGAATTTGCTGTGCCAAAATGCATCGTAGAAGCGGGATTTGCCAACAATCCAAGACCTATCCCTGCTTTTTTATTTTGTGCCCATTCTGACATTACACACGGCAGGCCCAAACGTATCCTACCCTTTGCTGCTGCATTCTGGGACGGATGCCCAGGATCCCTCCTATAAAACAATGTGAATGCTGACTGCCATGTTCTGTACATATATACGTTCCGGAAGTCCTTGGGAATCGATGCCTGTCCGATCACATGGCTTCTTGTCCTGTGTGCCACCATTCTTCTTCCTGCATCATCATTACCCTGCACAGCCTTACGCCATGTGAAGTAGAACCTGTAGGAGACAGCCAACTGCCCTGCTCACACCAGTCAGGCGAGCTACAGAGCTCAGACCCTCACGTACACTCGTGCAAAGAGTACCAGTGTGACAATGGCTGGCTTGCTAGAATCTGCTGGTGAGAGTGCACTCACATCACCTGGGAGCAGGAAGGTATCGTGTGTTCAGAGTCACAGCAGGAACAGGGATTGCAGCTATCCATCAGCAATATGAGGGCGACTACATTGGTAGAGGTGAGAGACTAAACAAACCTGGGGGAGGCCAAACACAGAAGTCAGAAATCTTTTTTTAAAGGAGATCCGTTATTCTAGCCATATCTCCCTCTTGCTCAGTTAGGGCATTTGCCAAATCCCAGGCAATGCAATGACAGTCTTTCCCCTGACTTCAGTGGAGTTTGGATCAATCCTTAAAGAGGGCTTGAGGGCCCCATGCTGTGGGAGAGTCACTGGTAGACATACAGTGGCTCTTACGTTCGCCTGCAGCCATTTTCAGAGCCCAAATCTCCAATCTGTGTCCTGAAGTCAGGACTCTCACTTGCACAGCTCAGTGCTCAAGTGGGCATTCAGGTGCCCTGGTACCTGTTACCACTGCCTACCTGCTCATCTGGGCACCCAAATGCAGAATGAGGTGCCTCATCTTAGTTTGAAAACTATGTTCCTGGTATCTATATAAAGTGTACTGAGATACCCTGAATGTGAAAGGTGCGAGTTAAACCCAGATCCATCCTACACTCTCTGTGCTAATGCACACATTTGTATACCAGACTTGGGCTCTGCTTTTTTTGTTCTGCATTTCAGTGGCATGTAGATGCCTTATTGAGGTTGCGTTCCCACTGTACATTGTGCTCAAGCCATTGAATTTGGAGCCAGAGTCAAACCTCAAACACCCCAGCAACTCGATGTAGGAGTTCCATTCTCCCTGTTCTAAGGTGACCAGCGTGATTCAAGTTGGGAATCTGGTTTGGATTTGATACAGCTGGACAGCATGTTGGGACATGCACTTTTGGGCCAGATTCGGGTCTGGTTAACAGATGAACCTGCAGCTTTGAGGGAAATGACGAGTTGGTGGAGAGAAAAAGTGCAGGCTCAGAGAAATAAGCAAAGCTGATCCAGGCAAGCAATCCAGGGAATACGCAAACACAGATGGCTGGATTCTGCTTCCTGCTACCCTGGTGTAAATGCAACAAAGTCAACAGAGTCCCAGGAACTGATGTCCTCCGTCCACAAAACAGTTCCAGCCTGGACAGTAGTCTCAGACTGCAAACTTCCCTCCTGCCATTATGCCTTGGCTCTCCTAGGGAGTCACTCTGCTTTTTGGGTACACAGGGTGGTAGATGGAGATTTGCCTCCTTAGCCCATCCAATGCCAATGCAGCTCCACTGGGCTTGCTCCCAAGAAGACCTGGCAGTGCCCTTTGAAACAGTGGGTTTTGTGATGTGTGCACCTGCCTGCTGGGAGCTAGACGGATCTAATCGCTCCGGTTCAGGGACATTCCTGAGAAAGAAGCCACGTATATTCACTAGATGTTGGGGCTGGATGCTAGTTGGCAACTTATAAGAGAAAGGATCCTTATCATAAAAATAGAGGGGTGGTGGTGTATGAATGTGAGAGAGACTTACGCACACAGTCTGACCTGTCTTAAGTGAGGAGCCAAAGGATCAAGACAGAAAGGTGTTGCTTAGTAGAAGCTGGCCACATCTGGTTCAATTATTTTTATTATTGTCATAGCTCCTCCTGACCCTGCTGAGATCAAAGCTCCCTTGTACTCAGCACTGCACACGTGCCCAGTCAGAGACGGTCCATACTCCAAAGATGCACTGGTTTCCTTGTATCACAGACACACAGATGCAGAGAGTCTGCAGTAGAAAATGATCGCAGAATAGCTTAGCCTTACTCCAGTGCCTTAACCACACGACTATCCATTCTCTTTAGTGTGGGCCCCACTTTAGCTACCCATGAGAGACGACTGCACCATGCCTGCAGTGAATCACTCCATGCAGAGGGAAGATTAAGTTTCAAATTCAGATGTGCAGCTGGATCTGAGCTTCACAGTTCAGCTCCATCTCTGCTATGTCTGTAAAATCAAAGGGGCATGTCCAATACAATATGTGTTCTCCCCACGGGACAAGACAAACATTCTTTTCACAAATCAGCATGTAAAGATTAATGATGCGGCCAAAGACAACTTTCCTAAGCAGTATGATTCTTAATTTAGTTTCAAAATAAAAGAGACTTTACTATAATAATATTACTAGATAAGAACCTTAGCTGTATTAGCAAACAGGAATTAATTACCACTTCTGGGACAAGGGCACATAATCTCTTTTCAACTGTTTGGGGAAACTGAGGCAGAAAAGAATGATTTGCTTATGGTCGCACAGGATGTCTGTGACACAGCTGGGATGCAACCCACATCTCATGATGCCATCTCACATACTTTAACCACTGGATCATGCTAGCTCTCTTACCAAACTTACAAAATAGAAATTAAATGGATTATTGCACATACAAAATTCACATGTAGAGGTTGTATTCACGTGTGCACAGGTGTATACATATATATAAACAGATTACTCATGTATATAACAGATTGCTGAATACCACTAGCAAACACTTAGGACTTATGCAAAGAATAAATTCTGCCATCTTCATCCTTTACCTTTGCCCCCCACCCTGATCTATCCCATGCATAGACTGAAACCCAACAATGAGGGTGTAGAGTTTTAAGGGGAATTATAATCCAATAAGGAGGACAACATAT
>ML681963.1:44817704-44881348 GCA_007922195.1 Podocnemis expansa
TATCACTATGACAACCCCAATGATCCTAGATAGTCCAAAACACCACAGAGGGAAGTGCTCATTATCCCACCTGAGCACCCTATAGCTATGTGTAATGGCAAAACAGAAAGTCGCAAGCCCTCATTAAGTAACATCAGCTATCTCCTTCCATGATTCAGTCAGATCCAGCCACCAAATGGAGCACTGAAATTCAATCTGTTAATGATCAGACTTGAGAGGACAACAATGTAAAGTACAAGCCAGCTCAGACCCAGTGGAGCCAAGACAGACGAGCTGCAGTAATGAAAGTATCCTCCTGGGGCCTGATTCTCACTTCCATGCTGATATCAACACTAGGCCAAAGGGAGAGTAAAATGCTACCAGCAGCATCTTGCATCCATTTGCCCAGGTGTAGGTCAAGGGAGAATCAACCCCCTAATGGCCAAGTCTGCACTGGTGTTAAGAAACCACAGCAAGATCTCATTACAGGAGCTGTTAATGAGGCCTTCATGCTTTTCCATTAGTATTAAAATAATTAGCATACATTAGCATGATCACAATGTGCTGAAGGCCAGCACCAAACCCCTCTGCTGAAAGCACTCTCTCACTAAGCAGTGTACCCTGTTGCTTTAGTCAGCCCCAATAGGGAGGGAGAGGATTTACAGAATGGTAATTAACAAATGAGAGAATCTGACTGATGAGTGAAAATGACAAGCCCTGGAGACAAGATGGAGAATGGCCCCTGGTCAGTTTGTTTCCATCACTCCCAGCTGCCCCAGCAACCCAGAAAATGTATGTAGTGTATATGAACTGAGTTGTATCCCATTAAATACTTCGTGAGCTTTCTAATGGTGCTCACTACATTTCAGAAGGCATCAGAACCCTGCAGAACAGTAGAGTGTAGCTAGGCCTTTCATACTGTATAGAGTTAATGTTAGTGAGCATGGAAATTCAGACCCCACTGGGCTCTGCGAGTTTCCTTCACGTTACCTGTTGGAAACAGCTGAGTTAAGGAGTTCCTGGACTGAACCGTTTGGGAAAGAGAGGCCAAAAAAGTCAGGATTTTTTGGAAACAGTGAATGGCAAGTGACATTCAAAAGTCTCCATAAATTCAAGACGCCTTTTTTTTTTTTTTTAACTGAACTTCCCAGAAAAACTCTACCCCAGGATGAGATGGAGCATTACACATTTCAGGATGATTGGTTCTCTGTTGGCCACTGGATAACAGCCTGCTATTCCTGTCAACTTATGGAACTGCTGCTTTAGTGCCTGTGCTAGAGATCTGTATTGTGGTGCTGAAAGACAGTCTTGATGGGTGCTGTCACTCATACACGTAGGCAGAAGAGCAACAGAGGCCAGGGAACCTCTGAGAGCAAGCAGGCAAAACCAATGCACTAAGCAGAGCCATAACTACAGCAGGGCCAATGGGGCAAAGCCCCGGGCAGCCTGGAGCTGCTCTATTAAAGGGGCAGCTTTGCGGTGCCAGCTCTAAGCGCCGCTAATGGGAAGGGGTGCGTTCCAATTGGAACGCACCCCAAGCAGCAAAACACCGTGTTATGGCTATGGCAGTAAGGTCAAAGGTCAGTAAAGTGCTTAACTTTAAATGCTGCTGAAGCTGAAGTTAAATCCAAGCTCAACTGCTTTGCTGAATCAGGGCCTAAAACAGACTTTGTTTAGCAGCAACTACAGACTTTTTGCAGCAGCATCTTTGTGCAGCAGCATCTTTGTGCAGCAGCAACTATTAGGTAACAATTCTACTCTGCTCAAATACCAGGAATGGGCTTCATGTAGGAATTAGTGGTGAAGGGTTTCTGTGGCCTGTGTTACACAGGCAGGCAAAGTAAATGATTGTATGTGGTTCCTTCTGACCCTAAAATCTAGGAATACTGCACTGCCTCAAAACATACTAGGTAGACCCCGTATCCTAAGCAGCCTCCATTGCAGAAGATCTGTATGGCCACATTGCTAAACGCAGGCTCTTATGTTGGAATGAGGATTTGACAAGACAGTAAAAACATTTCCCCCTCGTCTCTGGAGGACAAACTGAGAGAAATTGACGTTTGGATCTAAGACGAAGTGTGAACAATCTGTCACTTCTCCCTCTGGTAATCGTCTCACTGGAACAAAAGCTGCTTTCACTGCAGTGATATCAATTTCACTCCACCACCAAATGTAGCAGTCATGGAGTCCCATCTCAGTTCTTCATCACAATAGGTGATCAACCCATAATGTACATGTGAGCTTCTATCTCCCACGGTCAGAGCAGCAAGCACTGGCTGCAGAAGACCGCACACCTGCTGTGGTGGAAATGCCAGCATAGGGCCACTTCAGTGTCTCAGCATAGAACCTAAGGACTGCAGAGGAGTAACTGCAGGATTGGTGGATATCTCCTCTCACCATTCTGTGCCAGACTTATCTGGCAGCCTGTTAGCCTTGTGGAACCAGAACAGATGCTCTTAGTGACTGCCATCTGTAAGAGTGTGCACTGGATTTTACCCTAGCTTCATGCATCAGTGACAGAATTGCCAAGTATGAGTTGGAAAATCCAAATGGATGGCAAGGATGTGAGCCCACATCAGCTTTGCAAGCTCTGGAAATTTGACAAAAGTGAGCTCTTGAACAGTTGATGTGGTTGGTTTGGTGTCATTGAAAAAGGCTAGCTGTGAAACTGTATAATCTGGCCTCTCTGAATATGACCTTACTTGGCAATTTTGTTGGGACTCTTCAGATGCCTTTAATAACTTCATAGAATCATAGGGTTGGAAGGGACCTCATGAGGTCATCTAGTCCAACCCCCTTCCAAAAAAAGCAGGACCACTCCAGCTAGAGTTTTATCCAGCCGGGCCTTAAACATCTCCAAAGATGGAAGATTTCACCACCTCCCTAGGTAGCCCATTCCAAAGCTTTACCACCCTCCTAGTAAGAAAGTTTTTCCTAATATCCAGCTTCGACCTCCCTAGCTGCAACTTGAAACCATTGCTCCTTGTTCTATCCTCTGTTACTACTGAGAACAGCAGAGCTCCATCCTCCATGGAGCATCCCTTCAGGTAGTTGAAGGTTGCTATCAAATCCCCCCTCAGTCTTCTCTTCTGCAGGCTAAATAAGCCTAGTTCCTTCAGTCTTTCTTCATAGGGCTTGTGCTTCTTCCATAATCAGGTTCAGGTTGAATAAAATAAAGCATGAAGCCAGCCATTAATGAAGACAAAAGATGCAATTTGGAGGGGTTTAAGAAATGTAAATCATCCCATACTGTCTCTTGACAAAGGAAGACTTGCAAGGGACCATTTGAGAGGGAATTCTGTGCTATGCAACATCACAGCAACATGTAAATTGCCACATAGTCATGTGAATATGTTGCTGCTTTCCTCCAAGTGAAATCCCTTGGTTTCATCTTATTGAGTGCCCATATAGCGGTGTGTCTGCCTTTCATGTTCTTATTCATGTTACCATCAAAGCCATCTCAGTGAACCATTCCTCACATGGTGTGCTCTGATAGACATACATGATGAGCTTGTACATTGTCTAGCGCAAAGGTTCCCAAGCTTTAGTGTGTTGTGACACACTTGATGGCGTATCACAGTCTTACAGGATACACCAGCCCACCCTCCCAAGGCCAAATCCAGCCATCTCCCCAGCTCTCTGCAACACGCTTATTGCTGTGTGGCAACACAGTCATGAGTCCTGATATAGTGGTTAAGGAATGCTGGTCTAGCCCTTAGATCACGTATCAGGACTTCTGACTCTTCCACCAAGTTGTCACATGACCATCGGCATATCACTGATTGTCTCAAACTGTGTCCCCACAAAATGCATTCATCCCAAATCACTGGCCACCCTTGAAAAGTTTGGTTTGAACCTCTCTGCTTCAGGGAATATTGACCAGACTGATATGGTGATGAACCTTACTTAAACCACAGCAGCGTTTCCTGGTCACAGCAACAGAAAGAGGCTTATTCAGGGGTTGTAAAGTGCTTGGAGGTTCTTGGGTGAAAGGTGAGATCTGTTGCAAAATGCTATAGGACAGACACTCAGCTGGAATAACTCAGCACAGCTCTATTCATGTTACCTCCATAGCCACTGGAGCAATGGCAATTTACACCGGCGCGGTGACAGAACCGTTCTTTGCTTCTAGGCAATATTGAAGAAGGTGGAGTAGCTCATTTCTTCCTCATTCTGGCTTGTATATACAGAGAACCAAATGATATTTGTATCTCACTCTGACATACAAATCTCTTCCAATATAACAAAAATCTTAGCTGGAAGTAGTAGCAGTTTCATCAGGCCAGAAGCTTCACTGATTGAGCAGAAGGGGCTGGGAAGAGAGGACAGTAAAGCAGATCCCTCCAAATCCAGGAAATGCCAAGAAAGAGACTGGAAATGGAAGAGGAATCACTCTGAGTTAAACACACTAGGCTTCCACCTCTACAAACCTGGGTTCAAATTCTTCTTGGCAGATGGAAGTAAAACGACTAGCCTAATCTCAGCCAGTCTGAGTCTTGTTCCCCAACAGAAAACCACGGCACAGTTTGCCACAAGTGTCAATGTCTCTTTCTCCAGTAAATGGCCATGACTGGGATGCTATGGGGTGCTGTAGATCCACGCTAAGATTCACACTGCAAGAGCTACAGCAAGGCAGACACAGTCACAGCATCTGCCATGGTTGTGTCTTGCTCTGGCCACTGCTCTCAATCCTTTTCTGTTTATAAAAGCCAAAAAGGCAGTCTTTTCTTATTTGATTGTTTTCATTGCTTTCATTTAAACAGGCACTGCCACTTTTCACACTATGCCTAGAAATGTTTTCAGTTTCTTTAAAATCAATTAAGCAATCTTTTTAATTCACACATTCCCCTGTAGTGCTGAAATCCCAAAACAACAATAGTGGGCCAATGACACAGAAAGAGAATGTGAAATGGACTATAAACAGAAAGAAAAATTGATCTACTTGAATTCAGAGTGATCAAAGAATATTGACAATAAAATTAGGATGGGGGGGGTTCTTTACATGTATTTTAGTTGTACTAATTTGATGTAGTGTTGCCAAGTCTTGAAGTTTTCTGAGAGTTTAATGCAACTTGGTGTTTTTTCTTAAAGCCCCAGCTTCTGGAATCCTGTGATTATATAAGCCTCACAGCTTTTGTTAACAAAAAGCCCCTTTGCTTCAGGCTTTTGTGGTTATGAAGAAAAGTATGAGAATGTGACTCTAACAAATCAAAATCAGAGGGCAAGTTAAAACAACCTCCCCCACCAAAAATATGTACTTTAATTCCCTTATTTTTGAGCACAGCTCATAACTTTGGGAGACTCCAGTCATGATTTTTCATTACTTGAGGTTGGCAATGTAAATGACAAGTAATAAATAACAAGAGGAAAAGATCCCCCCCCCCCCCAGTAGAATGGCTGCTCTTCAGATATCTTCATTGACTTTAATAGCATTACATGGACTGACACCAACTAATGATCTGGACTATTGAATTATGGCAAGCCAATGGAGCTGTGCTGATTAACATCACTACCAATATGGCTTGCGATTTTTATTTTGACAGGGTCTCTTTTAAGAAGCAACCCCTAAGGCTTGATTCTGATTTCATTTACGCTGGGAAAAACAGTAGAAAATACTAAAGACAATGGGACTGAGCCTGTGTGTGTCCCACGTCTGGCTGTCCGGCTGCAAATACACATGTAACTATGTCAAAGCAAAGCCAGAGCAGGTTGAAGGTGGGGGGAGCAAACAATGGTGTTCTATAGCCACACAAGCCGTTTGCTATCAGCACAACTTGCTTCGTGTTCGTTTGTATAGAGAAAATAAACGGTATTTATGGCTGTGCAAAAATGTCCATCTCTCTGCCTCTTTTTATAGAAGTCTGCTGAAATTAACACAGCCTGGTCCCAACCCTGTTGCCAGCCTGTTTTGTGAACAGGAGTCGGGGATCCCAGGTGAATATTCAGGACTGGGACAGACAAGTATGAGAAGAGATCTTTGACCTCTCACAAGTGCTTGAGCCAGTAGCTCTAATCCAGGCTGCGGGATGGCAGCATTTTGCTCACATTTCTGTATTGGACCCACACTTTTTTTTTTTACTTTTTAATACAATGAGTGCCCTTCCAAATGCCCCTTGATTCCCAACCTGACTGTCCCCTTTCAGCACTATTTTTTTTTAATCAAAGAAATGATCTTGGCTGCAATGCAAGAGAAAGGAGAACAAGAAACTGGTGGGCTCAGTGCCTAGCACATATGAAGGGGCCAAGGCAATGCTAAGCCACCTTGAGAACCCGCTGGGCTGTAGGCAGCTGCTCTACCAGGCCGCTCTCACTTAAAGCAGCTCATATGGTCCTACAGAGGCCATCCCACCAAGTGGGGATAGAGTGAGCCCGTCTTCCTTTAGCCCCACCCTCTTCTGCCTGGGCCTGCCCCCTCATGCCAGGATGTACCTCCTTGGTCCCAAACACTGATATGATCTACCCGCTGCATGACAGGGTGGGGGCTGATATAATTCTTTATGCCAGACCAGGATTCCTCTGCACATTAAAGGAATCTCCAACCACCCCTTTTGGGCAGATCTGTGGTCAAGTAGCATCACTCTGGCGCTGCAGATGTCCAGGTCTGACCCAAAACGTCAGTGCTGGAGCTAACCCTTGCCACTGAGCACCATTACCCTCACCACGTCACATGAAAAGCTAGGGTCCCTGCAAAGTAGACCAGACACCAGAGCCAAACCGGTGGGTAGCCACTAGTAGCCCCAGACCAGGTGGCTCTAGCCAGCGTAGGTGTCTCCTTGTTTCAAGGAAACATCCAGTGGTGGAAGGCCACCATAGCAGCTTTTATGCTACCCCTTCCAGTGGACACAACCAATGGAAATAAGTCAGGCCTAGAGCCCTGCAGATCTATGGGTATCTGCTTCAGATCTGCAGGTATCTGCATCTGCAGATCTGTTGTTGCAGATTGGAGCTCTGATGCAGATTTTATTTTTATCTGCCATGGGTGCCCAAGCTGCTGCTGCTGCTGCTGTCTCTGCCACAGCTACAGAAAGCACTATTTCAATCAAACGTTAAACTACACAGCAGGAGCTTTGAACAGCAATGGGAGTTCAGCTTACCATCTAGTCCCGCCTCTGACTCTAGGAGCTCCAGCGGCCGGCCAGTCCCCACACTCCACCAATTAGCTGGTGATGCACAGCTACTGCTCACTCCCTTCCCCCACTGCTGGCCACCCAATCTGATGACTGGCAACTGCCACTGAACATCTGAGTGATCTCAGCAACTCCAGCTTCCCTGCTTAGCCCAGGCAGAATAAAAGTTGTTCAGATCAGGGCCAGGGGAGGCTCTGAACTCCATCAGGAGCCACCACCAACTCTCTCCGTGCACCCCGTGAGCCTCAGCTCAGTAAAGCTGAGGCAGCCAGACATGCTCTGCTCCCAGAAGCCATGTGGCATGGGGGTGGGGCAGATGCGGATAGACATAAAACCTGGTATGCAGATCCTGGATCAGGTACAGGCCGACACTGATCAGATGAAGATCTGATGCAGGCCCACATTTCTGTAGCAGCACAGGGCTCCAGTCAGGCCTGGAATGGTCCTGACTCCAGCAGCCAGAATAGCTCTATGGGGCAGTGAGTGGCTGGTGAACCACGCAGTCCTTGTACGCAGGTATGCCTATAGCCTCCAAAGGGAGATATCCCATCACATGCAATAAGATCAATGAGGTATCTAGCAGCCAAAGGAAATGTAGGCAGAATCACATAACTACCTATGAAAATGGAAGTCCTGTGGCACCTTAAAGACTAACAAATTTGGGGGGGCACAAGCTTTCGTGGGTTGCAGCCCACAGAAGCTTATGCCTGAAGAAATCTGTTAGTCTCTAAGATGCCACAGGACTTTTGTTGTTTTTGCTGTAGACAGACTAATACAGCTACCCCTCTGGAACTTCTAACTACCTATGTTGAAATTTGGCTGAGACAATAGGATTAAGACACTTAAGCTTGTATCTAGCACCAAAAGAAATGCTGTCCTCCAGAAATAACTTTAACAAAGGACTGGATGTCACAGCGTGCATGGCATAAACTCAGCTGTGCTGAGGCCAGCATAAAATGCTTGTAAAGTATGTAACAGCTGCACCTAGTGGCTGAACCACACAAAATATACCAGCCTACTACTGCTGCTACGTAACAGAGTTATTTCTGTAGCTCATGTGGCAGTGGATTTTGTACCCACCAGCTTTGCTTACTACTTGCCAAGTGACCCCAATTCAAGTCCTTAATTTTCTCAGAATCATGTGCTCTGCAATGTCCAGTGATCTCCTGAACCATTCAAAAGAATAATAATGGTCATATGCTCCTTTAAAGAGTTAATTCCCAGCAGTCTGCCACATTGACTAATGTTAACTGTCACTTTTATTCAAACACATAACTTCATTGCTTTAGATTAAAGTAAAACAAGTTTATGAACAAAAAAACAGATAAGATTTTAAGGTACAAGGGATAAAGCTCAAAATGGTCACAAGCAAATAAAAGTGAAAAAAAATGCTTACTAGTGACAAAGACTTCACTAAATTGTAGGCCTGCTTCCGGGTAAGATTCTGACCCCATGTTCTCTCAGCAAGATGGCCAGTCACCCTCTTTCTCAGGATTTCCCACCAACCACAAAGGGGTTGATTCCTTTGTCTTCTTAGGGGGGACTTGGCCCCTTTCTTTTACAGTCCAGTGAACCATTGAAGATGGATTCCTCTGAAGGTCCCCCCTCCCAACAGTGGTAACTCAAAGTCTGAGGAAGGAGCCGTGGAGCCTGGTGATGAAGGTAGTTTCCATCCTGGTTTTTCCCCCCACTAGTATTTGCTATACTGTAAACTGATCTGTTCCTGCCTCCTCTGATACAAATGTATGCCAATCTGCCATGTGATTGTCAATTGCCTTGGATGTCACCAGTCGGGAAGCATCAGCTTCTCATTTATCTGGGAGAAAACCATTTACCCATTGGGGAACATGTTGTAGCTCCATATTTCCTTCACATTTGTACACACTCTCCAGCATTTATTGTATATGCACCATGCCAGAATATTAACAATCAATCTGTATTTAATTTCCCAATGATACCTTACATGACACACAATGGATACAGGTGAGGACATTTGTGAGATGGGACACACTGAACTGGTGGGGTCATCTGAAATTCATCCACCGATATGAGTAACCCCCCTGCCCTCTTGTACCAGAATGCTGTTCAGATTGCACCATCATAAACACAGAAGTGTGCACAATAATCTATAAGAAATAATAGAGCTATTTCCTACTCCTTCACACTAAGCACCCATCTTATAAAGGGGCCATCCAGTGCAGCACAAACCTGTCTACTCACAGGATTTGCAGGCTGGGAATTGCCATTTTATTTAATGTCAACGTAACAGAGTAGAGTGAAAGCTCCCATGCACTAAACTGGAACTAAAGGCATTACTGGACTATGGCTCTAACCCATAATACTTTGGGTAATCCAGTTAACCCTATCATGATCACTTTACTATAACCCAGAATCCCAGCTGAAACCGATGGGAGCTGCAGGAGCTAGGCATCTCTGCCAAACAGCTTCTAAATGGTGGAAACATCCCAATTTAATCAGGCACAGTGCTGTGGTTCCAGCTCAGCCCACTACAAAGGAACGAGTCAATCAAGACATTCAGATCCAGAACTGAGCTTGGATTTCAGTATGAATCTGGATTCAGATCTGGGGTCCTAAGTAACAACACCAGCCTGATCCTGCATCCTTTCCTCACTCTGAATAATGCCACAGCAGCCAACAGAACTATGAGTATCAGCAAATGCTACTTGCCCTGAGTACAAGCTGCAGAGCTAGGGCACAGCATCAGTAACCACAAGCTAGTGGATCCACTTCCGTGGGTCAAGGTATGAATTCCCCAGATGTTTGTGGTTATCCAGGGCAGAGGTTGGGCCCAGAGCTAGCTCATGTCTGCACTGAACTCTGAAGATGTCAATGCCATATCAGTGCTCAGCATCCCACCCTGAGTCCCTACTGCCTGGATGCTCCTCTTCCCACTCAGCTAGGCTCTGATTTTTTTTCCTTCCAGTGAACTAGGAAGCTTCATTCCCTTCTCTGAGGAGACTGAAGATGAGCCCTCGATTGCCTAATTAAAAAGGCTTCCCTGGGAGGATACAAACCGAGCGTTAAACAATTAAATATGATCTAATTATAGAATTACAAAGCAAATGGCATCTCATTAGCACCTTTCATGGCAGCAATATTTATTTCCAACCTTGCAGAGGAAAAAGGCTCCTGACTTGATTCCCATCTTTCCTACCCCCTTTGGTCTGCCCCCTTCTTCTCTACACCCACTTCTGCCTCCTCCCTGTCCCTTCTTGGACACCAAGTGTGGAACAAAACTCCGAAGTGAGGAACACACAGAGAAAAGCTCCATGAAGAGAACTTAGCAAGGCTGAACCAATTTTCAAAAGAAGGAATCCTATGTCCAGAAGCACTTGGGAACATAAATGCCATTTTAGGAACTAAAATACCCCTCTGAGGAGCCAAATATGGGAACCAAAATGAATACCCTATTAAAATATCTAGAGGCTGTAGTAGATTCAGACTGAAGTCAGAAGGGACCATTATAATCATGACCTCTGTGATGCTGTCTGGATCTAGGGGGCTGTTTGATTATTTTTCATATTAATATTTCATATTTGCAATAATCCATATGTGATATGCCATGTTTCGTACCAATAAAAAGGTTGTAATCTGCTAGGAATGACTATGCGGTTTATATATAGGTGTCAAATCTGCATTAGACATTAGGAATGTGTTTGTTCTATTTATGTTTCAAGTTATTTGATTCTAAGGCAATTCGAGACTTGTGTGTCTGCAAAGCTTTGTCCTCTTAATGGCCCATTAAGGGAGCTTCCAGCTAACACAGGACTAGAAGAAACCTGTTTGATGAGTCACCCAATCTAACCACGTGACTTAACTCCATTTTGATTTGGCAAGGACTCAGAGTATGGGGAAAGCCAAAGGTAATAAAAGGCAGCATCTTCAGTCTGTCTGCAACCAACACCCTCCTCTGGAACTATTTTTCTGGGGCTCCACAGAGCACTGAGACCCATCCAGGTGCTGGGTGCATGCCAGAGGAATTGGACTAACCTGCAAACTACAGATTCTTCAAGGACTTACTTTCTATGAAGTCTAAATCATTTGTATGTATGTGATTCACTTTGACCCTTTAACATCTCTCATGTTTTGTTTTTTATCTTTTTATATTAAACCTTTAGTTGGCATTACTAAAGGATTGGCTGGCAGTGTGGTACTTTTGGTAAGATCTAAGCCTATATTGTTCTGGATAAAGTGGCTGGCCCTTTGGGATCAGGAAAACCTATTTCTCTAAAAGATCCAGTAGCTAAGTGGGGACCAGAGCTGATGTGCAATAAAGGGGCCTGTTTCTGTTTTGTTATCCTTGGTGAGGACCAGAGTGGGGAATCAGAAGCATGTTTTGTTACGGATTGGGAGACTGGTTTAAGTACCACCCATCAGTGGTTTGGGGTTTTGGACCCTGGTTTTGCAGCTTGCCCTGATTTTGGCAAAATTCAGGAGATTATACCAGGAGGCCTGGGTCATAATCTCCCCCCACACACAATGCAGGCTCCAGAATGTCACCGATTCACTCCTGTAACAGACCCCTAACCTCTGGTTGAGTTACTAAAGTCCTCAGGTAATGATTTAAAGACTTCAAGATACAGAGAATCCACCAGCAAGTGTGCCATATCCCATGGTGCAAAAAAAGGAGAAAAAATGCCAGGGCCTCTGCCAATCTGCACTGGAAGAAAATTCATCCCCGACTGTCAATATGGCAATCAGCTGAACTCTGGGCATGTGGACAAGACTCACCAGGCAGACCCCCAGAAAGAATTCTTTGTCGTAACTCAGAACTCACCCCATCTAACGTCCCATCACAGGCCATTGGGCTTGTTTGATATTAGTTGCCAAAGATTAGTGAACTGCCAAATTAGCCTGTCCCATAGGAAGCTCAGTCTTGAAGCCAGCTAGGTTTCTTGTCCTCTCTGCTCCCCTCAGAAGACTGTACTAGAACTTCACTGGGACTTCATATCTTTACTGACTGCATAGACGGTACACTTACATGGCCCACATCATCATAGCATCAGACTGAACCTTAATGGGTTTATCCTTACAACACTCCCATATATTTATGGACCCCAAGTCCAGAAGAGACTATTGTGATTATCTCTAGTCTGGCGTCTTGTACAACACAGGCCAGAGACCTACCCTTCAAATAATTCCTTTAGAATGAGAGTCTCTCTTTTAAACCAGTGGTTCCCAACCTGTGGTCTGTGGACCACTGGTGGTCTGCGAGGATACTGCAGGTGGTCCATGGGTGTGGAGGGAGATAATTACTGAAGGTAAATGTACTGTGAAGAGTGTGATACGTTTGTGAGTGAGCACAATAAATTATTAGAAATAACTGTGTTTTTAAGACACCTTGATATACAAGTTGGACTCCTGTCAGCCATAGGCTATGTTAAAAAAGTTTTAAACAGTTTGTTTACATGGTGGCCCACAAAAGCTTTTGATGACAATGTAGTGGTCCACATAAAGGGAAAGGTTGGGAACCACTGTTTCGAAGATATTATAGAATATAAGTCTCTCTAGGAAATTTTATAGATATATCCCTTCACCCAGGAACATTTTTGACCCCAAAAAAGGGGGGGGTCTAGAAACTGAAAAAAAAATATTTTTCAGTGTTAATTTGAAATTTGTATGGATTTTAGTTGCCAGAAACCAAAACAATTTCAGTTTATATTTTTTCAGCTAAAACCCCCAACTCTGAAAAACAATAGGCTTTTTTTTCACAAAATGTGCTGTTTTCACTCTTTTTCTCTCCCCCCCCCCCCCCCGAACAAACAAGTTTCCCCATGAAGGTTGGAAAATTTTACAATTATTATTTTACAAATGGGAAACTGAGGCACAGAATGAGAGTTGCCTGTTGTCAAATGGGAAATCTGTGCCAAAGGTATATTTTCAACTCTAGCATTCCAGACAGTGCTTTAACTGCAAAATCATCCTTCCACCTCTTGGCATTTTCACGCTGCATTTTCTGCAACTCTTCTTGTCACAGCATTTTGGGGCAATTCACTTACAATCATGATAAAGAGAAAGAGAAGTTTGCATGGGAGCAGCACAGAAATTAGAGATGGGACTTGACTACAGTGTTTGGACAGGGATTTCCCCAAATATCTAGGGGGTGACCTTGGAGGAGTTACTTTGTGTCTGTTCCTCCATTCTCCACCTGTAATATGGGGATAATAAAATTTCCTCTCCCCCAGTCTTTGTCTGTGACATACACCTGAGGCACTCCATTGCCCTCTCATGGTGGTTGGGACACAATAAAGGATGTAGCAGTTCTCATCAGCCTCTGGCTGTCAGAAAGGGAGCTCTCCCTTACCTTGGGCAGTAGTAACCCATGCATTTTGGTTCAAAGGTCACTAGTTCAATCCTTGCTGCTGACTCATTCAGAGGTGCCTCCTTACAAGCACATTCATATGTGGGCAGTCATGCTCCCCCTTGTGCTTGGAAGACCATCTCCATGAACTTCAGCAAAGTTATGTCATTATCCTCCTTAAACCTGTGCTCTCCCATGATGCCTGCTACAACCCTGACAACAGCTAGGTTTCTATCATGCTGTGAGTGCTGACCCATATTGCTTCTGCCCCTAACCATTGCTTTTTTCTTTGACTGTAAACTACTTGGGGCAGGGGCCATCTTTTTATTCTGAGTTTGTACAGCACCTAGCACAAGAGGGTTCTGGTCCATACCGTAGTGCTAGGAGTCCTAGTCAATACACATTCTAAATAACAATTATGTCTATTTAGATTGGAAAGATTTTTCTGAGAAGACACTGTCTCTCACTCTGGGTCTGTACACTGTTTTGCTCCAATCTCAGGCAGGGTGTCTGGGTGCTACAGTCAGAATACCACCATCGCCCATAATAAAAAAATAAACTCAACATCTGGATTTTGCATCAGATCCATCTCCATCTTCCCCAGCTTTTTGGCAGTCTAGCTTTGGAGTTTGTTCAGAGCTACTCTCTAATGAAAACCCAAGATGGCTATAGCATTTACCTGCCTCTGTGTATATATTTATTTTTTCACCTCTATGAATAGCTTGTTTCTGAAATTGAGAGATGTCTCTATCCTTGGCAAACTTGATCCTCCTGGCATCTGGTGGGGAATCCCCATCTGACCTACCTTCTCCCTTTAGAAAGGAACAAATGTTCCATCCAACCTGACTAACACAAACTATGTATGTGGTTCAATTCCCTAGACATTCTTTATTAACAGCCTTACTACAATGCGAGAGCAGAAGAAGGAGAGAGAAGGTAGGGGTTTTAATAAACATGCTGGCCCCTGGACTGTCAATTAAATCAGAGCACAAATGAGAGATAATGCCACTTCAATATTGATGCAGGCTGGTTAAATAGGAACCTGCTGGCTGAGAGCGGAGTCGATGCTAATATTTCACCTCCAACAGACACGCCATTCTTTATACATGGCATACACTGCTGGGTTTGTAAACTCATTAATAAGACACAGGAGATGTTGCAAGATGTGTTACTGGTGGGAACAAGCGTGGGCTAAAGAAGCTCTGCACCTCTCATTAAAAGTTCAAAGGAAAACATGGTACAAAGCACCAGCTCCTGATTAAATAATCATGCCACATAAAACTCCCCAGTGTTCCTAATTGGCCTCTAACAGTAGCATGCTGCCCAATTCATGGAAGATAGGTCTATCAGGGGCTATTGGCCGAGATGGTCAGAGATGCAACTATGATATGACTGATGGAACAAAGATTCAGCTTTCCTTTGACACTGACCTTTTGAAGGCTGCTGAACACAGGCAGACCCTGTGGCTCTTTCTGGCTCCCCAGTTCCCACACTGATGAGCCCAGGCCCAGCCTATGTTGCCTGGTGACCCTTTAAATCCCAGCCTGGATTATGGATGAGACCTCAGATCACACTAATGAGTGATATGCACCCAGCTTTTTACAGTGAAGACATTCTCAAAAGCAACTCAGACATAAAATTCCCCCCAGCTCTCCCTGGGGATAGGGTTACCTGTCAGGCAAAAGGAGGACATGTCCTCGGCAGGCATTTTAAAAATACATGATTTTGTCTGGCTTTTTACTTACAGGGGTTAAAGCATGCTGGAATGCCCCTGGAACACCCTCTTTTTAGGGGGAAGCATTCCAGGACCCCTAAAAACAGAAGAATATTACATTAATACTACATTTTCTCCATGTGTCAGTCCTTCAGTGTCCTCCTTTTTGTACTTCCCTGTCCTCCTTTCCATGCTTTGGTATCTGGTAACCCTACCTGGGGATCCACCATGGAGTCAAAAAGCCCACTTGATTCTGTGACTGAAAGTATAGGCAGAGTACCACGAGAGGAGTCACTAAATTGGTTTTGGATTTAGGATAAAGATTCCTTTGACCTCTGTGCACCTAGCAGAATCCAACAGGGAAAGGGAGACAGAAGGTGGGAACCTCTCAAAGCAGCAATCGCCACATCTGAGCTGAACTTTCAAATACTACTTTCAAAATGTCCAGCTCTGTCTCCGTGGCCTGTGGCTATTATCTACAAGAGCACTACAATATTAGTTTTTCCACCAGGCTTAAGCCATTCCCTTCCACCTCTTCCTTTGGCTTCTCAGGAGATAAATACGCAAAACTAAGAGCTCAGATCTAGACAGGAGCATTACCCTTGGGACATCTGCCGCTGTTTGGTCTGTGAGTCAGACATGGACTAAAATTACCTTCCCAGGGCCTCACTCAGCCAACTCAAACTACCTTGGTACATACCTGGATCAGCCACAAGGGCCCTGATCCTCACAGGTAACTAGGCGCCTAACTTCTACTGATTTCAATGGGAATTGGGCACTTACATACGTTTGATAATCTGGGTCAGAGCTACCTACCAGGGTTAGATCAGTAGGGCTAAAATAAGGCTGCCCCATGGCCCTGATCCTGAGTGATTATAATCCATTGGTCCAGGGCTTTTCTGTGTGTTGGCCAGGGGCCATGCAGGGGAAGATGAGCTTTTCTCTAAATCAAGCACATAGGTAGCAGGGCAGACACAGGATCGTTTGACTCCAAGGTTAAGTCTCAGGAGGACTCTAAACAAGACCTAGCAAGTCACTCCACAGACAGCCCAGGGTCACCAACCATCCATACACTTACAGTCTGTAAAAAAGTATGCAAATTTCCCGCTGTCCCTCAGTCCCTAATTAAAAGGAAATGTCCATAAAGATCTCACTCATTCAGCCAGCAGCTGCCTGCTGTGCTATTAGCTCCTGCCTGGCCCCCAGATGCTGGCCTGGGCGGGTGTGGAGTAGGACTAGCTGACAGCTGGGGCAAGGACTCAGACTAAATCAGAGGAGAAATGGGGTTAGCACAGCAGAGCCCAAGGCAACTGAGCTCCCTCCAATCAGCTGAGTCCAGCTCCCAGCCCCAGAGCAAAGTCACTGAGTGTGTGTGGCAGCAGAGTCTAAAAGTGCCAGGCTAGTACAAGCCTGGACCTGGAGGACAGACACAGAGGCTGAGCCGCGCACACACACCTGCGCAGCACAGCAGGGAAGGGAGAACTGAGCAGGGCAGGACTCCATCAAAGTCAGGGCAATGGTCTGCACCTACGAAGCCAGCTCAAGTATGACCGCAGGAAGCAGAGTGGGTCTGAGATAGAAGCTGCTCTGGGGACCCTGCTCAGTGGTGGTTAAGGAGACACTAAGCAAAGCCCTAGGCAGGCAAGTCACACTGTATGTGACATCATCAGATCAGAAGCTGATTCACTGGTGGGAGTATAGGGTTGCCTACATCAGGGTTTTCATGGCCATGACCTCTTTTTTTAACCTCTTTTTTTTTGGTCCTCCAACCATCCAAGCAGATTTCTGAAATATGGACCAATGTCCATGATTTATCCTTGCTTGTCCTTTTCCCTCACATCTATTTTGGTAGAACAGCAATTCCTGGTTTGCCCTAAGAATGGCCTTGAGAATGCCAGAAGTTCAAAGGCAGCTTAAACCCACCCTTTGCCCCCTCCCCACATCAGTTTCTGCACAGAGCCCAAAGCCCAATGAACAAACAGAGCTGACTGTCACCAGTCTAAAGCTCTGCAGGGGCCCCTATGGCTGAGGTGAGGCCAAGCCAGAAGTCCTATACACGGCCATAGGGAGCAAGGGAATGTGCATCCTTTTTTTTTTTTTTTTTTTTTAATCTCTGTGTGCCCAGCAGAACCTGTTCCCAGCTTGAGAAGCTCATTGAACATACAGTTCATGGTTCCTGTACCTGATCATTTCCCTTCTCCCCCTGGCAGGCATCATGCAGATTCCACCTGAACATAAAAGGGTGTCTCTTTCACTCTACTTCTCCCCTTCTTCGGAGCCCTCACTTGGGGAGAAGAAAAGAACTTTCACTGCCTTTAATTTCAGGTGCCTTCTCTTCCAAGGATGTAATTTAGAGTTGAGACTACAGAAGATGAAACAACCCCACCCAGAGGACAGAAGTTGGCTTTGTTGTTGGCCTGATCCCTGCACATTTGTTTCATCAGCAGACTAAAGAAAAAGCAGGCTCAGCTCAAAATCTAGTTAAGTGTGAAGGATTCCCTCGGCCTGATTTTATGTTGCTGCTTGTTTGGGTTCACCCCTGCTGAATGCAACCCCCAACAAAACCCAACCTCCAAGTCTTGGGATGAATACCCCACGTCCATCTGGCTTCCTACGTAACCAAAGCTTGTCCCTATACTGCTCATCTCCTGGGGCTGTGCAACCTGGAGGTTTGCTTCCTCTGCTTTGCTTCCTGCAACTCCCCAACAGGTCCATGGGAGCCTAACAATACGGTTCCTGGTGCACCCTCAGTTACATGGCCCTTCACTCTGCCCAGGCTCACGGGGATATCTGAAACATTAGAGAAGAAGGGCAGGCTGACGGTACGTCAGGAGAGCTGAGTTTGACACACATTCCCCCTGACTCCCTGTGTGAGCTGCAGCGATTTACTTCATCTTCCTGCACCTGTTTCCATCTCTATAAATTGGGGCTAGCAATACTGCCTCTCTCCTACTCTCTGAATTTAGTCTATAAGCTCTTAGGGACAAAGACTCTCTTTCCCTATGTCTTTGTACAGCACCTAGCGCAATGGGATTCTGCTTTTGGCTGCAGCCTCTGAGGCACTTCTACAATCAACAGAATAATAATTGGTGAGCCTGGCTTTGTAATAAATGCATACCCCAGCTCTTCCTTGGTTGGGGTTATGAGGTCCTGAGCACTGTCAAACAGCAAGCAAAATTCAATGGCTGAAGACTGCTGGCCCCACCTGCTGCCCCTCAGAGCTGCCCTTCTCTTAATCATGTCTAAACAATGACCCAAATCCCTTCTCTTTGCTCCCACTGTACTATTTCTTGCTGTGATCCCCTGTCACTCTTCCTCCCCCACCCTTTACTGGGGAGCTGGCAAAGTGCCCTGCATGCAGAAGTTCCTCAGCCTTTCCAAGGAACCCAAGTGACAAACCACTGAGCCTGGAAAGCTGCAATACAGTTAGGATTCCAGCCAGATAATCTCATCGCTCCAGCCTCTGATTCCTTCCTTCCTTTCCTCCCCGGCAAAATGCTGCTGAATGCACATGAACCAGGAAGAGAGAATATTCTGAATAGCATTTAAATAGGATTTTCCACCCCATGGGAAAGTCAACTATTTCAACATTTGTTCTGGTTTATGATTGGAGGGGGGGAGGCAAGAAAAAAAAATAGGAAAACTATTCATGAACCAAAAAAATTCCAAAAGAATTTCCATTTGGAAACATGAAGAGGAGAAATGTCAGCATTTTCAATCAGAAGGGAAATTTTCCCTTCCAATTGACTCAAAATGACTTTTTAATCATAACAAAATTCCTTGTTCAGCATTAGGAATGAGTACCTCTCGTTGGGATTCTTCGCTAGACACATGATACTCCATTAGGGTATAATGCACCTGGATTGACAATGACATCATACGAAACCATCAGTCTTTCCTCTTCTTAACAATCTTATCTTTCTGCAGTGCCACCCTCATAAACAGTTCCAAAGGGGCAGCCATGTTAGTCTAGTAAAGCAAAAAAAGCAAGGAGTCTTGTGGCACTTAAAAAGACTAACAGATTTACTTATCGCATGAGCTTTCGTGGGAGAATATCCCACTTCGGCAGACGCTTTGAAGAGGGAGATCTTGTGGCACTTAAAAGACTAACAGATTTATTTATCGCATGAGCTTTCATGGGAGAAAATCCCACTTCGTCAGATGCTTTGGAAGAGGGACTCTGCTGTTCCCTGGTGCTTTTTGATTTAGCATGTCAAAACTAGAAAATGAAGCCAAGTGCCTGATTAATGGCCGCTATGTTTGTCTCCGTAAGCATTGCTTTTGGCTCTACCACTCGAAGAGGCATTGGTAGCTACTGCTGGCTTATGGTGCTGGACTCCAGGGGCAGGCATAGTCCCAAAAGACCCAATAACAAAACCCTCCAATCCAATCTAGAGCACAGGGGGCAGATGCCATCCTAGCTGAGTGCGCAAAACCTGCCCTTTGATTTCATTCACCTTTTAAATACTGATGGAATGCTCCAAGGACCATGAGACAAGGAGATCTGACAGCTGAGCTCACTGGGCAGGACTGGAGACATCACCTAACCTGTGGTTTTCAGGAACAGGGCTCCGGACAGACAGACACGCTTGCTTTGCCCAGTGTCTCTCTTCTGCCTGTACCTCCCCGTGCTGGCAGTCCTGACATATAGTGCCACCTGTTATCACAATAGTGCCCTGTGCCAAAAACTCCCACAGCAGCCCCTGCTGCTCTAGTCCAGAGGCTGTTCCATAGATATGCTCAGGGCTTTGCACAGGATCACAGGGCAGTCAGGAATAAGCTCCAGATTAAGTCCTGGTGCACTGCCCTGGCCACTATGACACACTCCCCACATGGTGCACAGCACTGAAAAGGAGGGTTGTTAGTTAGACAGAGGAAGGGGAAGGGACTGGAGAAGGGAGCTTTCTCTCAGGATAAAAAGCAGGGTGATTTCAATGGGTCTAGGATTTTGGTCTGCCACCAGTCTGTGACCACAGGGGTAATTTGTCTCTCACTGATAGCAGATTCACGTGGCTGGCTGATTGTGGCTTTCAATGCTGCTGATCCTGATTCATGCCACCACAAAACGGTGAAC
Organism: Podocnemis expansa; assembly: GCA_007922195.1. Classification (NCBI taxonomy): domain Eukaryota; kingdom Metazoa; phylum Chordata; order Testudines; family Podocnemididae; genus Podocnemis; species Podocnemis expansa. The sequence goes on from ML681963.1 coordinate 44,837,921, forward strand.
CAAAACAAAAGCACCAGGGAAGTGGTAGCAGGGAGAAGAGGAAGGGAGGGAAGGAAAGAAAGGGGTGTCTTGTTTTAAGACAGAAAAATATATGCTCCCAGAGAGTTTGGTCTTGGTAGGTGTTTATACAGCACCCATCTTTGAAGTATCTACACACCTTGCAGCCATTAATTCACCTGCATTGACCACAATGAGTGTGGAGGGAATTGACACCCAGTCTGGATTTAGTCCTCTGGATAATTTGAATCAGAAGAACCTATCAAAGGGAATTTATACCCGCTGGTGAAACTGATACCGTCCCCCTCCCCTTCAGCCCCTTTATGGGGGGTGTGCTTCACATTTCTTCTTCCAGCTTCACTCAGTAATTTTTTTTTGTTCCAAGCCATCTCTTTCCACAAAACAGCTGAAATCATATCCCCTACACCACTGAAATGAGAAACATGCTCCCCTCATTCCTCAAATATATGCTGTATTAATCCACTTCCATTCTTGCCCCTCATCTAAGCCATTGCTCAAGTCCCCATTGGCGCCATAGATTTAAGTTCCCTGTCATTTTAATTTTGTTGTGAAATTGTTCTCAATGGGAAAGTAATAAAAACCAGCGCTTCATTCTGCACAGCCTCTTAGCTGGCATAGTACATGCCTGCTGGGTTGTTTTCCTCTTTCCCCTTTAAAAATTGTTGTGGTCATCTCATGAATGTGCAAGTGTTATGGTTACAAGGATATTTCCTGCGATGTGACACCCATTTTCTGCACAAGATTCATATACGTGCTGGGGGGTGTGAGCATGCCAGGGCAGGCGTGTGGGAAGGGTTGATTGAGTGTTCTGCACATGGCCTCTATTCTTTAATCTGTAGGTGTGAATGGATTCACATCAGACTCTTTCTCTTGCAAAGGAGAGCACAATCTAGAAATTACACAGATGAGGCAAGAACGTTGGTGTGGCTCTGTCTCAAAACTTCTATATGCTTTGACACAGGATCTGTACAGTGGTGTGATGGGTGGAGAGGGGGAAGGTCGAAGGGATGAGGGGTTCCTGAGAGAATGCTGACATTTCCACATGTGGGGGGTGGGGAGACAGAAGGTCTGGAAAAACCTTTTGATTTTGGATGTGTTGGGATGGGGAGGGGGAAAGGCGATTCTCCTTCAAAAATCCCAGCCTCAATCCAGCCGAATTTTCCACACCTCCTCAATGGATAGTCCCTGCACAAGAGGGAAAGGGCTAGAACAGGAAATTTACTGAGAGTTCAGAACAAAGCATGTTGGCAGATCTTTGCAGGGCTGAAAGAGCAGGAATTGTAGTCAGGCTGGATTGAGGCACATCACAAGAGCTACAAAGAAAAATTTACTCTCTGGTTTTAATCAGGACTAGTAACACTCCTTTTTATGGAGTGGAGTTGAGGATGACTTTATCTTCCATGGGCCTGATTCTCCTCTCATTGACACTTAAGAAATGCAAGTGACTTCCAGGGAGTCACTCCTATTTTCCATCAATGTAGGGAAAAATCAGTCCTGCCTTTCAGCACAGACAGGGGGAAGCAGATTTGTCAAGAGTTCCACAGGCTGAATGCTGCCTCTGAGCCCTTTAGCCAATCTGGCTAGAAGTATCACAATGGGACCTGAAGATTTTTGATAAATGGGGCCTTGATTATGGGTGCTGAAGACTTGAAAACACGGTCATGGGTGCTTTTGAAAAGTGGTATGTTCCCAGCATGCATACAGAGAATTAGATGAAAACATAATAAATATTCTTGCTGAAAGGCTGCAGCATAACACAACTTTATTTCTTAGAATTCAGAATGATAACGTGAAAACCCAGAAACAGAGAGAGAAAACAGACTGCTCACTAAAGCAGAGTGGTATGACTCACTTCCACTTTGCTCCAGGCTGGCTCTTTCTCCAGACAGACTTTCATCACATACTTTCCTATAGAGCTCTCTAGCTTACAAATGCGCCCAGGAACCTCCCACCCCACCCATCCACCCTTAAGCTGACAGCTTGCAATTACAACACAGTTCTCAATACGTCAAAAAAACTGTCCTCACAATAGCCAGTGTTTACTAAAAGTGTGTGCCTCCTCAAATACAGACACCTTTACTTAGGGATTGTTGCTTCACAAGTCGATGTGAGCACTAGTGCTTGCCACTGAATCAGCTCTACACAAGTGTCCATTTGCAAACATAAAGTACTACTGTGGGACCTTATGATATGGTTTTATTTTAATAGCCCAATCCAATTCTGATAAAATTTAATTTGTAATTTAAATGCAAATTAGGATTTAGTGGAAATGCAACAGAATAATCCATATAAACCTGCTCCTTTCTCTCGCTGGTTAATAGGAAGTCTTTGGAATTAAAGTATTTATTACTCTTGCCAACTCAGTGTATAAATGTTTTTCTTTTCCTCTGAAACTATACAGAGTGCCAAGGTGATGAGATTAGAGAGCGGGAGGGTTTAGATCTACGTATATTTCTGTCATCCTGAATGATCACCTTTTCCATAGTGCAGTGATAAGATTATATCTTGAAACAACGGCAGTGAAAGGCTTAAAACTGCAACCAAGAAGTAGGAAAGAAGGGGCTCTGGAGCCAGGATGAAAGGCTGTGTTTTGCAGGCTTTTGTTGGACATTCAGCTGCCAAAGCTATTCAGTGGACAGAGATTCTGTCCTGCAAGTTGCAAGGGCCATGAAGAAAATCTAACAGCCAGCCACACCTCCTCTGAGGGAGGATGAAATAATAACCACACGCACTTACTTTTAGATAGTACCACTAAACAGGCAAAAGCAGATTCCACTCTACTCGGGATTTTTGCAAGCTGCCACCAGGCTGCAGCTCTGTGAGCACAGGGGATGACTTCTTGAGCCCATCACTCTACCCCAGGGAGATGTAAACCACAAGCGAGTGCTAACAAGGACCCTAATGCAGCAAACAATTTAAGCAGGTGCTTAACTTTAAACAGGCAAGCAAGCAGAGAAATCACTCATGTGCTACACACGTGCAAATGTGCTTCAAAAGATCAGGGCCTAAAGACTGGAGATACAGACTAGACCAGGGCAACCTGATGGCTGTGGAGACTGATAATAGGATCTAGGTTTGACTCTGGCTCCAGTGGGAAGCGCTTGGAATTTATAACTAACACAATCTTTGGGTCTCAGTCTAATTGCAGTCAGAGCAGTATCAACACCAAAAAAATCATTAGACTGATTGGCCTGGCTAACAGCCACTAAATGAGCAGAGGAGACTTGGTTCAGGGAGCACTTGCATTGTGGCTACTTGGGCTGTATCAGTGCATATGGATAACAGCACTCTACTAGGCAAAGCTGCCAGGTTGGCATCTTGCCCATGTCCATTAGTAACACAGGCATTGCCAGATAAGATCAAACCCAGGTCCATCTAGTATAGGCCAGGGTCCAGCTGCTTCCGAAAACAGTTCATAAATGCCTTGTAACGGGCAGATGGGGGTAATTTTCCCCCTGTAAAAATCTCATCATAACCCTTAATCGTTTGAGATCCCTTGAAATCCTGAATCATGAGGTTTTCCAGAATCCTTCATCTGCACTCACTATTCTAAGTCTGCATAATGCTCAGAAACATCCTGACATCCCCTTAGAGCCTGGCATCAAATTCTGAATTGCATGAGTAGGGTGTCAGGCACCTCAGCTTGTTCCAGGAGCATAGAAAACATTTTCTGACTTGAGCAGACTTTCTCTTGGCTACATCCATGTTTAAGCAGTAAAAAAGAAATACTGCAGCAATGCTTAAAAGCTGAAATTCATTTTCTGACAAGCGCCGCCATCCATCACAAGACATCAGAAAGCAGGAAAAAATCTAACTGATCTTCACACACTCAGGTAGACCCTGTACCATCCAGGTTTTCCCCCCAGACTCTCGCTCATTTAATCAAACCCTTAGTGAAATTCAATAAGTGGCACATAAAACTGAGAATCTTTTGAGTTTAGAAACAGTGGTTAAAAGAAACGAACAAAAAAAATCAATATCTCACCAGTGAGGAAACTAGAGCAGTCCCAAGGCTGCTCTAACTGACAGAGGGACCAGGAAAGAGCCAAGGACAACGTGACTATCCCTGACAGCTCCTCTCCCCATCTTCACCAAGCATAATTTAGATGCAGATATCATGGAGGGCTGAATGATGTGCTCGGTTAAAGCCACGTCAGTCTAGAGTTCCTCCATTGGTTCTCAGGGGAGTTACTCTGGATTTACACTCATGTAACAGCAGAATTTGTTCCTATAGGAGGTTGTGCAGGGGAACTTGTCTTGTGTCAAAATTCCTATGGCTTTCAAGGAGGTATGGGGGTGGGGGAGGATGGGGAGTGCAGTAGGTGATGATGCCAAGGACCACCTTTGCTTACTATTGCAGGTGGAGACAAACTGCACTTCACTGTGAAGCCCCAAGTACAGCTTCCTGGGACAAAGGGGTGAAAAGGATCAGGAGCTCACGGAAATACTGAGTTGCGCAGACTTTTCTTCTGTTCAACTTTTGATTGAAATGTTTGTTGGCATGTAAGAATATAATACAATCAACTTCCTGGGTGCCGAACACCTATTACTTCCTGTCATGTCACACACTAAACTCCAGCCCATGCCAGCTCCATTCGTGGTTGTGGTAACTAAAAGAGGCAAAGCACTTTCTGAGCTTGCCACTCTGTGTATCTCCATCCAGGATCTAGCATCATCGCTGGAAAAAGCTCAGTGGAGCAGAATGAAATGGAGAGAACGGTGAAAGGATGCCCTCTAACAGTGGAACTGCCAGCCAGGACCGTAGTGCGTGTCACATCTCCTTGACGGCTGGGTCTCAGAGGGCTGTGTTTTCACTTCACAGCTTTCAACTCTCCACAAATGTTTTGCTCTTTATCCATCAGCCTGTGTCATCCTATGAGACCAAAATACTGCATGCTGGGCAAATGTCAGTTTTCTGAAACAAATGCCTCCATTGCAAACATCTAATGAAAGGTGCTGGGTAATCCCCATATGAGCTAGGGTTAGAGGGGTTAGAAAAATAAACAACAGAACTCTGTCTCCTGATCCACATCAGGTTACATTTACACTACAGACCTTGCCAGCACAGCTATGTTGTTCATGGAGAATAGGCCCATCACTGGCTATTAGGCAAGAGGGCCAGGGACACGGCCCTGTGTTCTAGTCCAGTGGCTCCCAACCAGTGTGCCGAGGCACACTGGTCTACTGCAGCAACTCCTTCAGTGTGCCGCGAGAATCCCCCAAGCTGGAGCTGAAGCCATGGGCAGTGCCCCATGCAGCCCTGGCCAGAGGTTTCCCCAGAGCCAGAGCCATGGTGACGGGCCAATGCAGCCCCAGTCCCGGTGCTGCAGGCAGCAACCCCAAAACAGCATGTCTCGGCTCATGAATATTCATGAGTTAATTTGACTATCCATGAATTTAAAATAGAGGAGTGCCGCAACATAACTGAAGGCATCAAGGTGTGCCACAGCAGAGAAAAGGTTGGGAACCACTGTTCTAGACATCCTTAAATCTCTGACCGCTAGGAGCTCATACTGGATGACAGAGGGTAGATCACTGATAAATTGTCCAGTCTGGTCACTCCCTCTGAAGCAGCTGGCACCGAAGCTCTTGTAGGAAGACGGGATGCTGGGCTAGACAGACCAGTGGCCTGACCCACTCTGGCCTTTGTTATGTTCAAAATTAAGCAGCAACAGTTGTCGCTGCCTTCAGTGCTGGGGCAAACTGATCCCTTGAGTCTGTAACATTTCCTTTAATGAAGGAACAAGCATCAATTTGGGTCAGCTCAGATCACAGCGCTTCAACAACATTGGTGGTCACATGCTGAGCACACTGGCCTCAAAATGACCAGTGCTTAAACATACTGATGCATGCCTAATTCTCAGCACGGACACCACATTTGAATAACACAAGGCGGAACAAACTCTTTTCCTAAAGCCTTCATGATTTATGGATTTGCAGGGCACAGCTGTGTTGGATCAGGCCCTGGTGTGTACTACAACTTCCCTAATTCCTGGTAGTTGCTCTGTAAAAATCTGCAAAAAGCTGATGCTGCAGGGACTGGCTTTTGGGTCTGTGTTTGTGCAACACTGACACAATGACAGCCTTGCCTATGAACAGAACTCCTGTAATAAGCCTAAGAGCAATAAAAAGCCAAACATAATGTGATACTGGGGCTCCGAGGCACTACAGTGATACAAATAAATAAATAAATAGCCTGTAATATTCCTAAGCACCAAGCACCCAAAAGGGCATTTGCACATCTTGCTAAAGCATTCACTGGGCTCTCAGAATCCAGTCCATTCTGCTGGCCAAATTCAGACAACTTCAAAGTCGTTGTTGCATCCTGTCCCCTTAATGACCAATTGCAGCCACTTATTTAAAGCAAGTAGAGGGTTATTGAGCAAGGCTAATATTTTTTAATGACAGGTCTGAGTCCAGTGTTTTGGCAGGAGAATGCCTACTGGCCTTTAGCTTTAAGATGCCAAAGCATTCAGCTGAGCAACAAGCTGAATGTTTGAGGGCTGCCTGACTTGGCAGAGGAGTGGGAGGAAGGAAATATCTCTGACTCAACAGCTCTCCCAGTAAGCACAGCTGGATAGCTAAGCAAACACTGAGTCCTATGGTGCTTTTAAAGACTAACAAATTTATTTATCACATGAGCTTTCGTGAGTAAAATCCCACTGCATCATGGAAATTTCATATGTCAGATGAAGTGGGATTTCACCCATGAAATCTCATGTGACAAATAAATTTGTTAGTCTTCAGAAGTGCCACAGGACTCCTTGTTTGTTTTGTTGAACTAGACTAACACGGCTGCCCCTTTGGAACTTGTCACAACAGCTGTCCTGGTGACCTTAGTGGCTGGTGACTGGGCAAAACGGTGGGTTACTTACCAATAATCGTCCTTCTTCAGGATGGGCTGCTCAGATTCATTCAGGAATAGGGGTCTCCATGCCGGAGTGCCGGATTGGCCAGAAACTTTTTGCCCTAGCCTGTCAGAAGAGGGCAGACGGCCACCACCACCACCCCGTGCTACCCCATGGCTATATAAGTGGCTGCCGCCCAGCCCTTCCCCAGTTCCTAAGAGTCGCCAACTCCAATGCGGGCATGGAGGGAGGGCTCTGAATGAATCCGAGCAGCACATCTCGAAGAAGGACAGTTACTTGTAAGTAACTCACGGCTCTCCTTCGAGCGCTGCTCGGATACATTCAGGAATAGGTGACTGCTAGCCATGCTGATGGATGGCGGGTGGAGTTAGTTCTTCTGCCTTCAGTACAGCAGAACTCCAACCAGGGAAGGTGTCCAACAAGTCGGCCCTCAGGAAAGCAATTGACGCATGGACCATCATCCCAGGGAGAACAGCCTGGGGATGCAATATGTAACCCAGAAGGAGAATTTGCCCAAATTGCCTTACTTCTGAGAGGTGTAGGAGGACACAATGGGCCGAGGTCACCTTACGCGAAAAGCTACAAATGTGGAGTTGAGATCAAGGGTAGCAACCCTAATCACACTCCTTGAGAGGAGATGTAACGCCTTGAAGCCAAGGGATTCAGGCTTGCAGGACGGCACTCGTTAGAGGGGTCCTTATGAGAGAAATAACCCAAGTCCCTAGTTCTGTCAGGTCAGGCGATGCACCAGAGCATCCAACGGAGGGAAGCCAGGTTGTGTGTCCATCGCCGCCCCCCCCCCCCCCCCCAAGATCAGTATGGTGAGGCACATGAAGGTCATACACCAGGCCAGGGACTGCAAGAGGACTACGGCTGCCCCCAAATCCTACAGCAGATTTGAGCACTAAATTCATTTTAAAAATCAGTGCCAGCTAATACAATCCTTCAGTCTCAGTTGAGCAAATTCGTTGATTGAATGGGGAAGAAGAGGAGGCCGGAGTACAAGAAATAAGCTGACATTGTGCTGGAAGAGGAAAAACAGGTAGGTTTACAGAAGTTATTCTGTATAACACAGGGGAAACCAGGCGTCTTTAACACTGCACAAGGAAGGCAATGGGCATGAAGATATGTGGTGAGAGCTGAATCAAGCAGCTTCCTTAAGGCCACGTCTACACTTGCAAGCTTACAGTGGTGCTGCCATACTCAGTGGCAGCTTTTGGGGTAGGCAAAGCAGGTGGCCACCTAGGGCCTCAAGTAGTAAGGGCCCCATCCTCAATTTGATGGACAGAAATGAAAATATAAAAAAATATAGAAACTGTTTCCATCTAGTAGAGCCAGCAGAGCTGGAAGTCTCAGCACTTTTCAGTCTTGGCTCATCAAGGCAAACTATCCATGCTTCATCTGAATGGCAGATTTCACCATTATCTGCCTATAACCTTCACATTGGCAAGCTAAAAAAGCAGGAGCAAGCAATAAAAAGCGTAATAGCAGGAACTTTGCCAGTAGTCTCATCTTTTAGTTCCTCAGTCTGACCATTTATTCTGCCATTTTTTAATTTTGTGAAATATTGCCTCTTCTTCTTTTTGTTTTATGGGTATGTCCACATGTAGGTTTTAAAGCAAAACAACGCTGGTTGTTTTGCTTTAAAAAAAACACGTTAGAGCAAAACAGTAAGACCTGGTAGGGAATCAAAAGGACTGTTGAATCAAAACGGTCCTTTTGAAATAACGCTGTTTGGACATGTTTGGACATAACAAGAATTGTCTTGAGATAACCCTGTTTGACCTTCTTCCTCCCAGGGTGCATGGCACCCTGGAAGGAAGTCCCCTGCCCCTAGCACCCTAGCCAGGGAGGGGATCAGGACCCTGGCCAGGGAGGGGGGATGCAGGGGGTGCTCCACTCCCTGTGCAAGCCAAGCACAGGGAATGGAAGCCCTGTGTGCCCAGCATCCCCTGCCACTGGCTGGGCAGCAGGGGCAGAGATCCCTGGGTGGCAGGGGTAGGGACCCCCATGCACCCGGCATCCCCCCACGCCAGCATAGGAGGGATCCCAGGTGCGCTAGGATCCCTGCCCCCCACCCCCAGTCAGTGGAGGGGGAAGCTGGAGTGCGGGGCTCCATTCCTCCACCACCTGGCAAGTAGCGCGGGATGCTGGCATGCGGGGAACCCCTGCCCCTGCTGCCTACCCAGTGGCAGGGAAAGCTGGCGTGTGCAGATTCCTGCCCCCGCTGGGCATGCTGGAATCCCTGCCCTGGGGACTTTTTTTCCCCTGCCACTGGCTACACAACAGAAACATTTTCACTTATTTTTATTTATTATAATTATTTGTATTAAACTTCTAGTGCACATAAACCCAAGTCTATCTGAAAAATTTCTAAGATTTGACTGCCAAAATTTTAAATGCGGTATTTTAGTTATTTTTGAGCCATCATTAATTTTATCACTTCTTCTTTATTAATTAATCCACATGCTTTTTAAAAAATGTTTAAATGTTCATTTTAACTTTGTAGTTCAGCATTAGGTTATTTACATTATGTGAAAGATGATCAACTTACAAGCTTCATGATGGAAAGATCTTTCAAAATGTCATACCCGAGAATAATTTACGAGTTCCAAAGGGATAGTCATGTTAGTCTGGTTCAGCAAAACAAACAAGGAGTCGTGAGGGGTAGTGTGAGGCAGTTAGGGCTGCAGGGGGAACTGCGGCCATGGAGAGGGTGGCAATGGGGGCGAATAGTGGGGCCCTTTGGGGGGTCCCACACTGGGCCTTTGCCTAGGGCTCTCAATTGCCTAAGGCCACCTCTGGCTGTACTGATGCATGCATGGACACCCAGTCAGCTGACATAAGCCAGAAAAAGTCCATTTAGAAATTCAGGTACACTTCTTTATCAGCACGGGTTAAAGCAAGGCAGAACGCCCTGGAACACTGTTCTATGGCCCACTATTTTTAGGGGCGCAGCATCCCAGGGCCTCTAAAAATAGATCATGGAGCCAGAACGCTGCATTCCAGGGCTCACCATTTAAAAATAGAGGGCCCCAGAATGCAGCATTCTGGTCCCATGCTTTATTTTTAGGGGCCCAAACTCTGGGCCCCTAAAAATAGCAGGCCCTGGAGCAGCGTTCCACCGTGTTCTGGCAGGCAGGGGCAGGGGCAGGAGCAGGGGCCCAGGGCATTGCTGGGGGACTCAAGCCCTGCCCCAAACCCCTCCCCTTCCATGCCCTGCCCCAACCTGGGGCCTGCAGCCTCGTCTTCAGCTGCACTGCCGCCCCGACCCGGGGCCTACAGCCCCCACCTCCCCAGCCACACCACCGCCAGTAAGTGCGGGGGTGGCCCTGCTCACTTGGGGGTGGGTATTGGGGGCAGGGGTTGCTGGCATGTGGGGGGGGCAGGAGCTGGGGTCCAGGGGGGCCCACCCACACAGGAATGCTCCGGGGCCCCCTCAAATTATACTTTAAGCCCTGGTTTTCAGTTCCAGTGGGATAGCCATGTTAGTCTGGTTCAACAAAACAAACAAGGAGTCCTGTGGCCCTTTTAAAGACTAACAAATTTATTTATTGTGTAAGCTTTTGTGGGAGAAATCCTACTTTGTCAGATGTTCAAGCACCTGATAAAGTGGGATTTGTCCCATGAAAGCTCATGGGATAAATAAATTTGTTGGTCTTTAAATGTGCCACAGGACTCCATGTTTTTTTCCTTTATAAGTGAGGGTGACTAACAACCAAGGGAAGAGTAGATTTGCCATCTCTTCAGGTTTTCAGATCAGAAATAGATGCCTTTTTGGAAGATACCTTTTTGTCACCCAAGTTACTGGGCTCAATACAAGGGTAACTGGGTGATGTTTTGCTGAAGGAAAGGGGAAGAGCGTATTTGGACGCAGACTGGCTGACCTAGTGAGGAGGGCTTTAAACTAGGTCTGAAGGGGGAAGGAGACCAAAGCCCACAGGTAAGTGACTATGTGGGAGACCAGGGGGATGGGATGGAACTTGGGGGGTGCCGGGACTGTAACTACAGGGATAGAAGAGAGGATAATTGGAACATGCGGGGGGAATCAAATAACTTTCTTAGATGCTCTAATGAAGCCCTAATGCCTGAGGCAGGTGGAGGAGGTCAACACCAAAAGAAAATCCAGGGAGGTAGATACAATAGAATTGAATGTCAAAATGGGAAAGTAGGGCAATCAGCTGGGTATCTTAGGTGCCTATACACAAATGCAAGGAGCCTGAGAAACAAGCAGGAGGAATTGGTAGCACTAGCTCAGACAAAGAACTATGACATGATTGGGATAACAGAGACGTGGTGGAATAGTTTGCATGACTGGAGCTCTGCAATAGATGGGTATAGACTGTTCAGGAAGGACAGGCAGGGAAGGAAAGGGGGAGGAGTAGCACTATATGTAAAGGAGCTCTATGACTGCTCAGAGCTTCATTATGAAAGTGGAAACAAGCCAGTTGAAAGTCTGTGGGTTAAGTTTAGAGGGGAGAGCAACAAGGGGGATGTTGTGGTAGGTGTCTGCTACAGACCACCAGATCAGAAGGAGGAAGTGGATGAGGCATTCTGTGGACAACTGACAGAAGTTTCTAGATCACAGGCCCTGGTTCTCATGGGGGACTTCAATTACCCTGACATCTGCTGGGAGGCCAATACAGCAGTGCACAGGCAATCCAGGAAGTTTCTGGAGAGTGTTGAGGACAACTTCCTGGTACAAATGCTGGAGCAACCAACGAGGGGCCTTGCGCCTCTCGATCTGCTGCTCACAAATAGAGAAGAATTTATCAGGGAAGTAGAGGTCAATGGCAGCCTGGGTAGCAGTGACCATGAAATGATTGAGTTCAAGTTGATGATTAAAGGAAAGAAGGAAAGAAGCAAAACACAGACCCTGGACTTCAGAAAAGCAGATTTTGTCTCCCTCAGGGAACTGATGGGCAGGATCCCTTGGGAGGCTGATCTGAAGGGGAAAGGTGTCCAAGAGAGTTGGGTGCATTTTAAAGAAACCCTGCTAAGGGCACAGGAAGATACAATTCCGATAAGGAGAAAGCACAGCAAATGTGGAAGGCGCCCACTGTGGCTTAACAGAGAGCTCTGCACTGAGCTGAAGCATAAAAAGGACGCTTACAGGAAGTGGAAGCTAGGACAGATGACTAAGGAGGCATATAAAGACATTGCTCGGGACTGCAGGGATAAAATCAGAAAGGCCAAAGGACAAATGGAGTTGCGACTAGCAAGGGATGTGAAGGATAACAGGAAGGGGTTCTACAAGTATATCAATAACAAGAAGAGGATCAGGGATGGTGTAGGTCCCTTACTGAATGGGGCAGGCATCCTCGTGACAGAGGATGAGGAAAAAGCTGAAGTGCTCAATGCTTTTTTTAGTTCAGTTTTCACAAGCAAGGTCAGCTCCCAGCCCACTACACTAGGTACGGGGGACTGGGGAGAAGAAGAGAGGCCCTTGGTGACAGAAGGTCAGGTTAGGGACTGCTTAAAGAAACTAGATGTGCACAAGTCCATGGGGCCGGATGAACTGCATCCGAGGGTGCTGAGGGAGCTGGCTGATGAGATAGCAGTACCGTTGGCCATTATCTTTGAAAACTCGTGGCGAACGGGGGAGGTGCCAGAGGACTGGAAAAAAGCAAATATAGTACCTATCTTCAAGAAAGGCAAAAAGGAGGATCCAGGGAATTACAGACCTGTCAGCCTCACCTCAATCCCTGGAAAAATCATGGAGCAGCTTCTCAAAGAATCCATCCTGAAACACTTGGAGGAATGTAGAGTAATCAGGAACAGTCAGCATGGATTTACCAAGGGTAAATCATGCCTGACCAACCTCATCACCTTCTATGATGAGATGACTGGATTTGTGGATGCGGGAAGAGCCGTTGATGTGATATACCTTGACTTTAGCAAGGCTTTTGATACGGTTTCCCACAGCATTCTCATTGGCAAATTAAGGAAGTATGGGTTAGATGCATGGACTGTAAGGTGGATAGAAAACTGGCTAGAACAACGGTTTCAGCGTGTAGGAATCAATGGCTCCATGTCAAGTTGGCAGGCAGTAACAAGTGGTGTGCCCCAGGGGTCGGTCCTGGGGCCAGTTCTGTTCAATGTTTTCATTAATGATCTGGATGATGGGATAGATTGCACACTTAGTAAGTTTGCAGATGATACCAAACTGGGGGGAATGGTAGACACCCTAGAGGGCAGAGACAGGATTCAGGGAGACCTAGACAAACTGGAGCAGTGGGCCAAGAGGAATCTCATGAGGTTCAACAAGGATAAGTGTAAAATCCTGCACTTGGGACGAAAAAACCCCATGTACTGCTACAGGCTGGGGAGTGATCAGCTAAATAGCAGCACTGGAGAAAAGGACCTGGGAGTCATGGTGGATGGGAAGCTGGATATGAGTCAGCAGTGTGCTCTTGCTGCCAAAAAGGCCAATGGCATACTGGGCTGCATCAGAAGAAGTGTTACCAGCAGATCGAGGGATGTGATCATTCCCCTCTATTCTGCACTAGTGAGGCCACATCTGGAATACTGTGTCCAGTTTTGGGCTCCCCACTACAAAAAGGACATGGACAAATTAGAGAGAGTCCAGAGGAGGGCAACCAAAATGATCAAAGGGCTGGAGCACAAGCCCTATGAAGAAAGACTGAAGGAACTAGGCTTATTTAGCCTGCAGAAGAGAAGACTGAGGGGGGATTTGATAGCAACCTTCAACTACTTGAAGGGTTGCTCCAAGGAGGAGGGAGCTCGACTGTTCTCGGTAGTAACAGAGGGCAGAACGAGAAGCAATGGCTTCAAGTTACAGCTGGGGCGGTCCAGGCTGGATATTAGGAAAAACTTCCTTACTAGGCGAGTGGTGAAGCATTGGAATAAGTTGCCTAGGGAGGTGGTGGAATCTCCATCTCTGGAGGTGTTCAAGTCCCAGCTGGACAAAACACTGACTGGGATGATCTAATGGGAGTGGTCCTGCTTTTTTTGGCAGGGGGTTGGACTAGATGACCTTGTGGGGTCCCTTCCAACCCTATGATTCTATGATTCTATGTTCTATGGCTTGTGTTTATATGAGAAATCGGATTAACTGACTAGTGGTCCCCTCGGGCTATCCATTGACTTCAGTGAAGTTACACCCACAGAGAATTTGGCTGAACAGTGCAAGTTGTTGACAGGTTCCAAAGGGGTAGTGGTGTTTGTCTAGTTCTTCGAAGCATCTGAGGAAGTGGGATCTTCTCCCACGAAAGCTCATGCAAAAAATAAATCTGTTAGTCTTAAAGTGCTACACAACTCCTTGTTGTTTTTTCACTGGACTAGACTAACACGGCTATCCCTTTTAAAAGTGTCTAGTTCAGCAAAACAAACAAGGCAGTTTTAAAGATTAACAAATTTATTTATCACATGAGATTCCATAGAAGAGATCCCTCTTCATCGGACACGGGATTTTTCCCACGAAAACTTATGAGATAAATAAATGTATTAGTCTTTAAAAAGTGCAAATTGTGTGAATGAACACATAACTTCAATAAAAAAAGAGGATACTCCTACACAGACCTAGGTATATTTTTGTTTATAATATTCATATTTCAGATCATTTACTTTAGCAGACAATTTCTGAATTATTTTTTAATTAAGCCACCTGCTAACTAACCTTAATGTAATATTCTTTATTCCCAAACATGCAATTAATTATAGAACCGCCTGTTTCTTCGTCTGGATCTCACAGCTAGGCTGACTTCATAATTACATTTATATGCATACAGAAATGGTTAGTGCCAGCTTCCCCAGTGACAGCTCAGGAAATATTTTCTCTCCAGAGGAGCTAGAAATGTATGCAGACTTTCAAAAAACCTGAAGGGAGGGATCTTGACTCAAGATATATCATTTCAAAAAGTACAGGGCTGATTACTGCAGCTTTGTTCAAAGAGACATGTCCTGCATGACCTGATAGTTCTCTTTCCTGAAACTAATGCAATCATTTCATGCCCAGCAAGTTGGATGGCCACACAGAACAACATGTAGGTCTGACAGATGGATTCCCCCTATTGTGGAGTTGGATGCCACAAAATATTGTGCTCAGAAGGGAGATTAAGTACCTATGGCTCATCTACACTGAGGACCAGAACTATAGCAATACAACTATCTTTCAGTATTATATCTATATCTATCCTGATATAATGAACTACTTGAGCAGACATTCAACTCTCTCCCCTCTAGGTGCAGCTAGCACGTAATATGTAACAGCTGCGCTAGTGAAAAGAAGTTCAGGTACTAGGGCGACAACTGCAGTGGAAGAACCTTTGTATAAGAGGTGGATTAAAAGTGACTTTATTACAGTTTAATTATACAGTGCCATATAATTATATTATATAACTCTGCTTTGGTGTATAATTGTACCTCTGTATTTCTCCTGGTCAATTCCTGCTAAGACACCTGTTGTGCAACACACACAGCTAAATACAGCTAAGCACAATTCAGAGAGATTTATAACTTACATTGAAGACAATCTCACAGTTCAGGAGGGATCTGCTTCTTACCAAGAGCTATTAAGGCTTATAAGGAAGAGTGGGGTTAGTTGACACAAGAAATTCAACTTCAGTATGGTAAAGAATGGATTAATGGACTGCAGACAGCCATTCAGTTGCAAGAAGGCAAGGCATGAGGAATCAAAAAGTCCAGTGAGTGAGGTACACAAACAGCAGGAAGTTGAAAATTCCCATGTCTGAAAGGAAATTGGAGCATCTTTAAAAGATGCCAGAGAGAAAGGGTGCAAAAGGCTTGGCAGGCCGGATTCGCCATTGCCTTCCATCTGATGCTATCACCTACTGGAGGGCAAAAGGAAAGAAAACCACACCAGAGTGGAAGTTCCATTGTTATCTGGGAATGATGAGCCCATGCTCAGAATCCTGAGTTCAGTTCTGGAAGCACCATCCCAGAAATGCTGAGTGATTGTAGGTGTTATGACCCTCAAACCCAGGTCCATGGGAGCAGCCAAACTTAAACCCTCCATTTGGCGGCCTGCTGACAACAGCTGACCCAGGATCCAAGAAGCCTGGCCTCGGTATGAGGCTCTGCCTCTGACTTCCTATTGGTGAAGCCCCAGAGTTGCCAACTGGCCTGCTGGCTCTACTTAAGCCAGCAACAGAAGGCTTTACGAACAGCGGGGATGGCTCTGTTTCATTCCTCCTACTCCCTGACTTGACATCCCAGTATCCCGACCTGCCTTGGCCCCTGACCTGTAGTTCTGATCTCTGGTTCTGATCTCCCAGTACCCTCAACTCTCAGCTTCTGTGTGGTCACTGTAGACTTCAGCTCCGACCACTAGGTCTGGCTGCCCATGATGGCAGGGAACACAAAAAAGCAACAGGAGTTGCTACGGGCACTGAAGGGAACAACGTACCACGGAAGAGTCCAAGAGCAATGGATGAGAATTTTCTTTTACCATGATCCATCATCCTGGGGTAAAAAGTCACTCAACTGAAATGCAGGGAGATTTGGGTTCATTACCAAGCCCACCCTCCCAGTGTGCCTTGGCCAGGTCAATCCTCCCTTTTTGTGTCTCTGTTCTCTCATATGTAAAATGGGGATAAGGAGACTCACCTGCCTTGCATTGTTGACCTAGAGGATCAATCTTTAAGACTGGTGAGATCCTCAGATCCAATGGGGATGAGGGGGGCTATAAAAGTCTTCAGATAATTCTCTATGCATATTTAAAGAGTGTAAAAATCAAGGAGAGAGACAAGTTGTTAAGAGGAGAGCATGGGGCAGAGGACGACTATCAGATATAATTAAGCTGTGGAAGATTTAGGCTGAATATCAACAATGAGAATGACAGTGTAGAATAATCCCTCAAGAGAAGAAGTGGGCATCCCATTAAATCAGGACAAAGTCCTCCAAATAGTGGGTCAGATCCTCATCTGTGTCCCTTAGCATCCAACTGCCAGCTGCTGGCACTAGATGATGGGATGGCTCTCCCAAAATTACCCCACTCTGTTCATTCTCTCTGAAGCACCTGGCACTGGCCACTGTCAGAAGGCTAGCTGGACCATTGGTCTGACCCAGTATGGCTGTTCTTATGTCCTTATCTGGTGTACAGCAATGGAGTAACACTGACTTACACTACCTGAGGATCCAGCCCATTGCCTGAAACAACCATGCATGGGCAGAGGGATACATAAGATGATCCAAGGTCTCTTCCATCTATAAAGGTATATTTCATTTAGGAAACCGAACAAAACCATAACATTTGCGGTGTGTTTATGAGCTTGAGCCAGGTTATATTACTGCCTGTTCCTTTAAAACAAACAAGGAATCTTGTGACACTTTTAAAGACTAACAAATTTATTTATCACATGAGCTTTCATGGGTGTTATCGCCCTTCTTTAGATGCATGAAATAGAAAGTGCAGAATTTCAGGTACATATACGCATGCAAAGAAGGGTGGGTCCCTAGGTCAATTCGAACAGCTCCAGGGGGCAATCTCTTAGTCTAGTTCAGTAAACTAAAAAAGATGTTTTGATTCAGACAGTGTAGAGGTGGGCCCTATAACAGCAATAGATGAGACACTGAGAATGTTAAAAGGGGCAATTACCTTTATTAGTTACTTAGCCATTCGAGTCCCTGTTCAGACCTAATCTGATGGTGTCAAGTTGGATGTGAATTGCAGCTCTGCAGTTTCATGCTGGAGTCTGGTTTTGAAGTTTTTTTGCTGAAGTCCTATAAGGTTATGTCTACACTGCCAAATTAGTCCAGACTAAGCAAGCTTAGTCTGGACTAATTTGGCCCATGGCCACACTAGGCTTTGCCTAGTCCGAACTAAGAAATTTCTTACTTCAGACTAGGCAAAGCTTAGTCCAAACCAGTAAGATCCGGTGATTAGTTCAGACTTCCGTGGTTAGTTCGAACTTAAGTTTGATCAAAGCACAGGCAAGACGCAAAGTAATGGCTAGTTCAAACTTAAAAAGTTCAAACTAAGCTGTTAGTTTGAACTAGCCACGCATTCTAGTTCAAACAAAAAAGTTAGTTTGAACTAGCATGCATGGCTAGTTCGAACTAAAAAGCTGCAGTTAGTTCAAACTAGCCCAAGGCTAGTCTGAGCTAACCTTGGACTTATTTAGTTTGGACTAGCAAGTCCGAACTAAAGTTTTAGATGTAGACATAGCCTAACTGTCATGTATTTTAAAGAATGTCCAGGGAGGCTGAAGTGCTCTTCTACTGGTTTTTTAATAGAACAAACAAGGAGTCTTGTGGCACTTAAAGACTAACAAATTTATTTATTTCATGAGCTTTTGAGAGTGAAGATCCCACTTTGTCAGACACTCTGAAGATAGGGGAACTTACATAATGTGAGGAAATAAATGCAGGGGAGTTTACATCATGGGAACAGGTCACACTGTAACAGTAAATCAAAACAGTTGTAAAGATTCAAACAGTGGGGAACAGTGTACAGAGGAAGATGACATCAAACAACCTTTCTAATGAGAGAAAAATCAAATGTCCCTATTAAGTCCTGAGGCAATGCAACCAAATTTGGAAATAAATTCAATCTCATTAGCTCCTCTTTGAAGTCTTGATCTGGTATTCATATGTCTCAGCACAGCAATTAGCAAATCATTAATGGAGTGATCACAAAGATTGAAATGCTGACCCCCTGGTTTTAGGGTGTTGAGATTTCTGATTTCCAAAGGGATAGCCGTGTTAGTCTAGTCCAGCAAAAAAATCAGGGAGTCGTGTGGCACTTTAAGACTAACAGATTTATTTTTCGCATGAGCTTTCGTGGGAGAAAATCCCACTTCGTCAGATGCTTCGAAGCATCTGACGAAGTGGGATTTCCTCCGAAAGCTCATGCAAAAAATAAATCTGTTAGTCTTAAAGTGCCACATGACTCTGAAATTTCTGATGTCAGATTTGTGCCCATTTATTCTTTTGCGCAGAGACTGTCCTGTATGTCCAATATATAAGGCAGAGAGGCATTTCTTGCACATGATGGCATAAATCACATTGGTGGATAAGCAGGTCAATGGGCCTTCGATGGAATAGCTGGTATTAGGTCTTGCTGTAGTGTCTTTTGTGCAAATATGTGGGCAAAGTTGGCAGCATGATTTGTTGCAGAGGTATGTGCCTGCTTTAATGTTTCTGTTGTTAAGTTTGTAGCTGCTGGTGAATATCTGTTTAAGGTTAGGGGGCTGTCTGTAAGTGAGGAGAGGTCTGTCTCCCAAAGTGCATGAGAGTGAGGAACTGTCTTGTAGAACAGGCTGTAGGATCCCTTAGGATGTGCTGTAGAGGTCTGACTTGGGGGTTATAGACAGGGCTGTAACTTGGTCTTCTGGTGCCCAGGGCAAGCAGTCCCAAAGGTACAACCCCTGACCCAGGCCCCAATCCAGCCCGGCGGTAGGGAGCTGGATCTGGCCCCAGTCCTCTGGCTAGGCGGGGGGTGCCTTCCCTGCTGCCGACCAGCGCAGCGCAGTCAGCACCAATTGGGGGGTGCCTTTCCATGCAGTCCAGAGAGCATGGCCAGTACCAGGAGGGGGCTGCCTTCCCTGCCAGCCAAGATGAGTCCCCACCTGCCTGGTCACCATCTTTCCCCTCCTGGTCCCCAGGGTGCTTGCACCTTTCCCTGGCCCTCACCTGGCTGCAGGGCCCAGGGGGCTGGAGGAGCTTCCCTGGCTCCATGGTGTGGCCCTAGGCTTCTCCTCCCCCCACAACTCCAGCATGCACTGGAGCATGCTCAGGGGCAGGGTGGGAGATGACCTCCCCCAGCCCTAGTCCCTGCCTGACTCCCAGGGGAATGCGCCTTCAGCAAAAACACATTCCTCTTCAGGGCCAGGTAGGGTTGGTCTGGTGCCCTGTTGGTGCCCGGAGATTTGTTCCGTTTGCCCTACCCTATTTATGGCCCTGGTTATAGGTGATGACTAGGGGCATTCTGTTGTTTTCTTTCTTGGGCTTCTCCTGTAGCAGCTGACTTCGGGTGCCCACCTAGCTCTGTCAGTCTGTTTCTTCACTTCCACAGGTGGGTACTATAATTTTAAGAATGCTTGATAGAGATCCTGAAGGTGTCTGTCTCTGTCTGAGAGATCAGAGCAAATGTGGTTATATGTTATGGCTTGGCTGTAGACAATGGACAATTTCTTAATCTTTAAGCACCACAGGACACTTTGTTTGTTTTACTGAACTAGACTTAACATGGCTGCCACTTTGGAACTTGGTTTTTGAACGTCACCATTCCTGATGTCAGATTTGTGTCCATTTATTCTTTTGTGAAACGAGAGTCCAGTTTGCCCAATGTACAGACAGAACGACAGTGTTGACACATGAAAGCATGTATCACATCGGTAGACATGCAGGTGAATGAGCCCCTGATTGACTGGCTGATTTGGTTAGGTCAGGGGTCTGCAACTTGTGAGTCTTTGACTGGCTCCTTGTGATTCCAGGCTCCTGACCACCCTCTCCCAACTCCATGCACCAGGGGACCCTGAAGGGGTCCTTGCCAGGCTCCAAGCACCCCTATGCCACCAGAAGATCCCGCAGGGGCCCACTCCTGGTTTCAGCCTCTCCCCACCCCACTAGGGGACCTTCTACCAGGAGGTTGCACCCATTGTGGCTCTCAAAGCATTTGGTTATTGGAGGAAATTTTAAAAATGGCTCTCCTTATCTTTTGGGTTACCGACCCCTGGGTTAGATCCTATGATGTTTATTCCTTTATTTTTGTGAAAGAAAAAGGTGCAACATATAACATAGCAAACAGGGTGTTTAAACGTTAAGAGTGGTTTGGATGTGTTTGATGTCAGTGGACAGAACACTCTTTATGGGTCGATGCTGGGCTACTGGTACTCATCTTGATCTGACATATGCCATCCTTTAATTGGGATTTTCAAAAATTTAACAACAAACACTATCTTCTTCTACCAGGACAGCCAGGGACTCATGTTAGATGGCCTGACTAGTGGAGAAAGAGTGAGAGGAGACTGGAGAAGAAATTATGTGACTATGAGAAAATAATTCACAGCTCACTTCTAGGAAACACGTGATGTCATCGTTTGGTTCTCTCCACTCATTATCGACAGTTAGGATGAACTGCAAGTTGTCCTCCTTACTATTTCACTGGCACAGGTTAAATCAGTCCCAGTGAACAAAGGAGCCAACTGTGCACATACTAGTGCTTTTCTTTTTGTAACTAATGCCAATCGCATGGAACTTGGCCAAATCAGCTCCCTGATGGAAAGCTTTGCTCTAAATAGAGCTCTGCACAGATACAAATATGTGGATCCGCATCTGACCTGCAGCCACAAGAAATGATCCACAGATATCCACACTGCATCCACAGATGCTTATATAATGCAGATATCCCAGGATTTGTAGGGCTCTACTCTTCTATGCAGCTCTGCATGGATACAAATATGTGGATCTACACCAGTCTGCATTCACAAGAAATGGTCCATGGACATATGTTGATACCCACAAATTTGGAGGGCTCCAGCTTTGAGAAAGAAGCCTGCATTTTCCTGCCAAGTTCTTGTTGATGAAGTATGCAGATGTGTAGGAAAAACCCAAAACAGACACAGAGGAATCTTTAAATGTACCTCCTTGATTCTTTTCTCCAAAACAATTCTTTTATTTGGCACTCAGGGGCTACAAAAGAGATCTGAGCCCCCACATAGTAGGTGTTGTCTGTACACACAGCTAGGGACTGTCTCTTACTTATGATCTAAATAAACAAGTCAGACAAAGGCTGAGAAACGTGGTGATATCACCACTCTACAGATAGAAAACTGCACCCTGAATGACGAAGATTACATAGGAACGGTAGGTTGCTTACCTATAACTGTCCTTCTTTGAGATGGGCTGCTCGGATTCATTCAGTATTAGGTGTATCTGTGCCACAGCGCACGACTGGCCAGAAACTTTTTAGCCTTAGCCTGTCAGGACAGGGCTGGCGGCCGTGACCCCTGGCCACCCTGTGGCTATATATATGGCCGCAGCCCTGCTCCTCCCCAGTCCCTACTAATCGCTAACTCTGAGTAGAGGGGATGGTGGAAGAGATCTGAATGAATCTGAGCAGCCCACCTCGAAGAACGGTGGGTTACTCACCAGTAACCATCCTTCTTTGAGATGGGCTGCTCGGATCCATTCAGTAATAGGTGTCTCCGTGCCGGAGCACCGGACTGGTCGGAAAAAACTTGTGCTAGCCTGTCAGAAGAGGGGAGGCAGCCACCATCCCTCACACCACCCGCGGCTCTATATATGGCCGCCTCCCAACCCCTCCTCAGGTCCTCTGAGTCGCCAACTCCAGATGCGGGGACGGAAGGGAAGGGCCTGAATGGATCCGAGCAGCCCATCTCAAAGAAGGACCGTTACTGGTGAGTAACCCACCGTTCTTCTTCGAGTGCTGCTCAGATGCATTCAGTAATAGGTGACTACTAGCCATGCTGATGGATGGTGGGTGGAGTTGGTTCTTCTGCCTTCGGCACAGCAACATGCCCCATAAGGTAGAGGCCCAGCAACAAGATGCTCATCGGAGTCAAGAGGCGAATGGGCCTTGACGCGGCCCAGAAGGATCAAGAGCTGAGGGCCAACCCAGGATAGGGGCAGGGCCGAACCCACCGAAGCATATACGCATAAGCAGGTCGGAGCAAGGTCACCATAACTGGAGTAAAGGACACAACCTAAACATAAAGGGTTGCATTAGATGTTCCGCATAGGTGGAAATGTGGAGTATGACCGACAGACTATAGTGTCTGGTCATAGATCTTACCACATGGACTCAAAGGAGAACGCTAAATGCTAACAAGCGTGAGTCTAGCCATATTGGCTGTGTCTCGCACGAGAATGAAGAAAGGGCAGAGATTGATCACCCGAAAGCTTAGCTGGAGCAGAAGAATGCACAGGAAAACCCCGCTGGGCCTATAAGCTTACAGGGTTTTGCATCGCGGGAGCTCTCACTAGAGCAGTGGTTCCCAACCAGTGTGCCGCGGCAACACCCAAAGTGTGCCACAAGCATCCCTGAGAGCTGGACTTAAAAGTTCCTTCCCTGCTCAGCCCAGCCACGTGGGTTGTGCAGGGCTAGGAAAGGCAGGAGTTAATATAAGGGGGAAGGCACCACAACACAGTTCTGGGGCCCCCTATTTTCAGGCAGGCAGTGTTCTGGCCTCCCTAAAATAGAGAAAGGCACCAGAACAAGGAGTTCCAGGGGTCCCCCTAAAAAAAGCAGGAGCAGCCAGAATGCAGTATTCCGGTGGCTCCACCCTAGGCCCAGCCACCTGGGCGGGAGGCTGGGAGTGTGTGAATCTCCCCCTGCAGGGCAGAGCAGCTTGTGTCAGGCAGCCTGCAAACAGCCCAGGTAAGGGCTTGGGGCGGGAGGGCTGCTGGGGGTTTGTGTGGGGTACATGTATGTGTGTGTAGCCGAGGTGGGTTGGAGTGGCTGTGCAGTAGAGGGTGTGTAGCTGGGGTTGTGGAGTGGCTGTTCGGTTGGGGGTCTGTGTAGCTAGGGGTTGGGGTGGTTGTGTGTGGGGGAGGGTGTAGCTAGGAGCTGGAGGCCTAGTTCTGGCCCCTGCAGTGATGGGAGGGTCCATCACAGGCAGCAAGGGGCTGGGGGAGGAGACGACGGGACCCGCTGGGGCGGGAGGGAGCAGCAGTGGGATGAAGATTTGCCCTGGGTGGTAGGGAGCCACTGTGGAGAAGGGGGAAGCGGGTGCTATGCCATGCTCCCCTGCCCTACCTTCCCACTCCCCAGTTTCCCCAGTCCTCCCACAAAGCCACTCTTGCTCTCCCTTCCTGTCTCCTCTCTTGCCACCCTTGTGCTGTTCCCCATATGGCTGCCCTTGTCCTCTTTTGCCACCCCTGCTCTGCTCTGCTCCCCACACTCACTCCTGCCATTGCACACAACTCCTGACCTCCCATGTTTTGCCACCCCTGCTCTGCTACCCCTACTACCCCACACAGGAGCATTTCTGAAACACTGTGCCACGGTTCATGAATTTTCATAAGTAATTTAATTTGAATATTCATGAGGTTTTTTTAATTGTGGTGTGCCTCGAAAAACTTGAGGGTATCAAGGTGTGCCACAGCAGAGAAAAGGTTGGGAACCACTGCACTAGAGCATGAGGGAGGAAGAAAAGGGGCGGAGAAAGAAACACCTGCTACCATTTGGTCACCCCAACAAGGACCAAAATATTCGAAAGAGTGTCATGTAAGGTCACTGTCTCAGTACCTACAGTACTTCCCGGGGGGATAACATTTCCACTCTGCCATGCCAGGGTTCCCAAGGAGAAACTCCTCAATACGTGCATATCTGAAGAACCCCGACGCCAAGGGAGGTTCCTTCCTATAAGTTACGAAGTGAAACCATTACAGGGTGGCAGCTGCTGCATCTCAAGGACACTCCGGAGTCAGAGAACCGAAGGAAGTTCTCTCCCCGGCGGGAAGGCAGAGGGCAAATAAAAGGGAGTACAACCCCAAATTGTTTGATATTGTAGGGAAACAGGCTCTCTGTCTATCACACCAGTGGGCAGGCAGTGAGTGTGAACGAGTCCTCAAAATTAGCAAAGGAACTGCAATACTAACGGGCGCCACCAATGCACACGGGAATAACCCGCGCTAGCACTAAAGGTCTACGGTCAACATAGTGAGACGGTCCCAGGAAAAAACACTGGGGGGGGGGGTGTCCTGTCAGGGGACAGGACTGAGAAGCAAGACAGGTAGTTACAAGTGCCCTGGGATGAAAAGGACCCCTCTGTCTGACATGGACAGCTGCCCAGAAAGGCAGCTGGTAACGAGGGGGGGGAGTATGGGTAGGAGAATGCTCAAAGGGGTGGACCCTTTGCAGTTTCCCAATGTAGGGTTGCGACTAGGTGTTCTACTTTCAGTTCCCTGTCTGGGGTTTGAAGGAGGTGCACCCGGCCCGTGCCTCTGGGCGGGGGCGGAAGAAAATTGGCTACCCCGATGGGGAGGCAGACAGAGAGCGAGGGTTCCTAAGGTGGGGCCCTGGTTCTCACTATATCACCAGAAGAAGAGGGTGTGGAACCGTAGTTCCCATAAGGAAGGGAAAAGGAGGGGTGGGCTGTTCACCTTGGCCCCCTACAGAGGTAAAGATCCGCTCTGACTATGCGGATATGTCCCCTTCAGTGAACAGGAGATACTCCTGTCGAATTGGGGTTGGGGTCGCAGCAGCTGGTGCCCGCCGAACCGATGGTACGACCAAGGGTATCCTCTCCCTTTTCCCTGACCTAGACATGAGGGGGCCTACCTGGGAAGGAATCATGGCCACAGGCAGCGTTCTGTTGAGGGTAGGCTTTGAATACGCACGTCTTTGAGCCCCCACAGTGGGCTGGGGCTACAATGAGACGCGCCTCCATTCCACGGCGAGGTGTTGGGGTGGGGAACGCGGTAGGGGAAATATCCGGGAAGGGTGGGTGCAAGGAGGAGAAGAGGGGTGGTTTTTCATCTTCAGGGGAGCCACTGCTTAAGGGGTGAGGGGAGAGGTAAACCACAGTACTGGGGTACCATCGGTGTAGGTGGGCATCGTTGTATTGTCAGGGCTTTGGCACCCCGATCCAAGGTCTGCTCTCGCAGTAGTGGAGAAAAGGGGGAGAACAAAAAAGGGTTGGGAGTGATTCTCACCGAGCCTCCCTTCCCCTAGGGTGGGGGGGGTTGTGGCCATCTGTGACTTTGACACCCTAACGCCTCTGCACCCAAGGATCAAAATGGGGTGGCGGTGAGCAGAGGGGCCCCTCCCTGTGAGACAGAGGGCAAAAATCTAATCCCCGCAGTGGATAAAGCGGGAAGGAAAAGAAAACTGCCCTGCTTTGAGAAGATGGAGAATCAACTAAGTCGGGTGGGTGGGTCCGGGAGGGAGGAGGCCAAAGTATTTAGCCTCTCCCCGAGGATCCCGGGCTGTGCCCACCATGGAGAGGGTTTCAGGGGGAAACAAGTCATCCCCCTCGAAGGGCAGGTCGAGAACTGCCTGCTGTGCTTTAGGGGGCGCTCTAGCCTCCCTAAGCCATGCCACCCTGCGGATGGTGACCACCGAGGCCATGGTGCAAGCAGCGGTGTCCACTGCATCGCATGCCAAAAGGAGGAGGCCTTGTGAGATTATGTTGCCTTCCTCCAGGAAGGCATCATACTCTTCCTTAGCCTCAGGTGGAAGCAGACTTCTAAATTTTTCGAGTGACTCCCAGACATCCAGCAAATATCTGCTGGTTAAAGCCTGGCTGTTTGCCACTCATAATTGGAAGGCCGATGAGGAATAGACTTTACAGACTAGCAGATCCAGCTCCCTGGTTTCCCTGGAGGGTGGGAGGGGGTCCCTGGGGGGCTCCCTGGCCCCCATCGCCATCTGGACTACATCCCTCAGGGGAACTGGGTGGCCAACGAGGGAGGGGTAGCCCAACTCGGATATCCAATACTTCACACTCGCCATATCTGAAACCGGGAGGCACGGAACTTGGGCTCTGCCACCAGGAGTATGCGAGGTCCCATACACTTGGACGGGGCGGGACTGCTAAGGGCGCCGTTGAGGCAAAGGCTGGCCCTAAGAGGGTATCAGGGGGGAGACCAAGGGCTCCACCTCCATGCCTAAGTGGGCCGTAGCCCAGCGCAACAAATCAAAATGCGCTGAACGGTTCCCCGTGTAAGACCCTGGTGCCGGGGAGAGCGCGGTGCCAGGGGCCAACAGTGGAGCAGAGGGAGTTCCCTGGGGGGACCATTCTTGGGACCGAAAACGGAAGGGTGATGGGGCCGATGTGTGGCACCGAGGCCTTTTGGAGCCCCTGGAAGGTCCCTCCTCTGGGCTGGAGGCAGGAGAGGGGGACCGAGATTCTCGGGCCAGTACTGGTGACGGTGAAGTGGTGCCAGCCCCTGCTGGAGTGGAAGATGGGGCTGTATCGTGAGGGCGAGCATCCTGGGTGGACCCAGGCCTGCGAGATGAAGGCCGGTTTGCCCCTTCTGGTTGGAAGTGGGGCAGGGGTGTCAGGAGAAGTAAGAGGGCTCATGCTGCCTCCACCACTTCCAGGGTGGACGGGACGAGGAGCGACTCTACTTGAGTTGAAGGCAAGTCCTTGCTGGGGGAGGGAGGGCTGCCTGGGTGGGAGGACTCCCACTCCTGCGGCACCGGGCTCTGCAGTGCCAAGGGTGGAATTGGCTGGTACTGGGGTGAGCTCGGCACCGGTGAGGCTGGGTTGTACCATGCCATTGGCGCTGGAGATGATATGGCGCGGTGCAGGGCTAACTGAGGGTGACCTCGAGCGATGCCGAGGTGCCGGGTAGGCATTGCGGTGCCAGAGTCAGCACCGAGGTAGTGTGGTGGCAGCGGCTGCCGCCAGTGGTACGGTGCCACGTAGGCTCCGGCACCGAGCTGTGTCTCGGTGCCGGGCATGAACCCAAAGCCTCAGATGAAGGGTGCCGAGCCTCCTCTGAGGCTAGGGCATGGCGTTGCTGTTCCCTCTCCTTGAGCCCTGCAAATAGTGTAGTGGCTAACACCTCTGCTTAACATGCAAAAGGTCCTGGGTTCAATTCCCAGGGGGTTGGACTTGATGAGGTCCCTTCCAGCCCTATGATTTGATTGATCAACCATTCTGGGTTTGAAGGAGAGACAAATGGAACAAGCCGAGACCATATGGTCTTTGCTCAGGCACCTAAGGCACTTCCCGGGGGGTCGTCCCAGGGGAAGGCCTTGTCACACTCAGCGCAGGGTTTAAACCCCAGGATCATCGACGCAATGTTCTGGTCCGGTAGTGGGGACTCTTGTGGTAGAGTTAAATCCACAAAGAGATGCTCCCAGCCGGACAGTGAGTTGAAGACAAAGGGACAGGCTGCTTGCGGTCCGCAAAGAGCGGATGTACCAATTCCGATGTGCAAGGAGGAAGAAATGAAACTGAGGAGGGGTCAGGAGGTGGCCATATATATAGCCGCAGGTGGTGCGAGGGGCGGTGGCCGCCTCCCCTCTTCTGACAGGCTAGGACAAGTTTTTTCTGACCAATCTGGCACTCCGGCATGGAGACACCTATTACTGAATGCATCCGAGCAACGCTTGAAGGAGGAGGACAGTTACTGGTAAGTAACCCACCGTTCTTTGAGCGCTGCTCAGAAACATTCAGTATCAGGTGACTGCCAGCCGTACTGTGGAAGGTGGGCGGAGTTAGAACCTTATCCACCATCAGCACAGCTACCCACAAATGGCACAGCACCCACAATTGGGTGAAGAAGCAATGGGCTATCAGGCGAATGCCTACGGACACGCCACCAAGTGCAAGATCTTCAAGAGAAGACATGCATGAGAGTGCCGAGGGGTCATTTGCCACTCTGTCAGGAGGCCAGAACTCCAACAGGGGCAGTCCCTGGCTATGTTCCCACTAAGGTGTGCATGTGTGCGCATGCACACAGGCTGTGAAGCCTGCGCACACAACAAAATAAAGCACGCACAAAAAAATTCAACAGTGCTTATGTCTTTATGCTACTTAAGGAGGCAGTTTCAAGCAGTATGTTTCAAATAAGGTTTTGTAATTTATAACATCATTTCCATTACCATATCGAAATAAAATTTAGATATTATTTGCATAACATGTACTTGCTTCGTTGTGCTCACAAGTTTGATCACATTCATTGGAGTGTGCACAAATTTGGACACTGGTTCCAAACATTTACACAAAAGAAATTTTTTGAGCACACAGCCTGTGAACAATTAGAGGGAACATTGGTCCCTGGTTCATTACCGGGGAACCTGCTATATCATCGTAGCAAAAGAGCATCCTTGTCACCAGCACGACCATCTAAAATAAGAGGGTGGCCCTTCCCTAGTAGAATAGGCTCCTGAGAAAGGCAGTCATCATCCAGAGCAACAGGCTCCTACAGCTGCAGGAGATAAGCAAGGGTGGGATAATTGCTGCCCTTGCCGCCTTAACCCCAAAGAGATGTCTATTGGGTTAGGTTACTAAACAAGACCCGGGGCAAGGAACACATTGGCCCTTGACCAA
This sequence comes from Podocnemis expansa, assembly GCA_007922195.1. Taxonomy (NCBI): domain Eukaryota; kingdom Metazoa; phylum Chordata; order Testudines; family Podocnemididae; genus Podocnemis; species Podocnemis expansa. Next base: position 44,866,761 of record ML681963.1, read on the forward strand.
ACGGGGGATAGATAAAAGTCCTTTCCCCATTGTCATACTGGCAGGAGATGCCAAGGGCAGGATTGATAAGGGGAGCCCTAAACTAAAGCATCCCACCTCCATATGGAAAATGGAAGAAAAATAACGAGAGAGGAGTAGCTAGGGACCCCCGCCCCTCCATCTGTTGACACATGGTCACCCATGTTTAAGAAAGATGAAGTCAAACTGGAACAGGTGCAAAGACGGGCTACAAGGATGATTCGTGGAATGGAAAATCTTCCCTATGAGAGACGACTTAAAGAGCTTTTGTTTGTTTAGTCTTCTCAAAAGAAGGCTGAGAGGAGATATGATTACTCTTTATAAATACATTAAAGGGATAAACACAAGGGAGGGAAAGGAATTATTTGAATACAGTGCCAATGTGGACACAAGAACAAATGGATACAAACTGTCCCTCAGAAAATTTAGGCTTGAAATTAGATGCAGATTCCTAACCATCAGAGGAGTAAAGCTCTGGAATAGTCTACCAAGGGAAGTGGTAGAGGCAAAAACCTTAGGTGCCTTCAGAACTGAGCTTGATAAGTTTATGGAGAGAATGATATGATGGACAGTGTAGCTTGGCCATTGTCTGTCTTTTACTACTGGTGATGGGTATGATAGGGACGTGGGAAGGGGCATTTGATCGAGTAGGTTCTGAGTTATTACAGAGAAGTTCTTCTTGACTGGCTGTTGTGGACTTGCCCTCATGCTCAGGGTTTAACTGATTGCCATATTTGGGGTCAGGAAGGAATTTTCCCCCTGGGCAGATTGGCTTAGGCGCTGGAGTTTTTTTGCCTTCCTCTGTAGCATTGGGCATGGCTCACTTGCTGGTTGATTCTCTGTATTAAAATCTTTAAATCATGATTTAAGGTCTTTAATAGGTCAGTTATGGGTTTGAGGTTCATTGTAGGAGTGGGTCACTGAGGTTTTGTGGCCTGCAGGAGGTCAGACTAGATGATCATATTGCTCCCTTCTGACCTTAGAGTCTATGAGTCTATGGGAATAGAGGGCCTGGAGGGAGGGACCTGAAATGGGGCCTCAATGCTGGGCAGGCCCATCTCTGGGACCCAAAGCATCAGAGACGCTCCATCAAGGAGGTCATCGAAAGGAGAGAAGTGGACATCCCAGAAGGGCCCTTCTTTAAATGTGACCCTTCGGTGGGTTATAGTAAGAAAAAGGGGGACCCTTAGGCACACCCATCCTAGCATCAGAAGAGAAGCCAAATGGCAGAGGTCATGAGTGTTGAATGATCGGGGACTGAAAACAGAGAAACTGGAGGAAAGGTGACTGAATTCCCATGTTAGGTCATCCCCGACCAAAGGGGGCAGGGAAATAACCTGAGACAGGGGCGGTGAGAAACTATTGCAGGGTTCTGGGAGGGGCTTATGCAACTTAAAGGCTAAGTGCACATTTCTTTCTCTTGCCCCCATGCTCTACTCTCCCGATATACGGACTCGCGTAGGGAGAGGTGCGCTGAATTGAGGGAAGGGGTATCCAACCGTCTCTATAGACAGGTCAGGTCCCCCCTGAAAGTCTTGCCCCCAAAGCTCCAGAATCGGAGTGTTTGGGGGAGGGCACGTGTCTCACATGATATTCTCATTTCTCCTCTCGCCTGATATTCTCATTTTCACTTCTGGGGAGAGGCAGTCAACCTTCATATCATGGCTGGTTGACTCATCTGTAGTGGTGGGTGTAGGTGTTGGATCCTGGCTGCAATGGGCGAACTACGAGGGATCTTGCATAGTTCCTGATGAGGAGAGAAAAGGACAAATTAGCCAAGATGCAAGCCGGACATTGTCTATAATGCCTGCTCTGAGAGGGGAGGGGTATTATTGGTGCACCTCCCCATGTATTGGAAGGGATAAGGCTTGGGCCTTCGCTGAAGATGGCACCGTGATAGGCTCTGGACCCTCACTCCCCAGAGGGGAGAGCCAGAATGGCACGGGCACTTCAGTGCCAAAGTTGTCGCCAAGCATGCTTACCTATGCACTGCTGAGGAGCAGTGCTGAAAGGGCCTTGGTGCCAACTGGCATGAAGCACTGCTGCCAACGCATGATGCTCAGATGCTCTGGCCCTTTTCTTCAGAAAGGAGGTGGTGAGGATAAGATCACATGGCACTGGGATGGTGCCAAGCCAAATGCCAATTGCGGCCATTTATTCACAGCCAGAGAGCTGCGCCGAGAGGGGTCCAATACCAATCTAGCACATGGTGCCGAATTAGAGGCCAATTGCGGTGTTTTATGCATAGCCAGAGAGCGGTGTTGAGAGGGCTCCGGTCCCAGCCTAGCACATGGTGCCGAGTTAGAGGCCGATTGTGGCTTTTATTCATAGCTGGAGAGCAGTGTTGAGAGGGCTCCGGTGCTAACCAAGCACGCAGTGCCAAGTTAGAGGCCAATCACGGCTTTTATTCATAGCCAGGGAGCAGCGCTGAGAGGGCAGAAAAAAAGGAACTGGGCAGGAGTAGGGCTGTGGCCATATGTATAGCCACAGGGTGGCCAGGGGGCGGTGGCCACCAGCCCTGTCCTGACAGGCTACAGCTAAAAATTTTTCGGCCAATCATGTGCTGCGGCACGGACACACCTGATACTGAATGTATCCAAACAGCGCTCGAAGAAGGAGGCTTGGTTAGGTGGGACTCTCTTTTGAACCTCCATTCAGTCCTTACACATAAAATCATCTTTCCCCAGCCCATCCTCCAGCCACAGTATGTTGTGAAGGAGGCTTGGGAAAAGGAGACAAATTCTGCTTTTTTATGCCCACTGACTCACCAGCCAGTCTTTATTCTAAGGGTTTAACTGCACAGGTCTCATGACAGAATTTGAATTCCCTGTTAGGATAGCCTGTGAACTGATGTATTTGGTAGATAATTTATACTGTGACTCTGCAGCCAGTTGCACTTCAGGACATTCTATGAAATTATTGATTTCAAAGTCTGAAGATTTTCCTCAAAGCGAGACAACTGAGCTGATGTACAAGGCTGCCAAAGGAAAATTTTGAACAATTCCCCATGGGCTTTCAGTTCACTCTGTAGGACAACAGGAATCAAAGGCTTGGTTAAAAACCATCCAAGTCATGATTGTTTTAGAAGCGATGTGATTTTTCTGCAGCTCCTTCAGGAAAACACATGTAAAGTCCCCTTCTATCCCAAAAAGCAGCAATACATAAAAATCTCTCATTCAAACAGCACACAAAAAGCTTTTATTCTACAGACAAAAGAGACTCACAGCATGATCATTCATCCTGCCTCAGAAGCTAAAAGCCAAAAATCCCACATTCCAAGCATCTATTGTCTGTAAACTAAAAGCCTATTGTGTTCATTGAATGATAGTGGATGGGGGTTGAAGTGCAGGAACTTAATGAACATTTTATGTGCAGATGAAATCAGATGGACCCCTAGGCTAGCAACTAAGGTCAAGAGATAGAAACTGAATGGAAAGTGGGTGGGTGGCATTTTTGTGTGAGAGAGAAGGGTGTGCATGTGTGATCCCATGGGATCTAATTAGCATTATGTAGCAAAATATTTACCCAGATGACCAAAAACCTGTTCTGTGCACCTGTTTGTTCCAAAAATACTGACAGCAGCCTGTGGGCCTGAATCTGGAAGTGCAACGTACAGAACACAATGTACAGCAGGGGTCTCAAACTCAAATCACCACGAGGGCTGCCTGAGGACTAGTAGAGGGCCGCATGAGGACTATAACATTAGCCCGAGGGCCGCACCACTGAAACCTTTTCATACAACAGTATTGCAAATATTGGTAACGATAGTGTCATTGCGAGCCACAGGAAATAGCTTTAGGGGCCCCATGTGGCCCACGGGCTGTGTGTTTGAGACCCCTGATGTACAGAAAATAAAGTTGTAAGTGCCATAGGACTTCTTGCTTGTTGTACAGAACATGGGCTCTCCTCTCTCCTGCCTACAACATACAGTCACACCTCGCATGCATCCCACAAAGCACTAAATAAAAAATTTTAACCAGATCAGAGCACCAGAAATAGAAGAAATCTGGTTGCTGTGGCAGGGAGCAACCCCAGCCCAGGCTGGGAGTTTTGAAATCTCTCACCTGAACAAGCTTGGAGCATGCTCATTATGGGAGCCTCAGCAAGCAACGTGACTTCTGGAGCAGCCAGGCAAGGGTGGCCTGGGTGAGGAAGTTGGCAGGGGGAAGCCAGTGCCAGAGCAGGGGAGTGGTTAGGAAAGAGGGCCATGGAGCAGCAAAACCAGTGGTGCAGGGCGGGGGAGTTAGGGAAGGTGTCCAGGACTCAGGGAAAGATGTGGCACAGGGCAGGGGTGTAACAGAAGAGGTCAGAGGCTCCCAGGAAGCGGCAGCACAGGGCAGGGAGGTTAAGGAAGTGGGTCAGAGATGCTCAGGAAACTTGCAGCAGGGCAGGGGGAACTGGATCCATCTGGTGGTGGGGATCTGGGTCCATCCCTAGTCACCGTGGTTAGCGAGCAGGAATTTTATGGCCTGCAGGCCTGCACCAATCAGGCTCTGTGGCCCCTATGTATGAAAACTTTGGGAATCCCTGCTCTACAGCCTCCTCATAGCAAAGTGCTGATACAGGTGTAACCCTTCTGCCAGGGCAGGCTGGCAGAACAAGGGCTGGGTTCTATATCTAGGGGTTTCCCAATGCTGCAGCACCACCAACTGGCTCAAGCCCCCACCCAGATCTCTGGGGATCCTGCACTGTCCCCTGGGCACCCCAAAGGGTAAGGCTTCCCCAATCTCAGGCTTGAGTCTGAGTGTAGTAAATGGAGCTTTTAATAGCAGTAAAACAAAAATGCAAAAGGCCAAATAATAGATCAGCACTCATCTAAGAAATTCAGTATAGAGCAAAGTTCCCAATAACCCACACCACATAACAGAACATACAAACTTAATGGCAAAACTGGCACTGATCTTGGAGAATCAGAGCTAAGTAGGGTCCCAACCAACCCTAAGGTACGTAGGGAGTGTCTTCTATGTCAGCTGTCCACTGACACCATCTACCGGTCACTCACTCCATCCTCTAGAACCAGTTCCTCGCCTCTGCCTGCTGTCCGTCAGCTCCACCCTCCAGTCCCCATGTCACCCAGCTCGCTGCTGTCCACTTTCACTGTCCACCGGTGCTGTCCGCCAGTCCCCATCCTGCCCGTGCTGCCCTCTGTCCCCATGTCGCCAGCTTCACCCCATTGCTTCTTTTCAGCTCAGGAAAAAAGAATTCTCTCTAGCCCAGTGATTATCAGCTCTCTTAGTCTTTCCAAGCTTGCTAATTCAGCTATTCCCGTAACAAACAGAAAATACAAGAGAAGGCATGAACAAAGTAGCCCAGGCATTATTTCAACAAACACAGTGCTGATCCACCACCTCTGTTTTTCTTAGTCTTTCAGGCTAAAATATGCAGAAGCCTTTCATACAAATCTTTTTCAGGAAGGGTGTCTTTTACCCTTTAACTAACCCAGACAGATTTGAAACAGAGAGTAGCAGTTTACCCAAAGAAGTATTTCGTATTTCCCTTTAGTAGAATTACAGATATTGATAGATTTGTGAGAAAAGAAACCCCAAACGCTATTACCCAGTATACTTTGCCCCAGTGCATCCAATATGCTAATGAGCTAATTGTGCTCTTTGTATCCATGTTAATACAGGACCCATGCAGATTAGCTGCTCCCCCCTCTCAGTTGAGAAGCTGTTAGGCACAGCTTCTAAGACTGCGTTACACAGGAAAGAAACAGAATAGCCTATGCTGTAAGCAGGGTGAAACCTTGTGTTGGTAGGGGTGGTGGTCAAACCTCGCTGACACTGATGGTGGTGAACACAAGCTTCAATTAACAGAACAGTGAGGAGAAGTTAGACAAAGCCCAGTCAAGTCAAAAGGAGTTACAAACGCACCCAGGAGCTCTGGGCTGAGTAGGCGGAGAGGGTTTGCTAAGGCCAGGTCTACACTGAAAACTTACACTGGCATAGTGATCTCTCTCAGAGGAGTGAAAAATCCATATTGCTGAGAGATGCAGCTCTGCTAACCTAAACCCCAGTGTCAAGAGGAGACAGAATTCTTCCATCAGTTTAGCTACCTCCTCTTTGGGACATGGATTAACTACACTGAGGGGATAATCCTTGCACCATTGCTGTAGTAAGTGCCTAAGGTCCCCATCTGTCAAATTGCTGGCAAAACACCCAACCCCAGTGACCCTACCCCTTGTTCCACCTCTTCCTCTGAGGCCCTGCAGTCACTCCTTCCTCCCTCTCCCAGTTGCTCCCTGGATCATCTCAAAAACCCGTCTGCGGGCAGGAAGAGGTCCCAGCTGAGCAGGTGCTAGCATGGGTTAATGATCTAATACTCGCCCCCCACCAGTAGCTGAACTTTTGGTTCACGTCTCATTTAGGGTTGTCAGGGAGGTTCTCTGAAACATGGAATCTGGCTGAGTTCCAAAGGAGCAGCCGTGTTAGTCTAGTAAAGCAAAAAAAGCAAGGGGTCTTATGGCACTTAAAGACTAACATTTATTTAGCACATGAGCTTTCGTGGGAGAATATCCCACTTCGTCAGATGCAATGAAGAGGAACAACTTACAGAATTAGATGCAAATAAATGCAGGGGAGTGTAAGACATGGGATCAGGTCATACTGCAACAGCAAATCAGAGCACTTGTAAGGATTCAAACTCTAAGAAACAGCACACAGAGGGAGGGCGAAGTCAAATTACCTCTTATAATGTGAAAATAATCCATAGTCATGATTCAGCCCTGCTTTCACACAATTTAATTTGCATATTAGTTTGATTTTGGCTGTTTGTCTTTGAAGTCTTGATGTCCCATTGATTTTATTGATGACCATCGTTAACGAATCATCAATGGAGTGATTAGGAAGATGGAAGTGCTCAGCAACTTTTTTTGTGTTGTGATTTCTGATGTCAGTTTTGTGTGCGTTTTTTCTTCTGCATAGGGATTGTCCTGTTTGTCCAATGTATAAGGCTTAGGGGCATTTCCAGCACATGATGGCAAAAACCACATTAGTGGATGAACAGGTAAAGGACCTTTGATGGAGTAGCTGGCTTGATTAGGTCCTATGATGGTGTTTTTTGTGCAGATATGTGGACAGAGTTGGCAGCGTGGTTTGTTGCAGGGATATGTGCCTGCTTTAATGTTTCTGTTGTTAGGTCTATAGTTACTGGTATCAGTTTAAGGTTCGGGGTTGTCTGTAGGTGAAGAGAGGTCTGTCTCCCATATCTGGACACAGAAGCCCAAAACCAATTGAGGAGGAAAGACCCTAATTTGGTGGTACAGCTCAGCACTGCCACTGTGGCATTTTAAGTAAGGATGTAGCTGGAGTGTTTGCATGTGTGGGGGAACGGGGAGGCAGAGCACACAGAAACCATGCAATAAGGCACACAGCAGAGAATGAGAGAGAGGCAAAAAGCAAGAGAGCTTGGCAGTAGCCTAAATAGTGCACACTTTGGGGGTTGTTTGTTGGCTAAAGAGGTTTGTTGCTGTAAGTTAAGAAAGCAGTCCCTTTGTTCTTGGCTCCTCCTCCATTCAGAAAAGCAGGGCTTTGTACATTCATTGTAAATAAACAAGACTGCATTAAAAAAAAAATTATACCGAACTCCATCAATTACTGCTTCCAACTAGAACATTGCCAGGGACAGAAATATTGACTTGCCCTGCTTGGGTCAACAAGGGGCAACACCTACAGTACATCATTCTCCTTCGCATGCTACTCTCCTCTTGTGATCTGCAGTTACCAGCTGACATGCTCTGACCCCAATCCAGTGAAGCACCTGAGCTTGATGCACATGAGCAGCCCCATTGACTTCAGCAGGGCAATGCCAGTTCCCCCAATCTGGCATATTGAGCTGGGCTGATTCAGGTCACGTGTGCAGAAAGCCTCCTGGTGGCTGTACAGTAAGGCTGACTGATCGTCTCTGGTAGTTGCCAGCAATCAGACAACAGCTTGCCAACAGGCAAAACCACACATCAAAAATGGCAGCTTCAGCAGAAGACGACCTAGAATTATTCTCTGCTCCCAAAGGACAGTCCTTCCAGGTCAAAGTCACAGAACATTGCCCTCAGCAACAGCTCATACTATGCTTTAGGGCCTAGAACCTGATTAACTGAGAAAGGGAATATCTGGACAAGGCTACTACTGGTAGTCTCCTAATGATACATCCTTGGTTTGTTGATGGAGACTCTCCGGACACCCACCAGAGACAGAACATCATAGAATCATAGAACCATAGGGTTGGAAGGGACCTCATAGGTCATCTAGTCCAACCCCCTGCCAGAGGCCAGACCACTCCCACTAAACCATCCCAGTCATGGGTTTGTCCAGCCAGGCCTTAAACACCTCCAGAAATGGAGATTTCGCCACCTCCCTCGGCAGCTCATTCCAAGGCTTCACCACTCTCCTAGTAAAAAAGATTTTTCTAATATCCAGCCTCAACCTCCCTAACCGCAACTTGAGACCATTGCTCCTCATTCTGTCCTGTTATTACCGAGAACAGTCGAGCTCCGTCTTCCTTAGAGCATCCCTTCAAGTAGTTGAAGGTTGCTATCAAATCCCCCCTCAATCTTCTCTTCTGCAGACTTAAATAAGCCTAATGCTTCCAGTCTTTCCTCATAGGGCTTGTGCTCCAGCCCTTTTATCATTTTGGTTGCCCTCCTCTGAACTCTCTCTAGCATGTCCCTGTCCTTTTTGTAGTGGGGAGCCCAAAGCTGAACACAGTATTCTAGATGTAGCCTCACCAGTGCAGAATAGAGGGGAATGATCACATCCCCTGATCTGCTGGTAACACTTCTTTTGCTGCAGCCCAGTATGCCATTGGCCTTTTTGGCAGCAAGAGCACACTGCTGACCCATATCTAGCTTCCCATCCACCATGACCCCCAGGTCCTTTTCTACACTGCTGCTACTTAGCTGAATGTTCCCCAGCCTGTAGCAGTGCATGGGGTTTTTCCGTCCCAAGTGCAGGATTTTACACTTGTCCTTATTGAACCTCTTAAGATTTCTATTGGCCCACTGTTCCAATTTATCTAGGTCTTCCTGAATCCTGTCCTTGCCCTCCAACGTGTCTCCTGTTCCCCCCAGCTTGGTGTCATCCACAAACTTACTGAGAGTGCAGTCTATTCCATCATCTAGATCACTGATGAAAATGTTGAACAGAACCAGCCCCAGGACCGGCCCCTGGGGCACACCACTCATGACTGGCTGCCAGCTAGACATGGAACCATTGATTCCTACACGTTGAAACCGTTGATCTAGCCAGTTTTCTATCCACCTTATAGTCCACCTATCCAACCCATACTTCCTTAATTTGCCAATGAGAATGCTGTGGGAAACTGTATCAAAGGCCTTGCTAAAATCAAGGTATATCACATCAATGGTTCTTCCTGCATCCAGAAAACCAGTCATCTGATCATAGAAGGAAATGAGATTCGTCAGGCATGATTTATCCTTGGTAAATCCATGCTGACTGTTCCTGATCACTTTATTTTCCTCTAAGTGTTTTAGGATGGATTCTTTGAGAGCCTGCTCCATAATTTATCCAGGGATTGAGGTGAGGCTGACTGGTCTGTAATTCCCCAGATCCTCCTTTTTCCCTTTCTTGAAAATAGGCACTACATTTGCTTTTTTCCAATCCTCTGGCACCTCCCCCATTCTCCATGAGTTTTGAAAGTTAATGGCCAGCGTTGCTGCTATCTCATCGGCCAATTCCCTTAGCACGCTCGGATGCAGTTTGTCCGGCCCCATGGACTTGTGCACATCCTCAGCAGAGATAAAATGGGACGTGATGCTATAGCGACTACCATCTGGGCATCTGGCCACCTTCATTTACCATCTCGGCCGATAACTAGAGATCTAACAGAGACGTGGACAGGGACGTCGCTGGCATCTGCCACACAGGGCATGTGCCCCAAGTCTCGGCACCGGTGCCCCGAGTGTCTGGAACGTCCCCATCCCAGACCGGGGACCCTGGCTGGGGTGCCCTCTGCAGCACCTGCCTCTCCTGGTTCTGGCCCCAGCCCCAGCCCCAGCCGGGCATTGAGGCCGGGAAACCTGCAGCAGCACCTGCCTCTCCTGGCCCTGAAACTGGCCGGGGATCCTGGGCCAGGCGGGAGGCAGCAGGAGCCCGATGAATTATCAGGCCCAGGGACCAGAACATAGCCCAGGGGCCATGGCCTGGGCCCAGGTGGCATGGCCTGGGCCCGTTCCCCGGGTCTTTTCTGGGGCCAGCAATGTTCCTGGACATGGAAGTCATCCGACTGCTTCCTATGCTAGCAGATTTGGCTAAAGGCATGACTGTGGCACTCCCATCCCAGTCTATTCTGCTGCTTGCCAGAATGGCCACCCTGCTGTGTTTCTCCGGCTTCATTTTTTTAGGATGGGTATTGCTGGCCTATTGCTCTGCTTCTCCCCTCCCCTCTGATCCAGCTACCCAAGATTGGCCAACCATATGTTCAAATTCTCTCCCAAGGTCATTGGAAAACACAAACCTTCCTCTGTGTCCAAGTGCTGTCCCCAGGGAAGGGGTGTCTGCAAAAAATGCATACCTCTGAGAGAGAATATAGAGCCCACAAGTCCTTGGCCAATAAATAAAAGGGCTGCCATGTAAGCCAAAAGTAACAATGACTTCCACTTTTAAGACGGAGTTCAGTTAACCTGCATTATAACAGAGGGGAAGTCGGCATTGATCTGGACTCCTTTGGGACCACTCTGACCTCACATCAGAGTAATGGAGAATGTAATAGTCCAGAAATATCCAACTCAGTGCACCAAGCAATTATTTCAAATCAAGCATGTGGATCATCTCTACCTCCCTCATTGAAGAACAAACTTTTGTTCTTTCTTAAAACTGCTGTTCATTCTGCCTAGAGACACAGCCACATGTAAAATGTCATAAGTGTGAACACTGGGGACAAAGCAACAGACAGGAAAAAGGGCAAAAATGTACATCTAGAAGCCACGATCTGTACTTATCAATTAAGAAGAGCTGGGTGGTGGACTATTTGCTGCACAGAGCTACATGGCCTCAGAAGTAGAACTCGTGAGAAAATTTTGCTGGAAATTATCTTCCATCCATAATGCCATTTTAACAAAACTAAACCCACCCCAAAAATTCAAAAAAATCTATCAGTTTCAACATTTATGGTGACAAAAAGTTACAAACACAAAAGGGAAAAATATTTTCATTTTGGAAAAATCAAACATGGAGTCCTGTGGCACTTTTTAAAATGAATAATTTTATTTATTGCAGGAGCTTTTGTGGGAGAAAATTTGTTTAAATAGCATTTTAAAATGAAGCGTAATTTTGCATGCTTCCAATTTCGTACTGTTTTATGACATGTCATAAGAACATTAAGACTGGCTATACTGGGTCAGCCCAATTGTTCAGCTAGCCCAGGATCCTGTGGCCTATGCCAGATGCTTCAGAGGGACTAACCAGAACAGGACAATTATCAAGCAATAATAACAACACATAATATGACATAACTTGCTGTGATATCCGATGTCATTTCACGCACTACTACTGACATGTCATGAAATAATGAAAAAATAATAAAAGGAATATAAAGGGGGGGGGGCTCACACACAAAGCCACTAGAAACAGCCTCAACCCAGAAATGAAAATAATCAAATTGTGTGCGTAATCATAGCTGTTTTATGTCATCCTACAGCGAGTGAGTACAATATAGAGGGTAATTACCATCCTTAATGATTTGCTGCTCATGTCACTGCCTGCCGCAGCTAATAAACCTAATTTATTCCCCACCCCCCCCACTTCCCATTTCTCAACTGATGGCACTTGCTGTGAATATTTAATCACTCCATAGTGTAATGTGTTCAACAGAAAACTCCTTCCAGCCCAAGTTTATTAATGCTGCTCTCCAACAGGGGTTTGGAAATGGCTGCGTGGGTGGATGAGCCCTAGAGATGATCCTGTGAAGAACTAATAAGCGTTTGAAACCAGGAGGCTGATTCTTATGGGGGAGGAATGTCTAAGGCTTGGGAAGGTTGGAACCTGGCCTCCTTCATCATGTCAATGCAGAGTTAGAAAGTAACCATCCCAAGGTCACTCAAAATCTGCCTGATGTTCTTTGGATGGGGCGGGACCGATCACACAATGGCCATTTCCAGTAAAGAAACTGAAAGGGTTGAGGAGGCATCTCTGCTTGGTAGAGGAGAGGAAATAAATATAATTTCCTACCACTAATTCTCTGGTCATTCCATCCATGGTGTGAAATTTACCATCCATCCACCCACACAGACAGCATAGCTATCAGTCAGCTCCCACACACTAACTCGCGCTTAAATCTTCAACCACATCTAAGTGGTGTCAAGGCCTTCTATTATTGCCTTTGCATCAGGGTGAATTTCACCCCCCTTGCTGTTTACGTTCTTTCCCCTCCCTTCAAAAGACAATCATCTCCTCCCGCCCCTTGAATTGATTGCATAGACCTGCTTCTAACAGAATATTTCCCTTTCCTTAATTAAAAGCTGTTTGATTCTATCCACCTTCTCCCACTCCCTTTCCCTTGCCGGCCCCCTTCTTGTGTCTGCATCCAGCAACTTCCCTCTGATGTGTCACTCCAGCTCCAGAGACAATGAAAGCTGATTCACTAGTGATGTTAATTTTAAACTACATTGTTTGTCCCATTGTTCTTCCCATTTTTGGTCCCCCTCCTTTCTTGCAGAACTCTCCCCCTCTTTTTCCTTTCCATGTCAATGCATTCTTCATTCACACAGGCTGCGCGCTTCCTTTCTTTTTTATGTAGGTGTCAAGTGGATGCTTGCCAGAGGAAGATATTTACACCACTCTCCACCCCTCACAATTTACAGATTTTAAGGGGAAAAGGAAGGATTCGATCTTCTGGTCCAGTGATTCTCAACCACAGGAATGCAGAGGTCTTACAAGGGGTACCTGAACTTATCTACATATTTGCCTAGTTTTACCACAGGTTTCATAAAAAGAACTAGAGAAGCCAGCACAAACTAAAATTTCATACAGACAATGACTTATTTATACTGCTTACGCACTATACACTGACATGTGAATACAATATTTATGTTCAATCTATTTATTATATTATGTGGTAAAAAAGTGAAACCCAGCACTGTCTCAGTAACAACGCACTGCAACACTTTTGTATCTTTTATCCCTGACTTTGGAAGTGTAGATTGTAAGTGAAATGATATTTGGAGTGCACAAGACTAATCAAACTCCAGAAAGGAGTACAACCATCTGGAAAGGTTAAGCACCAATGGTCTAGCCCAGTGGTTCCCAACGTTGACTCTGTCATGGCACACCTTGCTACCTTTAATTAATTTGAGGCACACCACCATATAGTTTCCAAATGAACTCATGAATATTCATGAGCCAATCCAGCGCTCTTTGAGTAGTTTTTCAAAAAATGTTGTGGCACACCTGTGTGCCATGGAAAACTGGTTGGGAAACACTGATCTAGTCTGTCCTGCCGCAGAATGCAGGCCAGAAGATTTTACCCAGTTACCTCTGTGTAGAGCTCAATAACTTGTGTTCAGAAACAACATTTCTTCCAGGAGGCCAGGCAGATGGTTACACTGTCTGGATCAGGGGAGTCATTTATGATATTACTTAACATCAATTTGTCAATAATTGCAATAAGCCATATGAGATCTGCCATGTTAGGCACCAACAGAAAGGTTAGAATTTGCTAAGATTGATAGTGTTTGTGTGTATGTGTCATGTCTGTGTTGAAAGGTGTCAAGGGTAGAAGTAGTGTGTGTGTGTGTGAGAGAGAGAGAGAGAGAGAGAGAGAGAGAGAGAGACTGATGCTGCCTGGGTTTAAGGGACCACTTATGATGGTCTTTCATATTAATATTTCATAATTCCAATAATCCCTATGAGCTATACCATGTTTGGTGTCAATAGAAAGGTTATGATTCACTAGGAGTAATTATATGGTTTATATGTAGGTGACCTATCTCTATTAGTGTTATATCTTTGTTTCAACTCATCTGGTTCTGGAAAACAACCCAGACCAGATGTCTACAGCCAATGTCTCCTTAATGGCCCATTAAGGAAGCTCCCAGGTATAGTGGGCCCATGGAGAAACCAGTTGAGCCCCTAGAACTCGCCCATGTGACAACTCCATTTTGATTTATAAAAAATCCACACAGCATGGGGAAGGCCAAAAGTGAGAAAAGGAAGCAGTATCAAATCCATTTTGTCTTCAGCCTCCAGTCTACAACCAACACTTATCTCTGGATCTATTTGTCTGTAACTGGACAAAAGGACTGAGGCCCACTCAAGTGCTGGATGCCTACTGGAGGAACTGAACAAGCCTGCAAACTCGATTCTTCTATGGGCTTGCTTTACATGCATGTGCAGGGGTTAAAGTATAATTTGGGGGGCCCTGGAACCCCCCTAAATTTCTGGGCCCCCTCATGCAGGTCCAGGTCCCCTTCACCAGGTGCCCAGCTACAGACCCCCCAGATGCCTACCCCCACCCCAGCTACTGCCCCCAATATTCCCCCAGCCCCCAATACCCACCCCCAAAATCCACACTCTGCCCCAATACCCAGCTCCAGCCCCCAATACACACTCTCCTGTCCC
>ML681963.1:44881358-45089670 GCA_007922195.1 Podocnemis expansa
ATATTCCCCCAGCCCCCAATACCCACCCCCAAAATCCACACCCTGCCTCAATATCTAGCCCCAGCTCCCAATACCTACTCTCCTATCCCCAATATTCTCCCAGCTCCCAATACCCACCCCCAAAATCCACACCCTGCACCAATACCCAGCCCCCAATACCCATTCTCCGGTCCACAATATTCCTCCAGGCCCCTATACCCACCCCCAAAATCGAGCCCTTGCCCCCAATACCCAATCCTACCTTGGGCGTCCCTCGATGGGGACAGGGTCACCCCCCAGCATAAGCTTTGTATTTCCAAAGGGGAGTACAGCCAGGCTGCCCCAACACTCACCAGCAGCCACACACCAAGGTGGGGGAGAATCGCCCCTTACTCTCCTCCCTGCAGACTATGCTTTGAGGTTTCTATCTCTAGCACAGACTGGGCACGCACAGGGGAACCAGGGTGGCTGACACGCCTTCCCACTCTCCCCTGCCCTGCTGGAATGCACTAGAACGGTCCTCCGAAGCCTGCTATTTTTAGGGGCTCAGCATTCCAGGGCCTCTTAAAATAGAAAATGGAACCAGAACGCTGTGTTCTGGGGTCCACTGTTTTAAATGGTGGGCCCCAGAACACAGCATTCCTGCTCCATTTTCTCTTTTTAGGAGCCCCAGAATGCTGTTCCAGTGCATTCTGGCCTACTGTAACCCTGTGTATGTGATACACTTTGACCCTTTAACATCTCTCATTTTGTTTCTTTTCTTTTTACATTAAACCTTTAGTTTCAGTTACTGAAGGACTGGTTGGCAGTGTCGTATTTTGGGTAAGATCCAGCCTATGTTGTTCTGTGTAATGTGGCTAGCCATTTGGTGTCAGGAGAACCTCTCTATAAAATCCTGTGTGGCCAGGTGGGAGCCAGAGGAAGTGAAGTGCAATAAAGGGGGCTGTTTCTATTTTGTTATACTTTGTGATAACTGGTATGGGGAATCAGAAGAAATGTATGTGGCTGACAGGGAGCCTGGTTTAAGTACCACCCATCAATGTTTGGAGAGTTTGGCCCTCAGTTTTGCAGCTTGCCCTGATTTTTAAATATTCAGAATATAATCCCAGAAGGTCCAGGTCACAATATATGTATTTTAGCTTATGCTGTGTTTCTGGGCCATATCCCAGACAGTAAAGCTACAGTCATACCCAGTTAATGCCCCAGTAAGACAACTCGAGTATAATGAGGCCAGGAAAAGACCTGATGGGTTGCCAGGACTTACTCATGACACTCTAGACTCCATCTTATTGCTGTAAATTTCCACACACAGCATGGCAAAGGCCAAGGGATATAAAAAGCAGCTGCAACACCTCCATCTTATCTTCAGTTCAGTCTTTTAGTCTACACCAGGGGTGGCCAAACTTATGGAACTCAAGAGCCACACAATTTGATTATTAAATCTTAAAGAGCCACACAGAGGCATATAGCTGTGTAGTATCTATCTTCTTTATGTTTTCATTTTTTATTTGACGTCATGTTTAGAAGGACTTGTAAAACACGATTTAACGAGTAAACTACATTAGGGCCTACAAGAAAATCTAAACATGCCACCGCTTCTCCTCACCATCCCAACCCCCTCCCTGAACCCCAGGCCCTGATGCTGGAGCTCCCAGACCAACCCTCCCGTCCGCAGGGTCCCCTTACCAGGCCGCTCCAGCAGCTAGGCACACGCTGGGGCTCCCACCAAGCATGCTCAAAGCACGTTCAGGGTGGGAGATTTGAAACTCCTAGGCTGAGGCTGCTTTCCAAAACTGATTTGCTGACGTGCTTCCACGAGCCGCATTTTTTCATTCAAGAATCACATGTTGCTCCCGAGCCGCAGTTTGGCCATGCCTAGTCTACACCTACCGCTGGACCTATTCACTTACAGCTTATGCTGTGAAAACAAGGACAGAAACCCATCCCGGTATTGGATGTTCACCAGAGGGATAGTACAAACCTGCCAATTCCAAATTCTACTGAGCACCTGACTGAATATGCACTTTCAAATCATTTGCATGTATTGAACTCTTTTAATCCTTTAACACTTCTCTCACAGTTTGTTTCTTTCCTTATACAATAAACCTCTACTTTTAATAACTAAAGGATTGTCCAGCAGCATGGTATTTTAGGCAAGATCCAAACCTGTATTGATCTGGTAATGTGGCTGATTCTTTGGGGTCAAATAAGCCCTTTTGGTAAAGCACAAGGATTTTTAAGCATCTTGTCTCTTTATTAGACTCAGTGGCTTAACTGAGGCCAGAGACTGAAATGCAGTAAAGGGGACTAAGTATATTTTTGTTTTAGCTTCTTGGTAAGCAGCAGTGGGTGGGGAGATCAGAAGCATTGTTCGTTTGCTGATTGGAAAGCCTGACTTCAGGGTCACCCATCAGTACTGACAGAATTTGCTCTCATTTTGCAGCCTGCCCTGATCTTGGAATTTTCAGGTGGCCACCTCAGGCCAGCAGAGTCACACAGACATCAAGAAATGGGGAATCCATCACTTTGCTGAGCTAGTTTGATTCCAGTTTTGCCAATGTACTCTAAGGGTAGCTGGCATTTCCTTCCACTCTGCCTGTCCTAGCTTCCCACATCAGCCCTAAATTAACACACTTTCATCCATATTATGCTACTTCGTCCCTCCTGGATATTCCCCCTCTTCACACCCACACCTACTCCGTCTCTCCAGGCCCAAACTGCACTTTCCCCATGTTGAAATAGTGATTAGTAGTGGTGATTTTGCACCAACTTTACTCTCTCAATACAATATCTTAGTAGAGAAAAGGCACAAGTCATTTCTATATCAGTATGGCGTGGGGAGGTCCTAACCCTATCCCCAGTACATGGGGTTTTCTCCTCTAGGCTTCCCAACTTATTCTGGCTGCTTGGCTTCAAGCATAAGCCTGATGGATCAGGCACTGTCTCCATATCATAAGAGATTTGTGAGATCAAGCTCATCTCATGGGCTGAAACAGTGGTAAAACCTACTCCTCTAACAAATGATTGAGACTGGACCACTCTGTGCCAGGTGCTAGACCCCTTTGGGAATTAACTGCATGAGGTACTGTGAGGTAAAGGATGGTGGTGGATAAGAACCAGGGGCCCATGCCAAGAGATCGCTGTTTTTGCTGCCCTTAAATCTGCCCTCCTCTATGCAATGCAGCTGGAAGAGGCCAGCAGTAAACCAGCATCTCCTGGTCTCTCTGGCTGCTCTGTATTGCCACGTCAAAGCTATTGTGACCCCTTCTGACCTGAGCTGCTAGCTCAACCTGAGGATCACATAGGCTGGTGCAGGTAGCAGTGGTAACTTTAGGGGTGGGCAAAGAAGGCGGCTGCCTAGGGCCCCAAGCAATAAGGGGCACCATCCTTAATTTGGTGGACAGAAATGAAAATATAGAAAAATAAAGAAATTGTTCCCATCTAGTAGAGCTAGTAGGGCTGCAAGCCTAAGCACTTTTCAGTCTTGGCTCATTAAGCAGAGGTGGCTTTTGGGGTAAGTGAAGCAGGTGGTGGCCTGGGGGCCCCGTAGCCACTGCCTGCTTCACTTACCCTTGCGCTGGCGAGGCAGTAGGGAAGCAGAGGGCGGCAGACCACCAGGTTCAAAAGCTTTGCTGCCCTCCTGCCAGACCAGCCTCTCTCCAGCGGGGGCAGAGCAGCGCTCCCTGCCTACTCCCAGCCAGCCACGTATCCCCAGGGGAAGGGCCAGTGGCTGGCCCAGTGCTGCGGCTTGCCGGGATTGGAGCGCCCTGGAGAGGCAAGCTCCGAAGAGTTCGGGACACTTCCAGACCTTGGGGAGGTGCAACTGGCTGGGAGTAGGCGTGGAGCGCTGCTCCACTGCCAGTGAAGAGAAGCCGGTCTGGCCAGTACATCGGCCAGCAAGCGGCAAAGCTTTTGGACCTGGTGGTCCGCAGTCCCCGCTTCTCCCCCACCCCCCCATGGGGGGCTGGTTAGGGCAGCAATGGGGGCCTGGAGCCCCAGTGAGGGCAGCATCGGGGATCCATAGGGGGCCCCATAAAGGGCCTTTGTCTAGGGCCCCCAAATGCCAAAGGGCGCCTTTGTCATCAAGGCAAACTATCAATAGGGTCTGTGCTTCATCTGAATTGCAGATTTCACCATTATCTGCCCATCACCCTCACACTGACATGCTAAAAAGAGCAGGAGCAAGCACAACAGCAGGAACTTTTCCAATTGTCTCATCTTTTAGTTTCTCAGTGTGACCATTTATTCTGCCATTTTTTAATCCCACTTGTGATATTTTGCTTTTCCTTTTCTTTTTTACCTGTTCTTCTTTTGCCTTTTCCTTTGGCTTTGGTTAGCTCAGGTTACCCCGTAGGTCGATGTAGGCTGCTACATTTAAATACAGTGCTGCCCTCACACAACGGTTACAGCTGTGTATAATGCCTATGCTGTATACCTTTCTTTTGATAAGTAATTTT
Source organism: Podocnemis expansa (assembly GCA_007922195.1). Taxonomy (NCBI): domain Eukaryota; kingdom Metazoa; phylum Chordata; order Testudines; family Podocnemididae; genus Podocnemis; species Podocnemis expansa. Next base: position 44,885,795 of record ML681963.1, read on the forward strand.
TTAGCTTCTTTTGTACTTACTATTTAATATTTTTGAGGAGGCCAGAGTCTTAAGCTTGAGTACTTCAGAGAATTTCATTGACATTTGGTGTTTTTCCACTAGAAACCTTCTTTTCACTTATTTTTATTATAATTATTTGTATTAAATGTCTAGTGCACATAAACCCAAAACTGTATGATAAATTTCTAAGATTTGACTGCCAAAATTTTAAATGTGGTATTTTAGTTATTTTCGAGCCATCATTAATTTTATCACTTTTTATTTGTTAATTATTGCACGTACTTTTTTTTAAAAAAATGTAAATGTTCATTTTAACTTTGTGGTTCAGCATTAGCTGATTTATGTTAAGTGAAAGATGATCAACTTACAAGCTTCATGATGGAACGGTCTTTCAAAATATCATACCCAAGAATAATTTAGAAGTTCCAGAGGGACAGCCGTGTTAGTCCAGTTCAGTAAAACAAACAAGGAGTCCTGGGGCGTGGTTAGGGGCTACAGGGGGGACTGGGATCACAGGTAGGATGGCAGTGGGAGCCTCTCGTGGGCCTTTAGGGGGCTGGGCCTTCACCTAGGATCCCCAATTGCCTAAAGCCAGCTCTGGCAGGTGGGAGAAAAAATTGATGGCATCCAGCTCCTTTGATGCAGTCACAGAATGTACATTTAAAACTCTTTGGATCACATGGTTGTGCTTCTACTCAAGCTTCTTCCATTGGCCTACATTTTGGATCCTGCTGCTTTCACTTCTTTACAGTTATCTTGACCAGGTGGTGGCAGTTCCAACCAATACTGATGTTTAACTCACCCTAACACCCCAGTGTGTTACGCAGTTTCTCAGGGGGACAGAGACACTGGGCACTTCATTTTTGTGTTAATCTGTTTTTAGGTAACTTATTATCCAAAGGAGATATACGCAGTGTGATGATTTGACCAAGTGGCCTCTGCGTGGTTTCATATTGCAGCAGATTAAATAAAGCAGCTAACAAAACAGCAGAAAACACAAACACCAGACTCTTACACACACTCATATACTCCCTAACCATACCTACTCAAACTAAGGGTGGCCAGTCAGTTTAGGTGTGGAAGTGCGTAGGGTGAGGAAACTGCGGTGGACGCCAACTCCAGTTGCAGTCAAGATGGTGGCATCCTCCCTGCATACAGGGTTAGATGTCCTTTTTGATGATTTGACAGAGTAAGTGGCACCTCAAGGGGTTCCTCACCCCCCCTTGTCCTTTTTAGGGGTTGTTTTTCTTTTTTTTTTCCTATTGCTTCTCCTTTTCTTGTTTGGCACAGACTTATGTCTCGTTTCTAGCCCTGCCCTTCAGCCATTTGTTCCTGTCCTGCCAGTTCACCCACTCTCTTAACCACATTCACTTGCTGTTTTGCCCACTGGATATTTTTAACAAGCACATCTGAAATAATATATTATGGGAAGAGTACAACATTATAGAAGGAACTTTTTGTCCCTGAGGAGCCATAGCCTCTCAGGGGCACAATATCTTGCCAAAGTGGTTAACTGCAGAGCAATATTTTAAGCAATAGATGGAGAAGAGAAGCTAAAAAAAAAAGAACTTCACTGTTCATGCTCTAGGATTATCACAAGTAATATATGTGTGGAATTTTCTTTGCCCTTCCCAGATAGCTCCTGTGTCCTTAGCATAAGTTGGTCCCTTTTGTCAACGGCTAGTTTTGACATTTGCTCTGTGTAGGACAAGTGAAGCAAAGATGCCCATGTGGCGCTCTTCAGCCTCAGGTCTGAAATCAGCAATCAAGCAAACAAAAACATTGGCAGCACTGACTCAGCCCTGCAGCCTTGTGAAGTATGTAGCATCATATAATACAGTATTCAAGGTCTCCTTAAATGAGGAAGAAGCTATCTTGGCTGATAAAGTCAATCAATCAATCAATCAAATCATAGGGCTGGAAGGGACCTCGTGAGATCATCGAGTCCAAACTAGCAACAACTACAGGCCTGCACACAGCTCAAATCCCTGCACTGTCTCCTTCACAGACCAAATTTAACCCTCTTTGGCAGACAGGCACTCAAAGTCACTTGGCCATGAGCGGATGCATAAGAGGATATCCCAGAGATTATTGAACCCAGTGTGGCTCTGGAACAGATGGGCAGAATTCCCCATGAGAGCCATACAAGCAGCACTGTCTTACTCCAAGATAAATCTGGGCATGGGGCAGATCCTGGTACCAAGCAATCCAAAGAAATTATTGACAGGTCCAGGGATGGAGTGAGTTTCCAGAAGTCAGGGTGGCAAAGCAGTCATCTGACTGGTTGACTTGGCTCAGCATGACAGTACCAGCACAAAGGCCTGTTGGGCGCAGTCACTCAGGAATGTGGACTCCCCTCCCCAGCCAACAGCTAGCTAGCATACCCCCTAGTGTAGAGGCAGCTATAGCAAGCACTTCCATTGGCATAACTAGAGTGACACTGAGGAGATGACATCACTGTGCCAGGAGTAAAATAAAAGACCTTCTGTTGGCAGAAGCTGCATCTACTCTAGGTGGCCTCCGCCCATATGCAAAGCACATGTAGTGTAGCCAATGCATAACAACACCTTCAGCTGTTGGGTATGAGAGTGCCAAGGGGGCCAGGATGGAAAACAGGATTTCCAGGAAGTCTTTGTGGGAAGCAAAATGTTACCCAGCAGTTTCCCCATAGTTTTGAATTCAAAGCTTGAAGGGGGTCTAATTTAATTCTGCCGTATCCCACTTCCCTCCAACAGAGGCCATTACTCCACTATGCCAGTCCCATCCAGGAGACAGAGAATCCTGCAAGACTGCTGGCTATGAGGGACAACTCTGCCCTACAAGGGCAAAACAAGCAAGGAGTCCTGGGGCACTTTTAAAGACTAATCAATTCATTTATCACTTGAGCTTTCATGGGAGAAAATCCCACTCAGGAACACCGTCAGGGATAGGTTAGACACAACAAACCCTGCAGCTTGGCAGGGAGGGGTTACACTAGAGCGGTGGTGTTCAAACTGGGGTACATGAGATCTTGGCAGGGTGTAGGCGAGAAACACAATGTCATGGTGGACAACGCATTTTAATTCAGTAAGACTTCGCAATCCGATCACAGGTCCCGCATGATCCCTTCTCCTATGGGCATCACTAGCAGACTATATTATTTGGGAAGGGGTATGCAGCCTAAAAAGGGTGAAACCTACCGAGTTATGCAGCCCCTTTCAACCCCACAATATTGATAGTGTCTTACCAAGAGATTCCACAGCTTGTCAGTGGCAGAGTTCATAACTGATCAGGAGGCACAAGAACTGACTCTAGCAGCAGGAAGAAAAACCACATCTGAGGATTTGAACAGTAGTTCCCAATCTGTGGTCTGGGGACCCCTGGGAGTCTGCAGAGTTATTGCAAGGGGTCCGTGAATACATCCAGTCCCAGCTGCTGCCAGCCAGCAACCCATGTTGGAGAGGGCTTTAAATCAGGGGTGTCAAACTTACAGCCCAAGGGTGCTGATCTAGTCCATGGAGCAGCTGCCTGGGCTGTGCCTAGAAGCTATCTGAAGCAGCCAACTGTAAAGACAGGCTCCGGCCACAGCAGTGCCAGGGTAAGGGAGCCAGTACGGGAAAGGGGGGCCCACAGGGCAAGGAGTAGGGGAGATGCGGGAGAACCTGCATGGTTAGGGAGGGGGAAGGGGATCCCATGCCACTCTGAACATGGAGGGGGAAAGGTTTTGGGAGCCCATGAGGCCACATGGCCTGTGACACGTGTCCTGCCTTCTAATGTGTCACCCACCACAATGAATGAGTTTGACACCTCTGCTCTAAATTAATTGTATTTGCCTGCCATGAGCCCCCTCACCTAGGATAAGTCCCCACGCCTTGGGAGCAGGCGGGTGCCAGGTCCTCCACTACCTTTCTGCTGGCTGCAGTCAGTCCCTGATAACTATTATCATTTCATGTGAGGGTCCATAAAATTTTTTGACATTAAAAAGGGATCCTCATATTCAAAAAGGTTGGGACCCACTGGCTTAGAAAAAAAGATCTGGCTTCCCCTCTTGTGCTTATTCAGGCAGCAGAAACAGCAGGGAGGAAGCCAGGGGGATGAGTGGTAAATGATCCTGGAGGATCTGCCGTATAGGCCAAAAGGCACATCCATTTGCCAGCCAGCACAGTCAGAAGTTTCATGTGACACAGAACAGCAGCCCTCCAAAACTAATCACATCCCTCCCCATTCACTCCTGCACTGTTGTAATCACTCTGTCGATTGTTTGTTAACAACTGTGCTCAAGCAAGTCAGTAGCACATCAAGACTTCAAAGAGAAACAGCAGAATTGGAACTGATACGCAGATTCAATTATGTGAAAGCAGGATTAAATCATGACTATGGATTTTCAACCATTACAATAAGTGATTTGACCTCTCCTTCCTCTGTGTGCTGCTTCCTAGTGTTTGAATCAACTGCTTTGACTAGCTGTTTCAGCACGACCTGATCCCATGACTTACACTCCCCTGCATTTATTTTCCTCCTATTCTGTAAATTCCCTCATCTTCAAAGCATCTGACAAAGTGTGATTTTTCTCCCATGGAGGCTCATAAAATCATAGGATTGGAAGGGATCTCATGAGGTCATCTATTCCAATCCCCTACTAAAAGCAGGACCACTCCCACTAAATCATCCCAGCCAGGGTTTTGTCTAACCTGCCTTAAATGTTTCCAAAGATGGAGATTCTACCACCTCCCAAGATAAGCAATTCCAATACTTCACCAACCTCCTAGTGAGAAAGTTTTTCCTAATATCCAACCTTGACCACCTCAGCTGCAGCTTGAAACCATTGTTCCTTGTTCTGTCTTCCACCACCACTGAGAATAGCCTAGCTCCCTCCTCTTTGGAGCTCCCCTTCAAGTAGGGGAAGGCTGCTATCAAAGTGCGCCCCCCAGTCTTCTCTTCTGCAGACTAAATAAGTCTAGGTCCTTCTGTCTCTCTCCTCGTAAGTCATGTGCCCCAACCTCCTAATCATTTTTGTTGCCCTCTACTGGACTCCTTCTAATTTGTCAACATCCTTTCTGTAGTATGGAGCCCAAAACTGGGCACAGGATCCAGATGGGGCCTCACCAGCACCAAACAGAGGGGAATAATCTCATCCCTCAATTTGATGGCAACGCTCCTACTGATACAGCCCAATATTCCCTCTAAACTGTGCGGCCATGTGGCTGCGCAGCCCCTGGTGTAGGGAACACTGCCAGCCGCACACTGCTGGCAGCTGCAATCTCTACCCAGCTGGAAGACAGAGTCTTCCAGCCAACTGAGAGCTGCTCAGTGAAAGCTTCCTCCAGCTGGAGAAGCAGCCAATGGCAAGGCTGCACTGCTCTGGTGGCCAGGTAAAAGGGTGGGAGGGGGGCAATTGGGGGCGTGGCAGGGGCAGCTGGCCATGAAAGGGGGCAGAGGGTTGCAGGGAAGACAGGGTCATGCCAGTTGGGGGGGTGTGATTGGGTTGGCTGGGTGGGGTGAGTGGGAAAGGGGTGGGTTGGAGGGATCGAGCTGGGGGTAGAGGCTGGAATTGCTGTGTAGTGAGCAACGTAGGCTGCTCAGCTGCATGTGCAGCTTAGAGAGAACCCTGATGCGGCTCAATATGCCACTGGCCTTTTTGGCAACAAGAGCACATTGCAATAAATAAGTTTGTTAGTCTTTATGTTCCACAGGACTCCTGGTTTGTTTTGCTGAACTAGACTAACATGGTTACCCTTTAGAACTAAGGTACATTTGGGAGACAGAATGCTCCAGGACTGCAGCTGGATTATTTGCATCATATGGCTTCTTGGACTCCCAGACCTGGAGACCAGGAGGGACCATTATCCCCAATGTTCTGCGTGGCATAAGCAGTAGAATGATGGTGCCCCACCTGTGGCTCACAGATCACTGGAGGCCTTTCAAAATGGCCTGCACACCCCTCCCACTGGCTGCAGAAAGGAGCTGCTGCTTAAGAACCCAGGGAGAGTGCATTACCACAGAGCTAAAATACTGCTGCAAGCACCTTGCTGCAGCCAAGGGGTCAGGAGATCAGCATTCCCCTCCCCCTGGCTGTAGCAGGGAGCATGGCAAAGCACTCTGCTTGGGTCCCTAGGTGTTAGGATCCCTGCTTGCATCAGAGGGAGGGGAGCACTGAGCTCTAAGCCCTTGGCTATAGATGGGAGCCACTGTCTACGGCCCCAGGTAGGGGCACAGGATTACAGGATCTGTGCAGTTTCTGTGCTGCAGCCAGGGGAATGGAAGATCCACAAGGAGAGAGGTAGTGTTCTCACTGAACCCCTTCTGTCTGGCTGCACCTGAAGGTAGAGGGATATGGGGAAGGCTGCTGTTCAAGACTGGTGGCCATTCAGTGTTGTAACAATGATATTTGTGGCCTTTGAGCCAAAAAGATTGGGAACTGCTGCCACAAAAAACAAAACAAACCAAAAAAAACCCCCCACACCCCACAACACTTCACTCAATAATTCCTGCATCAGACCCATAACCTCTGTTTGAGTTAGGGCAAAGTTTTCCAAAAGATACAGCCAGTCTTCATTTAAAGACTTTGACTGATGGAGAAATTCACCATGTCCCTAGGGAAGTGGTTCCAGAGTTTAAATTAACCTCCACAAGAAGCATCTTATTTCTAGTCTGAATTCATCTTACTTTCTCTTCCAGCTATTCACATTTGTGTCTTTTTTCACTAGATCAAAAAACCATCTACAGACAGTCAGAAGTCTCTTCAAGGCATAGGCACTTTTTCACTGATCAAGTCACCCCTTAACCTATGCTTAGATAAACTAAACAAACCAAGTTTCTTTGTGCCTTTGAAGTGAAACTATTCTAGTCCTTGAATCATTCCTGTGACTCTTCTCTGAACCCTTTCCAATTGATCAACTCACTGAGATTTTATTCTTTTGAAACTCAAAAGGATTTTGGCCAGAGACTGAATCAATTCTTCTTTAGCCAAGGAAGGGTAACTGTTGGGACAACCGATTTCGGTTAGACTAGATGGAGTGGTTTTCAAACTTAGAGTCAGGACCCAGTACTGGGTTGTGGACCCTCAGGCAGTGGGCCACGCAACCCCTGCTACTGCCACCAAAAGACTAGAATGCATCGCTGAAAGATGTAATTGTTGGGTCATGGGCATAAATGATTTTTTTCAGCTGGGTCCTGAGGAACAAAGTTTGACAACTACTGCAGAGGCAGTTACTGTAAGAAAACTGGCCTGTCATCTCCCTTCCTGATGCCAGATCTATGCTTCATGGAGCTAGTTTTCCCACCCTGGCCTGATAGTCACACCAGTCCCCTCAGCAATGATTTCTGGGAACATGATTCACAGAGGATCAATGTATTAAAACTGATTGTCCCAGAAAGTTGTTAGCAAGGAAAGGGGGAAAAAAACCACACACACACACACACACACACACACACACACCTTGCAAAGAGAGATGAAAATAATAAAACCACCCGTTCTCAGCAAGGGATCTGTTGCCTGTCAACTGGCTTCTGGGACCTCTAAGATGAGCAAGTCTCAGGGGATGTTAAACCAAAAAACAAAATCGATATTGCCTTCCAGCGATGTGTGAAAAGAGGAGTGGAATTCTGGCCTGCAGTCCCCAGGGAGCAGAGATGGACGGGAGGCTGAAGTTGAGGGATCATAGACACGGCTGGATTAATTGACCTGGGGGCCCCCAGCTACCTCCCACTGAAGGCCCCCCTGCCTGGGGCCCCATCCCCCACCACGCAGCCCTGGAACAAAAGCACTCTCTTGCCCCAAACCTACTCCTGTCAATCTGGAGGAAGGAGGGGTGGCTGGTGTGTGACAGACCCCAGTGCATTTCCCCAGGGCCACAGGCCCCTGGAAAGCTGCACCAGACAGGAGCAGAGGCCATGGCTAGGCCATCTGGCCCCACCTACCCCAGGCAGAGAAAGCAGGTGCTCTCTTGCCCTGAGCAGGGAGGGCAGCAACAGACTACCATGGGGGTTTTAGGGGCTGGAGCCTGGGGCTTCCCTTTTGGCCAGGGCCCAGGGCTTAAGCCTTTAAAGCCCCTGCAATAAATCTGGCCCTGATCAGAGAATGCTTCCAGTTTCAGGTTTATGCTCCCACTCACCACTCTGCATAAAATACGTAGGGAGAAGAGTTTAGGGTAGTGGTTCCCAACCTTTTCAGTGACATGGTGCATGTCAATGAGACAAATAATTTCACAGCACACCCACTTTTCTCATCTGAATTGATTGCTCAGAAATGTCACATTTACTTACTTTTATTATGATTATGGTCTTACTAGAGATGTTTGAAACATAGTGCATGTAACAAGCTAAAGAAGATTGAATGCATTAATGTTTCAAATTCATCAGAAAAAAAAAGTACACTTCATCTGAGTTTTACCCTTTGACCACCTGCATTAAAATGTTCACATTTTAGAATCGAAAGACCGATACCTCACTTGAAATCTGACAGTTTTAATGAGCTTTATGAGTTGTAATATTGGTTGGATAGAATATTGTTAAAGATGAAATAGCATTCATTTTACATTAATTTTCACTACCTTTGTACAAAATTTCACAGCACAATTGAACAGTTGTGACAGTAGACCAGTGTGCCATGGCACATGCTACAGGACACTAGCCACAAACTATAGCTCAGATTCTAAGGTTTGAAGGATTCAGTAAGCACAATACCAGGAAACAAGGTAAAAGATAAAAACAAAATAGTTTTATTAAACTAATAGGCAAAAAAGAAAAGAAGTAGGAAAACACCAATGCTTATGCCCCTTCAGCAGATGGGAACTGTCCAGTGAAACGAATGCAGGCACTGAGCATGGGGAGCGATGACTTGTGGCAGCAACACACAGCAGTTGCCCTGATAATGAAGTTCCAATAATTGAAAGCTAACTATCACTCTTTATACACCCAGCCAAAGAAAAAGCGGAGGGTGAGCAGGGGCTTGTGCTATCTGTTTCATTATCCACTTACTGGCTACATTTCCTGCAGGTGTCTTGTCTTCGGTTTTGCAATGCTGCCAATCCCTGTTTTTCTCCTGCATGTCTACAAGGTCACATGTTGGCTAGGACAAAATCAACTGTGCGCCTTCACAGGGTCAATTGGTCATGTCGGTTGATGGCGACACCACCTATCAGGTAAACTCTTCCATGAGGATTCTTTCTGTCTACAGCACATCAGTTGAAAACCGCTAGTCTAGGATGGAACAATGGCTGAACCGAACTAGAGGAGAGCCAATGCAGCATTTCACCCTGGCAGTTTCAGATGGCATTCTTCACTTTCTTTCTCTAAGAGGTGTGTCTTAAACAGCTGCCCTCCACCTGGAAAAAGTTTTTAAAGTAGCCTGTGATGCCCATGGTTCCTCTTTCAAAATAAAGACTAAAAAAGGCAAAGAAACTAACGAGTGGAATTCACAAAAATGGAGAGAGATTCTGACATCAGTAGCAGTAAGGTAGTTAAACTCCATTGCAAATCCCAGTATCTAACTTACCCATTCATTTAAAAAAAGAAAATCTGTCAGTTTTAGCACAACAATGTTGTCGTGTTGAATTTAAGCAGATGCCTCCTTATGGGAAAAAGTTTCTTTTATAAAGAGAGAGACTTTCAAGTAAATATTTCAGATCAGAAACTTAATACCGCTCATAATGGTGGGTTACCGACGTAACTGTCCTTCTAGATGGCTGCTCACATACATTCAGATACAGGTGTCTATGTGCCACAGTCCAGAAAACTCTTTATTTAGCCCTAGCCTGTCAGGCCAGGGTCAGTGGCCAATACCCCCTCCACAACCACTGCTATATATGTGACCCTGACCCTGACCCTCCCAGACCTTTCTTTTCGCCAGCTCTGGTTAGCGGGGACAATGAAAGGGATCTGAATGTATGTGAGCAGCCTCTCTCAAAGAAGGACGGTTACATTAGTAACCCACCATTCTTCTTCAAGTGCTGCTCACATCATTCAGTTACAGGTGACTGCTAGCTATACACAGGATGGAGGGTGGAGTTACAGTTTACCCACATTGAGTTGGACTCTGCCCAACTGAGTGTCCTCTCTCATTTGTTGGATGATAGTGTAGTGCATTGTGAAAGTATGCACCAACGACCATGTGGCTGCTCTGCAGATCTTCTGGATTAGGACCTGTACCCAAAAGGCCATAGAAACAGCCTGGGCTCTAGTCAAGTGGGCTCGGACCTTACCCATGAGGGGTGTAGCCGACCTCTTGTAGCAGTGTTTAATACAGTTTACTATGCATTTGGAAATGCACTCTGATGTTACTGGTTGTCCTCTTTTCTTCTCTGCAAGGGCAATAAAGAGTTGAGAGAAGTTGCAGAACGAGGGTGTACAGTCAATGTACGTCAGGAGCACTTGCCTAATGTCCAGCACTTGCCACTTCCTCTGGTTCTGTGTGACCTGAAGATCTGGGAAGAACACTGGTAGACAAATGTCCTGGTTCAGGTGGAATGGTGAGACCACTTTAGGAAGAAAAGCAGGGTGTGGGCACAGCAGCACCTTATCTGCAAAAAACCTTGTATATGGTGGCTCTGAAGAAAGGGCCCTTAACTCTGATACCCGCCTCACTGAAGTTATTGCTACCAGAAAGACTCCCTTCCACGATAGAACTAAGAAGGTGCAAGAGTCCAAGGGCTCATACAGGGGCTCCGTCAGATGCTGGAGCACCAGGTTAAAGTCCCATTGAGGAGTAGGAGCCCTAGGTTGTGCGTATATTCTACCAATACCCTTAGGAACCAAGACGTGGTAGGGTGGGAGAAGATTGGGAAACCTTCTACACTACTACGAAGGGCTGATATCACCACTAGGTGGACTTCTAGAGAGAAAGTTGATAAGCCCCTATCCCTAAGGGTTAAGAGGTAGTCTAGAACCGAATGGACAGGGGCTGACTCTGGCATGCGCCCACTAGCACTGGCCCACTGGGAGAAGAGCTTCCATTTAGACGAGTGGGTAGCTCTGGTCAAGGACCTTCTGCTACCCACTAGCATTTCCTTAACTCTGTTAGAGCAGAGTCTCTCAGAGGCATTCAACCATGAAGCTGCCAAGCAGTCAGGTGAAGCAACCTTGGGTTCGGATGTTGTAGCCTGCCCGAGTTCTGTGTCAGTTAGGTCCCCTTTGAATGGAAGGTGAACTGGGGCATCTATTGACAAGTCCCTCAGAATCAGGAGCCAGTGCTGTCTGGGCCAGTATGGAGCTATCAGGATCATGTTTGCTCTCTCCCTTTTTATTTTCAGGAGTACCCTGTAAATCAGAGGAATTGGGGGAAGGTGTACGTCAGTGGGTCACCCCAAGAGATTAGGATGGCATCTGAGATTGAGCCCTTCTCCTGACCTCTGATCAAGCAGAAGAGTCGACACTTCCTGTTCTGGCTAGTAGCAAACAGATCTATTTGTGGTGGGCCTCATCGGTCTATTAAGTGGGACAGCACCTCCTTGTGCAGCAACCATTCGTGATGTGATCAAAAAGTTCTGCTCAGTGAGTCTACCACACCATTTTCGATCCCCAGCAGCTGTGCGGCTATTGGAGTGAAGTCGTGTGCTGGAGTGAACTCCCACAGGTTGGTCTCCTCCACACAGAGAGCCAGTGAGTGGACTCTCCCATCGGTTCGTGTAGAACATGGCTGCTGTGTTGTCTGTAAGGCAGGGACAATCTGCAAGAGGGACACCATTGAGAACTTTATTCTCCTTAGATGTCTGTTCAGAGCCCTGAGGTCCAGGATGGGCCTCAAGTTGCCATCTGGCTTGGGAACGAGGAAGTATCTGGAGTAGAACCCCTTTTCCTGCTGACTCTTTGGGACCTTTTCTATGGTCCCCATGGAGAGCAGTTTTTCTTATTCTTTTTGTAACAGAAGGTCTAGTTCTGGGTTTCCGAGACATGGACAAGGGGGCGGTTTCCTGTCTCAGGGTATAGTTCTGAATTGGATTGAGTAACCTTTGGATATCATCTCCAGTGTCCAATGGCTGGTGGTGATTTTAACCCACTGAGGCAGGAAGCAGGCCAACCGAGTGCAGAACTGCAGGGGTTGAATTGTGGGATAGGGGCCCTTCAGCTGATTGTCAAAAATGTTGTTTTGGAGCAGCTGACTGGGAACTGCTGCTTCCTTGGCAGGAAGCTTGGGTTGAGGTTTGAGGCTTGGAGTCCTTGCCTGCATGGCTCCTTTCCCTCTCCAGGGCCCCATATGGGCGCTGTGACTTCTGGTAGGGTCTTTGGCGGGACCCTTGTGCGTAGTTCTGTTGCTGTGTCTGCTGAGGCTGCTGCTGAGTTAACTGAGGTCTGAACGTGTGCCTAGATTCTGGGGGCACATGCATACCCAGGGATTTTAAGGTGGCCCTAGAGTCCTTCATCCCATGCAGCTTAGAGAGTCTATGGACTCAGCAAACAGGGTTGGGCCCTCAATGGGGAGGTCCTGAATGGTTTGCTGCCTCTGTTGAGACAAACCGGGGCTCTGTAACCAGGCAGCCCGGCACATGTGCACTGCAGAGGCCATATCATGAGAGGCAGTGTCAGGTGCATCCCATGACACCATAAGAATGCCGCAGCCAATGAGAACCCCTTCCTCAACCAAGGTCTCAAAGTCCCTAACGTGTTCCCTAGGGATCACACCCCAAAATCTTTCTAGCGCTCCCCAGATGTTAAAGACATACCTTCCCATCAAGGCGTGATGGTTTGCTATGTGGAGCTGGAGGGCCAAGGTGAAGTAAACCTTCCTACTGAAGAGGTCAAGTTTCTTTGCCTCCTTGTTCTCAGTAGAACTGGGTTGGCCCTGCCACTCCCTCTGATTAACTGCATCCACCACGAGGGATCCAGGGTCAGGGTGGTTAAAAAGGAAGGAGAATTTATCTGTGGGGACATGGTATCTCCAGTCCACAACCTTGGACACTGGAGAAATAGAAGAGGAGTTTTGCCACTGTGCCTTTACAATGGAATATACCTCCTCATGCAGAGGCACTAAGATTTTTTCAGTGGGGCAGCTTCCCCCAAGTTGAAGAGGGGGCTGGACTACTCCTGGACAATCCCCAAGTCCAGATTCAAGTTTGCCACCATACACCTAAGGAGGTCCTGTTGAGTGCAGGGAGCATCCTTGTATGCCAAGGGCCTTTGATAAGCGGCTTCATCCAGCATTGAAGAAGAAATACGCGATCTACAGTGCCGTGTGGTACCAGAATTGGGTTTGTCATCCGAAGAGCCAAGGGTTTGAGGAGGTGACCGTGCTGAGTATCATGACGATGCCAGCTCATCCTCTGAGTGACAATTAAGCCAGCCGTTGGTCCATTTCTGGAAGGATCATGTGGTGGAAGTACAGGAAGCTCTAGGGTGAACACTAGCTTTACGCGAACCCCCTTCGCTTTGAGAGCCACTCTGAAGTCTGCTCTGTGTCCTCCACAGTGCCAACTGGGTGAGCCGGGGGGATGGGCTAGTCCCCAGATGATCTCTGGCATTGAGGGACAAGATACGTCGGCAACGAAGAGTTGGGGACCTCTTTCGATGTGTCTTTCCTGCAGGTTCCTCCCTGGTAGGAGCCGGTACCGGGGATAACGTGGACCTGCGTTGCCATGGCTTGTTGTCTGATGGCACTGAGGAGGTTGAAGATGATCTTGCTCTTCTTGAGCCCTGTGCACACGGTACCAAGGGCTCATGTGCCAGCGCTGGAGACAGGGAATAACCATTTGACAAACCCCCTCCGGCCCCAGGGTGGCAGAGGATTCCTCTGGTACCAGGGAGGCTGATAATGGGGCCGAGACCAGTGCCACCCCTACCATCAAGGGCCATTCCTTAGATGAAAGGGCCGGTTTACCTCTACACCATACTGCCCTGGGTGGTGCCAAGGGTGTCAGCTCCAATAACCCCGTCACTGCCATAAAAGCCTCCGGTGTTGAGGGGATGGGCACCAATTCCGTTCCCCGAGGTGGGGTGGACAGCAGGGAAATGGCACAGCACCAAGGCAGTTCCAGATTGGAGGCCAATCGTGGGTTTTTTAGCAATAGCCGGAGAGCAGTGCCAGGTCTTCTCCAGTACCGATCTGGCACACAGTACCAGCAAGTTTTTGAACTTGGCGGGCGCACCTAGAGCCAATAGTGCTGCTTGATCCTGGAGGAGGTTCTGGAGCCTTCGTTCTCTGTCCTCACGGGTTCTTCTTTTGAAGGACTTGCATATGGGGCAATTATATATGAGATGAGACTCACCTAGACAGGACAGGCACCTATCTTGGGGGTCGTTGATCGGAAACGCCTTGCAGCAAGCTGCGCAGGGTTTAAAACCCGGAATACTCAATCACGTAAAAATAACAAACCTAGGAAAAGACAGGCACTTGCTTAAAGCAAAGATGGGCTGTTCCAGTACCATTGCTGAGGATGGCAAGAAAGAACTGGTAGGGTCAGGGTCAGGGTCACATATATAGCTGCAGTCACAGCATGGAGGTGGCATTGGCCACTGACCCTGGCCTGACAGGCTAAGGCTAAAAGGTTTTCCAGATTACCATGCACTGCAGCACGTAGACACCTGTAACTGAATGATGAGAGTGGAGCTCAAAGAAGAACAATCTAATCCTTCCAAACCTATTTAACAGTAACCGTTGGAAAATGCAGACTTCACCATACACACAACAACAACAAAAATATGTTCACAGATGATCAAAGTTTACAGGGCAAAGTAAGAAAAAAAATGCTGCTTGAGAACTTAGTGTTTGATTTAAGGATATTTACTTAGTATGATTTGACATGTGATGTTGACAGTGTTGTACATGGTGTCAAGTTTTACATTTTGAATCTTCAGGCCTGCTATACGTTGATTATTGTATGACACACGCACTCTGTCTGGTGCGCACGTGCACGCGCACATGCACATGCACACAGCAAGACTCCAAGCCTGAAATTGACCAGGCTCCTAGCTGTTTGTGCTGGGGGCCTGCTCCTAGCCCCCACAGCCTGTGGCAAGGGGTTGGGGGCCAGATCAGGCTCTCAGCCCCTTGCTGTGGGTAGCAGGAGCCAGCTTCCAGCCCCCGTTGTGGGCTGCAAGGAGCTGGAGCCGACTCCCAGCCACTTGCCTGTGGCCCCAGAGCCACATCAGGCTCTGGGAGCCCAGTCGGAACCAGGGCCAGGGTGGCCCTGGGTATGCCTGCACAGTGTCCAGTACAGACCTACCCTGAAGCTTGTAGCAGTTATGACTTGCGGCAACTTGAATTGACTGTGACTGGGGAAGCCAGCAGCTCACGCAGGTCCAGCAGGAACAGTCTAGCCAGGACCAAGTGGAATCTTTATAGCTGCTTATGAAAAGGAGAGACCAAAATCTTTCCAATGAGATTCCTGACTGTTCAGAGTCATTACTGATCCCATGGTACTCTGGGCAGCTGTTATCCCTGGCATTCTGGCCAAATTCTAACTTGGGCAATTGTGAGAGACTTTTTTTTTTCCCCCAAGTCAAGGAGAAGGCAAATAATAATAATAAAATAGAAGCCTCCTAATGGGAGGCTGTAGGCGGAAAAGACACGTGGCAGTTTCCCAGTTTAACCCTTGGGAGCAGAAAGCTGAAAGCAGAGTGAAGTCTGCTCCTTAAACCAGATGCTCTCTGGTTTGAGAGAGTCAAAATTGCTCTTTATTCCTTTTCCCTCAGTGGAGGACTACTGCTAAGAACTTAATGCAGTGAATCAATATCCAAAAGCATGGCCCTTGGCAGCAACACCTACTTCTCTGCAGAAAAAAGTGGCAGACAAGGAAGCTGTGATCTTAATCCACTTCTTCCCATGCCAGCCATAACAGGCAGTCAAGTAAGCCACTTTAGCAGTAGTTGTTCACTTACTTCCACCTGACTGGGTGGGGGAGCAGAGGACGAAGAGAACTCCCATCCAATTCACTTCTACCCTTGTGTATAGAAATCCTGTTCCATGAGAGGTTCCCATGCTAACAAGACTCTTCCCCAAATCTCAGCATGCACCTCTCCACCCATACAGTACCCTATGATAGTACCTGAGCATCCTACAGCACAGCCAGTTATCTCCTACCCATTTTACAGATAAGGAAACTGAGGCACAGAGCTGTGTAGTGACTTGCCCAAGGTCAAACAGTCTATAGGAGAGCCAAGACTAGAACCAGAATCCCAAACCAGATTCTTAACCTCTGGTCAATCCTTCCTCTGATGTGCCCGTGTCATATTCTTCTAGTCATCTTGAACTCAGACTCAGATCAGTTTTGGCTGTTTTTCCAAAACCTGAGGACCAACGCCACAGCATTTTGACTTTGCAAAACTCTCAGCTGTATTTCTTCTGCCAAACCAAGATGCAGGGTCCATCCAAATCCAGGTTCCATTTAATGGGAATTACCACAATTCAGGGGCTTGCAACAGACTGAAAGGGACTGGTTGTGTCTCATTTCTTATCAGAGCTAGGTTATACCCCCCAAAAAATCTTCCTGTGCAACTTTTGACATGTCACTGAATCTGTCTGGGGTACCTGCTCCATCCTGTCATCTGTCAAATGGGCAAAATCTTCGCTATTTCCCACCCTTTGTCAGTATTGTACACACCACCTATAAAGTGTCAGGACAGGGACCGACTCCTGCTGTGCATATGCACAGCACCTTGCACAATGCAGCTCTGATCTCACTTGGGGTCTCTCGGTGCTACTGAAATACAAAATAATTGATATGGCAGTTCCTCTCTGCTCATCAGCCTCACTGTGTCTCTTTAGCCCAGGAGAATTCCTGTGTCTCCCCTTTACTAAGTCACCCTGCTCTTATTAGCTCCTCAGACAGACACAGATGTTAATGAGAAGTACAAGAATGTATACATCAAATCAAAAGAAACATGTCTGCAAACAGCCTCAGTCTGAACAGGTTCTTTGCAGAGCTGTCTGTCACTGTTCTACAGTGACGCTAATGAGTTCCAGGTTTGCCTTTGAAAGTTTAGAATGCTACAAAGCAAGGCCAGCTTTTTGGTGAAAGGAGTAAAAATAGCCAAGAGGCTCCTGGGAACAAGACATGACCATGCCTGCATGCCAAGTTCCTCAGAAATGCATGAGAGTGCATAGGTCATTTTCCTAACAGGTATACCAAGTTGGGCCAGGGAGTTAGTGGCTACTAGGGTTGGGGATGTCCAATAAATGACTATTGCAGTGGCTTTCAACCATTGTGCCATGCAACCCCTGAAGCGTGCCATGAAATCTTCCTGGGAGCTGGAGTCATTTTCAATCTCCGACCCTGCGCAGCCCAGTCATGTGAGCTGCACAAGATGAGACATGTACAATGCTGCTCCTATACCTTGTTGGCAGAGGTGAGTTTGTGTGACCTCTTTCCCCAACAACACCCCCCCCCAAATTGGCCCACCGCCAGTCCCACCACTGGCCTTGATGGAGTCCCTGTCAGAGACTAGGCATGGGGTCCAGCAGTGAGCTCTAGTGAGGCTGGCAGCAGGGCCAGTGGCAGGCCCAGGAGGCTGGCAGGGGCCCCAATGAGGTCAACAGCAGGGCCAACATGCCAACAAGGGGCCCCAGTGGGGCCACGAAGCCAGCGGGGGGTGGGAGTGGTGAGAGTTGCCTGGGGGTGCCACAAGTGGCACAAGCTGCTGGGAAGGACAGGGGTGTGGGGGAAAGAGGGCACCCCAGGCGGAGTGAGCTACCTGGGGTTGCTGGGAAAAGGAGAGTGTTGGGGGGAGAGGGTACTCTGGGTGGCACAAGCTACCTGGGGCTGCTAGGGGGAGCAGGGTGTCAGAGGAAAGATGGCATCGCAGGCAGCACAAACTGCCTGGGGAAGGAGGGCTGTCAAGGGAAAGGGAGCACCACGGGGATCATCTGCTGCTGGGGGAAGGGGGCGTACCGTGGGTGGGCTGGGAAGCCATGGGGCAGGGCTGTAACTAAGGCTTCTGGCACTCAGGGCAAGCAGCCCCCAAGGCACCCCCCCTGACCTGGACCCCAATCTGTCCCAGTGGCAGGGAGCCAGATCCAGCTCCAGTCTCCTGGTCAGGCAGGCGCCTTCCTCACCTCTGGCCAAAGCGCAGCCAGGGCCAGGCAGGGGATGCCTTCCCCGCTGTGCTAGCCAAAGTGCAGCCAGCGCTGAGCAGGTGCCTCCCCCACCAGCCGAGCTGGCTTCTGAACAAGCCAAGTCCCCTTCAGCCCAACCACCAGCTTTCCAGGTCCCCAGGGACAGCCCTTACCTGGCCGCGGCAGCTCACAAGAGGAAGCTGGAGCTGCTGCTGGCTGTGTGGTGCGGTTCCCCACCACCACCTGACCTAGCATGCTGGGGGCAGGGAGGGAGACGACCCCCCCCCTCCAGCCACAGCCTAGCTCTGGGAGGAATGTGCCTTCAGCAAAAGAATTTTCCTCTTCAGGGTCAAGTAGGGTCTGTGGGTGCCCATTAAAATTCCACGCCTGGGGCTTTGCCCCATTTGCTCCACCATAGTCATGGCCCTGCATTGGGGCCCCTAGGGAGGCAGACTTCATGGGTAGCACAAGGTGCAGGAGGAGCCACAGGTGGTACAAGATGCTGAGAAGGGGGGCACCAGGAACCCTGGGTGTAGGGTAACCAGATACCAAAGCATGGAAAGGACAAGGAAGTATGAAAAGGAGAACGTTGGAAGACACATGGAGAAAATGTAGTATTAGTGTAATATGCTTCTGCTTTTAGGGGGCCCTGCAACGCTTCCCCCCAGAACACCCAATTTTTGGGTGTTCCAGCATACGTTAACCCCTGTAAGTAAAGAGTCAGACAAACTCATGTATTTTTAAAATGCCTGCTGGACAGAGGAAGTGCTGGTAAAAAGGAGTACATGTCGTCCTTTTGCCTGACATCTCGTAACACTACCCAGGTTAGATGCTGGAGCAAGGAGAGAACTGTTTCCCTGCTCTTTCGTGCTCCCCGGGCACTGCCTTGCTCTGCCCCCCCAGACACCCCTGTTCTCCCTTCCCCTTTCCTGTCTTGTCACCTCTGACCTGCTCCCCACACTCACTCCTGCCCTACTCTGCTCCCAATACTCTCTCCTACTACCCCACATAGCCACTCCTATGCTCCTGTACCCTCTCTTGCCACCTATGCTTTTACAAACTTTTGCAGAACCAACTGAGTTTATAATTGGTGTTTATTTGCATTATTAAGCATTTGATCCTTCATCATCTTGTTGTATGCACTCTGTCGCCAATCTCTCTATTAGGACTGCAACCATAGTAAGTGTGATGTTTATGAGCAATATATTCAGCTGAAAAAAGTGGATGTGCCTTGGAATTGCCTGTCTCCTTGAAGTGTACCATGGTACTGAAAAGGTTGGGAATCACCAGGCTACAGTCCAGTTAGAAACAAGTTTCTCTGCAACTTCGATGACATTCTTCACTATCCCACCAGCACAACTAACAGATTACAGCCTTGGCTTGGAAGCCAGATCTTAT
The DNA here is from genome assembly GCA_007922195.1 of Podocnemis expansa. Lineage (NCBI taxonomy): Eukaryota > Metazoa > Chordata > Testudines > Podocnemididae > Podocnemis > Podocnemis expansa. The sequence continues at coordinate 44,905,155 of ML681963.1, forward strand.
TTCAGAGAAAAAAAACAAATTTGTCACTTTCGACAACCAATCAACGGAGTCTTGCCCTTTATGGAAAAGAAGTTCCAGGGATCTGATTAGAATCCAGTTCCCATTCTTTGCTGTTTCTGACCCACCATGTGGAATGCAGTAAGGAATTTTATCAGTGCTGTGGACCTAGAGTTAATCACAAATTAATTTTTTTAGAGCAAGAGTTGGGGTTTTTTTGAGGGGTTTCTTTTTTGAAAGTGGTTGGTGATTTTTGGGTGCCCAACTTGACTCCGCACAGGGATTTTTCAGGAGTTGCTGAGCACTCACCCTCTTAAAGGGCTCTGGTTTTTTGTTTTTGTTTTTGTTTTTTTTTAAGCCGCCTCATGCTCCAAAACCATTACTCATACATATGCACAAGAAAAAGAAAAAAGAAAAAAAGAAAAATGTTGGTCTCATTCCCCAGGGGTTTTTCATGGATTTCAAGGTCAGAATCACATGACAATGTAGTGAATCTGACCATCTGTACAATGCAGGCCACAGAACCTTACCCACCGACTCCTGCAATAGACCCCCCTCCCCAACCTATGATTGAGTCACTGAAGCCCTCAAATCGTGGTTTAAAGACTTCAAGGTACAGAGAAAGCACCACCATGCCCCACACTGTAGGGGAAAATGAAACCCCCTGTCCATCGGGCCCCCCCCCCCCCCCCACAATACGACTAATCCCTGAGCATGTGGGTAAGACTCACCAGCCAGATGTGCAAGAAAGAACTTTGCACCAGCTGAGATCCCACACCATCTAACCTCTCTACAGGTTATTAGCATATCTACAACCAGAAGCCAAAGATCAGTCAATTGCCAAACTAGGCTGTCCCTCACACCATCCTCTGCACAAATGTATCAAGCTCAGTTCTGAAGCCAGCTAGGTTTCAATCCCCACTGCTTCCATTGGAAGCAGATTCCAGAATGTCACTCCTCTGACAGATAGAAATCTGCATCCAATTTCAAGTCTAAAGTTCCTGATGGCCAGTTTATATCCATTAGTTATTGTGTCCACACTGGTACTGAAATTTCATCTTCCTTAAACATGGGGGACCAGAATTTCACACGGTATTCCAGATGAGGTCTTACCAACTAATTCATAATTAAACAAACACTTAATAGTAACTTCTTTAGAACTCTTTTGGGGTCATCACCATTACACGTTGACAGCACTGCTCCATAAAGGAAGAGGATCAGGGGATGAAGGGGCTGCATCTGTTGTATTCGGAAAATGAAAAACTAGCAGGATCTTATTCAGGGGACAAGACAATATGCCACATTCATTATCAGAAAAACACAAGTCTGTTTATAGCTGATGTCTAGTACACCCCCCCCCCCGATGTTCTGCTATTGGTCGTGTTTAGTTACTGGTCCTGATTGTTGCTTGTGATCGTAGCTTGAGTCCATGGCTGGTGTTCACAGCTCACAGTGGCCACTTGGTCAGGCATAAGGAAGAGTGGGGGCTCTGTCTGGCACACAGGTGTGCACTGACATTCTTGGATGCTGTGCAGAACATCTCCCAAAGCTATGCAGTCTCACCCATTTTTATAACTTTCTGTCCATGGATGTTGTGTCCACATCTGCTTCACAGTCCTGTAAGACAAGGGTAGGCAACCTCTTGCACATGTGCCAACAGTGGCATGAGAGCCCATTTGGAGTGGCACATGGCACCCTCTGCAGTGCCACAGAAAATGTGGCTCCTGCCACTGAAAGCCACTCCAGACAGCTTCTTTGAGGGGCAGCTGGGGCATGGAGGCTCCCCACCATGCCCATGTTTCAGGCATGGTGCGGAAAGAAGATGCTTGGAACGGCTTCTCTCCATGCTGTGCAGCCATCAAGAAGCCATTCTGGGTAGCTGCTTTCCTCAGCATGCCTAGGGACCCCAAGCCAAGAGAGACTGCTCCAGGCAGCTTCTTTCCATGGCATCCCTGAGGACCTCTGTCCCCAAGCATGCTGCCAAGAGGAGCCACTGCAGGCAGCTTCTTCCTGCAAATGGCTCCTTTCAGCAGCATGCCATGGAAGCACCCCTTCTGCCCCCCAAACTCCAGCCATGGCTGCCACCAAATTTTCAGGCAGCCACCGCTTTTATTTCTGTTGAGGGAGCCACTGGCGCTGGCTGATGGTGGAGGAGGAGGAAGAGCTGGCACAGAGGTCAGTAAAGGTTGCTGACACCTACTGTAAGACCATGAGTTATCAGTTAATGGCAGATGTGACTCTGATCTTGTTCTTGGTGGGCCTTTTATCTCTTTCCAAAAGGGATAGCCGTGTTAGTCTAGTCCAGCAAAAATAAAAAGCACCAAGAAGTCGTTCACACATCCAGACTAAGTTCACACATCTAAACAAAGTTTCAGCAAAACTTAGGCTGAGCAATTCAAAATGGAGTTTTGGTTACAATATGGAATTACAAGTGAATGAATGAGCACTATTTTTATCAATGAGTAACAGGCATTATTCCAGATAGGAATGCTAGTTGGAAGCAATTCTATGGTATAAATTCATGATTAGTGCTAAACATGCACTCAAATGACAGTGGAGGTGGTGTCATCTGACCAGACTGGAGTTGGGAATGGGGATTCAACTCACAGGAAGGCAAGCTGCCTTGACTCAGAAGCCAACAGAGCAGGACCGTAACCAAGGTGGGGTGAACAGGGCAAAGCCCCACGTGCCAAATTTTAGAGGGTGCCGGCTAGGCACAGGCTTCTGGCCAGCAGGGAGCTGCCCCAGCCAGGCTGGGAATTTTTAAATCTCCCACCTTGAGCATGCTCAGGGTGGGAAGAGCAGCCTGTGGAGCAGCCGCTCGGCTGGCCAGGTAAGGGGGCCCTGGATGGGGTGGGGATCAGCTTGGGAACATGCAGCTGCTGCAGAAAGGGAGCAGCAAGAGCCGGCAGCAGGGTGGGCAGGGTCAGGCCAGCTGGGGCTGGAGGACTGGGACAGCCAGTGGGCAACCAGGGAAGGTGCCCCCTGGAAAACCAGCAGCAGGGCAGGGGAGAACTGGATCCATCCCTAGCCACTGCAGCAAGACGGCAGGGAGCCCCAGCTGCCACCAGAAGGCAGCTGGAGACAGATATGGCTCCTCGCCACCTGCTGGCAGCAGCTGGGGCCAGATTGCACCCCGAGCTGGATCTGGCCCGGGGCGGGGGGGGGGCGCTTTTCAGGGTGCTTGCCCTGGGCACCAAAATCTATAGTTACAGCCCTGAAGCAGAGTGCCAGAATCTGAGCTCAGACATGAGACTGCAGGTCACCTGACTGAGCCTTGCATACCCCATTCCTGGAGTTTTCACCATGTTCATATGCCAGATACATATCACCTGAAGTATGGGTGGATTTTGGAGCTTGATCCAAAGATCCAGCTCCTCCCCGTTGCCCCCATCCAATCCAACTCCTGCTCCAGGGTTAGATCTTGCTGCTGGCGGTGGCCTTGAGTCCCAGCTGGAGCCCATTCCTGCCGCAGATGGCAGGCTAGTCCCCTGCCAGGGCCTGACCCCGCGTCCTGGGTCCCAGGAGGGGCCCCCTCTGGGAGCCCTGGGCATTGGCCAGTGCCCTCCTGCCTCGGCAGGGAGGCAGAGAGTGGCCAATCCTAAACTCCACCCCGAGGAAAAAAAACACCAGCAGCTTCTTCACAGCAGGACAGGACATTACAAAAGGTTTCAAAGCTCCTCTGCCAAAAGATCAATGCTCTACTTGCAGCAGGGAAGCACTTGGCACAGTCTGTGACTAACACAGAGCAAGAATGTATTTGCCCAACAGAAGGTGCCAGTCTTGTATGAGTATTTGCAGAAGCAGGAAGAGACTGGTGCTGTTGAGATCACGGGATCATTTTGTAGACATGCAAGCAGCTGTCAAGAGGGTAAGAGTCAGACATGTACCAAAGCTGCTGAAACCTATCAGAGAGAACAGGAGGGTAGAACTACTGCAGTTGACTAGACTGCGAGTTGCAGTACTCCTGGGGAACTGCAGGGAGAACTCAACACGGCCACACATTTTACCGTGGTCTGTTACGATGCCAAAGGTCATAGTCAGAAGCACAGTTCCTCCCAACTTGGAGCCCTCTTCATTCTGTAGCATTAAGGCAAGGTCAAGCAGCATGCATGTGACTGTCGCATCACCCTTGTCATAATCCCTCTCCACACACAGCTGGGTGACACAGCCCTGTCCATTTTAGCCTCCTTACTAGAGGAAGTCACAGTGCTCATCAGAACTGGAGAGGAAGCCCAGGTCTGGGAGTTGCCATGTTGGCTTGAAAGGAACATGCAGGGAAAGCTCAAGGAATGCTGTGTCCCCTCTAGTAGCTGATCCACATAAAGGATAGCAGCCTACTGCTGCAACCAGCTAATGGAGTTGCCCCTTTACCTCAAAACGGCGGACAGCTCAGTTATGATGCTGGAGGCAGGGCCATCAGTAGGGCAGGGCAACTGAGGCTTTGCCCCAAGCACTGTATTGAGTGGCTCCATTTGACTGCTCAATTGAGGGGCGCACGTTCTGTGCTGCTCGCTCCAGGCACTCCCTGAGTGCCAAAATACCTAGTTCCAGCGCCGGCTGGGGTCCAAGGTTGTAACCCCACTAACAATCTATGCGCTTGCACTGCCACCCCTGCCCTGCTGATTTGCAGAGATATTCTGTGCCCAAGGCCGTCTGTCATCTGAGAGGCTACAAGTCAGTCAGAAGTAACAGGGCTGATTGATGCAGAAGTCACCAGAGCCTGGAGGAAGGTCTGGGGTTGTATTTTACAAGCGGGCATTCAAATAGTCTAGTTTGGCCACCCTCCTGTTTTAAAAATTCAAGGCTCTAGCTCCTTCTGCCACCATTAAAATGTGCCCCTAAATATGTTAAAATTATTTTCTTTCAAAATATACCTAGCTTTTCCCTTCCCCTTTCTCCCTTTGCCACAGCCTGTTACAGAGTCCGCTGAGCTCCCACAATAATTAAGACCAAACAGAAATCAAAGACTTCACAGGCAGGACAGGTTTCTAACGAGCCAAAATTAATTGATTAGCCTCGACACTTCAAACAGAATGGAAATTTTGTTCCTTTTAATGCCTTGCTTCCCAGGGTGAATCAACAGACCTGGTTCAGCTCCAACTCCATCACAAAATGGTCTGCAGCAGCTCCCAGAACTCGTGGAGGGCAGAACTGTTTGATGAGGCGTTACTTCTTGCCAGCTCCTTCCAACACAAAATATTTGCACTTTGGTGGGGAGTGGAGTTGGGGATGTTCCTATCCTCCTGGGCTCTTCTGATGAGCAGGACAGCACACTGCACATCAGGGTGCCAAATTTGTCCTTTAATATTAACAAGGGTTTGGAAACTTTGGGCCAGCCCTCCTCATCCACAAAACACTTTGTACACTTCAAAGGGACTGAGCAAATTATGAGCTATTCATGACTCCCTACACTGCAGCGCTGGCCTTTGCCGCATTCTAATTAAGCTCAGGAGACAAGAAAATCTCTCCTCCCTTTCCCCCAACTCGGGCCGTAAAGAGGGTAGGAGACAGTGCAGGGCTTACAGCTGATCCAGCCCACAAAAAGTCAAGAGATCTGTCCCCACCCAGTTTTCCTGGCATACTGGCACTTTCCTAAGGCAGCCAGTGCTGGAGCAACAACCATGCCGACCCCTCAATGGGTGCAGGCTGGATTAGAAAAGAGGGGTGAAGACAGGCCTTCTTTAGAAAGCACTGTGAGATTGGTGCTGATGACTGCTCCATAACAGCTGGTGATTTAAAACTAGTTGTCCTCACTAACTTCTAACACCCCTTCATAGGATGCAGCCACACCGGAGCTGGAAGAGTAGACAGTCCGCACCCACGTGATCTCCCACTGAAGCCAGCATGCTCAAACTAGCACAGCCGAAGCCAGAGTGAGGAGCAAGAGGCCTGTGCAGAGCTGGAAATTACAACCTCGACTTAAGCACAGGCTTACCTCATGTGACCACATGAACACCCAGGAGCGGGCAGGGGTTGAGCAAACCCAACATGACCGTCTGACTGAGTTGGGGCTGTTTCTGTATATGGATCCCAATGCCCCAATTCTAACCATTTTGTCTGCTCTGCACAATGGACGTCACATTTGTCCGTTCAACATTCATCATGCTGCAGTCGAGGTTGTGTGTTCCAGTCAGATTGCCAACAGAATGCAAGCAGGATAATAGCTACCAGGGGTTCTTAAGAGAGGCCGAGGGACACAGGCAGAGACTGGGGTTCTCTGTCACCTACCCATGCTGCCTAGCATCACGCAGTCACCCTAAGACCTGGAACAAATGAGTGGTAATGGACCGAGAGGCTTCTTTCACATCCAGAATGCCAGCTTCTAAGCCAGACCAGGTCAGTTGGAACTTCCCAGCATTTTCATGTGCTGGTAGGCTTGGGGTCACATAAAGCAAGTTTGTGGGGTCTCAGCCCAGCTCCCTTGTGGCTAATCAAGGCTATTACAGAGTTAAACTAAGGAGCAGAGTCTGTTAGCAGGAACCCGGAGATGAAGGTGCTTTGTTCAGTGGGCTTGGGGCAGAGTAAAGGTATCACAAGCACCTAACACTAGGTGATTCCACAGGCCAAGCACACCACCGCCACCTGCAGATTATACCACTACAGGTGCCAGTATTACTGTGTCCTGATTGCTAGTGGTAAACAGCAGCGCTACACCAGCACCGATACCAAAGGCATGTAAAGGAGAGACCACCTCATCTGTTCAGCCCTGCCAAGGAGCTGCAAGTGGCCAGAGAGATCCCCCCCACATTCCCACTGTGGGGAGTGGAAGAGAAGATCACAGGCTGGCACAGGTAGCAGGATGAGCTATGAATTAATGGTTTTAGAGCCAGTCACTTTGCTGCGTTAATAAGCATTTAAGTAACATATGAGAAATCGGGACTTGTTGAGGCCACTTGAAACATCACAACCAGCAAAGAAGCTATGGGACCTCAGCACTCATGCTGAAGGAGAAGCTGTTTGTAGTACAGGGACTCTGACACCCAGTAAATGTATTCTGAGATCATTCAGCAGAGAGGAATTGTGCACTCTCTGTCCTCTCTCTTTTCTAGACCACAGTACAGCATTATTCTCAGCACCAGGCCCCATTTGAGCCATCGGATGAACTGGTGGTCACACTGTTGATTCTGGCAATGATGCTGACACATCTGAGCCTTGGAAGGCACAGGTGGCCATTGGATGGTTCACATTTCAAGCATCTTAGTGCTCCCCCCATTTTTTTTTTCCTGCTGCCACAACCAGCTAGAGATGGGATTGGATCCTGTCACAGCTGGCCAAGGCCTGCTTTTTAGCTCCATGAAAAATTTACATGGAGATCGTAGGCATCAGTCACCACTAAAACAATACAGCCCAGAAGTCAGTCTGAAGGAAAGTTCCAGAGTGAATTTGCACCCACAACAGCCTAGTTCTCCAGGGCGGCGCTCTGCCAGAGCTCAAACAAGACCTGCCAACAGAAAATTGGGTACTGGAGCCATGGAAAGGAGGCTGAGCTGAGAGCCAGGACACTTGGGTTCTGCTTCCAGCTCTCAGGCAGAGGGTGATCTAGGGATGAAAACAGGGGACCACCACAGATAGATCACTTGCGTTCTATTCTCGGGTGCCCTACCGACCGACTGTGCTGACCCCCAAAGAAGAGAGGGAACAGCAGCAAGTTCTCACTCCTTCAGGAAAAAAAAGTGCTTCTAAGAACAGGTGTCAGCAAAGCCAGACACACTGCACTACAGCCTTTCCTCACTCCCCAGAAGGCTACAGTCCTCCAATGGGTCACTGCCCCACTACATTGCCCACGTCACCAGGGAATCACTGAAGGCAGCACCCACACGAGCCCAGCCTGTTGCCAGCAGCTTCCTGCAGCACAGTCAGTTGTCCATGAACGACAGATCTGAGCCAGGAATCCCAGAGTGACAGGAAGACTGTTCAAGAGGCTCAGAGCAGGGCTGGCTGACTGCCCCGGGCCACACTTTGAGTCCAGGGGCACTCAGGTGGCTGGGAGCTCCCAGTCCTCACCAGCATGCCTTGCTGTGCTTGCACAGAAGGGCCTGGCTCACTGGAGCCGCTGAGTGCTGCTGCCACTGCAGTGGTTTCAAATCGTAAGAAAAAGCAGTTTCATTCCAAACCAGCCACCACCACCCATCCACTCCCACTCCGCAAAATGTTTACTTCCTCCCCAGTCTGTCTTTTTGAGCTGAGAGAGTTTCACCCAAAACGTTTTCCGTCAGCTCTACTGAGCAAGGGGCCCCTCCACCAATGGTGGATAAAATTCAGCCGGTACACACCTGTATCTCCATGCCACCCTGGCTGAGGCCAAATTCTGTTCCTTCCTCCCCTTCCAGAACTAGAATGGCCCTGCCACAGCAAGGGAAGTGCTGTCCCAAATGCTTCTCACCACCATCTCCATCTAGCAAATCCAGGAGATACCCACCTTGTGGCGTCCCATGCAGAGTGACTCTCTGGTCTACCATCTCAGACCCCATGGCTCCCTCCCCAACTTGTTCTAATCCTTCCACTGGCTTCTCTTCAACTCCCACATCAAACCTTTGCACATTCCATGCCCAGACCCAGCTCCCTCTGGACAATTCCTCCCTATGTCCTCTTCCATACTGCTCTCTACCTTGGACTGTCTCATCTTTCCTCAGGGGCAGAGATCCTTCTTGCAGTCAAGCCCCTCCTGGCAACAGAAGTCCTTGTTAATCACGATTAGAGCATCTGCCTTAGCAAGCTCCTCACAGTAGGGACCATTAACCTCTACACCTGTGCATTAGTGGGAAATAAAGCAGCAAATGGCATCTCTGGTTGGTTTTTTGTTTGTTTGCTTTTGTATTTTAATTGCATTCAGTGACAAAAAATGAAAATCCCAGCTCACGCCAGTTAACAAATGTTTGTTTCAAAGCATCTCACAGTAAGAAAAAAAAATCTAAACATTTTTCCCTCTTTGAAAAATTGTTCCATCTGCACCATGGGGACAACTGCAGTGCCGTACTTCACAGGCATGCCAGGAACAGAAGCTGAGAATTAAAGACCGAAATACTGAGATGAAGGCCGCCCAAGCAGCCTGAATACTTAGGAGTTGCAACAAACTGAATGGTCCAATTGACTGTCTATATCTCAGCATTAGGATACTGGTTGGGGGTGAGTGAGGTACCTAGAGGACAGCCACAGAACAGAAGAGATAGTAACCCTTCGTCTCTTTGAAGAGTTAGAAAAAATGATGGAGATACTACAGTGAACTGTAGAGAAAGATCAGAACAATTTTTTTTAAAAAGTCTCTCATTTTTAAATTATCAAAAACAGTGGAATGCTTCACACCCACCCTTAGGTTTTAAATACACTATGGACAGCTCAGAAAAGAAACTCACTGGTCTCTTAAGACAGCTCCAGGAGCACACCTTTGTAATATACAGCAAAGGTCAGAAAAGAAAGTTGGATGCATTGGATAATGATGCCTGCCATCTCTGTAGGGTTAATATTATATAGACACCTTTTTCCTTCAAAGTATAGATCAGTCACTAACAGAGGTAGCTTAGCTTCCCTTATGGACAGCTTAATCCACAATCGTCCCTCAGCCAGGACCACTGAGGACTATAGGCCTGGAGAGCACAAGGGAGGTCTTCAGGATTTGGCACCAGGGAACAAACCCACATTGGAGCCAGATCCCAAAGCAGGCTAAGCTCTTTCACCACTGGGTAATTCACATTGCTAGCCAGCCCAGCTTGCAGAAGGAGGTTTTGCTGAATATCATGTAAGCCAGGGAGTCAACAGCCAAAACTCCAGTCAGCTGTGTTACAATGGAGGGTGGGTCTCTCACATACGCATGTCATTGGTCACAGCTCCCCAACAACACCAGCAGCCCAAAAGACACACAAGCCTGAGGGGACAGGGCGTTCATGAAGAGGTCAGGCCCATCCGAGGATGACAGAAGCACGTTCCCTTCACCCACTCCGTACTATCCAAACATTATCATTAGCAGAAAAATTCTCCCCATTCTAATGTGGCTCACTTGATGATCTAGGGAAAAGCGATTCATAAGATGCCCTGCTGAGGAGCTAATGAAGCAGAAAGAGGATGGTCCTTGAACAAAGACTGCCTGAAGCATCTCATTGTGAGACTCCATGCGAGACAACAGCTGATTCAGAGTTGCTTCCCCAATGCCCATTTCCTTATTCTAGCTGTTTAGCCATTCCACCTTCCTAAAGGTACCCCCATTAAGGGCCAAGCATTAGCTGTTTTTCTGATGCAATCCTGTTATTTACAGAGAACATCCAAAGTCCTGTTCCCCAAACACAGCATGGGACTATTTCTTTGCTCATGGTTCCAAGCCCCATTTCAGCCAGCAAGACACTTAGCCCAAAAACTCGCTCTAGGCTTCCCTTGGGGCCATGCATCTCCCAGTGCTGCTTCTGTTTGTACTTTTGGCTTTCTGGGGATTCTTTCCGTTTCTCTGCTGTTTCCATAGGGACAGAGACACCTCCTCTAAGCAATCACCAAAGCCTTTGCTGTCACATGCCTTGTTTTGGACAGTGACATTTGCCTGTGTTTTCAGTGGAGGTTACTATTGTTTCAGTTACCTGGTTCCAGACAGGATCTTGATTGTTTCTCCTATCTATAAAGAAGAGCAGCTGTTAGCCTCTATGGCTGCAAAGCCTGAAGCTGAGATCCATGCAATCAACAGGAACCTCGCCCACTGGAGATGGCAAACAGCTACTTCAAGCAGTATGTTCCCCATTCATTGCAAGTTACTGGTGCAGATTGCCACTTGGACTCTCCTCTCACTGTCTGCACAATCACTTACAGACCTGGTAATTAGAAGCCAGCTAAACCCAGGCCTCAGAAATGCCAGCCTTGCTTCTGGCAGCCAGGGTCATGTTATCCAAAGACAGATACAAGCTTGGACCAAAAGGTTTCATTTCCTGGCTGTCAGGAAGCATCTGTGACAAGCCATGAATTGCTGTGTGTTTGGAAAGGACAGCACTTTGAAAAGGCCATGACAGATCTGAATACTGTTCTTGTGTTTCCCTACTGGTCAGCTTTGGACAATCACAGATTTCCTGCTCCCAAGAGGCTTAATCCTTCAATCAGCAAAGGAGGGGGACCCACACTAGCAGTGGATTGAGCCTTGTAGTAACTGCTTTCCCCAGACGTGGCACCCATGCCCAGATGCACAAAAGGTGCCTAACTCCCACAGTTCACTAAGCTAATAGGAGTTCGGTGGCTAAACCCCTTGAAGATGGCCCAAATCATACTCACATACTCCAGGCACCATAACCCACACAGTCTCAGCTCTTTAACATTTCCTCCTCTCTTACAAAAAGTCTGTTTGCATACAGAAACGTGAGACCATTCAGTGGAATTCACTTAGCAGAGGCATGCAAAATTTCAAGGACCCGCAGCATATCAAGTTAAAGTTCTGCTCCAAACAAGCACTTGCACAAGGGGAAATTTTCATTTACAGGTTTACCAGTAGCATTAAAGTAGTGACTCAGGACCTTCTATTTCAGCTGGGATCTCCTTGTGCCAGGCAGCACATGGTCAGGTGGTCAGAGCATGTCTTTGCTCCAATGAGTCTAAACAAACAGAAGAGGGACAATGTCAGAGGGGAAACTGAGGCACAGAGAAGGGAAACGACTTGACCAAAGCCACGCAGGTGGTCAATGACAGAGCTGGGAATACAAGAAAGGTCTCCCAACTGCTACTACAGCATTCTTCCATGCTCCACTATACAGCAACATCAGTATCTTGAGCTCCAGGATATTTATGATTAGAATTGAAGGAGTGACATGGCACAATCAGAGCAAAGGACCGGGCATTTGCCACCAACTCCCTCTTCCCTATCTGCACAACAAGGACATGACTCCCTCCATCACAAACACGTAGGGGCAGGACCCATTTCTACCTATTTGTGCTAAGTGCTGTATATGCAACGGGGCTATTATCTCATTCGAGTCTCTCCATGCCACAGCAACAACAAATGGGAAGCATTAACACAGCACACTTTGGTGGGGTCTATTTAAAAGGCAAACTCTGCCTGTTGCAGGTTTGCTCCCCACACAAATGATCCCACTGCCCACATGCTTTGAACCTTGTTTATTCCTCCTGCCCCTTCCCAGCATCAGCCTTGAACAAGCAACACCAAAAGAACTCTTCCAGCAAGGAAACGTTACAGCCAGGGGCCCATTAGACATGGAAAGCAGAATGCAGACTGACTTTTAAGCAGCAGAGCGCTAACTTATGAGCTGTGAAAGCACAGCAGCAAGGAGCAGATAGTGGGATCCTGTTTAATGAGGCTCCAAGGGTCTTTGGTTGAGATCAACGCTATGGTGGTAGACTGGCCTGGCACCTGGGCAGCAGTTTTGCTAGCGGCACTGATGTGCCAAGTCTATCTCTGATGTAACATATGGGCGAAAAGTGAGTTTGCACAAGGGATGGTTTCAGCCCCAGGTTTTGACTGTTCTGGGGCCTATGAATGTGCCAAGCAAGGGGTCTCCTCAGAGTCAACAGGGCCTGGCCAGTCACAGCAGACACAGAACTAGGAGGTCTACTGTCCCATCCTGTTTTTGAGCAGTCTCTTGGGAGCCTAGTGCATTACCCTTGCTGACACACCATGATCCTCCAATAAAGGCCTGACCCCAGGTCCCTGAAGTCAATGGGTGTCTTGCCATTGACTTGGCTCCAGCCCTTGGACAGCAACTTATAACAGCAGCCCCACAGGGTTGAACACAGTACCTCATCTCTGACAGTGACTGGGTGTCCAATACTCTGTTCTCCTTCTTCCTTCTAAAGCAATTTATCGAATGACCTCTTCTGGGATATCCAGTACCAGTTTTTGGCAGCCTCCTTCCTCCCTGCTCTGGGATCTGCTGGGACAGAGCATCCAGCCTGGCGGCAGGGTAGGCAAGACCAGTGCTCAGGTTGGGTGATGCTGAATTTCTAGAGGGTGGTGGGGTCCCCCTTAGTCTGCAACCCCTAAAGCCCCTGCACTAAACTTGCCCTGCTCTCTTTATCAGTGGGAGGAAGTTTTCTGTGTCACCTTGATCTCACTGCTGGAAGGAAGACTAGACCAGGAGGGAAGCAACTTGCAGATTCCTGCCAGCAGACAGACCTCTCCCCCAGTAGACCCAAGGCCAGTTCAGTTCACTGGTTTGGTTAGCCCTGTTGACCAAGAACAGGGATCCCCATCGCATTATCATCAAGTTAGCTAATGGAGGAGTCAGATTCCCAAGGCAAAATCCTGGCTCCATTGAAACCAGTGGCAGGCAGCACTCCACTGGTTTCAACAGGCCAGGATTTCTCCCCAAAAAATTAAGGCCAGACAAGACCAGACCACTATCAACCATCTGGACTGACCTTCCACACGGCACGGGCCATAGGACTCTGTGTCCTGAAGCCTCCTTGGACAGCAAAATTGGGAAAGTCAACACAGCTAGAAAAGTACCAGCTTTCCCCATCAGCATTCATCCCATGAAGCAACCCAATTCCTCAGCAAAATGACAAGCATATTATGTTCTCCTAGTTCTTTTGTAAGGCTCTCTGTGACCTGATGGAAAGCACTTGGCAAGAGGATGGCAGTATCATTCTCCCTATTTCAGACAGGTAAACTGAGGCACAGAATGGGGCTGTGACTTGCCCAAGGTCATTCAGCAGGCCATTGGAACAGCTAGAAATAAAGCCCACATCTCTGAAATCCCAGTCCAGCGCTCTATGCCCTGGCCTAGGCCCTGCTGCCTCCCCACTGAAGTTCTACAGAGTCAAGTCATTATATAGCAAATTAAAATTATCTCCCTATCTAAATTACAGGCAAGATGACAGATTATTTTACATGAACCAGCAGCTTCAGATTCCACCTCCCCCCCAAGCCTGCCATTCGTTCATTCCTCCATTCTGCCTTAATTAATGGAGCACAGGCATGCACACACACCCCAAATTCTATTTCTTAAAAGCATCAGAATAAATGAGGCAGCATCTAACAGGAGAGACAAAGATGCCTAGAACTTTGTAACATTTACTTTGTGCTTAAACAAAATGATTAAGCACAGGGGACAGGGAAGTGGCTTTTTTTTTTAGTCAACAGTTTTTAGCAGATCCTTATCACAGACAGCAAAACACAGTTAATTTTTTCCATTCAGTGCCAGCAATTGCAAAAAACATATAATCAGGAAATGTGAGAAAAGGTTTCGCTCTCTCTCCTCCCCCTGAATCTACCTGCTCTGTAGATATGAGGGGAGAATTCAACCTATTATGTCTTCTATTCTTGTGGCCAATTAGTCCTTGCCACTGGGCAAAGTGAGTTGAAAGGGTTCTCAAATTCTCACCTATAAATGGTCAGAGCCCCCAAGATCTCCCTGACACAGTTTAGGAAGGCAGCAAGATGCAAGCTGCTCCTTGATATTAAAAAACAACCCACTGCCCTGTAATATTCATTCATTCACACCTACCAGGTCAGGCAAGACTGTGTGAATTCTTAGTGCAATTAAAGTGTTACTAACTTTGGTTGTTGTCTTTAATTACTGTGTTAACACTGGGGTCTTTCCACAGGGCAACCTAGTGTGAGGAGTCAATATATTTTTAGACTGCACAGATCTGACCCATGCAGCCTGCAGTTTACAAGAAAACTTGACCTCCAGGTTGCATCTGATGAAGTGGGTTGTAGCCCATGAAAGCTTATGCTTGAAGAAGTCTGTTAGTCTATAACAGGCGTGGCCAAACTGCAGCTCGGGACCCACATGCAGCTCTTGAATGAAAAATTGTGGCTCCTGGAAGAACATCAGCAAATCAATTTAGGAAAGCAGCTCCAGCCTAGGAGTTCAGGAGGGGGTCAGGAGAGTGGGGGGAAGCATGGCATGGTCGGGGATGGCAGGGAGAAGTGTGGCATGGTCAGGATTTTAAAAAACTCACCACTAGCCTGCAATCTTCTACATCAAGCAGCAGCTAAGTTTTTACTCTATAGGCCTAATTTTCATGGTAACCTAAAGTAATTAGAATTTGACTTCAGTAGGATCAATATTTGTCCTCTTTTTACTATAAAATTAAAATGTGCAATGAATTTTAAGCTTAGTAATTTTGGAGTAGGTAAAAGTATACGGCTATATGCCTCAATGCGCCTCTCGAAGGTTTAATAATCAACTTGTGTGGCTCTTGAGTTCCTTAAGTTTGGCCACCCCTGGTCTATAAGGTGCCACAGGACTCTCACTGCTTTTGCTATACACAGATTAACATGGCTACCCCTCTGGAAAATTTGACCTCCAGCTGCGACTGCTCTGACAGCTTCTCCCAGGGAGATTGCCAAAGCTGCCTTAAGAGATTCCTCTGCTCATGCTTCCCTGAAAGAGGCCAGCACTTGCATGAGCTTCTGGCCTCAAAGTAAGTTCTGGTTTTTCCTCCACATTGCTCTGGGTGGGGACAGGAGTGGTGGGGAAGTGGCCAGGGGAAACCAAGTCACATAGCCATTTGGGCCATGGAAAATGGAGCTTGGGAGAGAAAGATGTGGGATGGAGGAGGAGTTGCAAAGAAAAAAAGTCTACGGTCTTCCCTCCACAGAAAATATGAAGCAGTAGAGATCCCAGAGGGACTGATGGGTCCAGGAAAGGGAGTCAGAGACTTGAATTTCTAGCTCTTGCATGGACCCAGGCTTGGATGAGAAAGCATTTGGAAAACAACCTGCTACTCAAGCCTGGTTCCTCAGGCTGCTATTATGGGCTCTACACTCCCAAAGAGCAAGGATCATGCCAGAGTGACCTGGATTACTCATGGATCTTGCACCAGACCTTGATTAGCTGATCCTTACGTAATGCAGTGGCAGAGCATGTCACGCCCATGCTTTAACAGTTTCCTAGAGGATAACAGCCTACTACTACCACCACCCAACGAAGTAATTTAAATGGGACCTTTAGCAGGACAGATCTCTTCTGCTTCAAACCCAGAAGGCAACTGATGCCAGAAGTCATATCATGTGTGTGACCCAGGCCTCCTGGGATAACCTTCTTAATATGCCAAAATCAGGGCAAGCTGCAAAACCAGGGGCCAAACCCCTAAATCACTGACAGGTGGTACTTAAACCAGTCTCCCAGTCAGTAGCAAAACATGCTTCTGATTAACCACTCTGGTCATCACCAAGCATAATAAAATAGAAACAGCCGTCTTACTGCACATCAGATCCTATGGTCCCCTTTAGCCACTGGGTCTCTTTAAGAAATAGGTTCTCCTGACCCCAAAGGGCCAGCCACATCACCCAGAACAATACAGGCTTGGATCTTACCCAAAATACCACGCTGCCAGCCAATCCTTTAGTAACTACAACTAAAAGTTTAATATAAAAGGAAAACCAACAAAATATGAGAGATGCTAAAGGGTCAAAGTGGTTCACATACATACAAATGATTTAGAGTCCACAGAAAACAAATCCTTGAAGATCCTGTAGTTTGCAGATTAGCCCCACTCCTCTGGTGTGCACCCAGCAGCAGCAGCAGCAGCAGCTAGGTGGGTCTCAGTCCTTTGTTCAGTCCCAGGAGCATAGTTCCAGAGGCAGGTGTTGGTTGCAGACAGACTGAAGACAAAAATGGAGAATGGGCTATGGCCTCTTATCGCAGAGTCCTTGCCAGCTCAAAATGGAGGTGGGCCACCCGGTCAGTGGGGGTAACTGGTCAAACAGGTTTCCTCTTGAGCCCACTGTAGCTTGGAGTCCCCTCCTGATGGGCCATTAACAGGACAATAGGTTGCAGACACTCCGTCTGGGACTGCCCCAGCTCACACCACTTGGAACACACATAAAACAAACAAGGTTCCTCGATTCTAATACAAATCATTCCCAGCAGATTACAGCCTTTCCATTCATACCAAACATGGCATATCACATGTGGATTATCACAAATATGAAATATTAATGACAAATAATCAAACAGTCCTGTAGACCCAGACAGCATCACAATGTGCAGCCACCATTTGCTGTCTGCTGGACAGAGCACTGGACTGGGACTCAGGTGACCTGGACTCTCATCCCAACTTGACTGCTGAACCTACAAGGCAATGTTTGGCCAGTCACTTCCCTCATCCATAAAACAGGGAGAACATGCTGGACAAAGGGGGTCGTCAAGACTGGGGTCAACAGATACAGGCCCACTTGCCATCAAGAGAGCCACATATTCTTCCCAATGCAAGCCACATCCTCTCGCATCTCAGTGCCTAAAACCTGCCCTCCTCCCCCAACTCAAGCAGGAACCCTTTCCCTTTTAGGCCCTGGGGGAGGCACATACTGGCTTGCCATCTGTTGTTCTTTATTTGGAAATGGCTGTCAGAAACAGAATGACGGGCTGGGGGCGGCCGAGGGAGAAGCCATGTGGAAGCTTCAATCCTTGTCTATCTACAGCTGCAATCAAACAACAAGGAGTGACTGTAGGGGAGCTGCTGGCCCTTGTGTCTCCATTAAGATAGCTGGGTTTCCTCAAAAGGCTTCATAAATTTTTAAAATCAGATGGAACTATTATGATCATCTATTCTTGTCTCCCACACAACACAAGCCACAGTCACCCACCCACCCGCTCTTGGCATAGACCCCAACCTACATACAACTGCATTATGGAAGTCCTCAAATCATGGCTTAAAGATGTCACGGTACAAAGAATCCACCAGCAACTGATCTGAGCCCCATACCACAGAGCCATGGTTTCAAACTTTTTGAAAGGAGCCAGCTCCCTCCCCCATAGACTTTTGTCAAACACACCCACCCTTCTTCCCCAAAATTAGACTACCCTTTCCCCCTTCTGAATGAGGGGCCTTTCAGGAAAAAAAAGTAGGACCTACAGTGCAGGAAGTGGGGAGCACAGAAGCAGCAACATGGGAAGCAGCAGCAGTAGCAGAGAGTAAGGAGCACCACCAGCAGCATAGGGAACTGGAAGCAGCAGCATGGGGAGTGTGCACACCTGGGGCTGCTGCTTCTGTCTCCAGGAAGTGTGGAGCTACACAAGCTCTGTCCTCTGCTCCACCCCCACAGGCAACCCTAGGCAACTGAGGGCCCTAAAGAATTCCCTATAGGCTCCCACTGCTGTTCTCCCCATGGCCCCAGTCCCCTCTGCAGCCCTAACTGCTCTCCCACCCCATCCCCAGACTCCTTGGTTTTTTAAAAAGTATGTGCATTAATTAAACAAAAGTGATAAAATTAATAATGGCTCAAAAATAACTAATACCACATTCAAAATTTTGGCAGTCAAATTTTTCACAGGCTTGGGTTTATGTGAACCAAAAGTTTAATAATTCTAATAAATAAAAATAAGTGAAAAGGTTTCTAGCATGTAGCTATAAATGAAAACCACCAAATTTCAATGAAATTCTCTGAAGTACTCAAGTTTATAAGACTCTGGCCCCCTCAAAAATATTAAATAGTAAGTACAAAAGAAGCTAAAAAATTACTTAGCAAAAGAAAGACATACAGCACAGACATCACACACAGCTGTAATGATTGCTTGAGGGCAGCACTGTATTTATATGCAGCAGCCTTATACAGACCTACCTGGTAACCTGAGCTAACCAAACCCAAAGGAAAAATTGCCACAAAGGCGAAGAAAAGGAAAAGCAAAAGCAAAATTTCACAAGTGGGATTTTAAAATGGCAGAATAAATGGTCACTCTGAGGAACTAAAAGATGTGACAATTGTAAAAGTTCCTGCTACTGTGCTGTCTATTGGTGTCACAAAGAGCTTGCTCCTGCTTTTTTAGCATGTCACAGTGAAGGTGATGGGCAGATAATGGTGAAATCTGCAATTGAGATGAAGCACAGATGCTAATGATAGTTTGCCTTGATGAGCCAAGATTGAAAAGTGCTTAGGCTTCCAGCCCTACTAGATGGGAATGATTTCTATATTTTTTCTGTATTTTCATTTCTTTCCACCAAATTGAGGATGGGGCCCCTTATTGCTCAGGGCCCTATGTGGCCGCCTACTTTGTCTACTCCCAAAGCCACCACTGCCCCGCCAGGATCCAGCTCACACTGTCTCCCACATGTCTATAGAGGACAGGGGAGGAAAAACAAAAAACAAAAACAAAACACTAAGGCCTCTGCCAATCTGCCCTGGGGGGAAATTCCTTCCAAACACCAAGTATGGCAATCATCTAAACCCTAAGCATGTGGGCAAGACTCACCAGCAAGACACCATGGAAAGAATGTTCTGTAGTAATTCAAAACCCACCTCATCTAACATCCCATCACAGGCCACTGGGCATATTTACCACTAGTTGTCAAAGATCAGTTAGTTTTGTCCATGTCATCATGGCAAACCAGTCATCTCAGCAGCCATTTGACCAGCCCCTGGGATCTTCTTTGATCCCACAAGCTATTCACAGAATCTAGACACCAGGCCTTCAATTTGGCTGGCACAAGAGTCAGGAGACATGGATGAACATGATGCAGGAGTCATAAGAACACAGCTCAATGCTCTGAGTACCCAAAAAAAATCAGCTGGACTGGTAGTTGGAGCGGGGGGGGGGGGGGTCTTCCTCTCCACTTTTAGTGAGAAGATTTGTTCTGGATTAATAAAAAGAGCCACAAAGAGGAAAGCCCAGGAGGCCTCATTTCCACCCCTATTCCCTGCTCCCGAGCAGCTTCTCACAGCAGAGCTCCGCTTTAATTAAAGTTGGTACAGATCTTTGATATTATTCCTCTCTTTCAGCTTGATCAGCTGACAGGAGCTCTTAGAGGAGCTCAGCGGCCCCTTTTTTCTGTGCCAAACCCAAACAGGTTTCTTTTTAAATTCACCCATTTTTAAAAGGAAAGCAGGCCTGTTCAAAGGAGCCATTCCTTGCAAAAGCATGCTGGGCCTCTAGGGTGCTATGGTTTAGTCTGTTGTGCTTGGGGGGGTTCCACAAGGATGCCTTTGAGTGACAAGTCATTTCCAGCTACAAGTAGGGGAAGACTGATCTAGACAACATAAAATCTTCCAAGGTGGCCAAGTATCACCCTAGATTGTTGTGTCAGGCTCAAAACAGTACCCCACGGTGTATAATCTAAGCCCATCTCAGCAAGCATACAGCCATGATAAAAGTGGGGGTGGAGGATAGTGGACACTATTCATTAGGCCATACTGTTTCATCTGCATTCCCCCTTCTGGAACTTGCTTCCCCTGTGTTTTTCCTTCTCTCTCATGGTTGAAGTTCTCTGCCAACACTTTCCTTGTTGTTCAAGAGCCACCCAGAACAAGACCTATTCAGTTAAGTTGTCACCCACTTTAGCACAGGTGCCACCAGCCTCCAAGTGAACAGCATCCAGTCCCTGCACACATCAATGGCATATCAGACCAGGAGCAGTGCCACTGTGGAAGTATGCTTGACAGAACATGGGAGGCATGGTTGGAAGCAAAGGCAGGGAGCTCTGGCTAGTATTACAACTACAAATACCACGTCCTCCCACATACCATCTTCTTACATCACTTGCCTGATCAGCCAACATTTCCGGCATCTTTAAAACCACTGACACCAACTCCTTTGTTTAAGGGCACACATAGCTCAGGCTCTCCCATTTGCACCAGCCAAGAAGAGAGGGGCCACAGGAACTGACTTACAGCAAGTCACAGGACATGTTTCTTCCTGCAGCACATGCAGTCCACTGCTGAAGGACAATGTGATGTAATTGACTGAACACAATGCAAAGCATAAGCAGAAAACCAAGACAAACAAAAACACAAGACTGCATTTATTGCTTGCAGTAAAAACACAGATACAAACTCTCATTAATATCAACACACATACCATTTTTGCTAACTACAATCAAAACAGTTTATAAAATCAATTAGTATTTTTCTGTTGTCTGCCACATTGATTTCATTGCTGCACCTTCATCTTGAAGGCCAGTCTTTCCTGAGAGACCCTGAATACTAGTTGCTGCTTTCCAGTTTAAAAGTAAACATGATTTGACATACCCTAAAGGTTCTCACAATGCAAATGGAGGCCTGTCAGATTTGTGGGGCCCAGGAATAGTGTTCCTAGGCCAGTTGTTCCCAACCTTTTCTCAGCCGTGGCACACCTTGATATCTTCAAATTTTTCGAGGCACACCACCATTAAAAACTCATGAATATTTAAATTAACTTTATGAATATTCATGAACCATGGCACAGTATTTCAGAAATGCTGCTATGTGGTGTAGTAGGGGTAGCAGAGCATGGGTGGCAAAACAAGGAAGGTTAGGAGTAATTTGCAGTGGCAGGAGTGAGTGTGGAGCAGAGCAGGGCAGGCGTGGCAGAAGAGGACAAGGGCAGCCATGTGGGGAACAGCACAAGGGTGGCAAGAGAGGAGAGAGGAAGGGAGAACAAGACTGACTTTGTGAAGGGGGGCAGGGGGAACCTGCGGAGTGGGAAGGTACGGCAGGGGAGCATGGCGCAGCACCCACTTCCCCCTTCTCCACAGTGGCTCCCTGCCACCCAGGGCAAATCCTCACCCCATTGCTGCTCCCTCCCGCCCCAGTGGGTCCCATCCTCCCCTCCCCCAGCCCCCGTTGCCTGTGATGGACCCTCCCATCACTGCAGGGGCCAGAACTAGGCCTCCAACCCCCAGCTACCCCCCCCACAGCCACCCCATCCTCCAGCTACACACACCCCCAACCAAAACAGCCACCCCACAACCCCAGCTACACACCCTCTGCTATACATCCACTCCCACCCACCTCTGCTACACACACACCTGCCCCACACAATTCTCTGCAGCCCTCCCCCCCAAAGCCCTTACCTGGGCTGTTTGCAGGCTGGCAGATACAAGCTGCTCTGCCCTGCAGGGGGAGAGTCTCACACTCCCAGCCTCCCCCAGCTCTCTGCTGGCTGGGCATAAGGTGGAGCATGGTTTAAGGTGGAGCCACTGAAACACTGCTTTCCAGCTGCTCATCCTATTTTTAGGGGGACCCCTTGAATTCCACATTCCAGTGCCATCATCTATTTTTAGGGGCCTGGAACGCTGCCTGCCTAAAAATAGGGGACCCTGAACTGTGTTCCAGTGCCTTCCCCCTTACTTTAACCTCTGCCTTTTCTCAGCCCTGCACAGTCCATATGGCTGGGCTGAGCAGGGAGGGAACTTTAACTCCAGCTCTTGGGGATTCTTGCGGCACACTTTAGGTGTAGCCGCGGCACACCAGTGTGCCCCAGCACACTGGTTGGGAACCACTGTCCTAGGCATTCCCACGTACCTTAAACCCTGGATCTGTGACCAGCAAGCAGATCAGAGCAACTCAAACAGCAGCTTCAAGTTGAAGCATTTTTTCCTCATTCCCAAGGCGAGTAGACCATGTAGGGCAAGCCAGTAAAACCAGTTACAGTGTATATATTCCCCTATAATCTTTCCTTGCAAACTTTAGTACATTTCATCCAACCCAGCTGCTTCCATTTCCAGGGTGGGAAACAGACTTCCCTGGTGCTGTGTGTCTGTCTCTGTCCGGGGTGGGAAACAGACTCCCTGTCTCTGCATGTCTGACCCATACTTTGATGAACACTGCCTTAACCCCTTTGGAGCCTTTTACCTCAAGTGTCTTATCTTGGCATTGTTTATCATCAGGGCTAGTCAGTTATTTGTGTGTCAAGGTTGAGTCAAGACCTGACTCCAGAGAAAGTAATAAAACAATAAGTTAATAAAAGATTACAGGGTCCATTCAGAAGCATTTGGCTGTCCAAAATTGGCTCTCAGTCCACTATTGACTATCCCAGCCTCTGGGGAGCTCCCTTTGATTTGACTATAGGCAGGAAAGATACCACCACACACAACTCCCTACTGTCCACAGCTGGCCAGACAGCACACAACTGAGCTGCTCAAACAGCACTCCATGGAGGTTAATGGCTTTGGTAGAGTTGAAGCCAGGCCAGCAGAACACAGAGACCAGGCAAGAAAGTAGATGAGCGCTCCGTGGGACAGGAGCAAAGGATGCTTGTGCCCTTGGGGTCATCAGTGCTCAGCATCTGCACTGAGTCTGCATCTATATAGGGTGGTCCCATGGAAAGACACACAGGGGTTAGCCTTGCTAGAAGTCAGTCAGCTCAAAAGAGTCGTGACCAAGCACACGTGCAAGGTTGAGCAATATACCACATGCATGTCCAGTTGTTGGCACAGTAAATTCCAAGGAGTCCCGTGGCACTTAAAGGCTAACATTTATTTTTCACATAAGCTTTTGTGGAAGACAATCCCACTTTGTCAGATGCTTTGAAGATGAGGGAACTTACAGAATGAAATGAAAATAAATGTAAGGGAGTGTAAAACATGGGATCAGGTCATACAGTAATGTTTTACACTCCCTTACAGAATGGAATGAAAAATTAAATGCAAGTTCCCCTATCTTCAAAGAATCCAGCCAAGTGGGATTTTCTCCCATGAAAGCTCATGTGAAAAATAAATCTGTTAGCCTTTAAGTGCCACAGGACTCCTTGGTTTTTTTGCTGGACTAAACTACCATGGTTGCCCCTTTGGAACAGTAAAATTCCCTCCACTATAAGCCAGGCCTGGAGAGCACAGAGACCTAATATACCATGGCATTTCCCCCAGTGTCACTCTACTGAAGTCAGTGCAGTCACACCAGCACAGAACAAGACCACAGCAGTGCACCCAACCCAAGAGTCCTTTCTGGCATGTCTTCTGCAGCTTATGTACAGCCCTTTCCCCACCCACAGGGAGCAGCCTGTGCCAAATGCAGCTCAGCTGTTTCCTAGCCCTGAGCTGACCACATGCTCCTCAGCTGGAAGAGAAATGCACTTCATCTCCCTTCCTTACTCTTACATATCAAAAGTCAGGTCGGGTGAGTGCATTATAGAAAGACAAGATGATGCTTTTTATGCTCTGTAACAGCTTGCAGAGCCAGAGCTCAAGTCATCTCTCTGCCTACCCTTGCCAGATCTCTCACACCTCTAAAGTCATCTTTGTATCTCACATCTTGCATCACTCCATAGCACTCTGCTGGAGCCTTTTACCCAAGGCTGGAAGACTCGGAGAAGGTGCAGAATTGACGCTCCGTTCTGGAAAGCTACCAAGAGCCACAGCTTTCTCAGAAATAATCCAACACATCAGTGCAGCTGAATCAAGCTTGCAGCTTCCAGGGACTGTTCACAGGCGCTGGTGCCAAACCTGTAGCCTCAATGGACTGCCACATTCTGAGCTCTCACAGTTTTACACAAGCCTTGTGATCTGTGGTGCTTATCGTAGACCCTGGGCTCTGGGAGTCATGTGATGGACATGATCACTTAAGCTTTCATTTGAAAACAAAAGTCAGTTCCTAGCCTCCCCACATCTGCAAAGAAAAAAAAATACAGAAAATATGAACTGAGTGCTCCCGAAAGGCTCAAACTGTTGGGCAAATAAGATCCTCAATTTAATCAAAGCTAGTCTCATGTTTGTTAAAGGCCTGGGAGTGATCATGGGGCCAGAAAACCAACAAACTAAAAAGGCCTCCTCAGTTTTCATTATTAAGTTCGGTAAATATACATATTCTTTTTCCCTAGGAGGGTTATGAAGCACTGGAATGGGTTACTGAGGGAAGTGTTGGAATCTCCATCCTTGTAGGGGTTTTAAGGCCTGTCTTGAGAAAGCCCTGGCTGGGCTGATTTAGTCAATGTTGGTCCTGCTTTGAGCAGGGGATTGAACTAGATGCCTCCTGAGGTCCCTGTCAAGCCTCATCTTCAAGATCACAATACAGTGTAGCCTAAAGAACAACCCTGCAAGACTTTTGCAGAGTGCTAGGGACGAGACTGGGGCATTGGTGACATAACAGACCTCCTCTGCAGATCAGGGAGAGAACAATTCATTTCCTCAGTTTGCTTCCAGGTAGATGATCGCCATACAAGAACCTGCTACATATAGTGAAGCAGAGCCCAGCTGATGTCACTGGGAAGCAGCATGGGAAAGTTCAGCCTGGCACCATGCAACACTCAGGGATTAATGGCCCAGATATTAATAAGTGAGTCACATGCAACCCCTTGAATCAATCTCGTTTCCCATACTGTTTTAGACAAGCGATTTCAAACTGAGCCCAGGCTTTTCTTAGGCCAGCATCAGAGGAGCCAGTTCACCCCCAAAGCTCTGGGCCAGGAGTTTGATGTCACCAGAGCCACCCAAGGTATTTTGGCACCCTAGGCGCTTGAGATTCCTCCCTCCCCCCCGCCAGTGGCCCAGGCTGAGCCAGATGGTGGGCCCCCTTTGCCCACCCCAAAAAACTTGGCCAGGTGGTGAGCAGGTGCTGTGCAGGCTGCCAGGCCGAATCACGGCAGTGGCTTCGCTTCCCCAGCTGGGTCTGCCTCCCTGCCCACATCCCGATGCTGGGAGTGGCTCCCCACTCATGGCCAAATGCCAGCGGAGCAGGGTGGGAAGCTTGCTGGCCCCAGTGCCAGCCCAACCCTTCGCACCCCATACAGGCTGGTGCCCTAGGCAACTGCCTAGGTCGCTTCTATGGGAGGACTGGCCCTGGATATCGCTTGTTTGAACTAGAAGTTCTGCAACATTATTTTCCTTTAGGTTGGCAAGCTCCTGAGAAGGGTGGTTGCCTAACCAAGTCAAGAGACCCCCATGAGCCAGACGCCTCCCCACGCAGAGCTCATACCTAGCACTTCTTAATCAGTAAATCTCAAAGTGCTTCAGTTTTCAAATGTACTGATCTGCCGTGCCCCAGCAAGGCAGGGCAGGGCTGGAGGGCTGAGAGGAATGAAATGCCTCGGTCACCCAAGATCACTGACAGCCTGTGGCAGGATTAGGAACTGAAACCAGGACTCCATCAAGTGCCCTCAGGGAGGTCTGCATTACACTGAAAACCTAGCTCTGGGGGTGCCTGTATTTCTGGACTCAGCTTCTTGAGCATGTCCACTGTACTATACAACTGGGTTTACAAGCACTGGATCTAGGTCTCACAGCTGTGCTGACGTGGCCATACTGCACTGTGCAGACTTTCTGACTCTGGCTGCAACTTGAGCTCCACTAGCTGCAAAATGACAGGGCTTCGGGGTCTTAGGACACAGATCTGGATCACCTGCTGGCCCAAGTCAGATGGATGCTTGTGTGTAGACAGCAGGGACAGGTTGAGCTCAAACATAAGCGTGAGCCCAGGTTTGCAGTGCAGTGTAGAAACACCCTGAACTGCAAATCCAGTTTTCACAGAGGGCCTTTGCTAGGCCCTGCTTCAACAAAACCCTCCCACCAGTGAACCTGCCTAGAAGGATACTGGTGGAAGGCTCACATATACACACAGTCATAGCAAGTTAATTCAGTAACACCAGTGAGTATTTATGGAAAGCTAGTGAGTTATTGGTAAGATTGAGTCACTCCTGGCAGTGCCAGTCATGGACTGAGACCCCAGAACACCAGCTGCTGTACAAAACACAGGACATAATGCCTGCCAGCTACACTCCCTTATGGACAAGTTCACTTTAGGCTGCAGAGAAAGCATCAACAAAGGCAATCAATAAGACACATCAAGATCTTTTTCAAAGCACTTTGCTGCACCTGTTTGATCTGACTTGAAGCAAGACTCTAAGATGCTGCTACAGCTTGACCCTGTGCAGCCTTGTTCCTACAACCATCAGCCCTCAAATGCTCTAGAGGTAAAGGTTTAAAAAAAAGAAAACCACACACAGGCTATGGCTACACTTAAAAAATTAATTTGAAATAGTTATTTCAAAATAACTACTTTGCTTTTAATTCAAAGTACTTATATTGAATTAGCACTACTTTGAATTTATTATTTTGAATTAGAAGTCAAAATAAGGTAGGAGTTATTTCAAAACACAGAACCTTCACTAAGCTCTCTAATTTGAAGTAGGAGAAGGCAGGCTAAAGAATAGGGCCATTATTTTGAAATAAGACTATTCCACAGCATCAAATGGCTTATTCTGAAATAATTTCAATTTAAGTGCTATTTTGAAATAAAAGCAAGTTTTATTATTTCAAAATAGTGCTTTGTTATTTCAAAATAAAGAAACAATTTAAAATAAAATGCATGCATGGACAGGAAAAAAGTTATTTCAGAATGAGCCTTCTTATTTTGAAATAACTTCTAAGTGTAGACACACCCATGGAGAGAAACTGGGGGAGGCAGCACTGTTCCCTCTAAGCTGTGCACGTGTGTGCACACACAGGTCATAAAAGCTGCACACACAAGAAAAATCAATAGTGCTAATGTAGGTGCTCACAAAGAAATGTTTTTGTGCACACAAAGAAATTGCCTGTGCACACAGTCTACGAGTAATTAGAGGGAACACTGGGAGGCAGACACACAGGAAAGCAGAGCCCAAGGAGACAGCAGTTCACTCAGCGCTTCTGCTTCCTGACTTCTCCCCCAGAGGTCCCGGGTGTCATGCTGACTGGATTATCGGGACCGTATGTGTCATTATATAACATCAATATGGCAAAATTACAGTAATTCCTATGGGCTAGTGCAGCGGTGTTCAACCTCTTTGGATGAGGGGCCACATTGCAATTCTTTTCTCACTTGGGCCTGGTGAGCATAGAAATTCATCTTCTTATTTATAAAATTTAAACTGTCAAAAATAAACACCAGCTTACAAATTTAGTTCTGTAAATGTGCAAAAGTTCTGTAAAAACAAGGCTGGCAAGGAAGAGAAGAGGTGATAGGACAGGAGCGGCCATGTGGGATCGTAGGGGAGAATGTGGGGAGCAGGGCAGGGGGAGCAGCAAGAGAGGGGAGGTCGGGGTGGCCATGTGGGGCAGCAGGAGAGAAAAGGGGGAGCATGTCAGGGGTGGCAAGAAAGGGGAGTATGCGTAGAGCTGGCAGGGGAGTGCAGCAAGCAAGGGCTGTGGCAAGCAGGGCACAGCTTGCAAAAGAGGGAAAGGGTGGGTGGCAAGGCAAGGCAGGGAGAATGTGGCAGGGGTGGCAAGAGAGGGGAGGTTGGGAGGGACTGGGGGAGCAGTCGTCCCCCCCCCCATCATAGCACCTCACCTGAGGCTTACAACATCTACCGCCCCCAACACCTTATGCTGCCGGGCATTGACATTGCCTGGCTCCTCCCTTTGCCCAGCACCTCATGCCTCGCAGCATTCGCTCCCTCCTGCATCTTGTGGTGCCTGGCTCCCGAACCTGGCCACCCCCCCCCCCCCAAGAGCTGCACCCAGCTCAGTCCCCACCCCCTGCACGGAGCTGCAGCCAGCTCCCCCACACACACAGAACAGCCCCCAACCCCAAGCAGCACACAAGTCACCATCCTGCTTCCCCAGCATGGAGAGCCCCCCTACTCCTCAGCTTGGCCATTCCCTCCTGCACAGGCTCAACCAAACACCAGGATCCCCATGAAGAAGCACTCAGCAGGGAGCTGCACCTCTCCCCTTCATCCCCCTCCACAGCCCCCCCCCCTCCTGGCAGCTCACCACCTGGGGGGCGGGGCCCAGCACCCCCCCCCCCATCCAACTCCCTTCTCCTCCTCAGTCACTCACCCACACTCACAGCTGCACAGCCAGGCAGCCTGCAGGTGCGTTTTACATTTCCAGCCCCATGCAGCCCACACCCTGGGCTGTGCAAGGCGGGAGATTTAAATGGGCCCAAGCTTGGCCCTAGCTTGCATGTGTGGGCAGTGGCAGTGCATGCTGGATAAGAGCCCTTGACGGGTCAGATTCTGACCCACGGGCCACAGGCTGGACAAGCCTGGGCTAATTGCAGGTACCATTTGAAAGATTATACTTTGCCAAGTATAATAATATTGGTAACGTGCATCTGTCATACTTGTATTGGAAGTTATGGATATCTCTGGCATATCTGTATTTCAACTTGTGCTGTGTTTCTGGGCAATGCTCCAGACTGAATAGCTGTAGCCATAGCCAGGTTAATGGCCTATTAAAATAACATTCACAGGTACAATGGGCCCAGGAGAAACCTGATGACTCACCAGGACTTGCTCATGGGACTCTGGACTCCATCTTATTGCTGTAAATCTCCACAAGCACCCTGGAAAAGGCCAAAGGACATAAAAGATAGCCGCACCACCTCCATTTTGTATTCAGTCTTCTGTCATCTTTTTAGTCCAGGGGTGTGTGGCAGGGTGGCAAGAAAGGGCAGTGGGTGTGTAGCTGGCAGGGGAATGTGGCAGGGAAGAAGTGTGGAGAGCAGGGCAGGGGTGGCAAGAAAAGGGGAGCATGGCATGGTGAGCGAGACAGGGGGAACAAGGCAGGAATGGCAAGAGAGGGTGCTTGCAGTGGCCCTGCAAGCCAGATGAGACCCCTTAGCAGGCCAGATTCTGGCCCCCAACCTGCAGGTTTGACAAGCCTGTTTTAGTCCATACAGCCTTCATTTACAACCAAAGCTGTGAAACAAAAGACTGGGACCCATCCAGGTAATGGTGTACACCCGAGGGACTGTACAAGCCTACCAACTCCAAATTCTACTGAACCTGATTGAATATGGACTTTCAAATCATTTGTATATATGTGATTGCTTTAATCCTTTAACAGTTCTCTTAGTGTGTCTTTTCCTTTTTATAATAAACCTTTAGTTTCAGTTACTGAAGGAGTGGTTGGCAATGTGGTATTTTGGGTAAGATCCAAACTTATATTGCTCTGGCAATGTGGCTGATCCCCTGGGGTCAGAAGACTCTATCTGGTAAAGAACATGGAGTTTTAAGTAATTTATCTCTTTAATTAGCCAGTGGCTGATTGGAAGCCAGAGCCCAAAATGCAGTAAAGGAGGCTGAGTATACTTTTGTTTTATCTTCTTGATAACCAGGGGTGGGAAATCAGAAGCACTGTTCATGTACTGATTGGGAAGCCTGACTTCAATGTCATCCATCAGTACTGGGAGAACCTGCTCTCCTTTTTGCAAACTGCCCTGCATTTTTAGGTGGCCAGGGTGGGCACAGCTGGGCCATACAGGCTCCCCTTAATATCTCCCAGCTGGCCTGACTCAGAGCCACAGGCTGCCATCCGGTGACACGACACCTCCCCTTCACCAGGGCTCACTCCCTTCACCTGGAGAACACACACAGGTGAGGCTGAGCCCTCCTGCTTCTTAAAGAGCCAGCTCACCTTGTGACAGGAGACCCCTTACACAAAGCACCTCACTGACACACCCAGGGAGCCCCATTTAATGGGTACAGCAGTGAGGTAAATCCTGTTTAATACACCCAAGCAGGTGCTTCTTTTGACTTAGGGAAAGTAAAATTGAATCCTTGCAACTCAGCACATTCCTCAGTCTGCCCTGAGAAAAGCTCAGGTTTACCTGTAAAGCAGTGCCAAGTCCCCAGGCTCCAGTGCATTGGGTCTGTAGCCTAACACAGGAGAACCCACCTGCCCTGCTACGTCAGAGCAAACTCCAAGAAGCCCAGCTGCCTGCCTGTGGCTGGGTTGCAGGGAGGGTCCTGAACTCAGGCAGAGCCTGAGCCTATCACTCAGAGCCATCCTTATTGTAAGCCTCACTGAAGGGGTAGCCAGGAAAATGAATTAAGGTATTTTTACACCAGGAACCTTACACAATGGGAGGGAGAAGCTGCTGCTAACACTTCAAGCCAGTTGCACTTGCCAGCACCCAGGTGCTGAGTGGGAATGCTGCCCGACATAGATCATGTAGCACCCACGCAGCAGTTGGGGGCTGATAGCCCAGAACAAAATTAGGGGTGGAAGTATGCCTCATGTGGTATAGTGGGGATTGGTGCAGGCTACAATCAGGGCCAGAATCCATTTAACCCACACCCAGACTGGTGAATAGCAGCCGCAGGAAGCTGACTGTTGCTGGCAGAGTAGCCTGGCTTAGTCTGTTATCCCCAGGCCTGCTGCACCAATCCCATTCACTGGCCAGGAGAATGCTTTCCTACACCCATCTTGACCATGCTCCTTGCCTCCCCCCAGTCCCTGAATCTCCTTGGGCTGAATCAGGGGAGCTACCTCTGTGCCAGCAGCTTTGGTTACAAGCCAGATGAGTGCCTCAGAGAGCCTCCAACATCACAGAAAGGGGCCCCCTTGGCCAGCTCCCTCAGGCTCCCCTCCATCACACCAGAGGGGCACATGAGCCAAATCAGAGTGTGAGGGAAGCAAAGGACCTGGTCACTAATCCACTCAAGTTTGACACCCCCCCCCCCAGGAGTTGGACATTGATGTTTGTGTGGGTGCCCAGTTATCTCAAGCAGCTTTTGGTTAGAAATGGGTCTCTGGCACCAGCAACAGCCATGTTCAGAGATGCATTTTGCAGACAGCCTCTTCTCTCCCCCTCTACACACAGCCACAGCACCAGACTCCCTCAAGCTCTGGGACAACTCCCCCATCTCAGAAGTCTACTGCTAAAGCACATCCCCACACCTCCTCCTGTCCAGCTGAAGGAGCAGGGCAAACAGCCTTCTTCCTTTTCCAGGGCTTCAAGCAAGCAAGACCAAGTCTGAAATCAGTTTCAGTCCAGGGTATTACAAGATCATAGGGCTGCCTTGCCACAGAATCACCAGCCAGTCAAGTCAATGGCAGCTGTACCCCAGCCCTTCCCTTTCCCACCTGCACTTTTAATTAACTGAACAAAGAATAAGACATACCTGGAGTCCCAAGAGTCAGGAAGGAAAAGGGCCTGGTTCAACAGAGAAAATCTGTTTTCAACTCTTCAGCAAGCACCCTACTGCTAGGTCCTTCCCCCTTCTCTGCAACCACTCAGCAGGCTCCATGCTTCCTACTAGGCAATTAGCAGGTTAAGTGCCTAATTATTTAACCCCTTGCTGACCCTAGACACCTCCCTGTAGGGTTGATGACTTGCCTGAATGGCCAGTGCACCCCATCTTCACAGATACTTGCCTAATCAAGGGGAGGACAAAGCTACCTTATCCACCCAACAGCTCATTGTCATTCTTCAGTTTCTACTACAGCCCAGGCTGATAAGGGGCCTTAGTGGTAGCCGACACCTCTATAGCAGACAGGTTGTACCTTCACAGCTCTGCAACCTTCTGGGTAGTGTTGATTGGTGCTGTGTTCCACTCCAGAAATGGTTGCATTCCAGGGCAAGTAAAGCATGTGTCCATATATGTGCCCCTTGTAAAGCACCATGTTAATGAATGCACAGATGCTAAACCTTCCGGTGGGAGTGGGATTCAGGCTAGGTCAGGGGTGTGCAACCTGTGGCTCTGGAGCCACATGCAGCTCTTTGGCAGCTCTCCTGCAGCTCTGGACTCCAAGTCCTACTGTAACCCATATGCCTAAGAAGGTGCAATCTCTTTCAGGGATCTCTTATGGCTGCATTACATTGCTGGGCAGATTTTGCAGCCCAGAAACCAGAACCTTCTGGTAAGAGGATGTGGGAGCACATTGAGCATGCTCCACAAGTTTTATTGTTATGGTGGAGTTACATGCCCAGGGAGAAGCCTGAGAGCAGCAGCCCAGGGAGGAGAAGTGATGGAGAGCTGCAGAGTCCATGTGCCCAATGATTGAGTGAGAGGAGCTGAGCCCGGGGTGGACTGCAGGATGTTTTCTCCCTGCTTTGGACTGTTGTACAGAGGAGTTTTCTGTTGTGGACCTGAAAGCTGGATGGCCAGTGACCTGATTGCATGGTGCTGGTTGAGGAGAGGAAAGGAAGGACTGCATGGATTCCAGCTGAAGATTCCTGCAGCCAGAGAAGATGAGGATGGCTTCTGTTTTGCATTCAAGCCTCAAGGACTTAAAAGACTGCAGTTGAGATAAAGGTGACTCCACCTGAACATTGGGACTCCTGGGTTTCTTACTGTTTTGTTTAAATTTATTATGGTTTCTTAGGATAAGGTTTGTTCAGTTAGTTAATAAAGTTCATTATGTTTATTCTAAGCAATAGTTTGTTGTGGGATAGGACCTCTGAGCAGTCTTCGCTGTGAGTCCTGAACAGACTGGATCCTGACTCTCCAGCTGCTTTCTGCAGGGGTTTTCTCTGTGAGGCACTGGAGAGGGGCAAGTAAATGAATTTGAGCCCACCCTAGCAGGTTACACTACCCCACCTCCTGCCACTGGGAGACCCAGCAGGCAACTCATTCCTGACTCTGCCCCCACCCTGCAACCAGGCAACCCTGCAGGGGGGCTACTCCTGGTTCCAGGCTCCCCCAACACCTCCAGTGGATCCTGTGGCAGGTGCCCTGTCTCGACTACACCCACTGTGGCTCTCAAAACACTTGCTTATTGAAGGAATTTTTTAAAAAATAGCTCTTTTTAGCTATTGTGTTACTGACCCATGAGCTAGGTAAATTCCAAAAGGGTAACTGTGTTAGTCTAGTTCAGCAAAACAAACAAGGAGTCCTGTGGCACTTTTAAAGACTAAGAGATTTATTCATCACATGAGCTTTGGTGGGAGAAAATCCCATGATCTTTAAAAGGCTAGGTAAAGTTTGCTATCTAGGATCCAGTCCCAGTCTAGTGCCTTGGGGTGGGTTGTACCAGAACAGTGCAGAGAGCTATGTGCTAAAAAAATTAAATAAATAAAAAAGCAAGGAATCCTGTGGCACTTAAAGACTAACAGATTTATTTATTGCATGAGCTTAACGGAGGGTTACTTACCTGTAAATGTCCTCCTTCGGGATGGACTGCTCACATTCATTTTTACTCAGGTGTGTACATGCCATGGTGCATGGTCATCTGGAAGCTTCCTGCACTAGCCTGTCCCTGTAGAGTCACTCACCAATGCCCCCTCAGTCCTGTGCTCCTCACCAAGGCACTTTGGGCACTTCTAATGAGGATCACTTCACCGAGAAAGCCTTGCCGTATTCAGCATAAGGTTTGAAACAGACACGGTACACCCTGGGCCAGCTCCATGTGCTACCACAGAGGGATGAATAACCAAGTAGTCCTCAGCTGCAGTCAGAGAGTCCAAGCAAGACAAGCGTCCAAGTGGTAGAAGAAAAGTCCCATAATCGAAGAATTCAAAACAGAAAACAATGGAAGACAGGCACTTGCACAAGTGCAAGGGCAAGTAGTTCCAGGACTGTCACAACGGGCAGAAACAAGACACTGAAGGGGGGGGCAGGCTCAGCGTCACCTATATACCATGCTGAAGCGCAGGTCCAAGAGGACGTGGGCAACTGACCCTACGGGGACAGGCCAGGGCAAAAAAGCTTCCAGATGACCATGCACCGTGGTATGTACACACCTGAATAAGAATAGATGTGAACAGTGCTCAAAGAATAGGTATGTTTTAGCATCTAAAGCTGAGAGGCCATACTCTGGGTCTCTTCCCAGGTTTATGATGTACTTTGACCTCAGTGCCTTAATTAACATTGGTGTCTTCTGGAGGGTCTGTCTATGAAGACAGAGTCCTCACTCATGACTGCAATGCAAACCACTTCTGGGGGGGGGGGGGGAACACAGTTGCTGTTTAGCAGCACACAGCCACACCATGCAACTGAATAGCACCCTGAATATAAACACAGACTGGTTTTCCAGGCACTGCCTCAGTTCTGCAAGCAACTCCACAACTGCCTGCTTCACAGAGCATTCTACTGGCAGAATCACGACTGGGGCATTTAGGTCAGCAGGGCTGCAATGCACAGTCTGGAATATTTTGTGGTCTGGGTTGGTATGTATTACAGATAAATAAAGCAACAAATAAACTGCACTCATTGCATCTGCCAGGGAACAGTCCCACCATCCCTTGCCGCAATGAAGTTGACACGCAGGAATCGTGCATCTTTTCCCATGATTTACACTTCCGTGCATTTATTTCCTCCCATTCTGTAACTTCCCCCATCTTCAAAGCATCTGACAAAGTGGGATTTCTCCAACGAAAGCTCATGCAATAAATAAATTTGTTAGTCTTTAAGTGCCATGGGACTCCTTGCATGTTTTGCTGAACTAGACTAACACGGCTACCACTTTGGAACTTGGCTGAGGCCAGTGAACCACAGACAGCACCCACTGCTCCATGGGCACCAGACATCACCCAGAGATGCTTTGCAAAGTGAGACAGGAACAGTCACAGCAAACTACTGATCAGCTGCCCTGCCTGGGGCTTGTACCTAGGACCTCTAGCATGTCCCTACCCCAGTAGCAGTTGCACACTCACCTCTCCCTGTAAGCTACACTTGCTCTGGTAGATGCAACATGTGAGGTTCTGCCAGCCCCCCCCTTCCCTTCCCTTCCCTTCCCACCCCACCCCGTCATGCTATAACCACTAGCCCATGCCCCCCTCTTGTTGAGGGCCCATAGGCTTGTGGTTATCAGCACATCTGACCTGATTTGCTCAGCTGAGACAAGGCAAGAGCAGGTCACTGGGCTGCTACGGAAAGGCTGGAGCTGTTCCTTTGGGCAGGGTTGGGATGCAGGGCCTGGAGTCAGGAGGGGTCCCCCAGCAGTCCAGAGAAGTCTGGAGTGCTTTAGGGAGGGCTGCCCTGTCCAGGCCTGCACAGGGGTCATCTGTACCCAGCTCAGATCCGGCACTTTAGTGAAGGGGGGAGACCAGGTAGCCAGTGCCTTCCCCCTGCTGACTGGGGATGTTTCTCAGCCTCTTCCTTCAGTTCTCTCTGCCACCCTGGTTCACCCGCAGAGGAGGAGGAAGGCATTCAAGGTTCTAACCAATCACCCTGTGCAGGATGGGCACTTTCCCCCAGGTCAGAGTGGCATGAATCTGGGGGGGTCACTTTGTGCTGCACCATGGGGGTGTGGGTCATTCTCCTTTCCCTGCCATTCTGGGGCCTTGGACACTGGTGCCCATTGGTCCTCCCTCTTCTCAGCCTTGGCACAGACCAGTCTAGCCTTTCACGCACCACGCTACATGGTCTCACTTCAGTGGCTGAGTTTCACATGCAGGCCTGGGGGGCTCAACTGGCTTGTGTTATGCAGGAGGCCAGGCTGGGGAGGAAAGGTGGCCCCTTCTGGTCTTAAACCCTCTGCCTCAGCTCTGCATCCCTCCCTCAGCCTATGTTCCAGTGTACAGAGGGGGCAGGAAGCTGCCCCATTAGCTGGGGCTGAGCCTCACTAATCCAAGAGCCCTATGAGAAAATACTGGCAGCTGCATCCCGAACTGTCAACAGAACAGGTGGGAAGCCTGGCCAACTCAAAGCCCTTCCAAGGCACTGGTGAACTGAGGCCCCAGCTGTAGCCCAGGAGTGAGGGGGTGGCTAGCAGGCACTCCAGCTGCAAGCAGCTGGGAGAGGTGGGGCCACTAGAGGCTTCTGATTTCAGCCCTGCTTGGCTTTATGCAGTGTGAACTGGTCCTGCTCCCACCCAGCCATTCCCCACAGCAACTCCTGCTGGGATAGGAACAGCAGGGAGTTAACCACAGGCACAGCTCTTGCCCTCCTGTACATGGCCCCCTCCCTGATGGAAGAGGCTGGGCCTGAAACAAACTATCTCCTGCACTCACAGTTCCCTGGGTCTTTTCCTCCAGGACAGAGGTTGGCAACCCCGAAGATAAGAAGAACAATTTTTTGATACCTTCAATAACCAAGTGTTTTGAGAGCTGCAATGGGTGTAGCCTCCTGGAGGGCAGTGGGTGGAGCTGGGCCACAGAGCTTGCCACAGGATCCCCTAGTAGGAGTGGGAGGGGGGAACCCAGAACCAGGAGTGGCCCCCCACAGGGTCCCTCGGTGGTGGTGGGGAGCCCAGACCCTGGTATGGGCTGCCTGCAGGATCTCCTGGCAGCACGGGGAGCCTGAAGCCAGGCGCAGGCTGCCCAAGGGGTCCTGCAGTGCTGGTGGGGAGTTCAGGGCCCAGAGCCACAAGGAGGCCACCAAAGAGCCACATAGAGCTCCAAGGCTGCAGTCTGCAGACCCCTGCTCCAGGACAACAGAGTCAGGAGAGTCAGCGTGAGTTCAAAGGGCATCATCTGTCACAGCCAGCTGTGCTGGCCTGGGAGAACTGTCTCCAGCCTGAAAGAGATTGATGGTCTTGGCTCAGCATGTCCACAGACAGGGGTTAAAGTATAATTTTGCAGGCCCCAGAACCCTCCTAAATTTCTGGGCCCCCTTCACTCAGGTCCAGGATCCCTTCACTCACCAAGCTACTGCCCCCCCAAATGCCTGCCCCCCCCCCAGCTACTGCCCCCAAAACATCTGCCTTCATCAGACCACTCCTTCCCCATGTCCTCCTTAGCCCCAATCCCAATTGCCTAAGCTCCCTTCCCCCATGTCCCCACTCCAGCCCTCCTAACCCCCCACCTCCAACTCCCCCATCTTCACTTCACCCCTTCAGCCCCCAACCCCCCCACATCTCCCCAGCCCCTTCAGTTCCCTTGTCCCCATTCCCCCACTCCACTCCCTTCAACCCCCCAACACCTCCCTAGCCCACCATCCCAACCCCTTCTTCCCACTCCATCCCCACGCTTTCCCTAGCAGCTGCCTGCCTGCCTACCCCCAACCTCCTTACATGCATCACCAACGTGGCCTAGGAGCCAGCCCTGGGGAGAGAGACTGCAGCGCCAGCCGGCCAGCAAGAGAGGACACATGTCTGAGTCTGGGTTCAACCACACACACTGCCCAGGCCCAGGAGAAAGGGGTGGGGAGGCTCACTCCAGCACACAGCCCCTTCCTTCAGCCAGCCCTGGAGGGAATGTGCCTGAACACTGCATTTGGCACATTCCTTTATTTTTATGGGGCCCCGGAACACAGCGTTCCAGTGCGTTCTCCTATTTTTAGGGGCCCCAGAACACTCCTCCCCCAAAAATAGGAGGTTCTGGGGCATTTTGCTGTACTATAACCCCTGGACAGGGTAAGGGAGAATTAAAATTCATGAGGTGGGCAGCTCTCCTTTTTGCATCTTCAGTGCTTTTGCTCCCCAGCAGGGGGCTAGGGGTCATGCTGTGCTCAAGTCCTGTTAATCAGCTGGTAGTGCACAGAGCTAATAAGGGACTGCTTTCCTGCATGGTGTGCAGAAGGGAAAGATGCCAGATCTTGGTCGCCTTCCTACGTACTTCCAGGAGGTGTTCATTGGCAGTAACCTCAGGGGGAAGATGCCAAGCCCCAGCAAAGGGATCCCGCAGATAGTACCAGACCAGGGGACCCGCCTCCCCACTAGCCAGCACCACTTTTTCAACAATCTCACCACCCTGGTCCAGGGGATCATTCTCTTCCTTTGTTTCTCTACATCTCCCAGCTTCTCTCCTTCACTCCCCCACTTCGCCCTACAAATGTATTTATACAACAGTGGCCCTTAAAGGCCCCCCACTAAGATCAGGGCCACTGGTGCTACACACTGTATGGGCACAGAGCATGAAACAATCCCTGCTTGAAACAAACACGGCAGACAATGGAGAGGAAACTAAGGCACAAACCTGGGCCGTGACTTGCCCAAACTCATTGGGTAAGCCTAAACCCACGTTACCTGCATCCCTGTCCAGTGCCCTGTCCACTAGCCCACACTGGCTCCTTTTAGGCAACATTTTGCATTAGTTCTCTCTTGGTTGGAACCACTGGTGTGTTTCTTCCACAGAGAATCTATGCCTCTAGGCCACACTGTGTATCTAGCTTAGCTGAGCCCAGACCATGCTCATCATGGTGTTATCTGAAGGCCAGTTCTTGACCACTCACCATGCCAAGTAACATTGTCTCAGTAGACAGCTCAGTTGATAGCAAGAAGCTAATTGTGAGCATCCAAACAGGAGGGGTCCCAGGCTCCTGTGTGCTGAGCATTCTCTGGGTTGCTTGGTCCTTCTTTTGCCATGGCTGGGAACAGTAAGTGAGGCCAAGCTCCCGCTTGCCCTGGATGTTCAAAGCCTGGACTGAGATGGTGCATGCAGTAAGGCTGGAGCACACCTTGGTGGCGGCACTGGCTCTTGCTGACTGTGATGGGGGCACCCTATGCAAATTCATGTAGCTACATGATGTATGCACTGAGGCCCTTTTTTTCAAAAAAAAAAAAAAAAAGCAAAATAAATAAATACATCAATGAAACAAACACTTCATAAAGCCACAGGAGGAGGCACGCTAACCCTGCCCAATGTCTGCCTGTTCCTCTCTCCAACCCTTGATGGGCTCCACAGTCATCATGGGGGTGTGGAGGAAGGTGGGGAAGAGCATGCAGTCCACAGCAGCCAAACACAACAGCTGCAAGCAGTTCCTGTGATGCCTGGGATGCTGTGCTGTGGTCATTTACACATTATCAGTGTTCTGAACAGCAAAATCTAGGGGAAATAGACCCAGCAGTGGGAGCAGATCATGCAAGCAGTCACCTGAACCATGCTATGCTTGCTGACCAGGAACCACCTCCCAGACCCATATGCACTCCTGGAATCCCAGCCTCCTTCTTCAGAGGCATCATGAGCAAATGGCTAAAAGAGGAGCAGAAGGGAATGCTGACCAGGACCCTAGCAGCTAAGATCAGGCCATGCTTCATTTCAAACACCTCCCCAGGAGGAGTCACAGAGCCAATTCCTGCGCCGCTGGAGTGAAGAAAGGGGGTGACAGCACTGGGGGAGACCTGGCTGTCCCAATGGAATCTGCACCAGTGGCTGGGGTAGGGAATGGGGTAGTTGTGAAATCCAAGGTCTATTCCTGGCTCTGCAGACCTAGGCAGATCGCACAACACTTCTTGATATGAAGTCACCCCCTCTGGAACAATTCCCCACCTTTGGAAAGCAATTTAAACACCTCAGAGGGGCAAACTCCATCTAGATGCCCAGGAAGCTCATTAGCAGCAAAGGAGGTGAGCACCTTGCCCAAAAAGCCAGGCCCAGACATCAGGCCTGAAAACTCCTGCTGCCCAGGACTTTTGTCACCTTTAGTCATTTTTAACAGAAAAGCCTCTTGCATCACACCACTTCTCTCATCCCAGCTCTCTGTCCTGTCAATTTGCTGGCCTCTTACTTTATTAACATACATTTCTTTAACCTGCTAAATGAAGCAAATCTGCCATTCTTTGAGGCTTTGTGGTTGGGACTCACCAACCCTGTCTCGTTACTGCCATCGTGTGCCCTCCTCCAGTAACTGCATGTGAAGTTTTTAAGCACATAGCTATGACCCTGCATCATTTCTGTGTCCAGGGCTTCCCACTAAGGCAAACTTGTTTCATGAAGCCTGTCACTGGACTCCTCCTGGCTTTGTTCAAAAAGGAAGCAACCTGGGGTTGTGCTCTAATTAGGCCCCAAAAGCAAAGCAAGACTGAACACAGCACCACCTGGACAGGAGGTGCCAAGAACCCCAACGTTTCTAGTGTTCTAGACAGCATTGCTGGCAAGTCAGTCACATGGCTGCTTCCCTCCAGCGGGAGCGTGTTCTGAACCAATTCTCCAGGCCCTGAGCCCTATGGCCAGGCTCTTCCATGCCGTGCCACACAGCATCTGCCTCTGGCAAGGAGACTGGGCCTAATGGTGCAACTCCCCCTTGCGTGATGTAAGCTCTGCCCCTCAAAGTGCGCTGAGATCCCCAGTGACAGCCATGCTGAATTGTAGCACCTCAGCCTTTCCCCAGAAGCAGGGCTCCTGCCTTTTGCACAATGACCCCACCTCACACTGGTCAGAGCCATTTAAACAGCTGCCCCCCCCCCCCCCAGCACCTGTCCCCTACCCACCCCTGCACTCTTTGAAGCAAATCGCAGCGGCTGCACATCTTGGAAAGCTGCCCCTGGCACTCACTCAGACTGAGGTCCTCTTCCCTTCTTGGAAAGTACCTGGCCCAGCAGGGAGAGACAAGCTCAGCCCATTCTCAGAAGGATGCATTTTGATTCAAAACCTAGAATGATGAATACACACGGCATGTGTTAAATGGGTTAAAAGCTGGCTAAACCATGTTAGCCTCCCACTGTAACTGCTCACATACATTCAGTTACAGGTGTCTACGTGCTGCAGCGCACGGTAGCTCAAAGTCTTTAGCATTAGCCTGTCAGGCCAGGGTGCAGGGCCAACGCCCCCTCCACACCGCGGCCACAGCTATATAGGTGACCATGACCCTGACCCTCCCAGTCCCATATACCTTTGCCAACTCCGTTAGCGGGGACAGTGGGAGGGATCTGAATGTATGTGAGCAGCCCATCTCAAAGGAGGATGGTTACTGGTGAGTAACCAACTGTTCTCCTTCGAGTGCTGCTTACATCATTCAGTTATAGGTGACTGCTAGCCGTACCCAAGGATGGTGGGAGGAGTTACAGTCTACCCATGCTGGGTACAGCTCTGCTCACAGCAGCAGCATCTCTAGCCTGTTGAGCAATGGTGTAGTGCGTCATGAAGGTATGAATCGATGACCACATAGCGGACCTGCAGATCTCTTGGATTGGGACCTTGGCGAGGAAGGCTGTGGAAGACACCTGAGCTCTAGTAGAGTGGGCTCTCTCAGTCTCTGGGAGAGGTGTCTGACCCTCCATAACAGTCTTTAATGCAGTTCACAATCCATTTGGAGATGCATTGAGAGGATATTGGAGAACCTCTCATGCATTCAGCAATCGCCACAAACAGTTGGGAGGTCTTGCAGAAAGATCGTGTGTGCTCAATATAGATTAGGAGCGCTCTCCTCACATCTAGGGTGTGCCACCGTCTCTGGTTTTCTGTCACCTGAGGGTCTGGATAGCAGACCGGTGGGCAGATCTCTTGATTCATGTGGAAGGGAGTGGCAACCTTGGGCAACAACCAAGGTTGGTGGCGCAGGACCACCTTGTCTGGGAAGAAAACCATATATGGGGGTTCAGAGGATAGGGCTCATAACTCTTAGACCCTTCTGGCTGAGGTAATTGCTACCAGGAAAGCCATCTTCCAGGACAGTACGAGCAGGGTGGCTGAGTCCAAGGGCTCATAAGGCGGTTCTGTCAGAGCCCACAGCACAACATTCAAATCCCACTGTGGGGTGGGTTTACGGATATGGGGAAAAAAATTTTCCACTCCTTTCAGGAATCTATGGCAGATGGGGTGTGAAAAGAGTGGAGCCCCATCTGCTCTTTGGTGAAAGGCTGAGATTGCCGCCAAATAGACTTTTAATGAGGACAGAGATAGACCTTTCTCTCTTTGGATTACATTCTTGATCTAAGTTGCCTGAATTGGTGCGGAGGTAGGGTCTATGTCTTTGTCACGGCACCAAGTGGAGAAGTGATTACATTTTGCCATGTAGGTGGACTTGATGGAGGGCTTCCTGCTACCAATCAGCTACCAATTTTAACCCTATCCAAGCAGTGTCTCTCTTGCTTACTGAGCCAGAGCGCATCCAGGCTGTCAGGTGCAAGAGGCCTGGGTTTGGGTGCCAAAGGCATCCTGAGTCCTGTGTTAGGAGGTCCACCCACCATGGGAGGCGGAGCGGGGTCCTCACTGACATGTCCTGAAGGAGAGGGAACCAGTGTTGTCTGGGCCAGTCTGGGGCTATCAAGATGATGAGTGCCTCGTCTGCAAGGACCTTCAGGAGCACCCGGTAAATCAGGGGAATTGGCAGGAAGGCATATATCAGGGCCCCTGACCAATTGAGGAGGAAGGCATCGCTGAGAGAAACTTTCTCCCCACCTCGGAGAGAACAGAACCAGGGGCATTTGTGGTTCTGCGCCGTGGTGAAGAGGTCCATCTGAGGGGTTCCCCATCTGATTGTCAGCAGGGAGAAAACCTCGTTGTGGAGAGACCACTCTTGATTCGCCAGGGGTTTCCTACTGAGTGAGTCCGCTATGCTGTTGTCTACCCCCGGTAGGTGGGCGGCAGTAGGCGTGAAGTGATGGTCTACCGCTAGTTGCCAAAGCTTGGTCGCTTCCTCACATAGCGCTGAGGAGCGGACTCCCCCTTGACAGTTCGTGTAGAACACGGCCGTTATATTGTCTGAGAGGATCTGGACCACCCTGCCTTGGATCTGGTCTAGGAAGGTCACGCAGGCCAGTCTGATAGCCCTGAGCTCCTTCTTCACGTTTATGTGGAGGCGGCTGTCCTCAGGGTTCCAAACGCCTTGCGTGGAGAGGCCCCCTGAAAGGTGGGCTCCCCAGCCCGAGTTGGATGCATCCATTATCAGGGTCACTGAGGGCTTGGACTCCCTGAACAGAATTCCCCCCATTGTGAAGTCGGGGTCCCTCCATATTTGGAGGGACTCCAGGGCATATTGGGGGACTGAGAGTCCCTTGTCCAGACAGTCCCTTTCTGTTCGGACACTTGTGGCGAACCAGAGCTGGAACGATCGCATCCACAGGTGGGCTGTTCGGATTACCAATGTGGCCACTGCCACGTGCCCCAAGAGCTGCAAGCATCTGCGCGCTGTGGTCAGCCCAGGCGCCTGGAGCTCCGTGATGATGGTGCAGATAGACCGATATCTTGACAGGGGCAAGGATGCGGTGCTTAGCCAGGCGTTTAAATGTGCCCCAATGAGCTTTACATCCTGAGTGGGGCAAAGCTTGGACTTCTCCAGGTTTATGCGGAAGCCCAGGAACTCGCACAGGTTCATTACCATGTCGAGATGGTCTTGTACCTGTCGACTTGACTTGCCCACTATGAGCCACTCATCTAGGTAGGGGTAGATTCTTACACTCTTCCTGCGTAGGAAAGCTGCAACCGGTGCGACACACTTTGTGGGGGCTAGTGATAACCCGAAGGGGAGAGCAGTGAACTGGTAGTGGCATCGTGCCACTACAAACCTGAGAAACCACCTGTGGTGGGGTCGAATGGCTATGTGGAAGTAAGCGTCCTTTAGGTCAAGGGCTGCAAACCACACTCCTAGGGACAAGGAGGGAATAATCTGTGGTAGGGAGACCATGTGGAATTTTATTTTATGTTTTTGTTGAGTTGCTCTGAGGTCTAGAATGGGGCGTAGGTCCCTGTTGGGCTTGGGGACCAGGAAGTAGCAGGAATAGAACACTTTGCCATGCTCTCTTGGGAACCTTTTCAATGGCTACAAGGGAGAGTAACTTCTGGCATTTGACCTCAAGCTTGCTTAGCAGATCTGGGTTCTCTGGGATTATGGGAGGGGGTGGTTTTCTGTCCTGGGGAGTTGAGAGGAACTGGATGCAGTATCCCCTGGCCACTGTGTCGAGGACCCACTGGTCTGATGTGACACGGGTCCATCGTGGAGGGAAGTGGCGAAGGCCGTGGGAGGAGAACAGGGTCTGTGGAGCGGTGCCCTTGGGGGGACAGTCAGAAACGCTGTTTGCGGCCCGATGAATGGTCCAATCCCTGTCCGTGCCATCCCAACTGAGAGGCGCCAAGCTTACCCCCTTTACCTGATCGGCCTTTATCTTTGTCCAGGTCCCCGAGGTGGCGCTGGGGAAACTGGAGGGATCTTGGGAACTGGGTCTGCAATTGCAGCTGTTGTTTCAGTTGCTGTAACTTCTGTTGTAGCTGGTGTGACCTTGAGGAGTGCCTAACGGGTTGAGAAGTGTAGATCCCGAGGGACCTCAATGTAGCCCTTGAGTCTTTCATACCATGCAGCTTCGCGTTTGTGTAAGATGCAAAGAGGTCGGGGCCCTCAAAGGGGAGATCCTGGATAATCTGTTGCATCTGCGTGGAGAGACCGGAGTTCTGGAGCAAGGCCGAGAGGCGCATCACCACTGCTGATGCCATTATACGTGCCGCTGTATCCACCGCATCCCAGGTTGCTGTGAGCACATCCCTGGACGCTCTCTCTCCTTCGTCCAGCATTGCCTCGAAGTCTCTCAGGCAATCCTCGGAGATGGCTGAGCGGAGATTTCATAGAGCTTCCCACAAGTTGAAGATGTAGCGAGTCATCAGGGCTGAGTGATTTGAGATGCACACCTGGAGGGCGGCAGAGGAGTAAACTTTCCTGCCCAACAGGTCAAGCTTCCTCACCTCTCTGTTCTTGGGCATGGTACTAGGTTGACCTTGTCTCTCCCTTTGGTTGACTGCATTGACTACCAGGGGTCCTGGGGCCGGGTGATGAAACAGGAAGGGGAATCCTTCCGGTGAGACAGAGTATTTCTTATCCGCTACTTTGGACA
Organism: Podocnemis expansa; assembly: GCA_007922195.1. Taxonomy (NCBI): domain Eukaryota; kingdom Metazoa; phylum Chordata; order Testudines; family Podocnemididae; genus Podocnemis; species Podocnemis expansa. The sequence goes on from ML681963.1 coordinate 44,949,843, forward strand.
CTGGCAGGATTGAGGAAGGCGCTTGCCAGCATTCCTGGACAATGCGGAACACCCTGGAGTGCAGGGGAATCATGACCTTAGCTGGTGGGGCTCTACGGCATGCGTCAAAGAGGGAATCATCTTCCACTTGAATCACTCCTAGCTTCAGCTTCAGGTTCGCTTCCATGAAGCGGAGGAGGTCCTGCTCAACGCGGGGCTCTCCCTTGCAGTCGGCAGACATGTTGATTAGGTGCTCATCAGGCAATGAAGATGACGGGGCCCTTGATCTGCTTGGTTGGGTAGAATCAGGGTCTGGCTCGTCGTCGGAGAAATCCGAGGACTCTGGTGCCAGCGAGCGGGCATAGTGGAAGGAGGTATCGTCTGCCATCGCGTTCAGCCAGTCGAGGGTCCACTTGTTGTGTGGAGACCTCGACAGCAGCATGGGAGCCATGAGGGGAGCAGGTACCTCTCCTGATGGGTGTCTTCCCCTTGCGCCTGGTGACATAGAGCTTCTTCGGGTGCTCCTCCTGAGGGGGAAGAAAAGGGTCTTCCGAAGATGATCTGGATGACCTCCCCCCAACAACCGGAAATCCAGTACTGAAAGTTCCTTGGAGGAGCGATGAGGTGGAGCCGCAGAACTTGGACCCAGTACCGGGTCTGACAGTGCCAGGTCGGAGAAGGGTGAAGAGGCCCATGACAGTACCGCTATCAGTGCAGGTGTTGCCAGTGCCAAGTCCAACTGTACCGGAAGTAGCAGCACCGGAAGTGGCAGTATCGGTGACAGTGCAGAGTCCAGTGGTACCAGGCTTAGAGGCAGTGCCGTGTCCAGCAGTGCTGAGGGAGGCGGTGCCACTGTGGCTCATTTCTTCATGTTCTGCACTGGAGCCAGGTTTGAATGCCCTTGGCGAGCCCGTGCCTGAGCTGGGGCCTTACTCGGGGCGGCCGGGAGGCTACCGGGAGACCGGCAAGGTTGGTGCCGAGGAGGTACCGTAAAGGGCCGAGATTTTAAGCCTGGGACCAGAGATCGGCGGGAATCTTGAGCCTGGGCCGATCGAGGATCCAGCGGAGCGCTGATGGCTCAGCCGCTTTTGAGCGGAGCGGCTCCAGTCCCCGAAATTAGGCGGAGACAATGCTCCCTTTCCAGCCGAGTCCTCCGCTTGAAGGATCAGCAAACAGGGCAGCCTACCGTAAAGTGGGATTCACCCAAGCAAGCAAGGCATTTCTTGTGCAGGTCATCCATCGGGAAAGCCTTGCAGCATCCCAAGCACGGCTTGAAACCTGGTATTTTGAGTTTCGCGTGAAAAGACAGGCCCTTGCGTTTCGCAAGATAACGCTGATCCAAACCAACGCTGATGGCAGAAAAAGGAACTGGGAGGGTCAGGGTCACGGTCACCTGTACAGCCATGGTCGCGGCGTAGAGGGAGCATTGGCCACATGCCCTGACCTGACAGGCTAACGCTAAAGACTTTCCAAGCTACCATGCGCTGCGGCACGTAGACATCTGTAACTGAATGATGTGAGCAGCGCTCGAAGGAGAAGCACAAATAATGAAGACAGGTCACAGATGATCACAGTGGTCCCTTTTGGTCTCAGACTCTGGGAACAAACATAGGAGCCCTACAGCAGTGGCTCAAAAATAGCTTAAGGGCATAAAAGTAAGTTCCTCCATCTTCAAAGTATCTGATGAAGTGGGATTTTCTCCCATGAAAGCTCATGATAGTCTTCTAAGTGCCACAGGACTCCTCGTGGTGGGTTTTTTGTTTTTGTTTTTTTTTTTTTGCTGGACTAGACTAACACGGCTGCCCCTTTGGAACTTGGCAAAAGGGAACAGCAGCTTCCACAAATCCTGAGTGCAGAGGGGCCAAATGCTTCACCACTAACTCCATCCAGGCAAAGCAAAACCTTGTGTGAACTTTTTAACTACCAGTCATCCCAATTACACAGTGGTTAGACAGACAAGTCAAGGTCATAGAACCTGAACTAGGAATGGGGCCAGAAGGCTCATGGACCCAGACTTCCAGCCACCCTTTTTACAGCTACCTCTATTTTAGGAGCAAAAATGAAAGTCAGAGAATGCCAAGGAGCTGGCCTGGGACATCAGAGGCTGCCCTTGCAACCAATGGAATCCAGAGCCTAGTGTAGACAAGGTCTAGTGTAGACCACTGTTCCCCAACCAGGAAATGCACCCCCCCAATCAAACTGATGTCCCAGCAGAACTGTCAGCCCAGGACCTAAGAAGAGCCATTTTAAAAAATTCCTTCAATAACCAAGTGTTTTTAGAGCCACAAGGGGTATGGTCTCCTGGTGGGGGTGGGGGTAGCTGGGCCGGGGCACCTGCCGCAGGGTCCCTTGGCAGGGGGGAGCCTGGCATGGACTACCCACAGGGTCCCCCAATGGCAGGGGTAGCCCAGTGCCTGCAGGGTCTCCTGGTGGTAGGGGGGGCCTGGAGCCACAAGGGGGCTGCCAAAGACTTGCACGTGGCTCCAGAGCCACTGGTCACGGAACCCTACACTAGCTCATCAGCCATGTTCCTGGCAGGCAGCAGATTTTAACAAGCTCCTTCATGTTTGGGGGTCATGACAGAGCTGGCTACAGACACCAAGCTTCTCCAGTCTCTCTAGAACCCATTACTTTCCTCATGCTGCACAGTGCAGTCTGTCAGAGCACCCAGTTCACAGACCTGAGATTTTGCGTGGGGGTGGGGGGGAATCGTTTTCCTTCCAGCAGCAATGAATTTAACCTTTCATAGAACCTTGTATGGAGACCAGGCATGCCAGGTGCATTAAGAAATATAATTAATACATGACCTGCAGGCAAAGACACTATGGCTAACAGAGCAGAAGCTTCATTGTTTCCCCTCCCTGCCATTGGCTAGGTATTTTTCTGACACCTGTTTAAAAATAAATGACTTCCCAGCTTCCCACCTGTATTGCAATGAGAATTTATTAAACCCAGTGACGGGATGTGCTGGGGTACCACCCTGAGGCCAGACTGAAAGCCCAGTGCCTGTGCATGTTCTCTCATGACCACATGTACTCTGGGGAAGCAAGTGGCTCAGGGAAACAGCATCTATTGGTCAATGCACAGGGTGGCAGGCCAGAATTTGGAATAATCAAGGTCAAATTTGGTCTCTGTCCTTGATCAAGTCACACAGGTTTCTTGGTTGCAGAAAGCTGAAAGTCCAACACAGGTAACTTCTTAGTGCTGCTCTGAGAAGCCTGGAGGCAGCAACGGATTGAATACTACAGGGTGCAGATCACACCACAAATGAATAGCTGAGGGCATAGATTATCCAAATTTGTTCAAGGCCTGTCAGACCCAGTTCACAAACTCTTGGTTCTGCATCCATAAGGGCCTAGGGCAATGACTGCCTCATCTCCTAGGCATTACTGCAATACACAACCAATCTCAAACACACAGGGCCAACTGCCACCTTTCTGTCATGCCAGGACTGGACTACCCACACCAAAGATCCTGACTCCCAAGCCCTGCTCTCACCTCTAGTGCCCACCAACCACTGCTCAAATCCACATGCCACTGTAAAGCAATTGCATGAAAACAGATTGCATGTGTGAGTTAGAGGAGACAGCCAATGCAATGATAGTTATCAGCAACCATGCAAGGTAGAGAAAACATTGTTATATGTATTATGCCATGCTACAATTTAAAGCATCTGCCCAGGGTAGCAGAACAAAGACGACTACTCCAGGTTAGGCTCCCAGCATTTTGCAGAGTTCAAGAAACATAGGAAAACAGCCAAATGTTAAACCAAGGCCATAGGTGAACCCTCTCTTCTTCAAGCAATGAGCTGGACCAGCAGTTATCAAAATTTGATTTATTCCAAATGTTAAAAGTATACAGTTTTCTGCCTCTCCTCCCCACTTACCCAAACCAAAATATTTTAAATTCTTTTTTCTTTAAAAGAAAAATCAAAACTATTTTATGAGCCATCGTACAATTTCGGTTCCCGCCCCCTTCCTAATATTGCTATAACGTAACATATAAAACAGTTCTCTGCAGAACCACAGTTCTTCAAGTGTTTGGAATGCAGTTGCAGAGGACAGAGGTGTACAGGGCCAGAAGAACCAGACGCACATGAACACACCATGCACAGTTTTAAATCAAGCTGGTAATTTTGTGCGGTCTAATGCATAGTTGGAACTGGCTTTTCTTCCTCCTCAGGCCTATGTAGCACATTAAAACCCTAACAGGGGGAGAGGAGGACAAATAAGAAAACCATCAACAAAAGCATTCTCTTGCTGCATGTTTCCAAAGCTGATGGAGGCAGGGAGTAAAGACCAGCAGGCTGAAGTTCTAAAAGCATAAGAGGGAAGGGGTGAGCAGTCTCAAAATAAGCCATTTCCTAGGCCTCTCATCTGCATCCAAAAGGGGAATGGAAGGATTTGACAAGAAAAATTACTTTCCCAAAACTTCAGCCACTGCAGGTTTTTCTCAAGGCCAGCATATTCAAATGAGAGTGTGTGGGGTTAATCTTTTAAAGATGGCCTGAAGTGCAAAGGTCTCAAGCATTCCCAGCTCTGAAGGAAAGCCAAGATTGCTCAGCAACTTTCCCCATAAAAGTGAGGCCAGCTACTTAGGAGCTGGAACCAGGATTTAGGAGATTAAGGTCTGAGATTTAGATCGGACATGCTTGGCCTGAGTCACAGCTCAAGTCACAACATCAGAAAACCTCACGTTCCTGAGATGAGAACCCTTCCTCACTCCACACCAGCTTAGCTCCTCTACTTCCAGACTTTACGCTGGATGGAGCTGTATGCCCGCTGTCACCATATCAGCTAGAGATTCATCCAAGAAGAAGGTAGGAGCTGTGGAAGGTGGGCAGCCTCAGATATCTACAATAAAAAAAGACTCAGCCAATGTATACATAAAAGTGACAAATCACACAAGGCATGTGGGGAGCTGTAAGGAAAGTAGACGGGGAACATGGGATTTGGCTTTCAGGTGCTGTGGCCTTAAAAAGCCTGAGACACCCAGCTCCTTTCACATATAATGTAAGGGGAGCACCAGCTTCACTGGACCAGGAATTGTTTAAAATGGGCAAGGGATCCATCACCCTCAAAAAATCAGCTTCTGGAGTGACCGAGCAAGGAGGGAGCAAGGAAGAGGAGGCAGACAGCCCTGAATTGACCAGAAAAGCCACACGTTGCCAGAGGGGAAATGCATCCCTGAAAAGCCGCACTACAGACTCTGCCCCTGGGATGAGAGGGGAAGGGGCAGCTCAGTGTCACTTCAGGGGGTTTCCCCCTCTCCATCACTCTGCAGACAAATCAGGAGGTCTCAGGAAGCTACCAGAGGCCAGTCTCCCTACTCCACCTGAGCGGCTCAGGGGTGGGCGTCCCCTGGGTTATTGCTGCACCATGCTCCATCATCAACTTTGCACCTTGTCTTTGACCAGCAGGACAGTGTGCTGCCCCCCACTAGACACAGACAGGACAATGCGATTCTCCAGCTGCTTTCCAGTCATCTCCATGGGGCTCCAGACATCCTCCTCTTCCCCGGTGCCTAGTTGGTAATTCGTGCCCATGCCCCAGGCGAATGCTTGCCCTGAAAACAGATAAGGGTGGATGCTGATTGCCCACTGCGCCATGGACTGATCTGAGCAGGATCCTGGGGGCAAGAAGGGGAGGTGATTTTCAAACCCACCACCAGGGGTACAGGCGCAACATTAGTCTTCCATTAGCAATTCATGCTGCCAAGGGTCAACCCTGCAGATCCTCAAGGGAACGGTGAGGTGAAGATGCCACACTAACACTGGCTTTTCTTCACATGACAGTTCCACTGATAAAGGGTAAGGAAGTGATCCATAGGTAAGCTGATATGCACTTAAATCCAACAGGCTGGTTAGGGCCACCTATAATGCACAGTCTAGTTCCTCCAGCAACCCTTTACAAATAGCACCTTCATATGAAGTTGTACTTGCCTGATCCTACCCTTCTGTGAGCAGAATGCAGCACCAGGTGCTCACACTGGTGATGGAGATTGCCTGCCACCGACTATGAGATTATGATCCACAGGAGGACTGGATCTATAACAGGGTATACAGTCCTTCTCTCCTAGGTCAGTGGTGCTAGTCTAGGCCAGGCAAGTAGCAACAGTGCGGTTATTAACCTTGTTGAATGATGGCTGGAAGGAGGGGGAATATGAAGCAATTTCATTGTCTCCCCCTCAGCACCCAGCCCGCTGGTGTCTATGCTGAAAAGATCTACCTTGTCAATCCTCTTCAGTGGCCACAGTACAATGGGTCAGGATTGCGAGGGTCTCCAAATAGACCAGCCTCTCACTCTACCAGGGGCCAGTGTGGATCCAGGCTGAGGAAGAGTGGGTGTATGGGAAAGCTGACAGCTGCCCTGGCTAGAGGGTTTTAGTTGTGAAGGCTGTCACAGCCCATTGCTGCTGACCAGGAAGGGGCAAGTATTAACCCTGGTAGCCAAGGTCTGAGCAGGTTCTCCCCCAGGGGTGGGCAGCACCAACTGACCAGGCTCTACAGTCTTACAAGCCCCCTTTCAGCAGATGACCAGAGCAACAGACTGTACAAAATTACTGGCTGGTGGGATATCAAATGCCTTCCCATTAGGGGATTATGTCCACTCTCCAAAGAGGTAACAAAACGCTGAGGGCAGGTCCTCCCACACACAGCTGGGAGGAGGTGTCAGCACACATGACCACACAAAGAACCCTTCCTCCACCCCCCTTTACCTTCTTTGGTAACAGCATAGCCAACAGACGCCCCACAGGCTACAGAGGAGACACTTGGCAGCCCCGGGATGGGGGTGGGCGTCGTCTTCTCTTCCACACCTTCTCCAAGACCTAACCGGCCATACTCAGCCCTGCCCAGGCTGTAGGCTTTCCCTGGCACAGGTAGGACATGCAAGAGACACACTGCTCGTTAGAAAGAGAAACCACCCCATATGCACAGAACTTAATCAACTGGGGGGCAAACATGGTCATACTACCTACAACCCGCACCCCCCCAACTAGTCAGATCTGGCTAGTCTCAGGCATTATTCCTTCCTCATGTTGCAGTGTATGGAACAGAGCAGCCTGCAGACAGCTCCAGGCCATTAGTCAACAAACTGAGCCACAGTGAAAGGACACAAGATCAAGACCAACATGTCCGCCTAGACGCCTTACTCTTGATATGAGCCACACTCCACCCAACTACCTGCTAAGGAGAGATGAGCTGCATTCTTGAGACACATGCAACCAGCATCAGCTGGAGATTTCAGGCTTTGCTTGTGCTGACCTTTGCCTGTCCCAACAGCATGAAGCACTAGTGAGCAGGTGGATGTTCATGTCTTTCTCTCTCTCTCACTCACTCATCAGCTTTTTTCTCCACATACACCCTTGCACTAGGAGCAGTAACTTATTTTTTGGTTATCAACAGCATCGAGGTTTCTGTAATTCCATATTTAATGGCAATGACATTGGAGCTGTGGCATGATCTCCTCTCCTTTACCAGGGAGGCAGCATGATCTAGCGGTTAGAGCATTGCAACTATAGAGAGCTGGTTCTATTCTGACTCTGTCCTGGCCTGCTGAGTGACCTTGGCAAGTTACTTGCCCTCTGTGCTTCAGTTTCCCCCTCTGTATGATGAGAATAATGACACCAATCTCCTTTGCAAAGCTCTTGAGATCTACAGGTGAAAAATGCTGCAGAAAAGCCAATTGTGATCACTAGTACTCTGCTATGCAAGAGACCAAAAAAGTTTCTCTTCCAGCTTGCAAGGGAACCCTTCACATTCCCACATCTGGACAGTAATGAACATCACCAGCCATCTAGCACAAAAGGACGTGGAAGCAGCCACAAGCCAGCTCAACATGAGAAGAGCCACACAAGACCTGTCCAGACCCCCATGCCCCAGTACCAGCGTTGCACAGCATAGTTCCCAGAAAGCCACAGCAGAAAGGAATAGCCGTTTGCATTGGTCATTGTGCAGGATCTGCTTTAGAAGGCCCCACGAGGACATCCGCAACTTTAACATGCAACTACAGCCCTGAGTTTTTCTGCAAACGTGAAATATTGTTAAATCAAATGAAAAATAATGGCCACCAAGGAAAGGAATGACTCACCCCATGGTGGCAGCTCCTATCTGGCAGGGCTTTGGCTTGAGGCCCCATCCCAGGCATCTCAACCTGGAGTGCAGGATCTCAGCACTGCTCACATTCTGGCCTGGTCACCTCAACATCAATAGGATGGAGGGACAGCAGGGCCAACACTGAAAAGTGCTGACACCTTGTGTGCCACATCACAACACCTGGAGCCAGCCCCGCAGGGCAGGAGCTGGCACTGAGAAGTGGGTTCACTCTGTAACCCAATCTCCACTCACCAGGCCTCCTACTCCCTAGAGCAGGACTTGACCTTTCCTTCCTTCCCCTAAAGGCAGAACCCAAACCATGGAGGCGGGGGGGGGGGGGGGGAAAAAAAAAGGGGAAAAAAGGGAGAGAGAAAGTCCAGGAGGAAAACTGACACACTATAAGAAAAGAACTGGGTCTCTTTCTGTAATCTCAGGCATGCCAAGGATGCGGGACCCAAATTTCACCCCAATCCCAGTACCCTGGTGCTGCAAGACAGCAGCACAAAAGCAAGGAATGCCAACTTCTCCTCTGCCCCAAACTTCTCCTTTGCCCCTGGGTGGTTCACAAACAGCTGCCCACTCACCTTCCGAGTCCATACACACAGTGTGGTGCTGCCCACCCGAAAACCCAACCCAGGACTTGGTGGAATTCTTGAATGCTGTCAGATTCTGAGGAACAAAACAGGGCTCGGTGGTCGGTGTCCCTGCAAAGGGGGGGAGGGGGACAAACCCCAAAGAAATCAGAGATGTGAGCAGACACCCCCAACCCCAGCAAGGTCATCTACAATCCTGTTGTAGGAGAACAGACACACTAAGCTCCAAAACTTAACTCCAGAAGGCTGTATCCACAAAGCCGGTCCTGGAGGAGGCACATCAGGAGACAGGCCAAGAATGCCCCAGCTGTTCTGTCATGTCTTGTCCTGCTGCTGTTATTAAATGCACAGGGCTGTATATGAAAACCTTACACTAAAATTAATGGACTTTAAGGGTGCATGTGTGTGGAAGTGGGTGCTTTACAAGAGCCTGGTACAGTCAGAAATCCCCAGCGAAAGTCACCTGCATTGCTTGGAATACATCTTCCTAGTGGTCAAGGGAGCTGACAGCATCGGAGTCTAATGGCAAAAGGTTGTGCATGGAGTTCGCAGTGCTAGAAACAACAGTACAACTTTTGCTTGGGAGCCTCATCAACCCCTGCTCTGCCACTGAGCCTGGCTTCATAGTATTTCAGAGATCAGAATGTTTTTCTGCTGCCTGGAGCAACCCAGCAGAGAGAGAACAGAGTGCTTAGAGGGGCAGTGGAGCAGGGGACAGGACCCACCAACTCCGCTGGACAGCCTTTTCCGCACTGTGGTATAGCCAGAAAATTCAACATCTTCTCAGGGCATAGACCCGTACCAGGAAGAAGACTGCATGGTCCCTCTGTGCTGTACAGAGCAGGGATCAAGTCTCCAGGGACCTATTTAAGATCCAAGTAGCACCAGGGCACTTTACGAACTGTTAATCACAGCTAGAGCGGTGGGAGCATCCAGCTTGCTGAGGCCAGGATGAGAGAACAGATGGTCCATGGCCAAGGCGCCAGAAGGGGGTTTGAGAGCTAGATGCTTCCCCCTGCTCTGCTACACTCCCCATGCGTGACCCTTGGCAAACCACTTCATCTCCCTGTGCCCCACTTCCCTTTCAGTAGGCTGTGGCTAGCTTGTCCAACCACCCCCTACTCCCCCGGGGTGCCTCGGGGTGGAGACCACCACACCAAGTGTACATACAGAGCCTAGGACAGCTGGACCTACGAGCACACAAATGTCGTCTCACCCAGCTGATGGTAGTTGGAGAGGCCGAAGCCGTAAACATGGCCCTCCTGGGTGATGGCAAAGGTGAAGTATGCCCCGCAGAAGGCGTCCTTGAAGCGCACCCGTCCCTTACCACCTCTTCCTTTGAGAGGGACACGCTGAGGCACAAGCAGTCGCTCTACACGGGAGACAAGAGTTCAGGCTGCAGTGAGGAGAGTCAGGGACAGAAGCCTTCTTCACAGGTCCTTCTGGGGGCAAGGTGATGATCCTGGCTGGCTTCTCAAGTGTTTTGAGTTAGTCAGCACCCCACAGTTCCAAGCCGGCAAGAGCCCCTCTTAGGGGCTTCATTCTCCCATAGCTTGGCAGGGCAGAAGCCCCCCTACCCACTCATCTGCCACCACCCAGCTCCCTCTTGCCCCACATCAGGGATCTGGAGATGGACCACTTGTCTAAAAAGACATCTGAAAGCAATCCCATTTGGGAAGCCTTACAGAGTCAGCTAAGGGCTGTCCAATACCCTCTCCTCACTGTCCAAGGAGCCAGCTGATATGAGGGAAGCAGTGCAAACCGGGTCCCCCTCTGATCTACCAAGTTTCATTGGCCCTCTTGGCAAAGAACCACTCAGCTAGCCCCCAGAGGACAAGGCTGAGGATGGGCTAGCTCAGCTCACTTCAGTGCCTCAGAACCAAACCTGTCCATGTGTTGCGTAGCAGGCGTGCAGCACCAGGCCACAAGGGAACATCAGCAGTGCCTCAGGTTTTAAAAATAAATGGCACGGCACGTTCACGTGCCAGGGCATTCAGCTCCAGTAAGAGGTGCCAGATTGGGAGCCCTGCAGATCGCTGGAACAGCTAGAGAGGGCAGCAGAGCCAGCTTGCCCACTTACGTGCTCTGCAAGCCCAGCTCTGCCCCTCTTCCTGGCTCAGGGGAGCACAGAAACATCACCCCCAACCTGCTGTACCTTAGCACGCATTGCCCCAAGGGGCCCTCAAAGCACACATCCCCCAAAAGCATCAAGGGCAACTCACGTAAACCCTTCCTTCCTCCCCGGTTGGCAAACAGCTCTGCCACTCTTCCCAGCTGGCCTTGTTCTCCACAGCCACACGTATACAGCTCACCATCCACGGTCAGCAGAACTAAGTGATCATTCCCTGGGAGGCAGAAAAAGAGCACTAGCATCCAACCTTGGTGCCCCGATTTCCTGATTGTGGGCCCACGCCGACCTCCGTCCCTAACCAGCAGCATGGCTGGGTAACACTAGGAGACTGCTCGAGAACAAACCTGGTGTGCCAAGTCCCTTAACACCTTGCCGTGTAGGAACCTGACACACTCCTAGGAGTTCCACTCGATGCACTGATTCCAGAGCAGCACAAGCAAGGTTTCTATTGGGTGTATAACGGTAGCTCCCTGTGTTAATCCATTAATTACTATGAGCCACTACCCCACCAATCCCACCTGACCCCAGCCTGTGCACTGACATCCACTGAGTTCTAGCCACCTCAGCACAGTAGCACTGGAAACATTAAAACCAGACTCACTCATGACTCCCCATCTATGCCATGGGCAAGTCCCTGCCCTGCCCTGCCTCAGTTTCCCCATCTGAGAGAGGGCTGGTACCTCTCCTACTCTGCAGAGTTCATTTGTTCACATTTGCAGAGTCCCCACAGACAGACTATGCCAAGAACTATTACTATTAAAGTCCAGTCTGGGGAAACAGAGGAGGCAGAGACAGAAGAGCGGGACCAGTCGCCTGCAGCTGAGAGAAGATGATGAAATAATCCAGTTGATTCTAGGACTGTTTGACTAGATGCCTAGAGTGGGTTTTGTGGCTCATGCATCAGCCTATGGTACCTGCTCGTTAAGCCCTCCCTCACCTGAGACTATTTTGAGGACAGGGACATCTAGTTGGAGTGGCACCGGCACTGTACTCTTCTTCATGGGCTCCAGCAAACCAATGACTCCATTGTTATCCTGGGCAGAGAAACAGACACGGGAGAGGTTTAGTGACAAAGACTGGGCAATGGCAGCAGAGCTTCCAGGGTCTGTGCTGACACCATACCCGAAAAGAGCCCCAGAGGAAGACCCTGCCATCCTCCGTCAGCGCTGCAGTGTGACTGTCACCAGCGGACACTTGCACCACCTTTTCCTGCAGGTCCACCAGCCCCGGGACGGTCTCCGCACCCTCTTCGGAGGTGTCACGGCCTAGGGCACCTTCATCATTGCAACCAAAGGAGTAGATCTAGAAACAGAAACATAACACAGTGAGAGAAGTGCCAGAGCCACAAGGAGAGACCCAGTGCGGGAGAACCCACCCGGCTCTAAAGCAAACACAAACAGAGCAACTGACCAGGGGCCCACCCAGCAGCTCCCAGCCCAGGGCTCTATTAATTCAGGGCAACGGCTGTGTTATTCTCAGAAGTGGCCAAACCAGAGATGCTGTGTCTTTCATTGCAAAGCCCTTTACAAGCTAGAGGCTTACAGCACCAAGGAAACCACTGCTTTCTGGGGAAGCTGACATGCCGCAATGTACTGCTGAAGAAGGGGGAACTTCAGTAAAGGACTTGGGACAAGCTCTCCCTCTCCAGGAAGGTACTAGGTGTTTCCAAGATCTCCTGCAAGAGGGTCTGCCTGGGAAGCACAGAGACACTCACCCTCGGGTTATCTGAACTTGATGCTTAAGTTTTGGAGCCACTTCACTGTGCCATGAGGCAGAAGAGTCTGCCATCAACACACAGTATCAATTATAGAGAGGCCAGTCAGTGGAGAAGTCCAATTACTGACTGCATGGCACATGCTCCACCTAGCCCAGTTTTTTCCCCATGTGACAATTCATTAGATTTAGACATTGAAAAGCAAGGCTGTCATGGAAACAGACGGAGGGTCCCATGACTGAGCTTCCCCATGGTCAGATGCTGTTACAATGTTAACAGCTGGAGTCATACAGTAGCTGGTTTCCCCAAAACGGGTCATTTTGGACCCAGGATTTTTACCAACTCACAGCTCCCCACTGCAGAGGGATGGACTCCAGGGGACAGCTCCCCTCCTGTCACCCTAAGTGTCCAGGCTCTGACCACAAGCCAAGGGAGGTCAGAAGGCCATGAAGTACGAACATGGTTACATGCTGCTCCTTTAATTGGAAACGCTCCAGAGCAGGGTTCTTGTACGTAAGGAACCTGGGGTTTTGGAGGGGGGGTTGGTTTTTTTTTGGGGGGGGGGGTCCAGTAGGTTCTGAAAGGTCTGACCCATAGTCTGCTGCCATTTTGCACAGTAATTAAGACTGCACTTATAGTCCAACACCTGAATCAATTTGCTGAACAAGTCAGTCAAATAAGGCCCCCATTCGATGTCCACATCCCTGCTCCTTTCCTGCAATCAGACTCAGATCAAGGCACTGTAGACTCACTTTGCCCGTCTCACTGAGACAAACTGTGTGCATCCCTCCTGCTTCAGCCTGGATGATCCTTTCTGGCAGCTGCACCAGGGCTGGCTTCTTCCTTTCCACCACATCCTCTCCCAGGCCCAACTGACCAACATCACCCTGTCCCAGGGTAAGCACCAGTCCAGGCTCTGTCCGGTGAGATGAATGGGAGACTGGAGCACAAGAGATGGAGAAACGTTTGATGAACAAGACGACAGATGCACATGCATTCAATACTGAATCGATCAAGACATCTTTCCAAAACCTTTCAGGACAAGGGGCTGCTCACCAGCAGAAAGCTAACATGCTGGCCTTTCCACTGCAGTCTAGGCTGAATGTGTGAGTGAAATGAGACTGACTGTCCAATCTGCCCATCAGTGTGGCTCCAACTACAGGAACTGCATCAGGTCAGAAACAATGTGACACCAGCAGAGCACCTTGCATGAACCACGGAGGATGGATTATATTCCAGTGTCACAAGTCTGGACTTCTGGGTTCTCTTGCATCTGACTCACTGAAAGCACCTTGGGCAGGTCAACCCAGGGCCTGCCTTGCTTCAGTCACCCTCCTGTTCCCCGCAAAGAGGGGTAGGAAGATTAAGAGTAAATGCCATTCAGATCCTTGGTAACAGGTGCAACAGAATTTGTGGCTTCTTTATTAGTTAGTCCAGTGTTTCTCAACCTGTTCAGACAAGCAGCCCCTTATTCTATGTCAACATTTTCCAGAACTCTCCTCCCCCTACATCTACCATTAAAATAAAGAGTCAAAAAAACATACGAGTGCTAAGGTTGTATTACTGACTGGTGTGTATTTGAGGTATGCACAAAGAATACTTGAAGCATAAGGGTGTGTAAGGAGTGAAACGATCTTTGCTTTAGATTGTAATGTAATTTGTGACCCCTCATAATTCCCATCTGCCTTTCTAGACTGCTAGTGAGTTGCAATTTGTCAGATATGTGCAATACAAAAAAAACAAAAAAACAAGGAGTCCTGTGTCACTTCTAAAGACTAACATTTATTTATTGCATGAGCTTTCATGGGAGAAAATCCCACTTTGTCAGATGCTTTGAAGATGGGGAAATGTACAGAATGGGATGAAAGTAAATGCAGGACAGTGTAAGTTGTAGGATCAGGTCACACTGTAACAGCAAATCAACAAAACAGTTTAGATTCAAACCCTGGGGAACATCACTGCTGCTTCAGGGCTAAAGGACGACGGACAGGTGATTTGACCTCACCCTCTGTTTGCTGTTCCCCGCTGTTTGAATCTAAACTACTGCATTGATTTACTGTAACGGTGTGATCTGATCCTATGACTTATACTTCCCTGCATTTATTTTCCTCCTATCTGGCAAGTTCCCCATCTTCACAGCTTCTGACAAAGTGGGATTTTTTCCCACAAATTTGTTAATCTTTAAGAGTGTCACAGGACTCCATGTTCTTTTTGCTAAACTAGACTAACCAGGCTACCTCTTTGAAACAATATAAAAAGGTTATTAATATGTAGTTGGAGTGAAGAGTAGAGAAATGTGTGGCCCTGGGGCAACATCAGCCACCATTCTATTCCTAGGAAACCGAGAATTCCCACACAAACTGAACTAACCAACCAGAAAGCAACATAACCTTTACGCACAGCCAGAACCACCTTCTCATAAACAGAAATGTCCAAGCATGAATTGAAAATAGAACCGTTCAAAAAAATATTTTAAAGTTTCCTACCATGGAGTTGCAAAGCACACAATGCAAACTTGTTATCCTTTCCTGCTAAGCACATGAACAGTACAAAACAGAAGACAACCCAAGACATGTGGGAAGTCAAAAGCACCAAGAAAAGGGAAATTTACAGTACTGAAAATTTTTGGAAGACCTTTTTTTATGCTGACCAGCAGCAAACACCCATTGATCGATACAGAGCTAAAGAAAAACAGAACAAGGAATGGACAGTCACTTTGGCCTTATTCCCAATGGGATTTGCCCCAACTGCAGCCATTGATGTTGGGCAAAATGGCACAACTGCATCAGTCCAAACTCTAGTGTAGACAGAAAAAGCCACAACCTAAATCTGAGGCACAGATCCTGATTCCAAGAGGGAATACACTGAACTGGCACAAATTATGACTTAAAACTGTCTATTCTAGTGCGTCACACCACAGCAGACACGCTGATGGCCAAAATCTGGACAAATGCTCATTATAGGCAAAACCAACGTGGGAACTCTCAGTTTGGATCAGATCTGTGGTCACCTAGTCCAGTATCCTGTCTCTCATACCAGCAGCCACAGATGTTTCAGAGGAAGGTACAAGAAATCTTGAAAAAAGCCACTTTACCTTTAATCTTCTTCCTCTCAGGAGACCCTTCTTCTGGTGTTGGGCTTTTCTTTGCGGTGCGCTTTCCTGGCATTGCTTCAAAGCTAAACAACTGAAAACATTCTACATTAAGCCATTCACTAAATCAGAGACTGGGAGAAAAAAGCATGAAAATTACAAAGCACAAGCTTTAGAAGTGACAAGAGTCAGGTTCCACCTTGCACCCTTTTTTTTTTTTTTTTC
Source organism: Podocnemis expansa (assembly GCA_007922195.1). Lineage (NCBI taxonomy): Eukaryota > Metazoa > Chordata > Testudines > Podocnemididae > Podocnemis > Podocnemis expansa. The sequence continues at coordinate 44,965,671 of ML681963.1, forward strand.
TAAATCACTGAGGCTGCGACTTTGCAGTAGGGAAAGTGAAGTGGGAGCTGGGTGTTTAAGTTTCCTTGCCCACTGCTAAAAATCCCACGTGGTACCTTCCACAGTAATTCCGTTCTCAACTTTCATAACCAGCTCTAGGAGTTAGACACACCACAGAAGTCACAAGACCCCAGGCTGATGTGAATCTAAGCCTGGGTAGGGTTACCAGATACCAAAGCATGGAAAGGAGGACACATGGAGAAAATGCAGTATTAATGTAATATTCTTCTGTTTGTAGGGGACCCTGGAAAGCTTTCCCCCTAAAAACAGGGTGTTTCATCATATTTTAACCCCTGTGAGTATAAAGCCAGACAAAAGCATGTATTTTTAAAATGCCTGCTGGATGGAGGATGTGTAAGTAAAAAGGAGGACATGCCCTCCTTTTGCCTGTCATCTGGTAACCCTACACCTGGGGCAGAAGGTGGTCACGGTGTGGTCTCCATGGCCACTATTTGCAAATACTGGTGCAAAACAAAAAGTTGTCCAGAGGCAGGGTTACCAGATACCAAACCACCGAAAGGAGGACAGGGAAGTAAGAAAAGGAGGCCACTGGAGGACACATGGAGAAAATGTAGCATTAATGTCATAGTCTTCTGTTTTTACAGGGCCCTGGAAGGCATCCCCCTAAAAACAGTGTGTTCTGGGGCATTCCAGCATACTTCAACCCTGCAGTAAAACACCAGACAAAATTATGTCTTTCTAAAATGCCTGCTGGGTGGAGGATATGAAGGTAAAAAGAACAAGTCCTCCTTTTTGGGTGGCATCTGGTAACCCACCCAGAGGCCACGTGCAGAAGGACGGGAGTGACCCGAACTCCTCCCAACCTCCCCCTCGTATCCTGGGAGCGGGACCGGCCGCCCCGGCAGCGCCGCAGGGAGCCACTCCGAGAACGGCGCCCTGCCCCGCTCGCCCTCCAGCAGAGGCGGCGCAGGCCGGACGGGCTGCACCCCCGGCCTGCAGGGAGCGCGAGCGCCCGGCGGGGTTCGAAATTCCCGCGCCCGCCGCCCCTCGCCCGCCGCAGGCATGCTGGGGGAGGGGGCCGCGCGACAGCCCGGGCTCGGCTCCCGCCGAACGCTGGCAGCGCCGCGTTCCAGGCGTGGAATGCTCCGACCCGGCCACGTGGGACGGCAAGCGGCGCGGCCTCCCCTCCCCCACCCGCAGCCCCGCTTGCACCCTGGCTGCCCCGGGAGGGGGGAGGGGAAGCAGCAGGCGGCCTCGGCTCGCGCTCACCTCCCCGCCGTCCGCCGCCCCGGCCGGCCCGCTCGGTCTCTCTCCGCCCCCCCCACCACCCCCCGGCAGCCCGAGCATGCGCGCCAGCGGCCTCCTCGGCGTGACCGAAACTGGCGCTCCCGCCCCCTGCTGGCCGCTGCGGGGAAAGGCGGCGCGGAGGGAGGGGAGAATAGGGTTACCAGAGCCCAAAGGAGGCCTGGGAAGCGGGAACAGGAGGCCATGGGAGGCCACTTGGAGCAAATGCAGCATTCCTGTCATAGTCTTGTTTTTAGGGGCCCTGGAAGGCGGTGTTCTGGGGTGTTCCCGCATACTTCAACCCAGGGGTCTCAAACCCAAATCAACATGAGGGCTGTGTGAGGACTAGTATGTTAGCCTGAGGGCCACACCACTGAAACCCTCTCATACGATATTGCAAATATCAGTAATGATCGTGTCATCGCAGGCTGCAGGAAACAGCATGCAGCCCGCCGGCTGTGTGTTTGGGACCCCTGCTTTAACCCCTTAAGTAAAAAGCCAGATAAAATCATGTGTTTTGAAAATGCCTGCCGGACAGAGGATGGGAAGGTAAAAAGGAGGACGTGCCCTCCTTTTGCCTGACATCTCCAGGGAGAGTGAATTGGGAACAGGGATTTCCTGAACACCCCCCCCACAGTCCCCCTGAACTCCCCAACATCCCCCAGTTGTCAGCTAGTAACAGTGTTTATACCAATTTAGTGAGCACTTCCTACAACACCCCTCCTCCTACACCCCCTCCAATTTCAAGACCTGGAGACAATACTGATGGGGCCTGGCCCTGCCACCCTCCACTTGCAGCCTTTGGGGTCACAAGCAATGTCTGTACTGCTCCATCCTCTGCCTAGCAGCCCAGCTGTCTTCATGGGATGTGGCTCCTGTGCCCCCACTTCTGCACCTGGAGCCGCAAGACAGGCAGACACAGCTGGGGAAAAAAATCAAGCAGCTGTGTGGCGCTTAAAGACTAACAGATTTGTTTTTCCCCACTGACCTCCCCAAAGGCACACAATCTGCCCCGTGCGGGTGCAGTTATGGCAGCAGGCCAATTGCACACAGACACACTTATCTTTTAAGGTGACTGGAACGCCACATGTGCCCACATTACAGCCTGTAGGGTCAGGGCCAAGCCTACAAACCAGTTTGTATTGCAGGCAGCTTACATTACTACGCAGGATCGAGTTTAAAAATTACATTTTGCTGGTTTGTCACCTCGTTTTGCTCACCAGATATTTGCTACCATTCAATACTGCTGCTTACACGGTTAATGACTAGTTGATTTCTAATCACTGCTTAATATGCAGCAGGTCCTGGGTTCAAGCCCCAGGGGGTTGGGCTCGATGATCTCATGAGGTCCCTTCCAACCCTATGATTCTATTCTATTCACTGTCATTGGCCCAGCCCCGATGCTGCAGTCCTGAGGGTGCAAATACTGAATGGAAATGTTTTTTAAAAAATGCTCCCAGTGCAATTTGGAACTATTTCCATTGATTATTTGTATAATTCATAGTGCTGTAGAAATATGAACTAGTCTTCACACATCTTTGAAGATGATTGTCCTTGTTTCCTAAGAGGGGAAATTGGGTTATGGTGAGATTAGGTGATGCTCCAAGGCCATAGTTAGATCCATGTAGCAATTTCTGTTTCCTGTGTAGGTGCTATGCCCACTAGACCATAGTGTTTCCTTTCAGGCAATAATGAAAGAATGGCTTACTGTATTCCTGCATTGCTTTCACTACAGTTTCGCAATGCCTGTAACTATGCTATAGAAGTGGTTCTCAACCACTGTGTCAGAACACATTACTGTGTCACCCCACAGTGGTGAGCATGTCACAGAGAACAGAGAAAATGGCTGGATTTGGCCTATGGGGCGAGGAGGTTGGCTGGTGTGTCCTGTAGGATTGCGATATTCCACCAGGTGCGTTACAACCTGCAAAAGGTTGAGAACCACCATGCTATAGGATGGCTACAGGCAACTATTACAATTTGTTTATTATTTATTATAATTATTTATTAAAAATTTGTTCCCCTTTGGAACTTGTATAATTTGTTGGTTTAACAAGGCTTTAGGATTGACTGAACTGCATTATTTAGGACAAGTGCTGGGTCACTGGTTGCCTGTGGATGACACAAGTGAAACAAAAGACATGGGTTCCTCCCACTCTATATTTTATGCAAGGCAGACATTGGCTCCCCCCTGGTAGCTCAAGAAATCACACCTGTAACCATCTGGTTTCCTAGTACAGTGGGTGCAATATGTAATATGCCTTCTTGTCACAGCCATTCACACAGGGAAAGTCATCTCCTTTACTAGACTGGTGCAAGGCAAACTATAATCATATCCCTGCTCTGAGATCTTACAGCATAAATACAGTATCCTTGATCACATTAACCTGGCTTAACCCATTTCTTTCCTAATCCTGTTCCTGTCAGGATGGGGAAGAGGAAAGAGGGGAAACAAGTAGCATGGGCACTTATTTCACATGTGTTTGGGGTTACTGTTAGCCAGTTTTTGTGGTACAGCCTGACAGTCTCCGTAGCAGACATTGCAATTGCCAGTCCAGTTCCATTAAAACTAAAATATAGAGCTGTGTTGAAGATTTTGTATGGCATGGACTGAAACTTAGTGCTCAGGGTTGACAACCACATGGTCTGAACCAGCCATTAATACATTTAGGCTGGATTTCCAGCTACTCAAGGAATGAGGTTCTGCAGCCACCTTCTAAAAGAAGTGGAGCAAACACCTAACTACTTTTAAGATCGATCTTAATGAATTTATTAAAGGGATTATAATAGGAGAAGAACTGAATTCAGTGATTCAGGAGACCCCTTCCAGTCCTATGTCCCTGCAGAAGAATTCCTACCGCTGCCAATTATTGTGGCATTAGGCAAGTCATCTCTGTGTCTCCCTTCCCCATAGCTCTGAAAATAGTGGAAATACATACTGATCACACAGGAACATTTCTGAGAACTAACTAACTGCAGTAAAAATCTCTGGAGACCTCTGGTAAGCAACAGAACAGCCCTAAGTCACATTAGAACTGAACAGAAACACAGTCTTTTCTAGAATGCAGACTGCTGTGAGAATTGGCCAAACAGGTGTTCAGGCAACACAGCTCCATAACCTATTACACACATTCCACAGCGGAGATGAGTCACGCTAGAGCTGTGTACAACAGGTCTGGTCCAAATGCCTTGCCTACTTACAGGGAAGCCATTAAATGCCCTGGCTGCACTGCAGACATTTGAGCGTTATACTACAGTCTTTACATCTTTGAAGCAAATAAGATCACTGGCAGCCTGTCAACTGTGTTAAGAAAAAGCACATTCTAGGGCTTGGTCAGAGCACTGCCTGTTTAAATGTAGATTTTGTGATGTGGACCAATTGTCAGAACAGTTTAAAACCACTTTAACCTACATAATCTAAATACAGCTACACAATAGCTTGGATGAAATAGCGTGAGAAATGTTTCCTAGCCTAAGCAGAGAAAACCAGCATACATTGTAAGCTCTTTGAGGCAGAAATAATTTTTTGGTCTGTGTTTGTACAGCAACTAGCAAAACTAGGTCCTGGTCCATGACTAGGGCATCCAGGAGTAAGACAACATAAATAGAAAAATCACAAGCATTGAAGGAAGCAAGTTTTATATAGCAATTTAAACATGGTGATGGCCCTTTGACAAAGAACTGTAATGAAGCCTGCTGCACTGAAGTGGTCTTCAGCAGTTTCAGGTTTGTCCTACCAGTTCTGATCCCCACGTAGTCAGGGCCTTTAAGCCATTGGTCCATCAGCTCCACATCCTAGATAAACATACCCTACAGAACTGCCCCCACTCTGCATCTAACTTTCCAGAGGCCTGTTCCATGGAACTGCCATGCCCTGGAGGTTAATAATTAACTGCAACTAGGTTTTGTATTACCACATTTGAATACAGTCTCAAATTTCATCACCAGGACACATTAGCCAGAAAGTGGGTACCTTTGAGACATTCAAGAGGAACTAAAAGAATGCTCAAGCCCACAGCACTCCCTGGTTCAAGCTAACACTCATGTTATGTAAAGCATTCTTCCAAACATTAGATTTAATAAATTAAGATGTGCACAGCCATGGTGATCAAATGACATGCATGCTAAGCCAAATTTCTGGTATATTTCACCTTGGACAATGTTACTTAGGTACCCTAGAAAATAGGCCACTAATATTTCTGCCTATCCTTGTCTATTTCCAGTATCTTGGAACATATCTTTAACACTGAGGATAACATGAATGTCTTACCAGAAATTAGTTGGACTTTACAGCTTTTGTTCACTCCAGCTCACCAGTGTTTTCTGCACTCCCTAACATGTGGACTAAGTTTTCTGGGGAATGTTTTCCTCCTTTAGAGAGTCATTATTGTGATAAAAGCCTTATTTTTTTTCTTACCCATGCCACTAAAATTTCAAGCTATTAAATCTGATTTTAAGGATCTGATTTCCCCAAGTTCCAAGGCATGACTACTCCTGTCACTGATGAGGTGGCTGGTAATTAGTCTCAATTGTGCACATAATTGCTTCAGTGAGGTGGTCACATACAAGCCGCAGAATCTTAAAACCCTTGTCAAAAACTATTTAAATCGGCTCACAGGATGTGATAGGTGTTCATGAAGACAAGGTCAGTGAGGTAATATCTTCTATTGGCCCAACTTCTGTTGGGGAGGGAGACAAACTTTTGACCAACACAGAGTTCTTCAGGTATTCATGGCATTTTACAGAGAAATAAAAATGTAGGTCTCTGTCACTCATTAGCAAAAATATTTTCATTAAGGTATTACCGATGCTATGTTTTATAATAAAAAGATGGTAAACCCTGTGCTTTGGACCTGATGCTCACTCTGGGCAATATGGTGGCTAGGCACACTATTAAGAAAGTTACCAACCAAGGTTGCTTTACGAATCCAACAGTCATATCTGCTAGTATTTTCTTCAGCAAGTTTGGCTTTAGGGAAGCCACATATTGGTCCACTAAGTCCTGAACAGTTGATACCACTGGAGCTAAGAGGGTGGACCCCAGGCACCTTTCAAGGAGATCTGGAGAATCCAAGTACGAACAGTTATTTGCATGAAAAAGGAGAAGTCATCAGGTATTCTTGAGTTTCTGTCAGTGAACTGGACATTTAACCAGTCAAGTCACTAAAGGACAGATCACAAAGCAATCACCACTGTTTAAAAGCAATTCCTTTATTAATCATACAATTGAAATCCTCAACCATAACATTCTTTCTGAGAACTTACTGCAGACTTTCCATAGGAGATATTTATGCTCAAACACTGTACACATGTGCTCTTAGGCTCCAGTGTCCCACAATTATAATTCAAGATGACTTGGATTGGCAAGCCCATTGGAACATTTCTAGTTCTAATTAGCATCTCTAATTTTATTCCTACATATTAAACTTTTGTCTAGATTAGGCATATGGATGCCCTGGTAGAACATAGACTCATAGGGGTAGAAGGGACCTCATGAGGTCATCTAGTCCAACTCCTTGCCAAAAAAAGCAGGACCACTCTCACTAAATCATCCCAACGAGGGTTTTGTCTAACTGAGCCTTAAATATCTCCAAAGATAGAGATTCCACCACTTCCGTAGGTAGCCCATTCCAATGCTTTACCACCCTCCTAGTAGGAAAGTTTTCCCTAATATCCAAGCTCCACCTCCCCAGCTGCAATCTGAAACCTTTGTTCCTTGTTCTGTCCTCTGTTACTACTGAGAACAGCCAAGCTCTGTCCTCCTTGGAGTATCCCTTCAACTAATTAAAGGTTGCTCAAATCCCCCCTCAGTCTTCTCTTCTGCAGGCTGAATAAGCCTAATTCCTTCAGTCTCTCTTCCTAAGTCTTGGGCTCCAGCCCCTTGATCTTTTCTATTGGTCTCCACTGGACTCTTTCTAATTTGTCCACATCCCTTTTGTAACGGGGAGCCCAAAACTAGACACAGTATTCCAGATGCGGCCTCACCAGTGCCGAATAGAGGGGAACAATCACATCCCTCGATCTGCTGGCAACACTTCTACTGATGTAGCCCAGTATGGGATGGAAAAAACCCATGCACTGCTACAGGCTGAGGAGCGATCAGCTAAGTAGCAGCACTGTAGAAAAGGACCTGGGGGTCATGGTGGATGGGAAGCTGGATATGAGTCAACAGTGTGCTCTTGCTGCCAAAAAGGCATGGGATTTTTCCATCCCAAGTGCAGGACTTTGCCCTTGTCTTTGTTGAACTTACCGAGTGTGCAATCTATCCCATCATCCAGATCAGGCAAGGGCAAACTACAGCTTGGGAGCCACATGTGGCTCTTGAATGAAAAAGTGTGGCTCGTGGAAAAACGTCAGCAAATCAATTTAGTAGGTAAAAGTATATGGCTATATGCCTCAGTGTGACTCTTGAAGGTTTAATAATCAACTTGTGTGGCTCTTGAGTTCCATAAGTTTGGCCACCCCTGATCCAGATCATTAATGAAACTGTTGAACAGAACTGGCCCCAGGACTGACCCCTGGGGCACACCACTCGTTACTGGTTGCCAACTAGACATGGAGCCATTGATTCCTACTCACTGGAACAGTTGATCTAGCCAGTTTTCTATCCACCTTACTGTCCACACATCCAACCCATATTTCCTTAACTTGCTGATGAGAATGCTGTGGGAAACCTTATCAAAAGCCTTGCTAAAGTTGAGGTATATCATGTCAACGGCTCTTCCCACACCAACAAATCCGGTCATCTCATCATAAGTAGGTTGGTCAGGCACGATTTACCTTTGGTGAATCCATGCTGACTGTTTCTGACCACTCTGTTCTCTTCCAAGTGTTTCAGGATTGATTTTTTGAGAATCTGCTCCATGATTTTTTCAGGAATTGAGGTGAGGCTGACAGGGCTGTAATTCCCTGGATCCTCCTTTTTCTCTTTCTTGAAGATAGATACTATATTTGCTTTTTTCCAGTCCTCCGGCACCTCCCCAGTTCGCCATGAGTTTTCAAAGATAATGGCCAACGGTACTGCTATCTCATCAGCCAACTCCCTCAGCACCCTCAGATGCAGTTCATTCAGCCACATGGACTTATGCACATCCAGCTTCTTTAAGCAGTCCCTAACCTGACCTTCCGTCACCAAGGGCCTCTCTTCTTCTCTCCAATCTGCCATACCCAGTGTAGTGGGCTGGGAGCTGGCCCTCCCTGTGAAAACTGAAGTAAAAAAGGCATTGAGTACTTCGGCCTTTTCCGCATCCTTTACCACGAGGACACCTGACCCATTCAGTAAGGGACCTACACCATCCTTGACCCATTTCTTGTTATTGACATACCTGTAGAACCCCTTCCTGTTATCCTTCACATCCCTTGCTAGCTGCAACTCCAATTGTCCTTTGGCCTTTCTGCTTTTATCACTGTAGTCCAAGCAATATCTTTGTATGCCTCCCTAGACATCTGTCCAAGCTTCTACTTCCTGTAAGCTTCCTTTATATGTTTTAGGTCAGTGCAGAGTTCTCTGTTAAGCCACATTGGGCACCTTCCACATTTGCTGTTCTTTCTGCTCATCAGAATGGTATCTTCTTGTGCCCTTAGCAGAGTTTCTTTAAATACTTAGCTAATGTTCGAGAAGTCTATAGACATAGACATAAACATGTTGCAGACACTACTAATTTGGTTCTCTCTCTCTCACACACACACAAACACAAACGCGCACACACATTATTGTTTTAGGATGAGGTGTGATATGGACCTGTCAAGCAGTATCATTACCACAGAAATGACACCACCAACACATTAGGATGACCACTTTGAAATATGTGCGTTTCTGTTAGATTAATATCTCTATGTATTATTTCAAGACTTAAAATTGGATTTGCGACCTTAAAGCATCACACCATCTATTTAAAGAATGAAAAAAACCCTACTAATCAATTTACAATTTATACAACTGTCACTGAAATTTAATAGCACTGGTGACATTTCCAGTCAACATCATTACCTTGTTCATCATTATGACCTGTCAAGAGTGCATGGCTCACTGTTAAATACTATGCACTCTGCAGCTGAGCGGCGCCTTCCTTGAATGTCTTCTGAAGGATGATACTCACTGCTAGCTAAATTATCTGCCTCTTTGTCTATCAGCCAAAGAACAAACTCCTGCACTAACTGGGGCAAAAAAGTAGCTGGACTCGGTAAATTGCAGTCACCTGGTTTTAGATGATATTCAGCCACTTTCAGTTAGGCTATTTCAGGTTGTAGGATCGAAGCAGCGTTATACAAAGCCACTTGTTTGCTTGAAAGCTGGTCACCAAGCTCACTTGCCAGAAGCAGATCCACACATTTGGATGACTTAAAGGTCTCCTTTTCATTATTAGCAGCTTGGATATCAGATAACATTAATCTGCTGCATAGAACAACAGTAGACTTGCCTTGTCCATGCTGACCATGGAAGGAAATTTGCAGATCCACGGTGTCCAAGTGTCTTGCCTGTAATTTGTTACCAGAATAGCTGGTGCTTTCTACCTCTGAGGGTGGTAGGACTTCATATCTTTGAAGCAGCTTGGATGGGAGAAGGGCCTTCTTGTTGTACACAAGATTGCTCTCTCTTCAGTCAGTTGATTTAATGCAATGTCATAAGGGGACTGCACTGTTGTAGTGTGGCTCAATTGTTTTGCTTTAAGGTTTGTTTTACTCAAGTAGGAAGAAATGTACGTTGAATGTTAAATCGCATCCTCAGCAATCAAGTCTTCCACAGAAGCCTTATGCAACGTCATCATTTTTTCTTTGAAGTCCGACCTCCCTTAGATTGGCTGCTCTCTCAAATGTTTCTGTTCCGTGAAGGTGCTTGTCTTTCTTACATGTTTTTCTCAAACAAACAATGCAACAGGACCAATCACTAGTGGGAAGACATGCTTGCACTGGTGGCTATAGGTGCATGTGCACAAGATGCTTCCTGATCAGATTCAGAGACTGTTTTCCTTCCTGGGTTCAATGTAACTCTGACATATGCCAAATTCAACTTGCTTGTGCATTTTTGAAAGCAACCTCTGTGATAAAGTACTGGTGGCACACTATCTAAACTGGAAAACTCACCCAGTAGCCACCAAAGCCATTCATCCCTCCTGGCTGCTGCTGCCAGCATCACAGAGGTCTGTCCAGCATTAGTGGCTTTTGACAACTTGCATTCTTTGGTTGTTCTTGACAAATGACACATTTTTTAAAGTTGATGGACAGTCTTTTTTATTTTGACCTTAGCTTTAAAAGGCTTGTATCCTCCATGTTTTCACATACTGTAACTGCCCTGTAGAGAGAAAACTCCTGAAGTATATTATTGGCATTCCTACCACCAATTTTCATTTTGTACAAACACATAGACTTGTGCTTGGATCTATGTTAATATAAAAATGGCCATTTTTTGCTTAGTGAGCACGTTGGACACCCCAGTGAAGCTGTGTACTGCCATCTTTCTCACTAATACCAATCTGTGCCTAAGTGCCACTGAATTAAAAAGCTAATTTCTAGACTATTTCAAAGGCTAATAGTTCAGGCATAGGCAATTACAGATTAAAACCTTCTGCCAGGAAGGCTAGATGCTACACTGAATGTACAAAAGCTTACAAATGGAAAAGCATTAGGTGTTCACATACATTTATACACTTTCAGACATACTGTACCCTACCAATGGTCCATCTGTCTCAGCATCCCGTCTCTGGCAATAGCCAGTGACAGATGCTTCAAAAGGAATGAACATCACACAGCAATTTTGGGTGATCCATCATCCAGTCCCAGTTTCTGGCTGTTGGGGCTTTAGAGAAACCCAGAATATGATACTGAATCCTTGACCACCTTGGCTAATAACCATTGATGGACCTTATCCCCTATGAACTTTTCTGATTCTTTTTGAACCCAGTTATACTTTTGGCCTTCACAACATCCCCCAGGAATGAGTTTCATATTTCAAGTGTGTGTGTGTGTGCGCACGTGTGCGCGCAAAGAATTAATTTCAGCAGGTGATCCCTAGTTCTTGTGTTATGTGAAGGGGTAAATAACACTTCCCAAGTCACTTTCTCAGCCCCATTTGTGATTTTACAGGTCTCTGTCACAAATCACCTTAATCAACTCTTTTCCAAGCTTACCAGTCTTAATCTTTTTACTTTCTCCTGATTGAAGCGGTTCCATACCCTAATCATGTTTATTACCCTTCTCCATACCTTTGCCAATTCTAATATATCTTTTCAGAGATGGGGTGACCAGAACTGCCACAATATTGAAGGTCTGAGAGTAGAATGGATTTATATAGTGGCAGAGGTGCCAGAGGACTGGAAAAAAGCAAATATAGTACCTATCTTCAAGAAAGGCAAAAAGGACGATCCAGGGAATTACAGACCTGTCAGCCTCACCTCAATCCCTGGAAAAATCATGGAGCAGCTTCTCAAAGAATCCATCCTGAAACACTTGGAGGAAAATAGACTAATCAGGAATAGTCAGCATGGATTTACCAAGGGTAAATCATGCCTGACCAACCTCATCGCCTTCTATGATGAGATGACTGGATTTGTGGATGCGGGAAGAGCCGTTGATGTGATATACCTTGACTTTAGCAAGGCTTTTGATACGGTTTCCCACAGCATTCTCATTGGCAAATTAAGGAAGTATGGGTTAGATGCGTGGACTGTAAGGTGGATAGAAAACTGGCTAGAACAACGGTTTCAGCGTGTAGGAATCAATGGCTCCATGTCAAGTTGGCAGGCAGTAACGAGTGGTGTACCCCAGGGGTCGGTCCTGGGGCCAGTTCTGTTCAATGTTTTCATTAATGATCTGGATGATGGGATAGATTGCACACTTAGTAAGTTTGCAGATGATACCAAACTGGGGGGAACGGTAGACACCCTAGAGGGCAGAGACAGGATTCAGGGAGACCTAGACAAACTGGAGCAGTGGGCCAAGAGGAATCTCATGAGGTTCAACAAGGATAAGTGTAAAATCCTGCACTTGGGACGAAAAAACCCCATGTACTGCTACAGGCTGGGGAGTGATCAGCTAAATAGCAGCACTGGAGAAAAGGACCTGGGAGTCATGGTGGATGGGAAGCTGGATATGAGTCAGCAGTGTGCTCTTGCTGCCAAAAAGGCCAATGGCATACTGGGCTGCATCAGAAGAAGTGTTACCAGCAGATCGAGGGATGTGATCATTCCCCTCTATTCTGCACTAGTGAGGCCACATCTGGAATACTGTGTCCAGTTTTGGGCTCCCCACTACAAAAAGGACATGGACAAATTAGAGAGAGTCCAGAGGAGGGCAACCAAAATGATCAAAGGGCTGGAACACAAGCCCTATGAAGAAAGACTGAAGGAACTAGGCTTATTTAGCCTGCAGAAGAGAAGACTGAGGGGGGATTTGATAGCAACCTTCAACTACTTGAAGGGTTGCTCCAAGGAGGAGGGAGCTCGACTGTTCTCGGTGGTAACAGAGGGCAGAACGAGAACCAATGGTTTCAAGTTACAGCTGGGGCGGTCCAGGCTGGATATTAGGAAAAACTTCCTTACTAGGCGAGTGGTGAAGCATTGGAATAAGCTGCCTAGGGAGGTGGTGGAATCTCCATCTCTGGAGGTGTTCAAGTCCCAGCTGGACAAAACACTGACTGGGATGATCTAATGGGAGTGGTCCTGCTTTTTTTGGCAGGGGGTTGGACTAGATGACCTTGTGGGGTCCCTTCCAACCCTATGATTCTATGATTCTATGATTATGACATTTTCTGTTTTATTGTCTATCCCTTTTCTAATGGTTCCTAACAGATGTTAGCTTTTTTTTAAACTGCTGCTGCACATTGAGCAGATATCAAGAGTTTTCAAGGCATTATCCAAGAGGAGTCCAAGGTCTTTCTTGAGTAGTAACAGCTAATTTAGAGCCTATCATTTTCTATGTAGAGATGAGATTTTTTTCTAATATGCATTACTTTGCTTCCATCAACATTTAATTTCATCTGTCATTGTGTCACACAGTTTTGAGAAAGTCCATTGAAACACTTCACAGTCTGCTTTGGGCTTAACTATTGTGAATAATTTTCTGTCACTTGCCAGTTTTGCCACCCACCTGTTCCATATCATTTAACAATATGCTGAACAGCACAGGTCCCAGTAGAGAACCTTGAGGAGCCTACTATTTACGTCTCACCATAGAAAACTGATCATTACACCAACTCTTTTGTTCCCCATCTTTTAATCAAAACAAGCAAAGAGTCCTGTGGCACTTAAAGACTATTTATTTACTGTGTGAGGTTTTGTAGGAGAAAATCCTGCTTCGTCAGATGCTTTGAAGATGGGGGAAACTTACAGAATGGGAGGCAAATAAATACTTGGAAGTGTAAGCCATGGGATCAGGTCACACTGTAACAGCAAATCAAAGCCATTAAGATTCAAACACTGGGAAACAGCACAAAGAGGAGGGTGAGATAAAAGTAGCTGTTGTAGTGGGGAAAGAATCAATAGTCACAATTTAATCCTGCTTTTGCAATCAAATTTGCATATCAGTTCCAATTCTGCAGTTTCTCCTGTGAAGTCTTGAGCATAGCTCTGGTCAAGCAAATGGGTAACATCATACTACCCTGACAGGGAGATTTTCCTAACATCCAGCCTACACCCCCTTCTGCAGCTTAAGCTCATTATTTCTTGTCCCATCCTTAGAGGTTAACAAAAAAAATTTTCAACCTCCTCCTTGTAACCTAGTACATATTTAAAAACTGTTATGTCCTCCCCCACCCATTCTTTTCTCCAGACTAAACAAACCCAATTTTTTAACTCATGTCATTTTTTAGACCAGTGGTTCCCAACCTTTTCTCTGCCATAGCACACCTTAATACCTTCGAATTTTTCAAGGTACACCACTATTTAAAAACTCATGAATATTCAAATTAAATTACTTGTGAATATTCATGAACATGGCAGTGTTTCAGAAATGCTCCTGTGGGAGGTCTTAGGGGTAGCAGAGCAAGGGTGGCAAAACAGGAGACAGGAGTGAGTGCGGGGAGCAGAGCAGGGCAAGGGTGGCAAAAGAGGACAAGGGCAGCCATGTGGGGAACAGCACAAGGGTGGCAAGAGAGAAGAGAGGTATTGGGGGGAGTGGGAATGTAGGGCAGGGGTGCATAGTGCAGTACCCACTTCCCCCTTCACAGTGGCTCCCTGCCACTCAGGGCAAATCCTCACTGCACTGCTGCTCCCTCCCACCCCAGTGGGTCCCATTCTCCCCTCCACCAGGCCCCTGCTGTCTGTGATGGACCCTCCTATCACTGCAGGGGCCAGAACTAGGCCTCCAGCTCCCAGCCACACCCCCTCCACTCTCAACTACGCACACCCCCAACCAGCCACCCCACAACCCCAGCTACACATCCTCTGCTACACAGCTACTCCCACCCACCTCTGCTACACACACACCCCGCCACACACAACCCTCAGCAACCCTCCCCCCCCAAAACCCTTACCTGGGCTGTTTGCAGGCTGCCTGACAAAAGCTGCTCCACCCTGCAGGGGGAGATTGACACACTCCCAGCCTCCCCCAGCTCTCTGCTGGCTGGGCCTAAGGTGGAGCCACCAGAATGCTGCCTTCCAGCTGCTCCTGCTGTTTTCAGGGGGACACCTGGAACTCCACATTCAGGTGCCTTCCTCTATTTTTAGTAGGGCCAGAAGGCTGCCTGACTAAAAATAGGGGGCCCCAGAACTGTGTTCTGGTGCCTTCCCCCTTACTTTAACCCCTTCCTTTTCCCAGCCCTGCATGGCCCACATGGCTGGGTTAAGCAGGGAGGGAACTTTAACTCCAGCTCTTGGGGATGCTTGCAGCACACTTTGGGTGTTCCTGCAGCACACTGGCTGGAAACCACTGTTCTAGACCTTTAAGTGCTGTGCACATGGTTCCTAACTAGAACACTTTGCATTTGTTCTTATTGTATGTCATTCAATTTCCTCCTGACCATTGTTTTGAATTTTCATACTACCCTTCAAAGTATTTGTAACCCCTCACAGCTTGGTTATCACCCACAAACTTTAAGCAGAGTCTCTATGCCATTATCTAAATCATTTATGAAAGTGAATAGAACAGGATCCAGGTGTGATGAAGTAAGAAAACCTCTTGGGTTACTGTGGTTCTTCTTTTCTGTTCCTGTTCTTTGGTGATGGGACACAGGGGTGTGATAACTATAGGTACCACTAGGGGGGAAGAAGCTTTAGTGCGACCTTACCTGGACCCCTTGGGGGTGACAGGTTGTGGCTGGTTTAGACCAGGGGCAGGGCAGCTGGATAGAGAGGAGAACAAAGGGAGGAGAGGGGAAGAAGGAGGTCGGAGGGGCAGGACCTCCGGGGCTTGTCCTGGGGGTTTACTATCTGCCCTCCTAGGTGATCTGAGAGCCAACTGTCCTAGCTGCTGTGCAAAGTGGATTGCTAATAAACCCTCTGACTGCTACACTGGCTGAGTGTCACTGCTGATTGGGATGGCTGGGACCCTTGCAGGGGGAGGAACCCCCCCCCGGGAGACCAGACAGAGCAAGGATCGGACTCTCTGGGCCTGAATTTGGGAAGCTGGCTACAGGTAGCGTGGAGACCCTGGTGAAATGGGAGAAAGCTCCACCGTAGCAGAATCCCTGGTGGGCTGTGAACAGAGGGGATCCAAGAGGCTTTTCTGGGTTCTCCGTGACACCAGGACCAATCCCTGTGGGACCCCACTCAAAATGCACTTCCAGCTTGACCATGAACTACTAATGATTACTTTGAGAACATTTTTCCAACCAGGTATGCACACACCATATAGTAGCTCTATTTAACTATATATAACTCCTTACTTTGAAAAGTCTTTACTGCAAGAATTAGGGAAAGGATTTCTGAAAACCTAAGTACACTATCCAGTGGATTACACCTCTCTATATTTGAGACTTTCTTCAAAGAATTCGAACAGCAGTGAGGCAGGATTTCCCTTTACAAAACCCCAAGCTGACTCCCCCAACCTATCATATTCATGCAGCTGACAAATTTGTTCATTATACTTTCAATCAGCCTGGCACAGAAGTCAGGCTTACTTGCCCATAATTACTAGCATTGCATCTGGAGCCTTTAAAAAAAATAGGCTTTACATTAGCTATCCTGCAGCCCTTTGCTAACAAAGGCTGAGTTTTTGTGAGAGCCACAACTGATAATCTAGAACAGTTCTGCAGATCAGTTACAAGAACAGCTAAGATACAGGGATCTCTCCTTACCTCCGCTACAATGAGGACGAACAGAAATTTAGCTTTGTGCAATGACTGTCTTCCTTGAGCTCTTAGCACTTCAACCAGCCAACAACCTGCTCACTGACTGGCAGATGTCCTACTTCTGATGTACTTTAAGGTTTAAAGGAATCTCAGAGTCTAGGTGCACTTTTAAAGACAAACTCATCATACAAGCTTTTGAGAGAGAAAATCCCATGTTGTCAGATAGTTTTTTAAAAGTCCCACTAGACTCCTTGTTTTTAACTAGAGTAACACAGCTACCCCTTCAGAATGTAGAAGAATCTGTTCAATACACAGTACAAACTGTAAACATGCAATCTACTATTATGTCTATCCTGACCATGCCCACACCAACAAAAATAAAATGTGACTCAAACAGCCCTAGCAATGGCAAAAAAATGCAGCAAAGACAAGCTACAGAACAGGATGAGCTGAACACACCCATCCTCTGTCAATTAGCACCACTGATGCCACCAGTGGAATCTGTGGTAGAGTGGATTGATTTAAATCCCAAGTGGAAAGCCTCCATTTAAACCATTTTAAAACCAGCCTTTCTACTTGCATTTCAGTTATTTTGGCTGCCCTTTTGGATCACTGATTCTTGTAACCGTTAAAACCCATTGATCTAAAACTAAAAGCCTTTTCACAAGATCTGGTCCATCATTTTTACTCATTAGAAGGGTTCACTGAAACTATAAACATTTAAGCAATTATCTAGCTCATTTTCAGATTATTAATAGCACCTTTTTAGAATGGTAGAAAAATGTTGATACTTACTAAAAAGATTAAAGGTTCCCAACTCAGGGTGAGGCCCCATCCAACCCCAGTGGGGACACCAAAAATCACAGGGGGTCCCATCCATAAGGCTTCAGTAATGATCTTAATGTTGAGGCACAGCCTGCACAGAGCTGTAGGGGTTGGCAACCTTTGCCATCACCCATGCTAGCCCTACCTCCCCAACCCTCAGCCCATCCCCACTACTGAAGTGATGGCCAGCTGAAAATTCAGCAACGGCCATGGCTGAAGGGGGGGGAAGAGGGCATGCACTACTCAGGACTGCCACAAAAAGCTCAGTGTGCCTGGAGATAGGAATCCCCCGACACACAGCAGCAAGAACCTGCCCAGGTCCCCGAATGGCTCCTTTGGGTGGCAGCATGCTGTGGAAAGATACCACTCCAGGCATCTTTCATGACACACGGGGGCATGGGCAGTGTGGAGCCCTGTGTCCCAGTCACACCCAAAAGAAGCCACCCAGAATGGTTTTCAGTAGCTAGAGTGGCAATTTCTGTGGTGGTGCAGAGGGTACTGCATGTTGCTCTGCATGGGCTCTAATGCCACTCTTGGCACACAGCCAGGACCCAGATTAAGTTTGAGAGTCAACTTTGCAACCCATGGTTCCATTTTGAATTAATATTTCCTTTTTCAATTTATTAAAGAGGATCATGGTTACCCTTTTGTTCTAGTAAGAGAAGTGTATTAGCTGTGTAACATGTTTACAGGCGTTTGTGTATTTACTGCAGTGAGTGGGAGCAGCAGATGGGAATGGGCTTATTTTATCTAATGAGGCTTTCAATCAAAGAAATTTAGAACCACTGTACTACATAATTAACTTTTTATTCATAGTTGTGTTAAATCTGAACAGCAACTACAATTAAACACACATGAAACAGCATACAAAAATTTTTATTAAGCAAAACAAGCCCTTAATACAGCACATGACTACTGTTTGATATTTATAAAGACCTGAGCTCAGAAATAGACTTTCCTTAATTCCCTATTTTTAAAAAAATGTTGATAGTAAGTTTAGGCCTCTACCTATTTTGTATTAAAACTCAGATTTAACAGAGCCTGAGAAATCATTTAAGTAAAATTTTAATAGTCCTTTTCCCTGCAGACACCAGGCCACCAGCACAAAGCACCATCAAGGAATAGAACTGAAACCAGAACTTTCCTTCTCAGTGCAAAATGTTAACAGATCACCACTTCTACATTCTCCATTTGTATAAACTTTTCACTAACACCTTGTCTTCAATTTAATTACAAGATCAAATCCTGGGACTTATGCGTTAGCAACCAAGTCAGTGGAGTGAGTAACTACATATCAACATAAGGGAATAAAATATATTAATATGTATCTAATCAGAAGAGAAGAGGGTAGAAACACAAGGAACTGCAGGATCCTGTTGTAAAATGGATACATAAGGGAACCCAAAAAAAGAACCTGAAAGAGGGAACCTGTTATCCAGCCACTTCTTCATTTTACCTAGAGAAAGAGGCAAAGCAAGCATCAATGATTTTGTTTTATGGGATCTTCCTAGGTATTCTAAACAAAACATCACCATGTTAGTGTGAAAAGTGATAGCACTGTGATTAAAGTCTAATTAAATGAGATCTGGATTCTATTCCCAGTTTTGGCAGACTTGCTATGTAACTCAGGGTACCCTGCTGTGTCTTAAGAGTTTCTAGTAGGAATGTAATGTTCTTTGAAAGTTTCATAAAAATGCACATAGGAAGTCCAAAAGATTTTAAAAAAGCAAAGAGGACATATTGCATGGATTTTCATGCTGGTTTCAACACCAAAACTCACTTTGCTACAACATGCATACTTGGCTTGAAAGTTTCAGTAATTATGTAATACCACATATGTATCAAGAACCTGGTTATGACACCCCCCCCCCAAAGTATCAGAGACTATTTCCTAGACTTCAAGACTTTTAGGATTATCTTTCACAGCTCTGTTGCAGTACCTGAATCAGCTGAACCCAGACTCCCACAACCTAATAGACATGACTTAGAGCCCCAGAAGTTAGCCAATTTAAACACCATGGAAACAACCCAAGCATGCAGATCCCCAGTCACAAACAATTTAACCCCAAGATACTGATTTACAGAAGCCCCCCAAGGCTCAAGCTTTTCAGCATGGCAAGATCCAAAGAAGTGGCCATGTTAGTCTAGTTCAATAAAAAACAAAAACAAGGAAACCTGTGGTACTTGAAGACTAACAAATTTAATTTTTGTATGAGCTGTCATGGGAGAAAAATCCCAATCCTCAAAGTGTCTGATGAAGTGGGATTTTTCCTCCCACAAAAGCTCATAGAAAAAAATAAATTTGTTAGACTAAGTGCCACAGGACTCCTTGTTTGTTTTTCAGCATGGTAGTTTCATTTTCTCATAGTACACTTGATTCTATATTTGAGGAGCACTCTCCAGCAACACAAACACTGAGGTCTAGTCCAGGGGTAAGGAACTTAAAGATAAAAGCATTTTAAAAATTTCCTTTAACAACAGTGTTTTGAAAGCTGCAATGGGCACAGCCTCCTGGTGAGTGAAGCTGAGCCAAAGCACCTGATGCAGGGTCCCATGGCCAGGGGTGGGGCTGTAACCAGGCACAGGCCACCTGCAAGGGCCCCCAGTAGTCATGGGGGGGCCTGGAGCCAAGCATGGGCCACCCACAAGGTCCCCCAGTAACAAGGAGGAGCCCAGAGCTCCAAGGGGGCAGCCAAAGAGCCACAGGCTGCAGACTCTTGGTCTAGTCCACCCCAAATACCCTAAAACAAGCTACAAGGTTGAAGGTGAACTACAGAAAGTGAAACTTCTATGCTTAATACAGATTTCGTTACTAGCAAAACCAAAGCTTGTGCTAATAAACCTCAGCTACAACTTTAGAGAATTAAAAAGAAAAATAGCACAATACATTACTCACCTTTTCAGCTACCATAACATAGCATCTGAAGCTAGAAAACAGAAGTTTCAGATGAGTAGATAATTCATCCCCATTATCTCAGATTACCCTACATTTACCATAGTGCATTCTAATATTCATCCACAACCCTCACAAGCTATTTAATTGATGCAATGTTTCCTGCATGGTTTATCTCCTCAGTCACAGTCCAAGGACTCAGAGAAGCAGTAGGAATATGCAGGCTGCAGACCAGAAGCCCGGCTTGCTCTCCAATGTTGTGGAAAGGGACTATACGTCATTGAGCCCGAAGGCCTACGCTCCCCGACGCCACCTGGACAGAGCCAAGAGAGAGCGACTTCTCTGGATGTCCACATTGGATTGAAATGCCATTGAATGCTGATCAGACTGGAAAATTTTATAGACCAAAAAGCAGATTTATACTCAGTCCCTGAAAAAGCACAGAGACAAGAACATAGCTTTTACATTTCAATTACTACACAAGACCATGTATGGACTGAGAACATGGTTATTGACAAAAGGTTTAAATACAACATTCTAGGCTCACCCAGAGGCCCTATTTAAGAGTGCTCTCCTGTGAGAAAGTGGAAATACAACTATGCCTTCTAACAGCAATTCAGGCTTGCAAGTACTCACCTCATGGTCAGGAGCACACTGCCTACAAACCTGCAGAAAATATCAAGTAAAACACATCAGAACTGGTCAGGCACACAGGAACCCAAAAGCCTCATGGAGCTGCACCTCCCAGTCAGGTTCAGAAAGCTACCCAAATAATGTAATGTTTCCTGCATGGTTTATCTCCTCAGTCACAGTCCGAAGACTCAGAGAAGCAGTAGGAATATGCAGGCTGCAGACCAGAGGCCCGGCTTGCTCTCCAACATTGTGGAAGGGGACTATACATCATTGAGCCCGAAGGCCTACGCTCCCGTACGCCACACGGACAGAGCCAAGAGAGAGCAACTTCTCTGGATGCCCACGTTGGATTGAATGCCAGTGAACTCCAGTATGGGCTTACTAGAGTCCACACACAATTTAATTACTCTTCCCCACCTCTCAGATGCTTCACTGAATTCTGACTCCATCAATAATTCAAGAGGCCTCAACCCAAAGCCCCAGCTTGCACCATGCATCTGTTGTAGATATACAGACACACACAACTGTCCAGCATTAATGGTGTAAAACTGTTCTTTGACCAATAGATCAAATAAGTGTCTGCTTTATAAACACTCAGATGGTATGATAGAGGTGAACTAATATTCATATTTGACCTGTATCAAATTGGACATTTTTACAGATCAAAACCAAAAATCTGTAATAAATCCCTACAAGCACAGGGACCAGAAATAGCATCTACACTTTTTACTACTATAAAAGACCATACTTGTTGACATACGGTTTAACTACAACACCCCAGGCTCCCCCAAAAATCTCACCCTGGCTAGGCCAGAGCTGCCTGCTGGGAGAGTGATGCCCCACCACCTTGCTTCCTAACAGAGATTCACTGTCTCGGGGGAACCTTTCCAGCCAGTAGGGCTGCCACAGACCCGCTGCAGGAAAAGCAGCATGCAGGGGAAACACCAAGCGATCCAAGGCCTCACCTCGCGGGCAGGGCCGCACGGGCTGAAAACCTGCAGAAAAAAAACAGGCCAGAGATTAGGGCCAGGCCGGCAATCCCGGCTCGCAGCCGTTTAGGCATCCGACAGCCCGCCCTGGCCCCCCGCAGGAACATATAGACTGGATGCCGCCCACCCCAGCCGCTCCAGCTCCCCGCCACCCACCTCGCCGCCGCGAGGAGAAAAGAACGAGGAAGGCGGGAGCACGGGTATTTATAGCGCCTAGAGCACGACGGGAAGAGTCGAGCCAGCGCCCATGCGCGGCGGCGCGAGCCGGAAACAGGGGGCGGCTCGCGCAGCTCATAGCGCGTGCGCAGTAGCGCCCTGGCTCTGAAGAGAGACGGCGCGTGCGCGGCAGAGGCGTTTGCGGGATGGGCAATAGCAGAGCGAAGGTCTCCTGGCCTCGCAGGGCGGCCCGGCAGCGCCCCCTAGAGCAGGGGTCTGGAACACGTGGGCGGCGGGCCGCATGCAGGCCCTGAAGCTTATTTCCTGCAGTCTGCACTGACACTATTGTTACTGGTATTTGCAATATTATATGAAAAGGTTTCAGTGGTGTGGCCCTCAGGCTAACATACTAGTCCTCTTGCAGCCCTCATGGTAACTTGAGTTTGAGACCCCTGCCCTAGAGCCTCAGTCACTGCTTGAGGCCAGGGGAGAAGAAGGCTGCAGCCCCACAAATAAGGGGGGGGGAGCATCACTTTGTGCTTGGGCCCCATGAGCAGAGCATATGCTCTGGATCCTTTTACCCTCACAGCTGGGTGCCCCTCCAGCCTCCTGCTAGCAGCTAAATCCATCCTCACCCTCCCCACTGAGCCTGCCCCATGCCCCCAGCCTTAGGCGAATGGCAAGGTGGCTCACAGTGACCCACAGCAGTGAATGCCCAATCTCCTGCCACTCTGCACTAACCCAATAACCTCACCCCAGAAGAGGCATAGGGGGGCAAGGATGTTGGGGGGATGCAGCGGAGACAGGGCCTTATTAACAGTGCCAGTTGGTGCTTTCAAAAGCCAGCCCATGATGCCCTGCCTAGACAATTCAATAGGTGCAAGCACCCCTAGTGAGGATGCGCGCTGCTGCCAGAAATGTAATGTGGCTATGCCAGTGGTTTGCAACCTGTGGCTCTTTGGCTGCCCCCTTGTGGCTCCCCCCCCAGTGACTGGGGGACCCTATGGGCTGCCTGCTCCCCAGCTCCAGGTGTCCCTCTCTGCATGCGGAGACCCATAGCCACATCCACACCAGGCTCTGGGCTCCTCCTTGCCAGCAGAGGACCCTGTAGGGAGTCTGCTCCAGGTCCTGGGGTCCCCCTCCCTCCCTGCCTGGAGAAGCCCTGACCCAGCTCCCCCACAATGGATGTAGCTTCCTGGCGGGCTTTTAAAACACTTGGTCATTGAAGGAATTTTTAAAAACGTCTCTTATCCTTTGGGTTGCTGACTCCTGGACTGAGCAAAAGAGATTTAACTACTCCAGGGGCTGTGTGTCAAGGTAACTTAGGGCAACAGTTTTGTAGTGTAAACATGCCCTTAGGCAGGGCAATGCTGTTATTCTCTGTGCAGAGGCACAGACTTAATGACTTGTCCAAGGTCACAACACTTTGGGAGGTGGATTGGGGGCAGAGCCCTAATGCTGGTTTTTGCTGCCCAGGGTGCATTCTGATTAGAACGCACCCCTTGCCATTAGCAGTGCTTGGAACCAGTGCTGTGAAAGCTGCCCTTTAACAGAGCAGCTCTATTGAGCCGCTCCACGCCACCCGGAGCTTTGCCCCATTGACCCTGCGATAGTTATGGCTCTGGTTGGGACCAGGGGGTCACTCCATTCTTCAAGGAAAGCTGGCTGAGAAACAGGATGTCTGAACAGAACCCCTTCTGTGCTCTTCAGTAGATCACTTTCAGAATAGCAACAGTTGAAGCCCTAGGGCTACCAAAAAAAAAAAAAAAAAATCAAGGGGCTTTAAATAGCCCTGAAAAAAAAAATGAAGCCATATCTACAGAAAAAAAAAGAAGTTTTAATGGCAGAAGAGCAGGAGGTAAAGTAAGCTGGAATGCACTGGAAGACCATTCCAGGGCCCCCAAATTTGGGGGCCAGTATTCCAGGGCCCTGAAAAATAATCAGGCAGAATACATTTTCCACCTTGCCCTGGCCCAGGAGCTGCGGCCAGGCTGGGGGAATTGTCAGACCAGGATTGGGGCAAGGGGGTAGTGTGTGAAGCCAGGATCAGGGCCAGCGGAGACAGAGAGTCAGGCTGGGATTGAGGGCAGGAAGGGGTGGAGGCGGCAGCATGTGAGGCCAGGATTAGGACCAGTATTTTTATGGAGTGATAACTGATGCATACGGTACTGAGAAGTGGTTGCAAATGCCCACCTGGGCTGTGGCCTACACATGCATGAAGGGGGCCCAGACAGTATGGGAAGGAGGCCCAGAGATTAGGAAGGTTCCAGGGCCTGTCAAATTATACTTTAACCACTGCAGAAGAGCTGCCGGCATTGTGCAGTGGGTGTTCACATTTGACTGCCTTGTCTGATGCAGCCTGTGCTCTGCGGAACAGGATGTATCAGCAAAAAAATGGGCAGGTATCCACCTTTGTTCACCACACCATTGCCTGGCGTGCTCCCTTGTGGGAAATGTTTGCAGTGAATTTTGAGGCTACCACCATGAGAGTTGCGGGATATCATCACTCAAGCACTTATGGGTCACATTCCCACAAATTCCTCTGTTCCATCCCATAATCTATTCCTTCCTCCACTGAACTGTTTTTCCATTGTACCGTGAGAAATGCAGAGGTGTCGTGAACAGGGTAAGGCATTCTTGCCCATGTGTTTGCTGGACCACAGTGGGGGATGTGAGGATGACTGAAAGAAGTCAAATGAAGAGTTAAAACACATGCAAGGTATCTGCTGATTAACTGTACAGACTGTAAGCAGTCTGTCCTACCTTGCTCCTAGCTTGGACACTCTAGTTTCCTTCTTCAGACCTGAAGAGCGCTGCAAAGTTTGTCCCCTTCCACCAACCAAAGTTGGTTCAATAAATAATATTACCTCACACACTCTCCATAGGTTTCTTTAAACAAAAGCACACTGCTGTAATAACTATTTACACGGCAAAGATTCTTAAAACCTGTTATAACTTCCTGAATAGTTATGAAAAAGGTAATCTAGTAAGAACAGAGGCATTTCCAAAACCCACTGGAGATTTTAAATGTAAGGTCAGCTCCAGTCATTGCAATCCCTAGCAGCAGAGTTCAAAAAAATATGACCATTTGGCAATGGTTTTGTCTCACATACTGTGCAGAGCTTTGCTGGTGAAACTGTGCAGTGCACAGCACACCTACAGGTCTAGCATCAAAGTCATCAATGGGTACCAAAGAGCAAGAACCCAGCAGTCCTGAGTGAGAGCACACTGCACGAAATCAGTCTCTATTTCATCCCACAGAATTTCACACAGGTCATTAAATCCTGTGAGTGGATGGATCTCTCTAACCCAATGGCTTTCCTCATGGTCATTCACATATAAATCCACAGAAACAAATGTACTCCAAATGCAATATATATTGATATATTCCTTCATCTTTAAGATTCAGAAGGCCTCAACCTACTATAGAACAACGTGGCAGAACTTTAATTGCTCCTGGGGAAGTGGGCAGCAAACAACTAGTACAGTTTACTGTAAAATGAGGGCAAGAGGAAATTTGGATCGGAAGCCCTAGGACAGGCGTGGCCAAACTGTGGCTCACGAGCCGCATGCGGCTCTTGAAAGAAAAAGTGCGGCTTGCAGAAGTGCATGGCGGGGAGAAACGCAACATGGTTGGAGATGGTGGGAAAGTGGTATGGTCAGGGGTGGCAGGGAAGTGGTGGCATTTTTACTATAGGTCTAGTTTTCATGGTAACTTTGAGTAATTATTAGAATCTGACATTAGTAGGATCAATATTTAATTTTATCGTAGAAAGAGGACAAAGTGTGCAATGAATTCTAAATTTAGTAATTTTGGAGTAGGTGAAAGTATATGGCACGTGTGGCCAATCTGTGGCTCGGGAGCCACATGTGGCTCTCAAATGAAAAATTGTGGCTCCCAGAAGAATGTCAGCAAATCAGTTTAGAAAAGCAGCCCCAGCCTACGAGTTCAGAAGGGAGTTGGGATGGTGGGGAGAAGTGCAGCATGGTCAGGATTTTAAAAAACTCTCCATTAGCCTGTAGTCTTCTAGATCGAGCAGTAGCTAAGTTTTTACTGTATAGGCCTAGTTTTCATGTTAACCTTAATTATTAGAATCTGATGTTAGTAGGATCAATATTTGCGCTCTTTTTATGATAAAATTAAAGTGTGCAATGAATTTTAAATTTAGTAATTTTGGAGTAGGTAAAAGTATATGGCTATATGCCTCAGTGTGGCTCTCAAAGGTTTAATGATCAACTTGCGTGGCTCTTGAGTTCCATAAATTTGGCCACCCCTGCACTAGGACAATATTTCCTATCCTTACAACCAACATCTTGAAGATCTTCAGTCCAAAGTGGACAGGATTTTAGCCATGGTCTCATCTTAGAGACTTGCGAAGAATAAAACCACACAGAACTTATTTGCTCATCCTCAAGAGGATGACAGCTATGTTGCCACTGCTGGTATTTCAGCTCGCCTGCTAATGGCACAAAATGGAAGACAGGTTGTTTTGTTTACAAAAAATTCCTAAAATACTTTTATTTAATAATTAAATTTGTCAACAGGAAGACAGATATACAATGCAATCATTAAATCTACAGAGATTTTGTACATCAGGGAAGCAGTCTGAAAGTACAATGCACCAAGTTTCATATTGTTTTCTACAAAGGGAACCTCAATCTTTGCCTCATCCTTGTGAATCACTGTTTTGGGGGGGGGGGGGCGGGAGCATGGGACCTGGGAGAAATGAGAAACTATTCCCAGTGATTCCTTGCACTAAGAATATGACTGAGATGAAACAGGGATTAAATGGATCTTCTGGGATGTGAAGGCAGCAGATGAGGGTGCCACATTACACCCCACAGGACTGGCCCAGCAGACACTTGGCACGTCATGGAAGAAGGGCAGTTCTAAGAGCATGGAAAGGCCTCCCCAGTCGGCAGGCATACATAGGATTCATGAGCACAGACCTCAAGTATTCTAGTGCTGACTACTAGTCAACACTGGCTAAAAGAGTGACCACTAGTAAACAGTGTGAACAAGAAACAAGCCAAGCCAGTGATCCAACATTACAGAATCCTCCCATGCCCCCTAAAATCCAAAATCCCCTATACTTTTCACCACTCTCTCTCTGTGCCTTCCCCTCATTCCATGTCATTTCAGCCTGACGAGACATGTACTGTGCACACCACTACAGCAGTAGTTTATGTCAGCATTAAAAACATTCAGTAAGAACTGATAAGAGAACATTCTCAGAAGACTGATTTTAAGGTCACTTTTGAAACCTCTTCCCTCCCCATCCACAGTGTAATTCTCAGAATTTCCAGTAGGTTTTGCTCTGAGAACAGGAAAAGGCAAATTTCACCCTGATTTGGGAGAGTTTAAAAAAAAAAAAAAAAAGGAAGCCATAATCAAAGAAAACTTATTACATGCCACAACTTCCTGAAATTAAAAACAAAACTTTAAAAGGCAACAGTCATTTCCTGTTACTTTGGCTCCGGTTAAACAATCCCTAATTGTCTCAAGACAAGGTCTGTTAACATAGGAGCAGGTTCATGGGTTTGGTTTTTGTAAAAAAGTTTACAAGATGCAGCATATATTGTTAAGATTTATACATTTCCCTTTGCGGGCAACATACCATTGGTCAGTAGTGATTCAGAGTATTAAGTACATTAAAAAGAAGCAAGCAAAACCAAAAATAGTCATGTCTTTTTCCTGCCAGGACAGCATTTTTTAAAAAGATTTCCTTTGTACACAGCAAATATACACACATGCTTCCCAGCTCTCTGGACCATCTGAGCTTAGATTATTCAACACCCCCACCCCCTGCTCCTTTATCAAAAAGGGAAGAACGAAACAAGATTCCAACCAGTTTGCAAGGATTATTTACAGTGGAGAACAGGGCCTATTCAGAGGGATAAAGAGAGCGTGAAAGAGCTCATTTCCAATGTCAGTGTGGTCCCAAGGAAGGTGAGCCGGGATGCTTGGATGCCATGGGGAGTATTGCTGTGTCATGCGAGGTATAGTGTTCAGTACCAGGCTGATGGCACTCGAGATGCATTTGTTCCAGTGAAATGCTACATTCAGATAGGATGACCCCCACGCCCAAGCTGAGAGCCCTTTTCTGGGTATGTTTTCAAGGCAAAGCTCGGATGAGCCCCAAGGTTCTCCCTCACTATATTGTCCCAAAGATGGAAATAATCCACACACACAATCCTCTCTCTTCTGGTCTCTCCCCCTCTTTTAGAGGATTAAGGCCGATGGTACCTAAAACAGAAGAGTAAAGCAAGTGTCACACCTGGAATCTGGGTAAACTGTTATGGATGTTAAAAAACAAACCAAAAACAAAACATAAGGCTGTCTTTATTAAACTGCTAGAATGTTGGCAGCAACTGTTTTACATCACTGGGCTCTTAGTGATCATTTTAGAGGCACTTAAGAATGTCTCCTGCACTGCCAACCTAACCCACTCCCTCCCCTAGCCTTATGGGAGCGTGACTAAGAAAAAGCTGGTCATCTCCATGCTCCATTCACTTCTTTGCAGGAACTGCAGAGAGGGTAGGATGGAATTGTGATGGCATTCTCTGTGACACAGGCATCTGGCTCCCAGGGGATGGATCCATGACCCACTAGTTTCAAATACAAGTTAATAGCTGGTTTGCTTGCTGTTGACTTGCTGGGATCTGAACCCACAATGCACAGGTGAAAGGCTCATTACTAAGTCTCTAGACCAGGCGTGGCCAAACTGTGGCTCAGGAGCTGCTTGTGGCTCTTAAATGAAAAAGTGTGGCTCACAAAAGAACATCAGCAAATCAATTTAGTAAGTAAAAGTATATGGCTGGATGTCTCAGTGCAGCTCTTGAAGATTTACTAATCAACTGGTGTGGCTCTTGAGTTCCATAAGTTTGGCTACCCCTGCTCTAGACCCATCATTTACAGGCAGGAGCATACAAGAAGCTCCCCACCCACAGGGAATGTGAAGCCTAATCTCTATGAAAGCTGCATCTGGTCATTTCTGCCAGACACGATTCAAACTCATTTTTCAGTATTAAAGCTTAGACTCACTCTTGGATTAAGAGAAAGATGACAAGCAGCCTTGGCCTGTATAAAGGTGAGCAAAGGGAAGTGTGGGCTCTTGCTTCACTCACCGTGTGAACTGTTTGCTGTCTTCATGGACTTCCATTTCAGAGCTTTTAAACTCATTCAGTTCCTTTCGGATGGCAGCCTGCATGAAAGAGAAACCTTTCAGCTCCCACACGCTGTGTATCCTCCCCCCCAGCAATTATTTACAGCACAAGGATGTGCTGCATGTACCCAACTGTCTGTGGCTGGTCTGCACCGTCTCAGTTACTTTGAATGAACAAAAGGAAGGGCATGTGTAATTTTGAAACAGACAGGACTGACCACAGTCTCCATTTCCTCATAACTGAAAAGAGAGCTTGCAGACAACTATAACCCGAGTGGGCTACTAGAGACCAAACTTAGCAGCTCTCCCATTTCTTTTTCAGTAACGCCACTCCTGACTCAAGTTAACCCTGGAATACTGGCTAATTCTCAGGTGTTTGGTATTCTGAGGTCTGGCCCATTCCTAAGCAGGGGTTAAAGTAAGCTGGAATGCCATTCTGGGGCCCACCATTTTTAGGGGCCAGTGTTGCAGGGTCCCTAAAAATAGAAAAATGGGGCAGAACACTGCATTCCAATGTGTTCCCCCTGCATAGTTTTAAAAGCTCCCAGCCTGGGGGAAGCTCCCTGCTGGCCAGAAGACTGTGTAGTCTGGCTGGGTAAGGGCTGCAGCTGCAGCCCCTATCTGGCCACAAGGGAGCTTTCCCCAGGCTGGGAGCTTTTAAAACTCCTACCTTGAGCATGCTCAGTCAGAGCATGCTCAGGGCATGAGGCGCAGCCTGTGGCCTGGGCACAATGCTCCGGCTGCAAGGTAAGGGTGCACTGGAGGGTTGGGATAGTCTGGCCAGCTTGGGGGCCCAGCATTACCCAGGACTGGGTTTGGGGACCCAGCACAAGCCGGGGCTTCTTGGTCCAGCTCGGGACTCAGCTGGTGGTACAGCACATGGCCAGTTCAGGTCTGGGGCTGCTAGGAGGCTGGGATGGAAGGAGAATGCCACAAGGGATGGGGCCTATGTGCCTCGAATGTTTTTTGGCGCAGCAACATCCCTGGCTGAAGGGGGATGGAGTGAGAGAATAGGGACGAGGGGACTAAAGGGGGCTTGGGAGGTGTGGAGGGGTTGGCGGTGGAATGAAAACTGGGGGGGTGGGGGGGTTAGGAGGGCTGGAGTGGGAACTTGGGGGCAGGAAGCTCAGGGAAGAGGGACAGGGGCTGAGGAAGACATGGGGAAAGAGGGGTCTGATGTGGGCGCTAGTGGACAAGGTTGGAGTGATGTGGATTTGAGGCTGTGCTTCATGGGAGAGGAAAGAGCTGGTGGGGCTCAAAAATTCCTGCCTGGGCTAGGGCCCACACAGGCATGAAGGGGGCCTGGAGATGAGGAGGGTTCTGGGGCACACCTATTGTACTTTAACCACTGTTACTAAGGGGTGATGGAGCGTGGAATGGAACTGAGACTTTTTCCAGGAGCCATGCTCATCAGGCCTGCCTTCACTTGCCAAGAACATCCTTCTCTTCCCTCAATCTGTCCAGCATCTGTACCCTGCTTTTTCCTGCTACTGGTGCCTGTCCAGTCCCTCAGATCAGAGGCCAGAGTAACGAGGAAGAGGCTGGGCCACAAATGGGCAGAAAGTGGCATGGAGCCCTAAGAGGTCTTGCGTGTAGAGAGCAGGAATCTTTTGGTGTGCTGGTAGCAAGAACCGGAATAGAAAGGTGGGATGAGTCCATCAGGACAGGGGAGGGAGACAGAGGTCCCACTGCATGAAGGAGTTGAAGCAAAAGGAAGAACAACTCACATCCCTTACAGTGAAATATCTAGCCTGGGGCTTCAAGGGGCTGGAAGAGTGTTCTCCCTATTACCTTGTCAGCAGGTGTGAGTTTCGTCCAGGGCTTATCTGCTCGCCGGTCATAGTCCTGAGCGTCTGTCACTTCCACATATTCATTAAACCTCAGGATCTTCCTGGCCTGCAGTTCAGCCACGGTAGGCCTTTGACTAAGCTGAAAGCAACAAACAAGCCAGCTTTGACTGTATTTGTCACTAATGTGCATTCCACCCACAGACCCCATCATTTTATCTTTATATAAGAGAGATCACTAGACACAGCTCCTTGCTCATGAACTGGGATGCTACAGAGCACAAAAATATTGTCCTTATTGAAAAGTTAATAAATGTGTCATCTTTAAAGCGGTAGATTTAGAGTGTAAAAAGCACACAGGGCCAGGAAGGGAATTTTAAAAAGAGCTACAGGAACAGATGGAGAACCTTGGGCAACATCATTTCCCCTGCAGTCGCAAGAGACTGGCTGTGTGGGATATATCCCTAACCTGATCCTAATGTGTGAGCTCCACCCTACTGCCCCAGAGAAGGGCAACACATCCTCAAGCTCCATATCAACATTCTCTGTAAAAATTCCTTCTAAGCCACAAGCCTGGGAAGATTTTACTGCTCTGTCGGCTAGAACCGTTTGGAATCAATAGCTAATCCTGGTGATATATGAGAGACAGCAGCGTTAGAACTGGGAATAGTCTGCCCATTTCACATTCTGTCCATCCTGGAAATAGTGGCCACAATTCTTGAACCTGGCCTGCTGAAGTTTGGTTCCTCTATCCTGGTCCAAGCACCTAATATAAGTGGCCTCCTTTTCAGAGGTATTGGGCAAATCTCACTGAAGACAATGGCTAAAGAGTTGCAGCCCCATCAGTTCTTCCCAGGCATTTATTTAGGTACTTAATTTCAGGCTATGCAGTTTGAAAATCACAGCCGCCACTGTTTGAAGACAGAACTCTGACACTCCAGTGATAGGTGCTGTAGGGACACCTTGACCAGCTAGATCAGTTCCCAGCTTATTACAGTCAGACATGCTCAAAATAACCACGGAATAGCCTCATGACTTCCCCATCTCCCTGTGTACACTTAGGTGCCTACAACTGCCACAACAGCTCAGAGAGATGGGGAACACATCACAGAGCATTGCAATACCTTTCTGGTAAGTCGGCGTTTGATCTCCCGCTTCTCAGCCTGCCGGTCAGCCTCATTTTTTTCTGAGAAGGAAGCAAAAAAATTCATTTAAGCAGAGCCAAAGCCACTTATTTGTTAAAAGCACTGTTAAAAGCTCAACACAAAAAATTAGCTTTTTGTATTGGTGTATCTGTATTTTGTATCTGCATCTCCTACAGTCTGTCTGTAGTAACTGCGGTATGCTGCGAGAACTAAGAGTAGGACATCTGAATCAGGTATCAGAGTGCCACTGAAGACGGATGGCAAATGGGTTTAGTAGTTAACCAGAGCCTTCTTCAGGCTGATAAGAGGACTCAGAGTAACGTTTTCTAAAGCACCAAAGTGACTTCAGTTCCTATGGACGTAAATCACACTTTAAAATGGTCTTTTGAAAACAATCCCCTGAATCCATTAGGCTACTGGGTTAAAGAGCAATACAAAGCAGGAAATTTCAGTTTAAAATTGGCTCTAACCTAAATTGCCGTTTTCCTTCTTAGGGTTGATTTTTTTTTGAAGCCTCACCTCTTTTCACCATTTACACTGTTAACTCTAATTATTCTAATTTATTCCTTCTCCAACCCCATGACAATTATATTATGCTATTCTCCCAGAAGCTTCGGACAGGACAGTATTTGCTGGTACCTCACAAAGGGCTTACAAAATGGTGTGGTAACATTAGCTCAGTACAGTTTGCAAACCATGGCGTAAAACCTAACTCTAAAACTGCTGAAGGTGTATATTCTGCCCGCATGCCTCTGACATTACAACTCAGAAGCAAGGCCTTCTATTGCATGACTCTGGATCTTACGGAGTCTCACTCATTAACTATAATTCAAAGGTTCTGCTCTATTTAGCCAATTTGCCCAGTAGATAGCCATGCACATGGAGCAAAGTGAAGTATGAAGAGGAAATTAGAAAAAACAAAACAAAACAACAAGCTTTGTGTGGGAGCTTTAGAGCAGCTGTTACTCACGCTGAAGTATGTTCCTTTGCTCCAGCTCTTCTGCTGTCGGTCTCTGACTCAGACGCCTAAACAAAAGAAGGTAAGAAGCATTACACTTGCCCAGCCATATTCCTGTAGAACACACAGATGCAAACACTCATTTGGAGGCATCAGGTAACACAATTCATATGATGTTCACTTTAACTGTCTTGCTCCCCTTTTTCAGATTAAGATCATTGCTGCTCAGACCATGGACAACCATTTTGTACTCTGCCCTCTGTAAACCAACACAGCTCTGAGACCCTAGACTAAACTTGGGGCCTAAGTGGTGCAGCTTCCCTCTGGACCAGACATCAGGGGTATAAGTAATACATCAGGGGCAAGCTGATCACAAGTTGTGGCTAAACGATCTCAGTGTAACTTCCAATACCTGTGTATTTGTTGCGTGCTTCAAACAAGTGAACCTGCACATCTGGAAGGGCTGGAGTGTAGTGAGAAAACAGCCTGTGTGAGATGTCAGACAAATCAGGTGAGAGCTGCCATGCTGCAATACTGGTTACATGGCAGGAGATCACTCATTCTTCTTCATCCACCCCAAATGGGGGGTACTACTGGATGGCAAAAGCTGATTCCACACCTAGTGCGGTGGTAACCAGGGGCCTATGTCCCCTGGCCCCAGTGCTGTCCAGACACAACAGAACACCCACACTAGCCAAGCTTGTGATCCAAGGGGTGCCAGGAAAGCTAGGACCACAAGGCAGCTGGTGATGAGTGTGCACCTGCGGTCAGGAGCTGAGGCAGGTGAGAAGCAACCGAGGTGGGTGGGTGCTGAGGCAGCAGGGCGGGTCAAGTTTTCTGCTGCCTTCCTTCCCTCCCCATTGGCTGAGGACAGAAGGAGGAACAGAGTAGTGAGTGGAGGCAAAGAGGTATCTGAAGCATTTGGTACCTCACACTGTCAGACAAGACACTGGACAAGTTGGACCACCGTGATACCATATAGCAATTCCTTTCCTTAGAACTGCTTGTACAACAAGTGCTGAGACAGCCCAAAAGCATCATTGCAAAGGAATCCTGGCTGCATGTGAGGGAATCCAACTCAGCTGTGGGCAGCATGAGAGGGGCTTGGGTGCACTGTTCCCTCTAAGCCGTGTGCACGTGCACGCGCACACAGATCGTGAAACCCATGTACACAGCAAAATAAAGCACACACAAAAAAATTCAACAGTGTTAATATTAGCATGTGTAAAGAAATTTTGTGCACCCAGCCTACGAAAAATTAGAGGGAACATTGCTATACCCACAGGACTCCCACTCCGCCTCAGGCCAAACTGAACCCTTGGGTAAGTGAGTTGTGTTCTCTAACTTCAGGAAGTGAAGCGTTGTTTTCACCCAGACATCCACAGAACACCTACTAGCAGCAAACTATATGACTTTGCCACTTGCTCCCATTATCCCAATTACATCTCGTCACTGCTCAATGTGGCCTGCGGAGCTTGGTTTATTAGCAGCATTTTTTTTTCCCCCCAGTCCAGGAAGTGAGAAATCTGTCAGGCTATGGGGGTAAGAAGAGTCAGCTCCTCCAGCTCAAATGGGCTCCCGTCCCAGCCAGTGGAAATGATCCTGCCTGAAATGTAAACTTCTTGTCTTTGCATTATTTCAGGGGAAATGACACTCAACCCTAGCACCTCAATCCCAAAATAAAAGAGAAAAAGCCTTCTTGTTGCCACATTTCAACATAGTCTGAGCAAGGCAAGCAGAGCTCATGGCTCACTCTTAGTTATGCCAAAGACTTGAAATTATTTCTCTTTTCCTCTGCACTTTGTACCTGATCAATGCTGTCCCAATCTGTTGCCGAATTTCATTCCACTCCTCTTTGCTCTTCCGAGGGAAAGCATTCTTTTCATCCACCTCTGGCTGGGTGCCCACATTGCCCAACTTCATGGCCAGTGTGTCTTTCCTCTTTACCTTATTTGCTAGGGAGCCTGTGGGAAAAGGAAGAAGAGATCCTTGCATGAGTAAAGACAAGCTATAAGAAGTAGCGAGGCCACCAGGCAGAAGCTTGATGTCACTAAGGTGACACAGTTACAGCACAGCCTGCAGCATGATGGACATAGTAACTTCATTTTGTTTAGAAAGAGGGGTCTGGAAGGTGCATGGTTACTATTTTGGTGACATTCTCTGCTCAAATTTTCCCTATCAAGCAGGGATGTACACAGGCTGGTCAGCAGCTGGGGTATTTGAAAAGATGAGGAAGAGGAGAACATAACATAATGGCTGTATTAGATCAAACCAAAGATCCAGCTAGCCCAGTATCCCATCTTATGACAATGGCTGGTGCCAGATGCTTCAGAGGCAAATATCAAATGATCCACCCTCAGCTGTCCAGTCACAGCTTCTGGCCAACAGAGCCTAGGCTAAGGATTCCAAGAGTATGGGGCTGCATTTCTGACCATCTTAGCTAATAGCCACTGATGGACCTAACCTCTATGAAGTTTTCTTTTTTTTTTTTTTTTAAACCCAGTTACACTTTTGCCCTTCACAACATCCCTGGCAGCAAGCTTCACAGGCTGACCCTGCATTGAGTGAAGAAGTGTTTCCTTATGTTTGTTTTAAACCTGCTGCCTAGTCAATTCATTAGATTACCCGTTTCTTGTGCTATGTGAATGGGTAAACACTTCCCTATTGACTGTCTACATACCATTCATGATTTTATAGACATCTATCTTATCCTTCCTTAGTTATCTCTGTTCTAAGATGACCAGGCCCAGTTTTTTTAATATCATTCCAATGGAAACTGCTCCATACCATTAATCATTTTTGTTGCTCTTCTCAGAATCTTTTCCAATTCTAAATGCACTTTTTAGAGATGGAGTGATTGGAACTGCATGCAGTACCCAAGGTGTGGGTGTACCATGAACTGATATAGTGGAATTATATTTTCTCTTATCACCTATCCCTTTGTTAATGGTTCCTAGCATTGTTAATTTTTTTTTTTTTTTTTTGATTGCTGATGCTCACTGAGCAGATGTTTTCAGAGAACTAGCCATGAGACTCCAAGATCTCTTTTCTCAGTGGTAACAGCTAATTTAGGCCCCACTATTTTGTAGGCTGAGTTGGAACTGTGGTTTTCCAGTGTGCATTACCACACCATGGTGGATATGCAGCTTGTCATGGAGCCAAGAGGCTACCACTTTGGGACACCCCAGGGACTAGATCTCTGATTGGCTCTCAACATGGCTAAGTGTGATTGTGTTTGTAGGAATAAAACTGGCCCCCCAAAGATGAAACCTTACTGTTATGGCTTTCATCTTCCTCTTCATCCTCCTCGTCCTTATACAGGATGGGTCCCTCTGAGTCCGAATCACTCATCCCCTCGTCTTCCTCCTCTTCCTCTTGGAGGGGCTGTGGTATTAACCTAGGGATGACTGTGACAGACGGCACATCTCCAATGTAAACATGGAGACCCGTACTCTGTTCACCCTCTTGGCCTCCTGCCTCCTCCTCTTCATCATCATCTGGACTAACAAAACAGACAGAATCATTATTCCTCTTAACAATGACAATGATTCACTTTGAAGTCAGGGATTTATTCTCTCCAACCCCTATGACAATTTAAACTGAAGCCTATCTACAGGAAGGCAGGCCATTAGTGCTGTAACCCCCTTCTAGCCAAGGGCTGTTTGTCTGGGCTGCTGTCCCCATACTCCTTTGTGGAAGCCCTGCTGAGCTCTGAACAAGAGAATTCAATCTTCTTTACTCTCACGTATCACTTTCAATCCAGGGATGTCCAAGTTCTTTAAACATTCACAAATTGCAGCGATCAGGACAGAGATTATGGGTGGGATTTTCAAAAGCACCTAAGGAAGTTGGGGGGGTAAGAAGCCCAAGTCAAGAAGCTTCCTTTGGATTCTTTTAGTCCAAGCCAGTGGCATGTTGAAGGGGACACAGGCTCATGCTCCCAAGGCCATGCTTTAACTACAGCCTCACCCCTCCCTCCTGAAGGGTCAGAGGTCTCCTGGTTCAGCAAACACCAATTCAAGGAGGTGCACTGCCTGAGGCACCAGCGACTAACCCCTTCAGTACCTATTGCCAGCCAACCCCATTTGGGGCTTCAATGTTCAAACCTGCTGCCAAACACAGATACCTGTGAGAGGAAGTAGAAAGGGGGAGAACTACCACATCAAATTTCCAGTAGCCTCTCTGGGCCATCAGAAGCTGGTCATGGATGAAGAAGAACCTGAGGATCTTACTTCTTCTTGTTAGTGCAATTCAATATCTAGATCCCTCTCACCTGTTTTTGCTTTTCCTGCCTAGTAGGTCAAGGTAATCACTGCTTTTCTGAACATTCAATTCCAGGGGCACCTCTCATAATCACAGATCATGACCTACGACATGGAGCAGAGTTCCCACAACACGCAGCAGACCTGTTATGTGCCCAACTGCCTCCCTCCTTGCAGAGGTGGCTGCCCATCAATGCTTCTATAGGCACAGAGTCTGTACTCACACTTTCAGCATCTCGATGGTGACTGGCAGTGATCTGGTCCTTCCCAGCGTGCCGTTTTCCTCGGAGAAGCTGTCATTTTCAAAGAGCAGTGAGTGAGCCCTGTGTGATCCCTCTGCAGGAGGGGTAGCAGGCAGTGGGCTGGCCAGTGCCTGTTGGATTCGTATGTGCAGTGGGATTTGAGGCAGCCGTGTTGGCATGTGAGGCTCTCCGAACCCCTGCTCTGCTGTCCGCTTGGGCACTTCTAGTGACGTGAGATCTTCCTGCTGTGGGGTCTCCTTGGGTAGTTCCAGGGAGAGCTGGGTGTCCGCTACAGGGATGGAGGCAGGCAGGGGTGTGCGCAGGGGCTCAGGAGGTATGTGGCTAGGCAATGGAGGAGAAGGAGAAGGTGGAGGGTGAGACACGGTGATATGCGCTGGTATCAATGTGGGGCGAGAAGCTGTTACCACCCTATCGCTTGGTGGTTTCGAGGCAACAGTCAACTCCAGCGAGGATGCCGTGCTAGATGGGATGCCCCTCTTGGGCGGTAAGGGCGGGGAAGGCTTTGATACACCTGTACCACTGTTCACTGCTTGAGACAGTTCAGCTGGAAGAGAAAAGAGATCCCCTATTTTATTAGGACTCTGTCACATCCCTGGACTCCTCCCTCACTCACTGGCTGAGCACAGAAAGCACTCAGAAAGCTCCAAGGTCCAGTGGTTAGAAACAGGTAGATTCAGACCCACTAAGACTGATCTGATCACATAACTCCCTGTAGCCTCAGCTAAAGTCAGATGCTGCAGGTATATGGGTGGCAAAGCTACCCCCTACTTTTCTAGCTATTTAGGTAAGAAATCAGGATGGCAACCAGGAGGGAGCAGGGTGAGAAAGTTGGTCATCTCACTGCTCTGCGTTGAAGGAGGGCTTGGAGAATGTACAAGAGCAGGGCCAGGGCCAGGACAGGCAGCATTCCCCTACAGGTGCAGGACATTCAGATCCACACACCGCTCACTCAGCACAAGAATGCATGCACTAGGACATTCTGTGCCTGCATATACAGTGATCACCCCACAATGGAATGTGATACAACATCCCCAGACCCTGGTCTTCAGCTGCACTTGAAGCTTTTCCTTTCATAAACTGCTTTAGAGCACTGGTATCTGAAGACAAAAAGAGGCAGTGGGGCTGAAACGTGAACATGCTCACACTCAGTTTAGCTGTCAAAGCTAGTCACAGAGAACATGCCTCTGTAGGATCAATGTGCTTTCCTCATGCAGACTCAACACTGGGTCACCCTAAATCACTCCAAAAACTCATGAGATAGATAAATTTGTTAGTCTTTAAAAGTGGCACAGGACTTCTTGTTTGTTTTGCTGAACTAGACTAACACTGCTACCCCTCTGGAACTTATCAGGCTAAGTCCTGTTACCAGCTCCCCCTGCAACTATGGTCCCCCTGTGAACACTAACTGTAACACTGCAGAGACAACACAACAAATCTTCATGTGTCCAGAGCAGTTTATGGGATCTGTGAAATCTACAGCTGGGAAAGCCCCGAACTTAACATTGGGGTCTGTGCTGTTTGATGGTGATCACAGAGAGAAATGATGAGGGGAAGAGAGCTGGAGCCCAAATATTACAGACTCCTACCCTTCTGGAAAATACCTTCAACACCAGCTTCCAAAACTGGATTTTTCACAGTTAGTATGTCACTTTCATCTTACAGGGCACTCCCAGTGTTTAAAAAGAGCATTAGACTCTTGTTGCAGCACAGAGCCCTGCAGCAGGACTGGTCATGGGTCCTGCAGCCATAAGAGTGAGATAAAAAAAATGGCCCCGCAGGATTTTATTACACTGGCTATTTTGTCTGTAACATTTATGCAATAGCAGCTTCTGAGGGCTGAAAGATCAATTTCTTTTCTACCACACTGCTTGGAAAATGTCAGTTTTCTTCAGTGTCAGCTTGTGTTTATTGCCACAACGACATCTGCATCAACACACTCCCAGATCTGGAATGAGAGCCAGCAGTTCAGTGCTGCTGCAGAACCACAAAATGCAGCAAGAGATCAGGAGACCATGCTTTTTGGGAAGGCTGCAATAAGAGAGGTAGACACATTTTCCAGAACTTGAGAATTTACATTTTCCTTCGCAGATTAAAGGCCAGGATCTTGTCTAGTGTTGAGTGCCTTCAGTGCTCACTGATTTCAGTTTGGAAAGTTTTCAGGAAAGTTTAAGGCCTCACCGGCTCAGCATTAAGGGGTCAACTTTGCAAGCCAGCATCTCCTATCAATGGGCATTAGAAAAGCAGAGCACACGCAGAACTGAGCCCTCCTGCAAGCGTCCTGGAAACCCACTCTCTCCCTTTCAACAAGTAAAGCTAAGGAGTCTCCCTCACTGGACTAAACATTAAGTTTCACTTCACCCAGGACAGTAGAAACTCAGATCCAACACAGAAGCCAATACATTACTCTTGTAAAAGCTAATTTAGCCAATTTGCTATAAATGCCAAAACTCCCCTGTGCCTGGCATGGCCCTGACAGAATCTGCACAGACATTTTGAACTACGACATGGTAGAAGTTATATGAAAATTAGCATTTCCTGAGCCTAACTAAAAAGTGATGTTTAAGAGGCTAGCAGCATAAGAGCCTAATGTACAGAATAAGAAAGCAGAGATGAAAGAGACTGATTATGTAAATCATGTTCACTTCTTTCCAGTGCATTGTGTTTCCTTCCATTTTGTGCTTTTCCACCTGGATTTTATTCTCTCTACCAAAAGGGCTTTTACTGGTTACAGTTCCCAATGAAACAAACAAACAAGGAGCCCTGTAGCACTTAAAAACTAACAAATTTATTTATTGAATGAGCTTTCATGGGAGAAAATCCCACTTCATCAGATGCTGAACTAGACCAGTGGTTCCCAACCAGTGCGCTGGGGCACACTGGTCTGCCGGACAGCACCCAAAGTGTGCTGCAAGCATCCCCGAGAGCTGGAGTTAAAGTTCCTTCCCTGCTCAGCCCAGCCCCGTGGGCTGTGCAGCGCTGGGAAAGGCAGGGGATAAAGTAAGGGAGAAGGCACAGGAACACAGTTCTGGGGCCCCCTATTTTTAGGCAGGCAGCCTTCTGGCCCCCCTAAAAATAGAGGAAGGCACCCGAACGTGGAGTTCCAGGGGTCCCCCTAAAATAGTAGCAGCAGCCCGAACGCAGTGTTCTAGTGGCTCCACCTTAGGCCCAGCCAGCAGAGAGGGGCAGGAGGCCAGGAGTATGTGAATCTCCCCCTGCAGGGCAGAGCAGATTGTGTCAGGCAGCCTGCAAAGAACTCAGGTAAGGGCTTGAGGGGTGGAGAGGTGCTGCTGAGGGTTGTGTGCAGCAGGTGCGTGTGCGCGCGCACGCGCATAGCTGGGGGCTGGAGGCCTGGTTCTGGCACCTGCAGTGATAGGAGGGTCAGACAGGACCCACTGGGGTGGGAAGGAGCACCAGTGGGGTGAGGATTTGCCCTGGGTGGCAGGGAGCCACTATGGGGAAGGGGGAAGTGGGTGCTGCGCCATGCTCCCAGGCCCTACCTTCCCACTCCCCAGGTTCTCCCCTGCCCCCTCCACAAAGCCATCTTGTTCTCCCTTCCTCTCTCCTCTCTTGCTACCCTTTTGCTGTTCCTCTCATGGCTCCCCTTGTCCTCTTTTGCCATCCCTGCCTTGCTGTGCTCCCCACACTCACTCCTACCACTGCACATGACTCCTGGCCTGCTGTGTTTTGCCATCCTTGCTCTGCTACCCCTACTACCCTACACAGGAGCATTGCTAAAGACTGTGCCATAGCTCATGAATATTCATAATTTAATTTAATTTGAATATTCATGAGTTTCTTTTAATGGTAGTGTGCCTTGAAAAATTTGAAGAAATCAAGGTGTGCCACAGCAGAAAAAAGGTTGGGAACCACTGAACTAGACTAACACAGCTGCCCCTTTGGAAGTTCCCAATCAGACAATTTCCAATCTCACCATTGGGTAACATTTCTTGATGCTCGGGGTATACACTCCTTTCCTCATTTTAAATCCATTGCACCTCATTAACCTTACCATTACGTTAAATATTTTCTTCCCCTCCTTGGT
Source organism: Podocnemis expansa (assembly GCA_007922195.1). Classification (NCBI taxonomy): domain Eukaryota; kingdom Metazoa; phylum Chordata; order Testudines; family Podocnemididae; genus Podocnemis; species Podocnemis expansa. Next base: position 45,007,297 of record ML681963.1, read on the forward strand.
GTTCACACTATCCAAACACACATCCCTTCAATTTGACTTTACAGTGAAACTATACAGCTCTGACCTTAGAGAATGACTAACTCCCACCCAGCTGAGTCGTCGTGTGTCAGAAACAAGAGCACCATGTTTAGTAGACTTGGACAGAGAAGAATTGTGAAATCAGTCAGCATTTGGATATGGATTCTCAACAGGAAAAGCAAGCAAAACAGGTGCAGATGCTCATCAGCTCTCCTTATATTTCACTCCCCTCACTCTCCACACCCTCTGCCAAAACGTCTGAGGCCCCACCCTATGCGGCTGAGGATGGCAGCAATATGACAGTTTGCTGTCTCTCTGTAATTAGTACAGGTGCATTTCAAATATCACTCATGGTGTTTGCAAGCAGCTTAAGCAAGCAAATAAGGTATTTCTTCATATGCACAACAGGAATGGTCAGACTAGTTTTGTCACCTGGCAAGCCGCAGTTTAATACCATGCAAAGTTCAACTGTAAACCCTGGTAGAGAAGAGAGCATCCCAGTGCATAAAAATGGCATTACTTGGCTTGTTTTCATTTTGTGACCTGATGAAGTCATGTTCGCTTGTGGAATGAAAGCACTGGCTTTCATTTTGGCTGGCTCTATGATCTGCCAAAGCCTCACAAACTAGATCTGCAAAATCCCAGCCACCTCCACGGACTCATTCCACTGCTCTGCCCACACATTTCAATCTTGAGTAGTGGCACTCCCTGCTACTCCTGGCCATAGCTTAGTGACAGCTATGTAGTGGCCCTGGGATGGAGACTGTCCTTTAACAGCTTGATTCAAGCCACTTAACACATTTCACTTGGGACCTGCTTCAGATTTAAGTGAGACATCTAAGGCTTGGTCTACACTAGAGACTTTTGTTGACCAAGTCAGCTTTCTGCACCAAAACACTGGTGATATACACCCTGTAATCACTCCCCAACCACTCCTCCGATTTTGCAACAAAATAAAACCACCTCAACTAGAGGTATAGAGCTTTCTGAGCCAAAGTTTTAGTAACAGAGCATCACTGTAGACACTGCGTTTGGTTATGTCACAGTAAATGGTCTCTAGGAGTGCCCCATAATGCCCATCCTGACTGCTCCAGCCAATAGTTTGAACTCCTCTGCCCTGCAGTTATCTGTCCCCCTCTTCCTTTAAAGTCCTGGGAATTTTTGAAATTCCAATTTTTTTCATGCATGTGGAGAGCTCACATCGGATCTTCCCAGCTGATCATGACAGCTCCAGACATCAATTGCTCTCCCGCTTGGAATACACCTGAGCGTTTGGATCTAATCAGCATTTGGGGAGAAAAGACCAGGCAGTCCCAGCTCTGCTCCAGCACATCAAGGAGCTGCAATAGGGTATCAAAAAGCTAGGAAGTTAAACTGTTGTTCTGGGGCAGAACCAAAGACCTGCCGCTTCTCTGAGGAGCTATAAGCTATCCTCAGCAGTGACCCTTGCCCCCGCCACCAAGAAATCTGTGGGCACCTCCATGAGCTTGGAGGCAGTGCACACCAGAGTCAGCTCCAGCGAAGAAGTCATAGACAAGGTTGAGTTGAAGGACAATGTGGAGCAGGAACCAGGCTGTTTGCTGACATGGGGAACCAGGACCTCTCTGTGACACAGGAAGGTTAGAGACAGTCTCAGTCCTCCAGCTGTGGCACGCAGGATGCAGGAGAGGGGAGCTTGGGTAAGTGATCTTTTTGAGTTGATGCTGCTTGGTTACAGGAGGTACAACTGTCCTTTGCTTTGCTGCCTTATACAGCTTGCTGAAGAGACAGAAAAGCACAAGAGCCACCTCCCATTTCCCTATTCAGGTAGGCTGTGCAGCAGAAAAGTGTGTTAACATATGGAGATTTCATGAGGATCCTCCAAAGAGATCTGTAAGATGCTTTCCTGGAGGTATTTGCCAATTCTCTGCAAGAGATTCCTCAGCAGAGTTGCTTTCTTTCCTCCCCCAGTGTAGGAAACTTTCCCACATCAATCAGCAATCACTTGTGCAGGGACCAAAGTGGTGCACAGATGAGCAGCTTAGGAAGTCTGAAGCTGCTTGCATGGAGAAAATGCAACCTGGCATCCATTTACTCTCAGAAGTGAGATATGGGCTTCTATGACCCTTAACCTATGGGAAATAGTGGCACGATTTGAAATTTTGTCCACATCTACCTGCAGCAATAACCCCCAAACAACCACTCTGCATCTCTTCCCCAACTGGAGGGCTCCCTCTCCCCGGGCACAACTCACCATGGCCTGATAATCACTAATCTGTGCACTTGCCAGGGACAGTAGGAAGAGGTGTATTTTACACTAATACATCAATGCTGTTACTACAATGACAATTATACTTTTCTTCAGCGTTTGTTGGGCTTCTACAGATATGTCCTTGAGGGGAAACCTTTCCACACATACCAAGCACCTGTGGCTCCCAAAAAACAACCAAAGATGTTCCAAGAATTCCTCCACTCCTCTGAGGTGGAGAAAGAAGAGAAAAAGGCATAGAAACAGTGTCCAGAAATCAGAAAACTAATAGGCAGGAGCAGAGAGAAAGCCAACAGCAATTGATAGCAGCACATGTTGAAAAAAGCACATGATAATAGCCATGGAAGAGCAAACGGAATTGTTAAAGTCACTTATGATGCTGCACACTGAATTCATGTGGGCTTGACCCCCTTACAGCCAATACAGAACGACAGCTGGACTTACACCCAGCCATCTGAGCTCACATTGCCCCTCACAGCTTCCCCCCCTCCAGCCCAGCTTTGCATGTGTGAATACCTGTTGTTTAATAAAGATGTACTCAACTTCTATTTTGTCTCTTGCACACAGTGACTGCACCTCACACTGATACACCATGCAAGCTGAACAGCAGTCACAGTATGGCACAGTGTTGTTTACAGAGAAACCTTACTGGTGCTCATCCACTAAATAGTTCCTCAAGGCTACCCTCATTCAAATGCTCCCTTTTGTGCACCTCTAACAGCCCTGGCATCCAGTTGTTCATATTCAGCCACAAGGTGATCCACCTGCATGCTCTGCACAGGGGGAATCTTTTCACCCTTAGCTTCACAAATATCCTGGGGCCCACAGTAGGCAGCTGTAACCATGGAAGTATTTTCCTCATTTAGGTCTAACCAGCCATAAAGGCAACGCCAGCAAGTTTTTAATCTGCCAAATGCACATTCAGTGGTCATTTGACTTGTGCTCAGCCCATCACTGAAGTGCTCCTTGCTGCTATCTGAGTTGCCCATATAAAGCTTCATGAGCCATGACTGTAAGGAATAGGCCGTATCTCCCAGGATCACTGTGGGCATTTCAACATCTCTCACTGGAATCTTTTGGCCTGGGAAAAAAGTCCTGAATTGCAGCTTTCTGTACAGGCCACTGTTCTAACATCATGGGTGTCATGTACCTGTCCTGAACAACCCGCAGTGAAGTTTGCAAAATGCTCACAGTGGTCCACAAGCACCTGCATTACTATACAGAAGTGCCCCCTTTCTATTGATGTTCTCAACAGCTAAATGGTCCAGAGCCAAAATTGGGATCTACCCCACCACAATTAGGAAATCCCATGGCAATGAAACTATTCACTATTCCACACCCACACTTCCAGGACTCAAAGTCTTTTGTAGTAGAACACACCTAACAGCCCTGCACGCTTGAGGTAACCCAGCTCCAGCATACCCCATACCCCACCGTGCCAGCCCCCAGACCCAATCCATCCACAAGTCCCCAAGTCAGGGGCTGGAGTGGGCTCCTGCTGCTGAGCCCCAGGTCCCTGATAAGGGTCGAATCCTACCCTACCAGCCAGCAGCCTGGCCCTGGGTCAGGGCCAGTGCTGGATCCTGCCACCACTGCCACTGGGCCCTGGGTCTCTGGCTGGGTTCAGATACTCCCAACTGACCAGCAACCCACCTCCAGGTCCCTGGCCAGGGTCAGATCCTGCCACAACTGGCAGGCTGGTCCCAGGATCCCTGGCCAGACTGGGACACTGGTGCTGGGACTTGGAGGCTCACAGCCCATGTGTCTGCTGCCAGCGATGCCCGTGACACTGAAACCAGTGGAGAGAACTGCAGGATCCATCCTTTCAGATAGAGATGGCAGTGTTTGGGAAATTGGGACCATTGAGAAATGCTGTGAAACAAAGGCAGAAACCCATGGAATGATGCAATGGAAATCACTGCATTACGGGACATTCAGCCAGCACTCATGATCACTGCAATCCTCTTCATCTTCCCACAACTTTTAGTGGCACAGTGCGGTGAGCTGTACAGTGAGACAGCTGCCCACAATGCACTGCTTTTAGCATCCATGCTGGAGCACCAGCAGTGGATGCACTTTGGTGATGCAATAAGAGTTGTGCGCACAGGCACAAGTGTTGTAATTACTGTGTTTTGATCATTGCTGTAACTTGCACTGATGACACTCTGCAGTTGTTCTCCTTCCAACATAAAATTACCCACATGGGCAGCAGTATGTCATCAGGGGAGCACCTCCCACTGATCTAGTACTGTTCATACAAGTACTTACACCAGCAAAGCTTACGTCACTCGGGGATTTTTTTTTCCCCCACACTCCAAGCAACAAAAGTTTTGCCAGCATAAAGTACCAATGCAGACAAGGCTTTCACTAGCACTGGGAAGACTCAGCTCTTCATTTATGTTTCAGAGCTGTCAGAGGAGCACATATTTCTCTGCTCATCCACAGCAGCAAGAGAAGCATGCTTCCCCAGCATCCCCGCTGCCTTGTCCATACACCTCTGAGGAAGTGCTCCAAAGAGTTAGGGGGCAGTTAAGACAAAACAGCCCATGCTGAGTGCTTTGCCTCTCTGCTCCATATAGTGTCTAGGGACATCCTTGCCTGGTGCCACAGTGATTTGTCAGGTGGACATTTTCCACTGAGACTCACTAATTCATTGGGACACCAACCAGCTGCAACCATGAATTTTCACTGACCATACAAACTAATTATTTAGAGGCAAAAGCTTCTTAAAACTCACTAACAAACCCAGGCCCTTCCAAGTCCAGCACTGCTGGTAAAATCCCACCTTGGTGGAAGACTGAAGGCACTGTTTTACAGAAGTGATTTTTAATACCCCCCCACCAACTCCAATCATCCTCCTCTAAAGAAAAACTAGGGACATCCTTACCTGATGAGCTGCTGAATACATCTGAACTATACACAGTGTTCAGTTTATCATGCTACTTGAAAGTCATTAACCTCCCGCTTCCGTGCCCGGCCAGTGGTCAAGCTTTGAAGATCCATGACTAGCTCATGGGCTCTCAAGATGTGCTACTGTATGAAAACAGCAACGCAAATCTTCCCTTCCAAACAAACAGAGTTTGCAATCTCAAAGAAACAACTAAACAGCACAAAGAGGTAGCCACTCACCTATTAAAGGGTTGCTGTTTCTGTTCATAGGCTTTGGGGGTGGGACGGGGGGCTGTTTGGCAGGCACTGCACTGGTTGTACTTGTGGTAGCTGTAGTGTTAGTGCTGGCATTAGCAGGGAGCACAGTCCTGGGGGCTGGGGAAGGGGTGACAGTAGAACTGACAGTCTTTGCTATGCTGGTGGAGGCAGTAACAGAAGAGGAGGATACAGTCCTTGTAGTGCGGCTGGCAGGGATAGGATCCTTCACCTGCACATCAACTGCCTCCTGAGAGGAGGAGGAGGGTGGTCTTTTTGGAGGAAGCAAAGGCTGTTTGGGTGCAAGAGGAGGCTCCATTTCTGAACTGGGATTGCTACTTGATGAGCCTGCAAAGTGAAAAATAGAACAGTGCTTACAGAGAATAAGGGGGAAACCCAAGAGAAGAGATTTCAAGACAGATGTTTCTTTGTGAGAAAGTAAAGCTAGTTTGACTTTTCTGAGCATCATCCACCCTATTTCTTACCTGGTCTTTTCTTTGGTTCCTCAGCTGGAACAGGCTTCCTAAGGCTTGATCTCTTCTCAACCTCTTCCTCCAGGTGGGCCAGGTTTGAGATCCCAGAACCACTAATGGGGACTGTATGCCCATTCTTCAATGCAGTATGGCTGAGTTTGTCTGGTTCCTCTCCATCTGTGAGGGAGTGGGAGGTGAGGAATGAACAGAAACCCATCAGAAAAGGCAAAACATATGAGGACTGAGAAGATGCATACCTACTGCCAGGCAGTGACCTTGTAACAGATTCCACGTTTGTCTATTTAGAAGTCGGCAAAGATATTTGCTATTAATCCACAACACTCATTTTATGGCTGGAATAGCTAGTCCTAGAATTATTTTCTGCACAGAACGGCACACTGTAAGATCAGCACTAAGTTAGCTTGGAGCTCTTGATTTCAACACCAATGTGCTAAAAGGCATTACACAGCCTGATCGCCCATAACTCTGGTGTACAGTACCCTTATTCTAACTATCTTCCTCCAACATCAGTCTCCCACACCAAGGGTTTATTTACAAAGGAACACATTAACAGGGTTCCAGGCTATCAGCACTATCCCATGATCAGCAGTCCAGGGGCAGCTGCAATCAGGTTCAGGCTTCTGTATTAGCTTCCTTTAAGGGCCTTCTAATGACCCTTGTACTAAGCTACACCAGAGGACTCAAAATGCCAGCCAGGTTTCCACTGTAGGTACGACAGATTTGTTCTGAAGACAAGATTCATTCATTGATGAGCTTGTGTATTCCATATTTATTCATACATAGCATTCCTGCAGCATTCGCCATGGAGAAGGATGGGCAGCCCAAAAAATCTGAACAATGGGAAGAAGAGCCTCCCCAAACCAAGTCCCATTTCTCCTACCTTCCTTTTTGATTTAGGTCCAGCACGTCTCCATAAACCCCAATCTTCACTACTTCTTACCAGGTCCTCTCTAGAGTGTGTTCCCTAAACTTTAAAAGTTGAGTCTCTATTCAGAAAAACAGAGACAACTACAGACCTCTGCATTCAGCCCTGCCATACAATGTTACAGGAAGTGTTCATTTTGGGCCAGCCTTGGAGAAGATATTCATAATGTAATTCTTCCTCTCTCTCACATGCCTTGATGAGCCATAAAATAGTTAACAATGGAGACACAAATTATCATTGGTATGAGCCATCCCACTTTTGGTTGATGGGACACTTCAGTCTCAGCTATTGTTTTAAACTCTCTGAGAACTCAGGCAGAAGCTGCTGTGCTGGCTAAGGACATGTCTCGAGTACAGACCTTACAGCAGCACAGCTGTACCACCACATCTGCACTTCTATGAGGTCTTCAATGTAGCCCTCCTATGCCAAGGGGAGAGAGCTCTCCCATTCACATAATTAAACCAGTCCCAGTGAGCGGTGACAGCTATGTCAGCAGCAGAGCATCTCCCACTTACATAGCACTGTCCACACCCATGTTTTGTCTGTGAAACATGTCAGTCAGGGGTGTGTTTTTTCACATCCTGACCAACAAATGTGCTAGAGTAGACATGGTCTTAGGCTTGGTCTACACACAAAAAGTTAGGTTTTCATAGCTATGGTTCTTCACACTACTCGACACTGTCCTTAAGACAACCTAATCTCCCACGCAGACAAGACTAGACGAATGGAAGAATTCTTCCATCAATCTAGCCACCACAGCTCAGAGGTGGATTATCTATGTTGACAGAAAAAACCCTTCTGTTGGTATATGAAGGGTCTACATTATGACCCCATAGCAGCAGAACTGTGCCACAGCTGCACAGTAGCATAGACGTGGGCTTAAGTGTTTTCATTGCAAATGGAACAGAGATGTTAATTTTAAAACTGAAGCCAGGGCTCTGGTTTTCAACACAAACATTGCATCTTTAAAACTCTGGCTAATCCTTCATGTCATCTGTTTGAATATGCCCCTCACACAGGGAAATACTGCCCTTAAATCAACCATTGACCCTCTTGGATAACGTCTATATTACACCCACTTCTCCACACTCCTCCTTGACTATTTTAACTCCCTTCATATGCCTTACCCTAGTCATGGTATATCCAGAAAGAGGGCCTGCTCATTCCCTTACTCCCAGGCACCTCAATTCCAGCAGCTCTCCATAATTTCAGAATCTAGTTCAAAATGGCCATCTTTGCTTTTCTTTTAAAGCCCTCCATTAGCTTGGGCCAGCCTGTCTCTAGGACTTTGTCTGCTGCCCTTGTTCATCTGGTATTAGCCCCCTATGTCTCCATTGTAAATAAATCACCTTCTCTACCTTTTACCCACACAACCCTTCTGTATCTGCCACCATGCAACTTATTTTCTCATCCCATTTGAACACATCCTTGCTAACCCTGCCAGCTGCTGTCTTTTAGCTATATTACAATTTAGAGTTTCAGAGGCACTGTTTGAGGTTTGTAAGGTGAGTATTAGACACAATGCAGCTGTCTAGAATTGAATAAAAGGCAGCAAAGTTTATTAACAAGAACCACTGAGACCTGACTGTCAGAACCCAGCAGAACACATGCAAATGGGTAAAAATTTCCTTCCTTTCCCCTCCCTCCAGGATATTGATCTTTCAGAAAATACATGGAACTTGTGAGTACAGGCTTTAAAACTGCAACCCATTGTAGAAATCTTCCACTGACTTGCAACACAGATATCAATCTCTAATTTCTGTAATTTGTTTAAAATATATCCACCTGGCAGCATTTGCCTTGTCCTGCATTATATTCTGTAGAACCTTATTTAAACTTATTGTAACTGTCTCTCTTCCACTTTCTAACCCAGGTCAGGGGAGTGCAGCCAAACACTCTTGTATGCCACACCCTTGTTACACCTCAGAACTCACTCCCAATCTGCCATCTCTCTCTCTCTCTCTGGACATTTATACTGAGCCTACATTTTTCCCTTCCTCAGTTTTATTCCGTGGCCTTTCATTACACTCCTTTGAACACGATTCCCCCTTAACTTGGTGTTTACAGTGGTCAAATATTTGTGGACTGTGTTAGCCATAATTCACCTTATTTCACTTGACTCTTTCCTCATAGGTCATTTTCTAATCATTTTTGCTGTTTTTCCTACAGTTTGGCTACAACTTTTTGAAAAGAAGGAGCCCAGGAATGAATTCAGGCCTGTCTCAGAGGCATGCAAAAGACACCTATCACCTCCTTGATGGAATACTTCCATGCAAACAATTAAAAGACCACACTGAATTTTTGTTTCCGTTCATTTGGTCTTGCAACCCTAGAAACAAATCAAATGCCAACATTACAGATAGTTTACTTCCCACTCGAGCTAGGATATAAATTGAAACATGATCAGAACAACCTGGAGAGTTCAGTGAGCATGATTTTGAAGGAGAGGAGCATACAGGGATGGGGGAAAAAAGACCAGGCAGAGACAAAAATACAATAGAGACATGACAGGAAATGACACAGAATGCCCCTGCCAGCAGCAGACAGGAAGATGCATAAGAACAGGAATGCTTGTCTTATGAATTTCTTTCTTGCTACACTGCTTTCCTAGCCAGGTGCAGGAGCCAGACAGGGAGCGTGTGCAAATAACAGACAAAGGGATGGGAGTCGTGTTTAGCAAATAGCCTTTAAGTTATTTTATTTTTTAAAGGTTCAGCAATTAGAGTGGGATTACTTCAGCAGCAGACCAGCTATACAGAACACAAAAAGGTGGATGACAGGTTTATTTGCAAACTCACCCTGCTCAGGGTCTTCCAACAGAACCCCTCTTTTAACCAGCTCCTCTCTTGGCTTTCGCATAGAAATCTTTCGTTCTAAAACTGATATTAAATTGAAAAAAAGCACTCAGAAAACAGGGAAAGGGGGAAGGTTTCAAAAGAACTGTTTTTTTAAATTTATGGGCTCTTTGAATGAAATAAAAATGGCTCAAGTTGCTGTATTTTGCATGGAAGAAGAGGGAGGGTATTTAAAAATAACCTATCTGGGGTCTGGATTCACACACCAGAATAGTACTAGACTAGTAAACAGTCAATCATTCCTCCAACCCAAGCCTCACTGGGGAAGGTCCTTTCAACAAAGAAATGCTGCATCTTTAAAAACAAGAATATTGTTTCCTACAAGCAGAAGATGTTGAATCTGCAGTTTTAAGGAGCCAGTGGCTGAGGTCTCTGATCAGTGAATTTCTTGCACCATAACTGTCAAAGAATTAAGCTTTGATCCCCAACATGCCAGTAGTACTACATAAGGCTACTGCTCTGATAGCTAATTGCAAAGGATCAAATCAAATCAAATCAAATCATAGGGCTGGAAGGGACCTCATGAGATCATCGAGTCCAACCCCCTGGGAACTGAACCCAGGACCTTCTGCATGTTAAGCAGCAGTGTTAGCCACTGAAACAACTCTGGCATGCACTTGCCCGGGGGGAAGTGTCTAAAGAAACTGCACCAGTTCCAAAGCTGCTTTACCTTCTGACGTCTCCTTAAACTTGTCACTGCTTTTTTTTTTCCTCCACTTCCAAGGTTTGAAGATCTTGCCAAAGCTTGAGAACTTGCTTTTCCTCTTGGTTGGGGGTGTGGTGTCTCCGGATTCCAGAACATCTGCCCCCATCCCCGTGTCAGATGGTGGATGATCCACTTCCTCAGCTACACACAAAGAAAAAGCAAAATCAGGGGTCTGATCCAGAGAAACACCTGTGAGGTCCCTCCTTTCCCATCCAGCCAATCTCTGCCAATCCACATATGAATACAGGGAGAGTGATAAGCAGTGATGCAAATTCATGCAGAGGAGATAGCAAGACTCCATGCCTTCACATAACCAGTCAGAACATGAGTAGGGAAGTGATCAAGTGAAGCTAACAGGCTACACACATACTGTGATGTGTGAAGGGTGACTGGTTAAAAATCCATCGAGTATAACTGTGAATTAGTCAATATTTGTACAGTTCTATAATTTGACATAGGAGCACAAACAAAAACCTTTATTGCAGTCTCTTAAGCTCAGCTAAGAAGCCCCTGGTCTAGAGATAAGTAGTTAAATGAATAAAATACCTTCTGTACTGCAGGACCACGGACTTCCATGGCTGTATTTAGACAGAAGCTACTGAAGTTATCAGCTCATCTCAACTGCTGTACACAATAGAACTAGGCCAGGCTGACTTCCAGACCCCACCCCCAGAGAAAGCTAACAATACTGGGCCAAGATTAACAAAAACTCAGGAAAGCAACACAATGCAAGTTTGCACTCCACCTAGAGTACTAGAAACCTCAGGAGAGCTCAACAGGAGATGGGGGTGAGGGGAGGATACACACATGGAAAATACTTCTGTAACATAGTTTATCAAAAAAGCCTCCTAACTGAAGCATGTTGTGATGAGTGATTTGAATGCAAAGCAGCCAGATATGCAAATCAACTTTTTCTTGCTCACGTGGAGCTTGCAATTTTGTTGGAGCTGACTAGGGGAAGGTGAAATTCACAACCCACAAAAACCAGCAGCAAGGTATGTAACAGCTACACATCATGCTGAAGATTGCTAGTGACCCATGTAGCAGTCCTAATTTATAGGCTGAAAATCCCTGGCATCTGCTGTGCATGACATGGGAGCACCCTAGTCAGTCAACAGGATACCAGGCCAGCAACCAAGAGCTCATCTACACTCAAAAACCTATAGTGTAGACCAGCGGTTCTCACCCATTGTGTCAGGATACATTACTGTGTCACCACACAGCAGTAAGCGTTTCAGAGAGTCAGGGAGATAGCTGGATTTGGTCTGGGCGGTTCTCCCGTCACTATACATGGTTCAGCTCCCCAAGAGGTGGTAGTTAGGTTGATATATGAATTTTCCATCAACCTAGTGTTGTCTGTTGGTTTCACTAGGTCACTCAGAAGATGTGGATTTTTCAGACCCTTGAACAACACTGACACGTGGACCTATGATAATTTACAAGTGTAGACCAGGCCTAAAGCTTTTTGTAATATTGGGTTGCAGTGCCTACCCCAGTACACTGGGGACTCTTGCCTATACACTGGGCTATAAATCACCCTTGTGGGCTTTATTTTCTAAACAACTGTAAACACCACCACTACTTTTTGGAGTGATGGAAACTTCCTGGACCTATGAAGTCCATGAGTTACAGGCTCAAAATTAGTAGCCGTGTTAGCCTGGTTCAGCAAAACAAACAAGGAGTCTAGGGGCACTTTTAAAGACTGACACATTTATTTGTCGCATGAGCTTTTGTGAGAGAAAATCCTATTGCATTGGACTCTTGCAGATGAAGATGTACAGATGAATGGGAGGAAAATAAATCCTGGAAAGTATAAGGCATAGGATCAGGTCAGACTGTTGCAGCAAATCACTGCAGTTCTTTAGATTCAAACAGTGGACCACAGCATATAGGAGGGAAGTGAGGGAAAAAGGAAAGCAAAATTACCTGTTGTAATGGGGGGAAAAACATAGCCTCTAACCCTAAGCTGATGTCGTTAAAGCTGCATACGAATTCCAAGCCAGCTATTCCATCAAGGGTTCATTAACCTGCTCATCCACCGATGTGACTTATGCCATCATGTGCCAGAAATGCCACCTCCTTCCCCCCAACCTTATACATTGGACAAACAGTACACAGGCTCTAGGCAAAAAAATGAACGGACACAAATCTGACATCAGAAATAACAACATTCAAAAACAAATAGGGGAACACTTCAATCTTCCTGATCACTCCATCAACTATCTGTTAATAGCCATACTTGGACAAATGGATAGCAAATCAAAGCTTCAAAGAGAAGCTGCAGAACTGGAATTCATGTGAAAATTTATCACCATTAATTTAGGACTAAATAGAAACTGTGGGTCCCCGTCCCCCCCATTACAATAGGTAATTTTGCTTTCCTTTTGCCTTCACCTCCCTTTAATATGCATTCTCCATTGTTCCTATCCATGGCTCTCAACTGCATTAATTTGCTGTCACAGCCTCACCTGACCCTATGACTTACACTTCCCTGCATTTATTTTCCTCCCATTGATCTGTACTTCTCCATCTTCAAGCATCCAATGAACTGGGATTTTCTCCCACAAAAGCTCATGCAATAAATTTGTTAGTCTTCAAAAATGCCACTAGACACTACATGATATGTCTCCAGAAAAGGCAGCACCCCAGGGGCTGACCTATGATGTCACTCATCCATCCATCTATTATTCACATGCAAGAAACTCAACCAAAAACCACATGACCCAGGACAACAGGATTTTGGAAAGAGTTATCTTCTCAGACAGTCCAGCTCACCCCAAATGTTAGTATAATGCTTTTAATCATAACATTTACGTAACAAGTCAGAGGTTGTAGAGCCAGATTTCAGAACTTCACATTTCAATAGTATGTGTGAGATCAAGTTTACAGAATAAGAGCAGAGGAAAAGGAAAGGCCTACATGTTGTGTTTCACCAGGGTTTCATTGATACTTGGATCTTTATGCCATTGTTCATCAGGTATGTCTGCACTGTGGAGAGGAGGAAATGGGATTTGCAGTTCACGTACACATAACCGTGTTAGGTTTAATCTAGCAGCTCACCAAAAATAGCAGTGATTACATGGCAGCAAGGACCACATAAGCTTACCTGACCCCCTGGGTACATCCTTCTTAATAGTGAAACTAGGAGTCCTGTAGCACTTTTAAAGACTAACAAATTTATTTACCACATGAGTTTTATACAACCTTTGCCACCATCTCACACCCCTCACTCAGCTGCAGGGTAGACATACTCATAGAACAAGACAAGATTTGCAGAACCAACAATGCCAATCTTTTATCCGCACTCAGCTACAGGCAAAGAATGCTGTGTATACAGGTCAGCAGTTACTATGCGATGCAATATTGCTACTGAAGGAGCAGCACTGAGGGGCCCCTGCTGGTCACTTCTTGGGTGAAAAAGTGATAGGATGCAAAACCAGGCCTCCACAATGGAAGGCAAAAACATAAGGCAGGTTAACAAAGCAGAGGGAAAAGGAAGAGTATACCAGTGGATCCTACAGGGGTGTGAAGGACTGTGTAATAACATGCTGCCCTTTAATGGCTGCTAACAGTGGGATCATGAGATAAATGATCAGAAACCAAACTGACAAAATAGTCTGATTTGAAATGATGGAACAGGAAAAGTTTTGCATAGCAGTTGATTTCATTAAAGTCTGTAGTAGCAGGGAACCAACCAACACAACAGCATTTTCCAGCATTTCATTGTCTGACATACTACCCCCAAACATGGATCAATTTGATTTTACCTGCAAGGCATGTTTCTTCCAGTTCTATAAATATTTCTGCCTCCTGACTCATTGGCATCCAGCTCTGATGTGATAATAATCTACCATCTTTGTTAGAAAGCTTGATTCGCTCAGTCTCAGCTACCTGAACAGATGTCCTAACATTAGGGGCTCTCTCTTACGCATGACTATTAACACACACACCCCTCTTCCCAATCTTTCAGACTTGCTATTTGGTCACCTTGCCTCAGGCCAAGTCTAAACTGACAGCAGCAAATTCACCACCATCATGTTGATCTTCCCAGACTGACTCTGCGGTCAGTTGACTGGAAATCGACCCAATAAAACCAACCTCTCAAGTGGCACAGCACTGCATCGATGGGAACACATTTCTGTCGGCATAGCACAGTGAAGATGCTATACTGAAGGGAGGTTAGGAAGTCAAACAGGAGCTACTTTGAATAGCTTGCATAAGTCTGATCAACTGCCCTCAAATTTTGCTGCCAGTGTAACCTGGCTTCAGTAAGAGCTGAGGCCAGAGTCACACTTAAAAGCCATTTCAGAAAGGAAGGTTTGATCAAACCTTCCTTTCTGAAATGGCTTCTGACTGTGACTCTGGCCTCAGGTCTTCACTGCAAATATGAAAAGCAAGTGCACAAGACACCTAGTTTAGTTTAATTCATGTTCACCTGGGTAAGTCACACAAAAAAGCAGACTGAACCTTTAAACTTTAACACCAAAAATGGATTGCCTGGATGTTTAAAGGCAGTTTTTTCAGAGACTGGAGCATTAGTCCTGGAACGGGGAGTGTAGTTTTAAAGAGCTGAATTCATTTTGCTCAGCAGAGCATTTTGAAAGTTCACAGGGCAAGCAACAATTCTTGCCAGGAACGAACTGTGAATTGAATTTGGAACTGAAGGTATTTCAGCCTACGGTTGGCGACTATCATCATACTAAAGGTGCAACTCCAGCCTTACAGAAGGCCTGTGTCAAACTAACTTCATATACATCCCCAGTCCAGAATGATATGAAGAATGCACACTCTAGTGCTTTCTTCCAACTGAGGTTTCAGAGTGCTGTACTCAGCAAAATGAGCTTATTAAAAGAAAATGGAGCCAACTGTCAGATCCACAGATTAATACACAAAGACCATAGTTCAACAAGCTGCAATGTCTTCACTTCCAGTGAGGAGGAAGACCACATATGTTCTCTTTCTACAGCTTTCTCTGCAGGGTCAACAGGAGGGCATGGTCAAGCAGTGAAATGGACCGAAACCCTAGAGGCAGACAAGATTCCAAACAAGCCATTAGGCAGGCACACACACAAGTTAAATCAGCACAAATCCAAACGTGTTTAAGCACCGTAATAGAATTTATTCATTATTTAATTCTTTCACACAGTTCAGTTCTGGCTATCACAAATAATTAGGTCAAATTTCACCCTCAGTACAAGGGGACATTTCTCCCACCAACTTCAATGGCAGGTGTATCAGCCCGTACTAGGCTGATTCAACTGGTCCTTCAGCTCTGTGAAGTGTATTTAATCCAGAAACTGCACTGTACTGATGAACGTCTCACCGAAAATACTGATGTCATGAGAGAAGCTCCCATTCCTCCTTTATCTGAAGCATGACTCATCACGTGGCTCAAAGTCAGAACACAAGCCTGACAGGGAAATGACCACTTACATTTGGATTTGGAAAGTGCTGTGTTAGTTATTAATGAGTGTGAAAGGAAGAGCATGTGCACACAGCCATTTAGAACAGCAGTCTTATGAGGCTATTACAAGCTCCATTCACCTGCACTCTTAATTACAAGGTGTGCAGACATGCTTTTAAAGTGATATATATTTCAAGTAGCCTTACTGACTCAGCAATTGTTCTGATCAGTGTGTAATTCCCCTAGAAGGCGAACGAAAGAATCTGGACTCAGATGAGTATTTGGTTTCAGCACATTTCCAGTCTGAATCCGTGAACAATTTAGCCAAAGTGGCACACAAGGGAATTGGATTTTGGTACCCACTGAGTTTTCCATCACAGGAGTTTAGACAAGGCGGTGCCTCGCCTTTTTCTGCTGTATAATGAAGTGTAGGTGGTCTGTAGGCTGTTTTATAATGATGATTTCAAGAGAACTCACCTCTCCTTATTTGAGTCATATAGCTGGGAAACTGTGTTAAAAAACGCCACAGTTTAGTACTCGGGGAGAGAAATGGGAAAATAGGAATTCAAAATTAGTAAAAGTAGAGGTGAGAGTTTCTAGCAACACTTCGAAGTTCCACCACAGAGCACAGCTCTCACTTATCTGCGTGGCAAACTCAAGTCGCACCTACAGGGGTAGTGCAAGACTTGACCAGCTCCAGTCACACTGCAATTTTCCATGTTGGGAAGCTGGTTTTAAGATTTGTGAACACAGGTTAAATAAGGTTACGCTGCCTCAGGTGAATGTGGCAGTATCATCACTAACCAGTCCACACCTTTTCAAATAAGAACCTTTGACACATACTCATACTCATCCACAGTCTTTGGTAAAGCCTTGTTTAGCCAATGTTAATTAAAAGAGCAACCACATAGTCCACAAAACCCTTTTAGACTATCTGTTAAATGCCTCCCAACAGGTTAATATGCTAGACTGCCGCTCAAGTAGCAAAGCTATTGTCCCACTCACAGCTCTGAAGAAAGCTATTACAATTTCAAATCAGCACATTCCCACAGCAAAGCTTTAACGCTTCACTTTGCTTAGAAAACTCTTAGTGTCCTGTTTTAGGCCTTGTATACTAGAGCGTTACGGTGGAATAAGCCATCTTATTGCCAAAAATCAAACCCACCATACACACCTGAATGCTCCTTGCTGCGTTACAAGTGCCCCTGTAACACCAGAACAATAACAACACCTGTGCAAAAGTCATAACACCGATTGAGGAAAAATTCCTGAGCTATAAAGTGTGTGTGAACGCTGACGGAATTTTCTTCTGCAATAAGTGGCCTCTGGAAATGTCCCAGAATTCCAAGCCTGACCACTCTGGTCTTCCACTTGGACTCTGCTGCTCTGATGTGACTAGCCCCTCCCTCCTGTGAGTCCCACTAATTTCTGAATTTTTTCCTGGGGCAATGTTAAAAAAGGGTGTGAGCTGCTAGTAGCTACAGTGAATGACACCAAGGAAACACAATGTCCCAAGGGAATTTGTAAACTTACCTGCAGTGCTCAGCGCTCCTCTCCTTCTCCCCAGAGTTCCGAGCGCTGGAAGACGACAAGTGGCACTGTGGGATAGGTGTCCACAACTGAATGCTCTTTCTTGCAAAAAGGCAAAGAACACTGTGCACACTCGTTTGTGTTATAAGGAGCACAGTGTGAATGTGCAACTGCACTATAAATACAATGCATTTATTATAACACAAAGACTTATTGTGGAACAATTTTGTAGCATAGACATGGCCTTAGTCACACATTTTAGCCAGCTGCCCTTTCAACACCACATTCACTGTTGTCTGTAACACCCCATAAAGGTGCCTAGCATAACAGCAACTCCAATGTCCATGTTAAAACATATGGCAGCCTTGCCTCAAGGACACAAAGTATATTTTAACCACTTGACAGAACTCCGTAAAGGTCAGAGCTCTACCAATTTGCTAACATGTTTAATGCACACTTTGGTCCCATCTTGTTTAATGTAATCGCGCCCCTCACATGCACTGAAATTGCTACTGCAGAAGCATTCTAATCCTTCCTCCCCGCAACGGACAAGCATGTATTTCCATGTGAAATTTGGGATAGAGTAATTTGAAGCTCATTTTTTAGAAAAGCAGAAACAGAGGAATGAGATTCTTTAGTTAAAAGCAATTTTGTCAATGGCACTTTCGACAGCAGAAGAAATCACACTTTGGTTTCCCCTAGGAAAGTCCCTCATCTTCAAAGCATCTGATGAAGTGGGATTTTCTCCCACAAAAGCTCATGTGATAAATAAATTTGTTAGTCTTTAAAAGTGCCACAGGACTCCTCGCATGTTTTGCAGACCTACACTAGCACAGCTACCCCTTTGAATCTTTCATTCTTGATATTTTAATATTGATTCAACCTTTTTTCTCTTCCTGCATTTGGCTTAGGTGCAGAAAAACTGTACTAAAGATGTAAATGCCCTTGAACTGCCTACAATATTTTTCATTCAACAAAAACCATGTCAGTGACAGGAGTTAGACTCTTATACATTCTTTAAGGCCTAGATTTGCTGACACATTCCAAGGGGACTGCCTCCAGCACAGTCAGCTAGTGGCTTAATGTTTTCCTGTAGATGCGTCACTGATTCCCAAGAAATTTGCAGGGTTTGGTCTGGAATTTCTGGTAGAGGTGGCAATAGTTTTTTGCCTCAAGTTAGTGAGTTGCCTCAAGAGAATGCTAGAGATACTGATGGATAAAATCCTGCAACAGCAAGGATCTTCAGGCTTTAATAAAATATCCTCAAATGATGTAACCCACTCAAGTCCACTGCAACATCTTTGCATTGCACTATGCACCCAACTTAAATGAAAGGAACAGGAGTCTACAGGTAAGCAAAATCAAGAACAGAATCCTTAATTTTGTTAGTTAAGAATCTTAGTTTCCTCCTGGCCCCCTTCAAAATGGCAATGGCCGCCCAGATAATCTTTTGAGACACTAGGGCCTCTGATATAAAGGATGAAAAGACACCAAAAATCAGTGGCATCGCTGGCACCTGGCACACTGGGCATGTGCCCCAAGTCCCAGCGCCAGTGCCCCAAATGTCCGGGGCAACCCCTGCCTCTCCCAGCCCTGTCCCAGGCTGGAGAACCAGGGCCTGGCCACCGCTGCCAGCACCTGCCTCTCCTGGGTGCAGCAGCGTCTGCCGCTCTCAGCCCAGTCCCCAGCTGGGAATTCGGGCCGGACTACCTGCTGCGGCACCCAACTCTCCCAGGCCCAGCCCCAGCCCAGGATCCAGTGCCAGGCAGGTGGTGGCAGCAGCCAAAGACCAGATTGGGCCCCGGCGGAGAACTGGGGCCACAGGGAGCAGGACCCGTGTCTGTGCCTTGGGTCTTTCCCTGGGGCAGCAACAGTCCTGCCAAAAATTAAAAACCCAAGCTGAGTTAGCAAGAACTCTAAGCTAGGTAGAGGGCAGGTCTACACTGCCTGCTGTTTTTGGTGGCAGTTGAAGGGAAATACGAAAGTTACCCAAAATAACTTGTGTATCTCTCTCTGACTTTCTGTACCTAGAATGCCCGCCACGGTGAGCTGAAGGGAGGGCCCTCCTTTTGACTCACTACTTCTCTATTTACTGGAGTGAGCTTCAGGGCTCAACTTCCCAATCAACTGAGCAGGTCTTCACAGACCCATTCAGTTGATGAGAAAGGTCGATCTGATGGTGGCACCCTCAGTGAAGATGAGCCCAGAGACAGCAGTGCAGGAACCACAGGTGCAGCTGTATGTCTTGGCTTCAAATGGTTTCCATCATATACAGGGATTACAGTTTTGTTCAATGGCTTTCAGCACCCCCCATTATAAAATCTGTTCCAACTGCACTGGGTAGAGATCCTAGGCTGATATGATATTTAGTGATTTTTTTTTTTAAAAGCCAATTTAATTCAGTCCCCTACCCAGCTGAGTTTTAATCACATTTTTAACTTGGTACATAAGTGCAGACGAATGTTTCTCTACCTTTAGCGGGCTGAGCAACACCTAAAGGTATTAATGACTTTACTTGGAACACCTGATGCAAATGTTCTCGAAAAACCTAGTAGCAGTGGTGGGAGAACCATCGGGGGGGGGGATCTGCCTGTGGGGGCCCTGCTCCCTCCCACCCCTCCCCTGGACTGGCTGCTCTGCCTCCAGGGGCAGGGCACGCCGGCCCAGCGGCTGGCCCCATGCTCCCATCCCTCCCCTGCTTGCCAGGGAGCAGGGCAGGTAACAGCGCAGCAGTGGGGGCGGGGGTGACTGTGACACAGGGCCCACAGAACCAAGGGGCCCAGGACAGTCACCCTGCTCACGCACCCCTTCTCCCCAAAAGTACAGGCCTGAAAATGCCCCAGTCACAACACAGCTTCCAAGAGCGCATCAATGTCCACTGCCATGTGCCTGGAAGCTCTGCTGAGGCTGTGATGTCAAACTGCAGATTCCCACCTTGTCGTCCGTCCCCCCCCCAATGGGGAGGGGTCAGGGTGGGTCATGGATCACCTGCACTATGTCTCAGGAGCACCAGTGTTCCACAGAACACCAGCTGAGAAACACTGGTGTAGACAGAATCCATGCCCACATCCAAGTTACATCTCATTGCCAGCGTATGAGGTCTCAAAACATAAGGAAATCTTCTCAAGAAATTTCATCCCAAACGCAGAGAGGAGTTGCACTATATTATTAAATATTCAGGAAATTTGATGAAGCTGAGGGAGGTTTATGGGTAATTCCAGATTTTACTCCAATGCTCCTGCAGAAAAATGGAACTCTCTATAGAAATTCAGAGTTAGAACAGACTGTATACGATTTTCTCCTGCCATGGTCTAGATTAAATAGAGGAGCTGCACCTTCCTCCACCAATTCAGCAGAGTCATGTCTCAGAGTCCTGCACCGACTGAGGGAGGCACTACTAGTCCATCTTCCTTTCTGCTGAAATCTTAATGGCATCCATGTTTTCTTATGACACTACTGTTAGATGGAAACCTGAAGAGCACAACCAAGCTAGAAGATCAACCAATAGTTACAGGGTGGATGATGCTACAGTGATGGGTGTCATATAGTACACTCACACTGTAACAAATACCTGGGGATCCAAGACTTTATTTGTTATAGCCAGGAGTTCATTATTGCAAAGAGTCCTGTGGGCCGGAGAGGCTGTCAGCCCCACCCAGGGCATAACATGAGATCCAGGCGTCAGATTCATTATAGCCTGTGGTTCGTAATTGTGAAGGGAGTTTTAGTGAGGATGTAAGCTAACAGAAACTGGGGTAGATAGAACATGTTAGAATCTTGCTTTGGTTAAGAAATAACTGTTGCTCTCCACCTCAGTCCCAGGCTATCAGGATTTTATTTTGCAACACAGTTGGGTGGCTTGTCATGAGCTGTCAGTGTCTTGTGCATTTCATGGATCTGACATTGGCCTGTAGCACTATATGCTAAAGGATCACCATTCACGTAGAAATTGTTCAATCTCTCCTTAGTTAGGAGAGTTACTGTAACCAACTCAACAATCACTAGATGAGTTTCTGTTCTTCAAGAACTCGCCCAGACAATTCCACAAATTTCTCTTATTTGTGAGCCTCACATCTTGCATACACAGAGTTGCAGCTATTCAACCAAACGTGATATTTTAAACCAATGCAAAAGGCTATGGATGTACTTATTTCAGATTAAACCAGACATATTTCCGTTTACCTTACATAGAACATAATCTAGTATACAATGTATATAGTATATACATGTATTAATGTATACTAAACATATTTAGTTTAAATAGAACATAATAAATCTAAAAATCATAAGTGACTGCATGGAAGTTGCAGTGTTTTAACTAATCTGGTAGAAGTGTATATTATGACATTTTGCTATTTTTAATGTCACTTTCCATCACAAAAAACAATACCTCTTGGCATTAATTTCCATCGACGTGGCTCTAGCAGTACTGTCAGTGCACCTTATCTCTTGAATGCAACCAGAAAGGCTATTTTAAAAAACCCTTAAATTTGAAGGGCATCTGTATTCATGCTGTAAGCTAATGCCTTTGTTTACCTGTCATCCTAATACAAATGTTTGAAAATAGGCTACTGCACTTATGCCCTAATTTCATTACTGTCATCAAAGACACATTATAACATTCAACAGCCGAATGTATTGACAGAATAGCAAATGCATTTGCTCCAACAATGGTAATCTTTTGAAATCTATCAAGAGGTCTTCCGCTCCTTTGAAATCCCAAAGGAAATTCAAGGTGGGTGAGGTAATATCTTTTACTGGATGAGCTTCTATTAATGAGAGAGAAGCTTTTGAGCCACAGAGCTTTTCTTCAGTTCATACAAGGAAAATCAGTTAGTCATGCCCTCCCTCTAGGGTAGGGTTACCAGATACCAAAGCATGGAAAGGAGGACAGGGAAGTACGAGAAGGACGACATTGGAGGACACATGGAGAAAATGCAGTATTAATGTAATATTCTTCTGTTTTTAGGGAGCCCTGGAACTCTTCTGTCTAAAAATAGGTTGTTCTGGGGTATTTGAGCATACTTGAACCGCTGTAAGTAAAAAGCCAGACAAAATTGTGTATTTTTAAAACGCCTGCTGGACGAAGGACACAAAAGTAAAAAGGAGGACATGTCCTCCTTTTGCCTGACATCTGGTAACCCTACTCTAGAGTAATATCACCACCAAAACACTTGAGGAAACAGGACTGATGGGATAACCCTCCAAAACTGAATTCCCATGTAGCCATAAAGCACAGCCACCAGACTGGTCCTCGGTCATGGATGTCAGGACAAGTTATAAAGATTTCCATTATGAAGGAAAAAGAAATGACAAAAGGAAAATACATTATGACAGCATTTTACCCCATTTCCTAAATCCAGACCCTGGTAAGTCAGGCCACTAGACACAAAACATCCCAGCCATTTACAGGCAAAAAACCCCCCAAAAACCAAAACCCTCAGAAGAAGGGGTCCCCTGTTTAGCATCCTTCAATGACTCCAGAGTGAGGCCATCAGATGCTTCAAAGATGGCGGAACTTACAGAATGGGAGGAAAATAAATGCAGGGAAGTGTAAGTCATAGGATCAGGTCACACGGTAACAATAAATCAAAGTAGTCATTAAGATTCAAACACTAGAAACAGCATATAGGGGAAGATGAGGTCAAATCACCTGTTGCAATAACAAAAAGAATCCAAAGTCCCTATTTAGCCCATCTTCAAACTGTCTGACAAAGTGGGATTTTCTCCCATGAAACCTCATGCAATAAATAAATTTGTTAGTCTTTGAGTGCCACAGGACTCCTTGTTTGTTTTGCTGAACTAGACAAATACGACTGCCCCTTTGGAACCTGGCAACAAGCAAAACTGTTTCTTTGGTATATCTTGTTCCCATCTCCAACCCCCACCCCACAAAGAAAAGAAAAGAAAAGAAAAGAAAAGAAAAGAAAAGAAAAGAAAAGAAAAGAAAAGAAAAAAGGAGAAAAATAAGCAGAGTTTTTGCTGGTAAAACTCCATCTCCATTAGGAGCTTTTACTAACAGAGCAATGTCTCTCAGGGTCAGGATTATACCTCTTCATACTCCAGACCAATATACCTATTCCAGCAATAGTTCACACTGTAGAACAGACCAAAGGCTGCTTAGTTTACAAGTAAAAATATGCCAGCCTTGCAAAATCACCCTGGAATCTAGGAGTTCACGTTGGACTCCTTCTGGCTAACCCAGCACCATCACTGAAGGATCTTGCAGCTAGGTCTTCAGTTAATAGTTCTGTTAACTTTAACTGTTAAAACCGGCTACTGCTGTACAAGCAAAAGTAGAATCTATCTCCTTCTTCCCTGCATGTGCAGTCTCTAAATGTAGCAATGTTTTAGAAAAGTAAGCAGATAAAGACCCTGGGGGAAAAAAATAAAGAGCCATTTGTTGATTATTATGGAGATATCATTTTGAAGACCATTCTTCTGACCACAACAGAACTCTGTTTCTAGATTCCTATACAAGAATTTCCTGGAGGGGAAGAAGGTGGGATGGTGGAGAGAGAGAATGTCTGTATATATATTAAAACGGAGAAAATCAAAAACATTCTTCATCTAAAAGACAAAACACACAGTCGGAACATGTTTTGCACTTCTCCAATCTCTTCTGCTACAACAGGGCAAAATAAGATAAGCCTTAAATTTCTCTGCCTTTTTTTTACATCTTTGCCTACCATAATCTCAGCAGGATTTTTATTTACAAGAACACCCTGTCTGTGTCATTATAAAAGATTTTGCAAGAGCTGTCTCTTGAAAATTCCAGGTCTAGTCAATAGGTTGGTACCTTCAAGCTGTGCAATATGAAGAATCAATAGCTGGCAAATAATCAGATAGAAAAGACACGCGTTGAGGGCAAGGGATGATACTGTCTCTACACCCGTACTCCCTCCCTTCTCTTCACTCAAAGCTACAAAAATCTCTGGCGCCTGATGAGAGGGAAGCCCAGCCAAGATGGAATAGATCTGCCTTCCAACACCTCGTAAATCCAAGAGGAAGGCACTATTAATCTCCACCAACAGCAGAGAAGACTGAAGTTTTACTGCCCCCTCACTACCACTTATTTTTAGCAGGTCTCGAACAAATCTAGCAAGAAAAAAAAAAAATCACCAGCTTAATCTAAATTTAATTGTTCCTGTAAAAAGCACTATGGACTTTCAAAGTTATAAGACTGAGAAGCTGATCTGCTGAAAAAGAGAATGGATCATTTACATGTATACAGTGCTTTTTACCTTCAAATAGTAGAGGGCTTGTAGTGAAATGTGGCAAGTGCATTTGCCTTATCTAACATATAGGGAACCAAAAGCACAGAGAGAGCTGAAATGACTTGCCCTTTTATATCGCCAGGAATAGAACCCAAGAGACTCCCAATGCTACATTCAGTTCACTAGTCTACAGCAGGGGTCACAACCCAAAAGATAAGAAGAGCCATTTTTTAAAATTCCTTCCATAACCAAGTGCTTGGAGAGCCGCTATGGATGTAGCCTCCTTCTGGGCAGGGCCAGGTTGGCCCTGGTGCCCCCATTTGGGGGTGGAGAGAGCTGGGCCATGGTGCCTGCCGTAGGGTACCCTGGTGGTGAGGGGGAGCCCAGAGCCTGGTTCAGGCCACCCACAGCATCCCTTGATGCCAGGGGTGGCCAGAGCTGCAAGGGGGCAGCCAAAGAGCATAATGCAGCTCCAGAGCGGCAAGTTGCAGACGCCTGGTCTACAGCAAACAAAAGTAATCAAATTCTGCTTTCAAAATTTGAAGTACTTGGCTGGCCTTGTGATTAATAGCCAAGTCAGGACTCCCCCAGTCCATGAACTCATAGTATCAGTATCCCAAAATTCAGGATCACAGATGTCACTTTGCACAAAGCAAGGATGAAATGAAAACAAGTAGAAAGACAATTGCTGAGTCCATTTTTCAAAATATAACAGGTGTCCCCAAAAGTTCAATGATGATACACTCAAATTGGCCATTCTGTATCATTTCCACATTGCAGCTGTATAAATGTTTAATCCAGTCTGGGGAATTTTACTGGGCTCTGGAAATCAGTGTTCCTACATCTGACTGGCAGCAGTTAACAAGATCAGAGACTGTTCCTTAACCACAGCAGCACAGAACTGGGCTACAGTGATCAGCAAGAACCTGCTGCATCGCAAATAAGTTTAAACACAGCAAAGAGAGAAAGGAGGGAGGCAAAGTAATTCCCCCTCTGGTTACTCTTCTCAGAGCCAGACATTTCCCCAAGTCTAATGTGATCTATGCAGGTTACACAATCCTAGCATTCCATTGCTATGTACCCCACAGCTTCACCTGCAGTCCTGCCCAGCCTCAGCCCCAGCCCCAGATTGCTAGACTTCTCTTGCCCTCCATTACTCACCGAAGGCAGCTGGGTTTACCGGTCTCGAGAACAGTGTCTGTCCCATGTTTTGATTCTTTTCAAAGTAGTTCTCTGACAGCAAGCGGGACCCACTACCCCAAGAGAGAGTACTTTAGCCTTTTTTAAAGGAATAAATCCACACTGGGTGGTGAGGAAAAACCCAGAGCCTTGCGACCAGCGACTGCCAGAACTCAGGAAATGGCATGGGTGTCAGCCAATCCACTGCAGCTCCTGTTCTTCCTGTATCCCAGGCCCAAGCACTTGTGATTCTCATAAATAAGCTTCCATGCCAGCTCCCTTCAAACAGGAATGCCTGTCATTCCAGAGTGCACACTAGTTAGGGCTGAATCTCAGGAAGGGGCGGAGATTGCCAACCACACTCTAGCGGCTGAGCAGCATAATCCAAATAATCAACACTCCTTGCATCTAGTTTCACAGGAACGCTCCAAGAGGCTGAGAAACAGGAAGAAAGGGAAAAGGAGATTTTACCACTGAACAGCTCACAAACAGTATTTGCTGCTGTTTCACTTCCCAATCAAAATCAACAAGATACTATGGTGCCTTCTGGGCCTTAAAAAATTAACCAAAATAAGCTATTTGGACTCAGCAACCTCTTTTTGCTAAGACATTATAGACAGAACCTGATATTTGTACAAAACTCTTGTATGTGACAAAGTTAAAGAAGCATCAAGTGCTTAAATACACATGTTAAAAAAACACATAGGACTTGGGTTACAAACATCCAGAAATAGTGAACTGCAAAAAGTCTAAGTTTCATTTTCATTACTAATGGTGTTTGATCACTTTTTGTATCTCCAGTTTGGGCAGTAAAACAAAATGAGTTTATCTGCTTCTCATACACTACTAGAGCAATGCAGTGATGGGCGGATTGCAAACACTGCAGGGAGATAGTTGTGTTACAACAAAAGAATCTTTCATTGGAGTTGAGATTGGTTTCTTGTTAAAACTAACCATAAAGGTGGGGGCCTGCAAGATACAACAAAGCCTCTTGAAAGGATCAGCTATCACCCACAATAGAAGAGTTAGATAGGAGACGCTCCACGTTTGGATTTTCTTTTCAGAAAAATCTACAACTAACAGAAATGGAAAGAATTTCGTAAAGCCCACAAGAATTCCCTGCATCTGGATCCCAAACATTCCAGTCTCACGATAGCGAATGGAAACCAAAAAGGGGAAACGGCCTGCAACTCAGGTGGCCAAAGAATGAAGCCATTTTCCAAACGGAGCCCCCGTCCGTGTCAAATTAGTAACTGTATTAAGTCTATGTTCATCTGTAAACTTCTGAAACAATAACGTTTTGTTCAGAGTTACAAACATTTTACAACAAACTCCGTTCATTAGGTCTTCATATCCCTAATGCCGCGCTGTACAAAGACAGGCTAGCATGTGTATTGCTGCCTAATAATAAAATGTCACCATGCAAGTTACATTACTACCATCTTTCCCCATGTGCATATTTCCAGTGCCTATCTAGACAAGTTACCTATGAAATCATGTGACCTGCAGAGTCACATCTTTGCCTTTAAGCACAGTTGTAAAACAAGTGCAAAGGAAAATGCTCACTATTCTACCTTTACACAAAACACGATTTGTGTTAAACGGTCCTTGCTGAACAAACAGTCCTTGCTTCCATGGACAGTTTGAAGACAGTAACAAGATCAAACGGGCCAACATCAAATGGGGTAATGGATAAGACGACAAATATCTAAAGATAGGAAAAATTCCACTTACATACCCCCTCCCTCCCTCCCTCCCACCCGCATGCATCTCTATACTCCAATTAAATGTATCTTGGTTATTATTGTTGCTTAGTCAGACAGGAACAGAAATATTGTCTTTACAGCACTTTGAATCCATATCATAGCCAATTAAAGTACTCTGACTTACAAAAATGCTCCATTTCACCAAAGAGCTGTTTACTTTGAAACATGCAGAAAGCCTTTTAAATACACAGCTGAGTGAAGGAGACAAAGTCCAGAGGTAGCAGGGCTGCAAATTCTCTGTAAATCAGCAGATGAGAGTAGCCTGGCTTGGAAAATGGTCTGGAAAGAATATTCCCACAGTGACTGAAAAATACAGCAGGAACCAAACACTGATCTAATCTCACATTAGCAGGCTGTGGGGTAGGGTCTGAGGTAGGACTCACTGTGAGCCAGGGTTAAAGAGCCAATGCCCTCTTTGCAGCTGAAGAAAAATAGGAAAACACCCACACACTGATGACAAAGGACAGGCAACAAGGGCTTCTAGAGATGGTAGCCTTATGTCTTCCTCTGCATCAGCACACTTTCCCACACTAGCTGGTGAAAACTTCAGCATGAGCCATTACAGTGAACAGGTTACGGGCATATTGGCTCAGAGAGCTTCAGGAGAACAGCAACAGCTCTGCTTCGTGTGCCTGTATTGCCCTCAGGAGTGAAGTATCAGTGAAATCATGTTCCTATGGAAAATGATGTTGATTATCTGGCCATTGCCCTACACTCATGGTTTCATGCAACTGAGCAATTTCCTCCTGATTTTCCTTGCCCATGGTGGGCCCTACTCACCAAGGCTGACGCTGTGAGTGGAGCCATGCTTACGCATTCCAAAGCAGAAGTGTCAATAAGTTTGCATCAATCTTTAAGGGAGCAAGGGAAGGAAGTTCTGAATCTTAGTTTTTGCTTTCCACTGTGACCATCCTGACAGTGGCACATCTATTTTATCTGTAGCTGTTGCCATAGCAGTGTTGTAGCTTTGAGGGGCTCCCCCTCCATACCCGTGGAATGCCTGAGCCAGATAAGGATGAGAAAGAAGATGATGTATGATGAAATGTTCAGTGAGATCATGCAAGCCAGTGCTGCATCAAACCATGAACAGAGGGCCTGGAGGATGATCCTACAGACTGCATGGAGAAGGACAGAGCAGATAGAAAAATGCAGGAGAGAATGGGGATTTTCTGACAGCAAACAGATGCTGTAAATGCTTATGGACCTACAGGTTCAACAATCAAAGGCTCACCTTCCACTGCAAGCCATGGAGAACTCCAGTACAGCACTTTCCTACATGTTCCCTCAACAGGCCATGAGGAGTTAGGGGCCACAGCCTTAGCCCTAACTCTCCACACAATATAGTTCAAACAGTACAAAAAATGTGCGTACATGAGCTCTTATAAACCATAATCAAGTAGATTTACTACACCACTCATATTAAAAGATTCACAGAGTGCAATTATGATACCTACTCTCAAACAGATGAATACATTGATCATACACCAAAGAACTGCAATCTGTGGCTATGTGTGGACTGTAGAGAGGAACCAGGGACTTCTTCCACAGAAAAGGTTTGGAAAGTGTCTTCTAATTGGTACTATTTAAAGGAAAACATTCTGACTTGAGAAGTATTTTAATGAGTCCCAGAGGCAGAATCCCCAGCAGCAGGGACCCTTTAGCACCCAGAGAAAGAGCGGGTGAAAGCAGACAAAAATCCTTCCAATCCTTCTGACAGCTTGGTGTCAGAACCTTTGTCAGTGGAATTTCATAAGCCCCATCTAACCTTGGACTTGCAGTGCTCTCATTTCTTTTGCTGCCACTACATCCACTGATTAGATGGGGGAGGGGGAGGGGGTGGAATCTGTCCCTGGAAAGCTTGACAAGAAGATGTGCATGTTCTTCTGCAACAGAGCCCAATATTGCTTTCCTGGGGAAAGAAGAAAGCCTTATGTCCCCACCTAATTAAAAGCTCTCTTCTGAGATTGGAAGATAGAAGTTGAACACAGTCCTTCCTCCAAAGTCTTTTATTTTCACAGATAGGGAAGCAAGACAGAAAGGTGAAGTGACCTGCCTAAGGTCAAGCAAGTCCAGCATCAGAACAAAGAACACAACAGGTTTCCTGACAGTTCACCTCTGAACATTTTCAGCACCCATTGAGCTAAGCAACAACACAACACACTCTCAAGGCTTGTCTTCAATGACGGCAGCAAATTCACCACTGGCAGATCAATCTTCCCAGCTCTGTCAACTAACTCAGTGCCCTGAAGACACCGCAGTAAGTAGGCATTAGGAAGTCGAAGGGAAATACGCAAGTTATTTTAAGTAACTTGTGCATCTCCCTTTAACTGCCACCGAAATCCCCCTTTTATAATGTTATAAATCTTTTATAACGCCAGCTTTCAGGGATTAGTAACTTGGGTGTTACATACTTCTACCCTGAGACAGATCAACACAGGGTTACTTCTACAGCACACACATCATGACCACAAGCATTAGCTACTCTATCAGCACACAGTCGTTCCCACTTTGGACTCTTACTGTAATGTGAAACTAAACAGTGACACTGAAATTTGTGCTCCATGATTCAGCCTTAGCAGAGTTAAAGAAGGGAGGACTGCACCTCTCCACCCACACAAGCCTGAGCTGTCCATTCAAAACCAACAAATGATATTGGGTGTTTTCCTTCAGAGTCAGTCAGCAACACCCTCACAGTATATCTTACCGGAGCATTAGGTAAAACCTGGCTCTGATCCCAATGTAAATGAAGTCATATTTAATAAGATAAGGCAACTGTACTGGATTTATAAACATCCTTTTAAGGGAAAGGTCAGTAGCAGGGAAAAGAGGAGGAAGTGATAACACTCTGAATATATTTTAAAGAAGTTGTTCTCTGTTTGATTTTCCTCTTTTTCACACATGTGCATGCTTCATTCTTCAATTGAAGAACAAAATTGTAACTGAATATTAGACAGTCTTCAGTCTTTTGTACATAGCTAAAAGCCATAGAAACGAGTTAACTGAAGTGCTGAATTATCTGAAAGCTGCCATATTTTTCTTAGGGCAGGTCTCCACTGCCTGCCCTTTTTGGTAGCAGTCAAACTGAGATATGTAAGTTACTTAAAATAACTTGTGTACCACAGTTTGAACACCTAACTCCTGGTTTGTGCACTGTGCTGAACTGAGGGGGGTGGGGCGCTCCCTTTGACTCAGCATTACCTACTTCCCCAGGTGGCTTCTGGGATCAAACTTCCTGATCGGCTGAGAGGGTCTTCACAGACCTGAGCAGTCGATCAAAAAGTTCAAACTGACAGCAATTAATTTGCCACCATCAGTGAAGACCTGCCCTTGAAGTCACAGGTTCAACGTCCCCCATTGCAGCAACAGAAAGGGCTTATTCACAAGTCAGCAGGCATCCCATTTAAATTTTGGATGCTTCAATCATACTTTTCTGTGCAGGAGGCACACTAGGTGGTCAATGTGGTAAACCGGTTACTGGCCACATGCTTTCCTTGTCAATTTCCTATTAAGTTTCCAGCTGGGAAACTCCTATTTCCTGGAACAGTTTGTTTGTCTTCTATCTGACGATTACTCAAAAACTCCCACTTCTTCCTCATTTCAAAGTGAGAGGAAGGAGGAGTTGTGATCCAGCAAGCTAAGGATAACCACAATACTGCTGCTCTCTACTTAAAATGTACACTGGATAACCAGTGCTGGCTAGGCCAGACATCTTACAGTTATACGGTATGTCCACACGAGTCTTTTATTTTGAAACAACCCTGGTTGTTTTGAAATAAAAAACAATGTCCACATGACGTCTTCTTATTTCAAAATGACAGGCTCTGTCATTTCGAAATAAGAACCGTCATTTCAAAACAGCTTAAACCCCATTCATTTCGAAACGGCTGTTATTTCAAAATGGTTATTTCTGTTTCAAACATGTCCAAACGGCCTTATTTCAAAATAACCATTTCAAAATAACAGCTGTTTCGAAAGCAGGCTTTCCCTTAATTCGAATTAACATTTTCTTAAGTCGAATTAACTTATTTCAAAATAAGGACTTTATTTTGAAATAACTCATTTTGAAATAACTTATTTCGAAATAATGATGTATGTGTGTACATACCCATACTGATCAGGTAGCCAGAGAAACAAGGATGCTTGCAAAGCCTTAATTGTGACAATCCTGGCTAAAATGCTTACATGACACTTCTGTGCATAGATGCCTGGATGCCTACTCAGTGGTTCTATACCCATAAGCCTGTTTGTATTTAAAGAATGGGGCCAACACTCAGAAATGCCACTCAAAATAAGAGATTTTTTTATGTGGAACAATTCTCACGTGTTCTTCCTTTCTTCTCCAACCATGATAATTACAACATAAGCTAAATATTTCTGGTTGACAATCCAGCATTCCTTAGCTTTCTGGAACCTATAAACAAAGTGTGAGATCCAGCTACATCTTGGCCAAGTCATGATAATTTCAGGGATTCATGACTATGCTGTCTCTAGGCAGCAAAAGAAGGTTGAGGGGAGCTAAGAATATAACGACATAAATAAATTTATAATAAATAAAGACAGATAAATTTATCCCCCTATAAATACATTACAGGGATAAATACCAGTGAAAGAGAGAAATTATTTGAGTACAGTGCCAATAAAGAATAAGAACAAATGGATACAAATTGTCCATCAGGAATTTTAGACTTGAAATTATTAACTGCAGGTTTCTAATACTCAGAGGAGTAAAGTTCTAGACTAGCCTTCCAAGAAGAGAGCTGTGGGCATTAAAAAACCTAGCTAGCTTCAAAACTGAGCTTGAAAATTTATGGAGGAAATGGTGTGATAGGATCACCTAGTTTGGCAACTGACCAGTTTTTGAATACTGGTGCTGGATATGCCAATCACCTGAGATGGGACATTGGGGTGGGTTCTCAGTTATTACAGAGAATTCTTTCTTTAGTGTCTGGCTAGTGAGTCTTTCCCACATGCTCAGGGTTTAACTGACTGCCATATTTGGGGTCAGGAATGAATTTTCCACCAGGACAAACTGGCGAGGATTCGGGGGGGGGGGGGCTCAGCTTCCTCTGTAGCATGGGGCATGGCTCACTTGCTAGTGGATTGTCTGTACTTTACAGTCTTTAAATCATGATTTGAGGACTTTAATAACTCAGTCATAGGTTAGAGGTTTAGTAAAGCAGTGGGTGGGTGAGGTTTTGTGGCCTGCATTGCACAGGAGGTCAGATGATCATATTGGTCCGTTCTGACTTTAGGATCACTCTGTGAGCATATTCTATTGACATTCAAAGAATCAGGTGTAAGAGACCCATGTTCCCATTGTGTTACTGGGAGGGCACAAGCTGGAATACGATAATATGTTTACCTTTTAGTTTTCCCTTCTTTCAAAATAATACACAACTTCTAACCCTACATTTCATTATTTTAAACTATCATCTCCTCTCTAAAACCGCAAGAGCTATCAGAAGTAGTACATTCAGAATAAAACCAAGAGGTCATCTGATTCTTCCTAATGCAAACTACCGGGATGAAGGGAAGTACTATGAGAAACTGAGTTGTGTGGATCTAAAATACGGTCACTTCTTTTTTAAGGCCAAAATATATTCACATACCACTTGCTGGGTAAAAAAGAGGAATAAATGCTGCAAAACGGTACGAACATGCTAACTAGACAGGGATATAGTACCAGTTTGTGGTAGGTACTTTACTGAGCACACAGTATGCAAGTCATGGCCCATCATGAAGAGCTTACAGTCAAATGCAGAAAAACAGCAAAACTAAAAAAAGACTCCTTTAGTGACCTATGGGATAATACCTTCCTTGAAACCTTTGGGACAGTAAAGGGACTAGTGTGGCCAGCCACTTGATATGTAGGGGTTATAAAAGCTAATCATTACTAGCAATGTTAACGACTACAATCCTTTGTAAACATCTAAACTTAGTAAAAATGTAGCTTTAATCCTAGAAGTTAGTCAGCATAAATACAGCTTGTGGTTCACAGGCTCTGTTCTGCATATCATACTGAAGTACTTAAGACACCATCTAAACTAAAGCAAACAAGAAGTCCCATCACACTTGTAAAGACTAACAATTTTATTTATCTCATGAGCTTTCATGGGTGAATCCCACTTTGGCAGATGCTAAAATGGAAAATGTACAGTGTTGAGGGGAAAAATAAATGAAGTGAAGGATAGGGCACAAGATTATTTCAGCAAATCAGACAAGCTGTTTTGATTCCAACAGTGGGGAACAAGAGAGAGGAAGGTGGAGAGATTGTGCCCTGCTCCTCACTGCGTTTATTTTTCCCCTCCACACTATATTTTCCAGTTCACTGTCTGATGAAGTGGGATTCACCCATGAAAGCTCATGCAATAAATAAATTTATTAGTCTTTAAAAGTGACACAGGACTAGGGTTACCAGATACCAAAGCATGGAAAGGAGGACAGGGAAGTACAAAAAGGAGGACTTAGGAGGACACATGGAGAAAATGTAGTATTCATATAACTGTCATTACCATATTATGTCATGAAAATGGGTAATGATTAATGAATGCAGTGTTAAAACTGCACAGTGATGTGTTTTTTAAATTTTAAAATAAAAAAATTACCAAAATGTTTACTTTTACTGAAAACTGGATTTTTCATTAAATGAAAGTTCTCTTGACCCTTTCATTAATGTTCATGAGACTAAAGTTAAAAAACTAAATTTGCAAATGTAAACGTGAAAAGCACCTAAAAAGGGGGGGGACGACAAAAGAAGCAGTTAATTCACCTCTCATTGTTCATTTCCCACAACAGCCCATTTTACAATTTTTAAAAAATGTCCTAAATTGTTTCTATCCAGATCAAATGTGCCCCTTTATTCATTTTACTTAACTGGACTGTATTAATTTTACTTACGGTGTACTTTATTTTCCTTCATTTTATTAGTGTCCCTGTATTTTTCTCCCGATTTAGCTTTTCATAAAGAGGAACAAGCCAAACATTTGAAATGCCTAACATGGGTCTCAAACCCATAACCCTGAGATGAAGAGGCACCTTCTCTACCCACTGAGCTAATCAAGATGCTGCTAGAAAATGTGGGCCAGCTAAACCCACAGTCAGGGGATTTCCAACTTCTTACTGAGGAGCAGTTTGTGCTGAGCTGCAATTGGGCCCTGTGTGGATGTGACCGCCTCTGAGTTCACCCCTCCAATACCCAGCCACTGGAGGAAGATACCTTCTGTTGGGCTCAGGAACTCAGCTATTATAGGGCTTTTTAAAAATGTTCGACTCATGAGAAGTAAAAAGCCAGACAAAATCACCGATTTTTAGAATGCCCAGAGGACATGAAGGTAAAAAGGAGAACATGCTCTCCTCTTCCCGGATATCAGGTAACCCTACACAGAACTTTTTGCTTGTTTTCCTGACTAGACTAATGTGGCTACCTCTCTAGAGCTCTTCTAAACTAACAACTAGTCTCTAGTGCAGTGTTTCTCAAACTTTAGTGGACCAGGAACACGTAAAAGTATTAATTACTTTAAACAGAACACCTGATGAAAATATTTTGAAAAAGCTGGTAAGAGTGGTGGACGATAAATGCTCCAGTTGCAACAAACTTCCAGGTGTGCATCAACGTCTGACACCACATACCTGGCCACTTTGCTGACACTGGGGCATTAAATTGCTCCTCCCTCATCCCCACTCAGACTCCACTCCCAATGGGGAAGGGTCGGGTTGGGTCACAGAACACCTGCCCTATGTCTGAGTACCACCACTATTTCCTGGAACACTAACTGAGAAACACTGCTCTAGGGTATCAAGGTGGCAAACTATCAGCATGAGCTGAATGCCTCTTCCTACTGCCAATATCCATAGAGGAAAGAGGGGTGGGAAAAGCTTCCCCCACAACTAAAATTTTATTTCTTTTGTAGGTTCCCACAAAATCCCAGCAACTATGTTTCCATTTTGCTGCAACGCCCTAGAAAGGACTACCCCATGACATCTACCTTGCTAACTTTAAGTGCCTTTGTTATTATTATACGTCTACCTCAGAGAAGGAAGCTCTGCTAGTTCTCATTTCTAGAATTATCCAGAATTTGATATACTGGTATTACTCTCTTTCTATAAGCTAACAAAACACTGAGAAAGAAAGGCAACCAATGCAAGAGAATGTTAGCATCCTTCACTTACTTGGCTCTACCGGGAAATGGATAAAAGCCCTTTAGTTTAACTTTTGGGGACCAACCAACTTCCACATGGCACCTGCCCTATTTTAATTCACTAGACTAGAAACCCCTTATTAAAATGCAAGACAAGTTTGGCATGAACAGTTTCTGCTTCTGATCATTTGGGGCACACACATTTGGAAGAGAAACCAGAATTCCCCACCATAGTTTCACTGTTAAAAGGAACTGCAAATAGACTTGGCTAAACTCCATCACTTGTAAGAGCCAGAAATTCAGGGAGAAAGATATTTTTCGCACCTAGGCAACTCAAAACTCCTCTAAACATTGAAAATTCGCAACTGCTGCATAGTATTTTAAACCCACACACAAGCACAACATTTAAAAGCTTCCTTCTGTAAGTGAAGTATGTCTTTATTAGGCATCTCCACTAGCATGAATCTAACACATTATTACAGGTTTGATCTCCTCGCCTATTGCACAAACTATGTCTTTTGAAACAATTTATGAATAAATATTTGACTAATACAAACACAGCTCCAAAAGGAACCATTCCAGTTGATCAACTTCATGGTTCAAGTTAATACAGGTTCCACTCTATATTTATCTGAGGAAGTACATGACATTTAAGGAGGAGATCCAGCCGCTCAAATGAATACAATTTATAAAACTATTAAGGAACAGTGAGTGTCCAGAGTACCATGCATACAAGTGCAAGAGGGACCTCACCATGAACCTGGCTGCACAGCCACCAAGTCATTCCTGCCTATATCATAGCAAGAGTGAGGGATAAATCAGCAGCCAAACTTGATTAAAGCTGTTCTTGATTTCACATTTTCTGATACCCCTACTTCCTATATATCCCCTTTGATTAGGATTTCCAAACAGACCTAAAAGAGTGAAAGCCATATGTGAGTTGAGCACGTAACTCCCTGCAGTCCTTTCAAAAAAACTTCGCGCTCCCTGTCCACAACATACTTCTCTTACAATTTCTTCCAGCTGATAGTAACAGCAAGGATCTCAGGCCAAGCCCACACTACAGACTTAAACCAGTATAAGTGTGTCGCTCATGTGTGTGAGAAATGTTCACTCCACCCTGAGTGACATAGACATACTGACCTAATCTCCCACATAGACACTGCTGTTTCTGGGAGAGTGGATTAACTACACTGATGGAAAGCACTTATCCCATCAGCATAGCAGCATCTTCACTAAAGCTCCACAGTGGCGCAGTGAAGATAAGTCATTGGTGTAAACAGACTCTGGTGGGTGTCACCAACTAACACTGTCCCAAAGCATACCTAGGTGACACAGTAATTATAATCAGGCAGCTTATTCCATGAGATTACATTTGGTTTCAAGGTGGGCTGAATATGAGCCACTGAAGACATTGGTCAAAGATAAACATTATTGTAATGATTTCCTGGCTTAGGCCCAGAGATTCATTATGTATTTTAAACTGACAGCGGGAGTGTTTAGTAGCCTGCACACAAGACTGGAAGTCAAGAGCTGCTGAATCCAAGGCCATCTGACACCAAACCTTGATGAATTTTTGACGAGTGACTTCGCCTCTTTTGCCTCAGTAAGTTTATCCCCAGCAGAAAATGGAGCTGCTGAGCACCTGTCTCATGGAATGAGGCGGATCAATGTCTGTCAAGCACCTTGGAGATGAAAGAATGCTATAAATGCCAAATATGATGCAGGTCTGGTTTTCAGATCCCATACTGGTTATGCATTGTGTTTGACTCATACAGCTTCTGAGAAATGCAATGGCCATTGTTTACAATGCCAAGGCCAATCCACATAATTAAAGGAAATAGTCCAGAGATCAGATAACACTGACTGAGATCAGAAGATCTGACAAACTGTATCCTTATGAAAGTAACAGCTGGCTGTAGCTGTCCATTCTCCAGATGTCACCATTCAGGTTTCCCCAGTAGCATCCAGCTTCCTTCCCTTCATTCCACATAAGATTTTCCTTGTCCCTCATGGTAGAATCTAACTAGCCATTTGGCACGAACCACCACAGTATTTAGGCACCAGCAGCATGAGACCAAAAGAGTAGCCCAAAAGGATTCGTGAGAATTTTGCACTCCTCCAGTATCACCCGTGAAGAGACCTGACTTGGCAGAGGTTGCGTATGAGGCGGAGGACAATTTCAGGGCTGCTCACAGAACCAGATGGGGCAACAGAATAAGAGACCAATCTGAAGCACTGCAGCACAGCCCTGACTACATCTCCAAGGCCCTGAACTTGTAAGAATGTCTGAATCAACCTGCTCCTGTCCAATGCAGCCTTTGCAGATTTTACACCTTGCTGCTACATGTCTGTCAGATACAGTAACTCACACAGAGATCACTTGCATTTCCATGTAATGATTAATCTCCTGGGAAGCTCTGCATGACATTTTCGTATGAAATATATTCTGTGGAGCTGCAGTGCAATCACACAGGTAAGTCCACAATGAAATGGGTTGGAGAAAGAGGACATGGAGAGATCAAGATATTCCACACTAAGTATACAGAGCAACACTGTGCTCCTCGCTCTGCCACACCCAAGGAATTTCTGCATGGAGAGCCACATTAAATTGGCAGCTTGGCTGTGCCAAAGGTGTACTCCTCTAAAAGGCATAAGGTAATGTTTGTTATGGCTGTTCTATTTCATCTCTGGCACAGAATTTATTTAATAGGAGTGTATGCATGCAGGAATCGGGCAACTCTCTAGTGCCATTTACATTTGGCATGCTCTAGAGCAGTGCTTTTCAAACATAGGGTTGGGAACCAGTACTGGGTTGCAGATCCTCAGGCACTGGGTCATGGCGCCCCCTGCTGCCATCAAAAGACTGAAATGCGTTGCTGAAAGATGTAATTGCTAGGTCACGGGCGTAAGTGATTTTTTTCAACTGGGCCCCGAGAAAAAAAGTTCAAAAACCACTGCTCTAGAGTTTAGTCTTATCAGGTTGCCATTAAAACAGTCCCCACCCCTTGTTACATCATGTGAGTGCACTGACTTGGTGGAGCTGAGAGCAGAAGAGCACCAACCGTGCCTCAAGCAGGCTGGGTCTATGTGGGTGCAATTAGCTACCCTCCTCCACTTCCATAAATTGTTGCAGGGAATCTAGGACGGGCTCCATCTGTCCCAGGGCATCAGCAACAGAACTGCTTGCTCTTCCTGCTGCCACATGGGAGGGCCTAAAGGACCCCCTCAGAGAGGTAATAGCAGTAGAGCTTATTCCTGTTCTGTAAAAAAGAAATGAACCATACATTGGGCAATTATTAACACTAGCCCTCATGTTCTCACAGAGCATCTGGGAACAGCCAGGGACAGCTGTACTAGAAACAAAAAAAATCAGTTGCATCCAAATGTTTGTAAAATGAAAACTTTGGAGCTAAAGGCCAGTGACTTTTTATAGCAGGTGTGGCCAAACTGCACATGTGGCTCTTGAATGAAAAAATGCGGCTTGTGAAAGAATGTCAGCAAATCAATTCAGGAAAGCAGTCCCTGCCTAGGAGTTCTTAGTCTCCCACCCTAAGCATGCTCAGAGCATGCTGGGGGGGTGGGGGGGGTGCAGGCTGTGCCTAGCCACTGGAGTGGCCAGGTAAGGGGGCCCTAGGTGAGTCAGCATCAGGCGCTGGGGGCTCAGGAGGAGGTTGGCATGGCAGGTAGAAGCGTGGCATGGTCAGGGATGGTGGGGAGAAGTGCAGCATGGTTGGGATTTTAAAAAACTCGCCACTAGCCTGCAGTCTTCTACATCAAGTGACAGATAAGTTTTACTGTATAGGCGTAGTTTTCATGGTAATGTTAAGTAATTATTAGAATCTGATATTAGTAGGATCAGTATTTACTCTCTTTTTATGATAAAATTAATGTTTACAATGAATTTTAAACTTAGTAGATTTGGAGTAGGTAAAAGTATATGGCTATATGCCTCAGTGTGGCTGCTGAAGGTTTAATAATCAACTTGTGTAGCTCGAGTTCTGTAAGTCTGGCCACCCCTACTTCATAGGTACTTTTACTAGGTATCAGGGAAAGTGCCTGGGATGCTCGTAGACCAGGTGCCAGCCCATGTAGTCTTCTGGCCAGCACACACCAGAGTCCCACCCCAATTCACTTGTGTATTAGTATTGATAAAAGTGACTGTTTAATGTATAGAAGTGTTTTTGGTGCTTAAACTTCATGAAAACTATTAGGATGCTATTCCCATGGTTTTCACTTATCTGTATCCTGATACAATGGTGTAACAAACATTTACACTGTGCATACGCCTGTAACTAAATAACCCATAGAAAGACAAAGAAGCCTTGCATAATGCAAATGAAGAACTAATAGAAAAGAGCTAATCTGAAACCAAGTGGTCATATTATGTGATGCTCAGAAGTCCACCACTCAAAATGTATTCCTCACTCACTGTCAAAGGAAAAGCTCACAGTGATACCTTTAGCTTGTTTTCTATGAGAAGAAGCAATAAGTATGAATTCAAGGAAAGATCCTGCATCTCTGAACTACTTCTATTTGTATTCTTACAGGCAACTGTACCAAATGCAAAGTGGAGATCCTCAGAGACTATCTGGGAATACGGAAAAGATTTTTGAAAAACCAGGAATTTATTAAAACAAACAAGGAGCCTGGTGGCATTTTGAATGACTAATGAATTTCTTTAGCACAAAAGCTTCCGTAGAAGAAACTAAAGAATTGGAATTCATATGCAGATTTGACATTGTCAGTTTAAGGTTAAATAGGGCCTCGGCTTTTTTTTCCTTCATTACAAACTGGTAATTTTGCTTTCCTTCCCTCTCCCCCCCCCCACCTCTCTCAAATATGCTGTTCTCCACTGTTTAAATCTAAACAACTGCTATGATTGCAGTCACAGTCTGGCCTGATCCTATGACTTACACTTCCTTGCATTTATTTTCCTCCCATTCATCTGTACTTATACATCTTCAAGCATCTGATGAAGTGGAATTTTCTCCCACGAAAGCTCATGCAATAAATAAATCTGTTAGTCTTTAAAAGTGCCACTAGATTCCTTGTTTGTTTTGCTGAACTAGATTGACAGGGCTGCCCCTTTGGAACGTGGCAATTCATTGCATCACTGCCATCATTCGGAGTTACAAATTGTGAATCACCCGTACATATATTTTATTTGCTTTAACTGCTCTATAACTCATTTCCTTTCTTAGCCAATACACCTTAAATTAGGTCTTAGCCGGGCCACCAGCATTTGGTGTAAGAATACCAACTGATGTGGGATAAGAGACTGGTCTACTGGAACTAGAAGCAACCTAACCATAATGTCATTTTGGATTAAGTGACCTTTTATCACAAAGTCCAGTTTGTCTGGGTGGCAAGACGGACTGGAGACTCTAAGGAAACAATATGCGACTCCATGGCAGGACTGGGACAACGAGTCAGGAGTTCACATTTGTCACTGGCTTGATGAAATCTAATTACAGATCATACCACCCATTTGAGGTGTCTGCCCTGTGTTCTGAGTCTGCCTTCAGGTATGCACTCACAGTCACAAGCCACTCCATGCAAAGTGACAGCGCCATTTTACTCTACTGCCACTAAACAACAGGGGAGGGTGTGAGAATACTCCATTTTGATTACATCACAAGAGAACTAGTCCAGTTGAAAAGGGGGAAAAAAGGGTTTTTCTCTAACATCCAAAGTCAGTCTAGAGTCTGATTCTTTCTGGACCTTGCACTTCATCACATGCAAGGTATTTTGCTGACCAAATTCGGTTTACAGTTATATCTGTGCATGAAACTGGAACTCCAGTAAATAATTTATGAGTAATCCTTTTATGTAACTAATGCCAGAAGAAATAAGTGGATACACACAGGGAGGATATTGAGTTAGGAGGGGTCATTTTTAGTTACTTGTTAGAGTAGAACTGCAATTTGACTTCTTTGTGATGTATAGTGAGAGCCTGAAATTTTAACAAAGCTCCACTTTAAGGGCAAAGCATTTCCTGGTCCTGCTTGCAGGTTACAGGGCTCTGTAAAGAAAAGTACGATCTTCAATCAGCAAGAACCAGCATAGAGCAAGGTGAAATGAGTTACGCCTTTCGGCCATAAGGAACTTGTTTTCTTGCTCTGTATTTTTGGTTCTTGTTTGTTAGGTATCTGAGTTTTAAGAAAAAAAAGTAGTGTTGCACTGCAATCTTCTTTTTCAAAAATAGTATTTATCTAACATTGCCATGAATAAAATATTTCTCCTTGGATCATCCATCTCCCCAACAGCAGCATGCCAATTGACTACAGATCAATTTTCTTATAACTCAGAAATCAGTGAAGAACTATCCATACAAACCTTTGGGAGAATAAGTCTCACTCTAAGAATTAGACAGACTTGATTCTAGGAGTGTGGTGGGGAAAATAAGAAAATACAAAAGGCGGGGATTGGGGGGGGGGGGGGGGAGAAAGCGCACACTCCAGACTCAATGGAACAATCCCATTTGAGAAGGCACAAGCAGTTTGCTCAATATTTTGAGGAGATAATGGAATTAACTTCATGCTCAGGATCATTTGATCCTGCTAATTGCACAATTTCAGTCCCAAGGCACTCATGTCGTCGATTCAGTGGGGGATGCCTTCCTCCCACCCCCACATGAAGCTTGTGTAATTCATTAGTGTCAGCATTTTTAAGTTAATTACATTCACAGCAATGTTTTCCTTTCCTCCCCAAAGCAAAATATTACCAAGTCTTTGCAATGCATTGGAGCTTCAGCCCAAAAAGAGCCTATAATTCTTATGCCAAGGGACTGTGTATCTACCTGCTTCATCAGCACTAATGAGTATCTAAATCCTCCCATACTTTAGCCTTCCCTCAGGAAGGGAAGAACAATTTCTTCCCATGCACTGATTTCTTCACTGCAGAGTCACTTAGATCAAAGCAAAGAGTGTGTCATGCAATCTGCACTAATGTAATGCTTACAGGTACAGGAAAATGGAGGATCAGGCCAATATGCTTTTTAAAGAATTCTAAATAGAGTATTAAAAGTGGTGGTAAGCAGAGACCTTCATGGCTAAGATTGTAATCTGTTTCTCATTTAATGTTCCCTCTAATTTTTCATAGGCTGTGCACACAAAAAATTTCTTTTGTGCAAATTTTCAGAACCTGTGTCTAAATTTGTGCACTTTGTTTTGTTGTGCACACGGGTTTCATTACTGTGTGCATGCATGCTTGCACACAGCTTGGAGGGAACATGGTTTGGTACCATGGTATGGAGAGAAGGAGGACAGAGAAAACTAACTGACAGAAGTCTTCAAACTGGATTTATAGTCTCAAGAGGAATGCAGTTATGAGGGGCACTGAATGTCAGTAATTGTGGCTTCTCTGTAGAGTCACTCCAGAAGGGGAGAAAAGCTTGCCACAACCATCCAAACTAGCTCATAACCTCCCTTTGCCATGCAGTTTCTGTAGGATTAAAAGAACTTACTTTGCAAATCTGAAGAAGCCCCTGGAGTCTGAATTTCTTCTCAGAATCCGAGTATCAAGATATATCAAGAATATCTTGACATTCATGAAACAGACCCTCAAGAGGAGTTTAACTCACCCCATCAGTTGGTATTTAAAACCTAAATTGGACAACACAACAGGATGTGCTGCAAGGAATGGCCCCACATTTGCAGGTATCCATCTTTTAACTTCTGTGATTCCACTAACCTTGATTTGTGTACCAATGCAGCTAGAAAGTAAAACCAAACGAGAGGAAACATGCTGTACAATCACAAAGAAAATGGAACAATGGACTCATTTCCATGCTTCTAATGCCCTGGAAGGAAAGTTTATCTTCCTGCACTTTCAAATTCTTAGAAATGCACTTTAAAATAAGCCCTGGCTATTGAAATGTCTGACAATCAGATACTGTATTCACAGAAGTTTTCATTAAACTGGCCTGTTCCAGGGATTTGTAGCTGTACCTGAAAACGGCATCAAAAGCATAAAAATGTATAGTCAGACCAGGTCTACAATGCAAACTTACATCACTAAAACTATATCACTCAGGGTGTGAAACATCCACCCCCTCTCCTCACCTTCCTCCCCACCCCCAGGGTCTAGTGACATAACTATAGCAATCTGACCCCCAATGCAGACTGTACTATTGACAGGACAGCTTCTCCCATCTACGGATTAACTATGCAAACTGTGCAGGCTTTCACGTCGTGGAATACTGTCTTCACTAAAGCACTATAGCAGCACAGCTGCTCCAGTGCAGCACTGTATGTAGACAAAACCTCAGCTC
Organism: Podocnemis expansa; assembly: GCA_007922195.1. NCBI lineage: Eukaryota > Metazoa > Chordata > Testudines > Podocnemididae > Podocnemis > Podocnemis expansa. Next base: position 45,051,196 of record ML681963.1, read on the forward strand.
CAGTCCCAAGGTCTGTTCAAGAATCAATCACAGCAACTACAGCCTCAGCTGTTTACTCTTCCTTTATGATGCTCCTAAGGAAGATGGCTTCTAAGAAGAGTCTTTTATATGAACACTTTGCAATAAACACACAAGGTAAGATTTACTGCTGCTATTAAAACATACTTCAGAGAAAATGATGATAACAGCCCAAACTCCCCTTGTGGAAGGTAATCTATCCTTTGCGAATCAGATTACCACAAACTCATCTAATGCAGATCACTCCCTAAGCTTCCAAAACTGCTCTTTCTGCCAGCTGATGACTCACTGGAAGGCAAGCCTTGTAAATTAATCCTATATGGCAGCCACACCATGGAAGCAGAGGAGAAGAAAAAACAAACAAATCAGACAGTGCATAGTGTTTTTTTCTAGTCAGAGAGGAGTTACCCACAAGGGAAATGTAAAGGGCTGAGCCTTGGGTTTGTTTGGTTTTTTTTAACCCCTTGCAAGATTCATATTGAGAATGTTCAGAAATCATTAAATTCCACATTCCAAAGTGCCGGAGGAGAAGTCTTTTGTTTTGAAGCACAATATGGGTTGTGCCTTTCTTAATTTTTCATCCCTTTCCTCAAGCAATTATAACTAACCCGTTTTTGAGGCATACTCAAGATTTAACATTGGCTTACAGCCAGTAAAATTCAGCATCCATTGCCACCACTGTTTGGCTACAACTTCACCACAGGTTTGGCTATGTTTTAAATCATAATCCAGTTTCAGCTAAATTGCTTGTCCATGGAAGACGCAAACAGGCAGATTTACAAATAAGAGCCCTGATCAAGTAGTCTGAGTAACAGAGTAACATCCCAGTGAAATCAGTGGTTGCATGATCAGGGTCTGCATCTTGTGCCATGGACCAAATCCCAGGACTGCAGCCAAAGTTACCAGCTTTTCCACACAATCCCTGGTTTTTCCAGGAATTGCTGTAGCCCTTTGGCAAACAGATTTGAACAAAGAAGGTCAACGACTTGACTTCCCATGAAAAGGAATACAATCAGAAAAATAGAGATTTAAAAAGTAGAAGATATAAGGCAAACCTTCACCTCAGTCTGACTCACTGACTACTAACAAGCCACTAAAGTTAAAAGGAAAACTTTTCATTACAGAGAGAGAGCTCAAAAGAAAAAGCAGACAAGAACAGTTAACTATACCTATTCCATTTCTATATCCTAGAAACTAAGTAATGTCTGCCCTCTAGCGTTCCAACTGCACAGCTACCTGGCTACAAAATGCACCCACATATACAATAAAAAATTTCTTTCTACATGTAGCAAGTTAGCACTGAGCATTGTTGCATAAAAATTCACTGAATGGATGCTGCACAGATGTTATTACACAAATGGGCACACCAGATCCATGTCATATATGAACACTAGATTAGTGCTTCCCAACCAATGTACCATGGCACATAGGTGTGCCATCAGGTCTGAGCAGGTGTGCTACAAAATTTTTCGAAAAACTAATCAAAGAGCTCTGGATTGGCTCATTGGCTTATGAATATTCATAAGTTTGTTTCAAAACTATATGGAGGTGCACTTCAAATTAATTAAAGGTAGCATGGTGTGTCATGGCAGTGAAAATGTTGGGAACCACTGCACTAGATTATATGAATGAAACAAACACAAATGAGCAGCACAAGATTCTCAAGTAAATTAGATCATGTTATATCACACTTAATAGTTTTGCAATGTAAATATTAAGAGGATGACCTAGGGACCAGTAAAAATTATTTGTAAACTCTTTTGTAGGGTAGATCGTATTATGAACCCAGTTAGCCACTTCCTCTCCTATTCACAAGGGCACAACCAGCAAGTAATTATAGCATCTGCTTTATGGGGAAAAAAAATTGAGATAAGTGTTTAATGCGGCAGCTCTCAAATTATGGGTTGTGACCCCAAGCGTAGTTGCATCACCAACATATTCAATACGCAAGTCAACTAAAAACCGAGTTGGAGTTGCTCTACAATAGTACATCCTCCATGCATACAACCTCACAAGTACGATGCGTGCGAGATCATGCCTCACAGAAGGTGCCATTTTGTAGGACATATGCTTCTGTTAGGGACTTGCACATGCACTACACCCATTCAGCCTCAAGCAGTGAGTCTGTGAGGGTGCTGTGGGAATCACTAAGTCTGAAAATGAGGTTATGCAGGCAAAGCCTGGGAATCACTGTTTCAGAAAGGACTACCGGTAATTAGCCTTTTTTGCACCCTTCAATTTACTCTCATCTCCTCCTTGTACTTCTCCGTTACCTGGAGGGGATGGAGGAGACCTTGTGATTAGAGCACTGGCCTATGAGTTGGGACATCTAGATCTGTTCCCCTGGCAAATTTTTGTGCCTCAGTTTCTCATCTCCAGGACAAGGACAGTAGCCAGTAATATCCTGTCACAGAGGTACTGCAAGCAAGCACTCATTAAGACTTCAGGTGTTCTGTTACTACTGTGAGGTGTACCAGGGAAAAACAGGCATGTCTAAAAAGGCCTGTTGCTCGATCCTTTTTTCCCTTCACCCACCAAACTTGTCCTCTTCCCCGCACATGCAGCCCAGCTGCTGGGCTCCCCTCTTCCCTGACATGCTGCCCAGATTCCTGTTCACCCTCCCCTACTCTCTTGGGAGTCAGTTTACTATTCAGCTAGCACCAGGAATGTGCATAATGCTATGTAGTACAGCTGTAAAGACCCAGCAATGTAAGATAACAACCAGAACAGGAGACAACGTCAAAGAGAAAGGGGAGGCAGGATGAGGCTGTGCTGATCACAAAGTAGATCCAGTTTTCTTCCAATCATAGAGCATCTTCTGACAGAGGTAGCTTGGCTGTCTGAACCACTGAAGCTACCCCCATGGGACCAGCTCGCTCTACATGGACCAATCACCTAGAAGTATTTCCAGAAATTAAATTAAGTTGGAACAGCCCAGAACGCCATTCTGGGGCCCACTATTTTTAGGGGCTCAGCATTCCGGGCCTTCTAAAAATAGTAAATGGTGCCAAAATGCTGCATTCTCGTTCCATTTTCTATTTTTAGGGGCCCGAACGCTAGGCCCTGGAACAGCATTCTGCCATGCATTCTGGCAGGCAGGGGGTTGTTTGTTTGTTTGTTTGTTTTTGCAGGCTGCATACCGTATATACTTGTGTATAAGCTGAGATTTTTATGCCTGAAAATTGGCTTCAAAACAGGCACTCAGCTTATACATGGGTCAATAAGGTAGACAGCCCCAGCCCAGGAGTTTCACTGGGCATGCTCCAGGCTAGAGCCCCAGTGTGCCCAGAGTGGTCATGCTGGGCAGTCGGCCTGGCCTGGGGTTAGAGTCAGGAGGGGATTCTGGTGTCTGCAGTGACCAGGCAGCAGTGCCCTGGGGGTGGGGTTGGGGTGGTGTTAGGGAAAGCCAGGGAAGCAGCAGCAGGGCCCAGGGGTCAGGCGAGGTATCTGGGAGGCTGGGAAAAGCGGAAGCAGGGGTTGGTGGGTGATGGGCAAAGGGGCGGAAGGGGTGTGGGAGAACAGCAGGTGGAACGGACAGAGCAGGGGGAGTGAACAGAGCAAGGGGACAGCAGCAGGGAGCAGACACACCAGTAGGGGACGGGGAAAAGCAGCAGCAGGGGTTCGGGGGTTAGAGAGAATGTCGGAAACTCCAGGGAAAGATAGCGGCACTGGGTAGGGAGTCAGAGGTCAAGGCCAAAGGGGGACCTCAACTTACACAAGGATCATCCATTTTTGCCTTTTTTTGGGGCTCAGAATTGTGGGGGATCAGCTTATGCCCGGATTGGCTTATACATGAGTATATATGGTAGTTTCCAGGGCCAGCACGTGGCTGCCCAGGAGTGCTGGGCTAGCCCAGCTCACACTGAGGGGTGGGTTTGGGGTCTGGGGGGAACATATGTGGGGGTCAGAAGCTGGGGTATGGGGCTGGCATTTGGGGGCCCGGAAGTGAGGTGGGGGGCCCCACCCATCCGGGAGGGTTCCATTGCCTGCCAAATTATAGTTTAACCCCTTAGTATTCCTAAGGAAGATTGAAACTTAACAGAGCCCTGGCCTGCACTGAGAGACAAGACGTCTTCACAGTAGTTAACTCAAGATATTACTCAGGTTTTGTCTCTATCCCAGCACTAATTCACACTTAAAACCCTCTCACCTAAAGCAGCTGGGGGTATAAATTCTAGCCAAAGTGCTGTTTGCAGTCCATTGTGCAGTGAGAACATAGGCTAAACCTCTTGAGTGTTGATAGTCCTCCAACGCCTTCCTGCAATTTCCAATGTACCCAAAAGGACCAACAAGACACCCCACAATTCACTGGGAAAGAATCATCACTACGAACTATGAGATATGATCTGAAAAGTCCTTGCAACATGCTGGAAAGTGTGACACCAGTGAGGACACAGTAATTTGAGTCTTTCCCATGTCTACCCACAACTGAGTTAGGCCAGGGCTCAGCAACCCAAAACACAAGAGCAGCATTTTTTTCCCCCCAATAAAAAGTATTTTGAGAGCCTCAACAGGCATAGCTCTCAACCAGCACAGCCACAGCCACTTCCCCCTGCTCTCTCAGGGCAGGCTGCAGCCCCTTCCATCACCCTCCCTGGCTGTTGCCCCACCTGCAGCCCCCCTGCGCTTGCACTGCATGGCTGCAGCCCTCTCCCCCTCTCCTCTAGCCCAGCTGCAACAGTGCGTCCCTTCTGCTCTTGCTGCAGAATCCCTTCTCCCCTCTCTCCTCTCATCTAGTCCCACCTGTCCTCTGTTCCCCACTCTTTTCCCCAGCAGGGCTGCAGCCCTCCCTCCACCCTTCTCTGGCAGATGTGTAGCCCCCACCTCTCACCTGATACCTGCTCTCAAGAAGCCTGCTGCCTCTCACCAGGTCTGGCTGCAGCCCTGGCCCCAACCACCCCCTGGTGATTCCCCTAACCCAGCTGTGCCCCCCTGCACCCACAGCTCTTGCTCAGCCCAGCTGCAGCCCCTCACCCTCCCCCCTTTGCCCAACTCAGCTACAGCCCCTTGCCCTCACCCTCCATCTCTCCTTCCCTCTCCCCCCCAGCCTAGTCTCAAAGCAGCCCTGACCCAGGCCCCCTGGCTCTCCCCCAACCTAGCCAGCCCTGCCCCTTCCAGCTCCTGGCAGTGATCCCCTGTGCTCCCGCCCAGCCACGGAACAGTAGCCCCCTCCCAAACAGCTGGCCTAGTGGCACTCTTCTTCCACTGCAGCTCCCCCCGCCCAGCTTCATATGTCTAGCCCTCCCAGCTCCTGGCATCCCCCAAAGCTCAGCTGACCCTTCCAGCTCCCAGTAGTCCCTATCCCCCCCCCACAGCTGACCCTCCTAGTGCCCCCTGCCCAGCCCCAGATGGTGCCCCCCCATGTAGCTGGCTCCAATCAGTTCCCACTGCCCCTTCCCTGACCCCCTCAGCCTGTGCCCAGCTCCCAAGGCACAGCACAGCACTTAGCTGTGCTGAAGCAGGGAAGTCTACAGTCTGCGACTGAGTCTGGTTTAGCTCTCCTGCTATGCTCTGCCCTGGGTGACATGCCTAGGAGAGCAGCACGGTGAGAGATTTAAAATGGCCCCACCAACTCCAGCTCTTGGCCACAGAGCCACAAGGCAGCAGCTTGGTTGCTGATCCCCGAGCTAGGCTAACCTTGGTGCTGATCACTTGGGGTCTCTCAACAGTGCAGATCTAGCCAGACAAGTCACAGGTTAAATGGGAAATTCTGCCAAGATAGTTTGGCTTCAGAAGTGGAGAGACATGGGCCCTATGCAATCCTCAACTAAGACGACAGACACACCACAACACTTCAAGATGAGATGACGAGGATGTAAAAAGCTTCAGTATGTCATTAAATTACCCTGCACCTCAGCTCCCTCTCTGTAACCTTTACTATCTCTCAGACATGTAGCAAGAAAGAAATCTATTCATAACTAAGACATGCTGATATCAGGAGCGCCACCAGCCCTGGAAAAGATCTGGGGCTCAGCGCGCTGAGACCTGGGGCTCACACACCACCATTGCAGCCACCGCTGCGGGTGGCCCAGTGGCAGACCCAGGGCTTGGGCTCTGGGACTCGGGGCTCGAGCACCATAAGCCAGGTGCCAGCGATGCCTCTGGCTGATAGTATGCATGAACTTTCTCCCACAAAAGCTCATGCAATAAATAAATTTGTTAGTGCCAGAAGACTCCTTGTTTGTTTTACTGAACTTGACTGAAATGCCTAACCTTTTGGAATCTGACAGTACAGAGGGGGGGTCAGATAAACACCTAAATAGGAACCCACAAAGAATCTAGGATCTTCTTTTGTAATAGACCTTGAAGCCCAAAGTCTGAAGCTAAAGTCTTGAGGCAGGCCATGAGGTCATTTAATAAAACTGAATTTAATATTTAATCACTCAAATGAATATATAATTGCCTCTTAGTGAAACAGATTAATAAGAAACCCTTTGTTATAGTACAGCAACAAAAGTGTGTTGCCTCCCATTTTCAAGGTAGTTTACAGAAGACTTATGCTTTCTGAAGCAAGGCAGAAACAGCCTCGATTAGATATAAGTCACTAAAGTACTCCCTACCTCAACTACTAATCAATTATTTTAAAATTAGGAAGTGTCATAAACACTGCTTATTCTCCAGTATCCACATAGAGACCAATAAGAGTTCTGCAGCTACAAGGCAAGTACCAGGTGCCTTCTGCAGGGTTCTTGTTACACTTAAAGAGTATGTGGGAAACTAAAACTATCTACAGAAGTCAGAACCAGGATTATTTTTCAACATGCTCTTAAGAATCAGAGAAAGTGAAATGACAACAAGTGTGATAACTTGGAATAGTTAGAAACCAAGCAAAATTCCTCACAGTGAATCAGTGCCCACTCTGCAGCAAGCTGGATATCTATAATGAAGCTTTGTTTAATCAATGAAGGGCTCAGCCAATAATAATCACAAAGCACCAGGGCGGTAAAACTAAGGAGGGACATTCAGGTTCATCTTGATCAATCGATCCTTCAGCCCTCATATAGATTGTGCTGATCACAAAATGTCTTTCATTCTTCTCTTATCCTGCCCATGCATTTTCACAACAAAGCCTTCTCATCTCTTTGGAGGTCAGCCAAGTAGGTTTTCAATTCCCATGGGTCCTATCCTTTGACAGCTGCAGTCCATGATTGTCAGTGGGCCTAACTAAATAAGCTTGGACCATTGCATTTTATTGTACTTGCTTTCAACAATGACATCCTACATTCCACTCTGCAGTCTTATCACTTCATTGGGGATTCGGTCACAGATTGAAATCCTCAGAATTCTTCTCTCTATCTCCCTCTCTGTTATAGACAGTTGTTGCTCCTCTACTTTCATCAGCATCCATGTTTTGCTATCAACATTGCTGGCCGTAGAGCTGAGTTGAGGAGATTGGTCACCTTATTGATTTTTCCTTGGAGGACATCCCTGATACAATTAAATGCAAACCAACCATCTTTCTTTCTTCACAAGAGTTCACCTTCCTGAAATTCTTGGTCCAAAATAGACATATTGTTCAACTTCTTCTATTTGTTTGCCCTTAACTGTTAGTTGGGCTTTATCTGATGATATACATTTAGTTTTGAAATGGTTCATTTTCAGTCTGACCTTGCTGCTTTTTGCATTGAATTTTTCAAACATCTTCTGTTGTTTGATAATGTTTTTGGCAGTTAACATATTATCATCTGCAAATCTGAGATGATTTAACTGCTCTCCATTGACTTGATACCACCCTTCCAGTTCGCCTGTCTTATTACTATTTTCAGTCAGGTGGTGAAGCATTTCAGTGAAACCATGTCTCCTTGCTTCACACCTTTTTAGATTGCATGTGGAAGGGTGTGCAAACAGTTATAGCCATAATGCAGTCATGGTTTACTTCCTTTAGTAATTCGATGTAAGTTGTATCGATGCCCTGCTCTGTGAGAGCTTTCAGCATTGCACTGATCTCAATGCTGTTGAATGCCTTTTACTGTCAATAAATGCAATGTGTAAAGGGAACTGATATTCCCTTGAGCGCTCCAAGAGTTCATTTACAGTGGAAATATGGTCCATTGTGCTGAAATTCCCTTAAACACTTGCCTGGTTTCTCAGCTGCTATTTGTCCAGACTCCATGAGACTCAGTTTGTTATTACTGTAGTGAATAGTTTGTAGACGTGTAAGAGCAGGTATACTGGATGATAGTCAACAGTCCTTAAGAATTTCAGGTCACCCTTCTTACGCAGTAAAATGGTGTTAGACTCCTTCCCGCTAGGTGGTGTCATTTGCATTTCCAAGTAATAGCTAGACCTTTAAGCAAAGACTTCCCAGAGGTCTTAACCTATAGCTCTTATTATATTGATTATTAACCCATATTTTCCTGGAGCTTTTCCTTCCTCTACTGAGTAAACTACCTGTCAGACTTCACTGATGAGGACCAGGGTATGCAATCGTGAGTCTTCTGAAATGTTGGTAAAGGGACATTTATTTAGGATGTGAACAAATCAGTGTAAAAATCTTTGCAGACATTTCCATCCCTGTTCTATCTATTACTGCTCTTCCATCCTAATTCTTCAATGCTGTTACTGTCAACCAGTACAGCATTAATTCCCATCTGCATTTTTTGAGACTTCTACTAACTTCAGCCATCTTTAAGAGCTTTTACTTTTCAAAGTTCTCCTTTAATCTTCTTATCAGATTACAGAGAAAGGAGTACTCAGATTTGTCAGCAACATGTTGCTTCATGTTCCTTTACTTCTCTAGTAAGTTCCTTGTTTCCGCTGGGATTCTTTCCTTCGCTCTTTTGGTATTTGTTTCTCCGCTGATTTCAGGCACTACCTCAGCATATCAAGGAAGTTTTATAGTAGTCATTGAGGCTATCTGTGAGACTCCAGTTAGTCTTCTTGGAAATGTTCACTTTTGGGATTCCCACATCAAATATTTTTGGCCTTTGTCCCTGATTTGTCATTTGCCGCACTTTCTTCTTCATCTTTTCTTTGAAGTTCAGGCTTGCTCTAGCCAAGTGATGGTCACTCCTAGTTTTAAATGATGGCACTAGTGGAATGTCCTGTATAATGCATCAGTTATCAATCAGAATATAATCAATTATGTTCTAGTTCTTTGAGTTTGGCGTGATTCATGTCCACATCCTCTGGGCTGCCTTCTTAGATCAATTGTTGCTAGTGAACATTTCTTTCATTTCCACCCAAAGTTACCAGTCACCCTCCTCACAGATTCTGTTCACCTATGCCATATCTTCCAGTGAACTTTTTACCTTCTTCTGACCTTGCAGTTGAATTCTCACATCTCAATCATACATGTGGATTTTTGAGTGCAGGTTTCCTCAAGCTCGATAGAGTTCTTCCACATCATCTTCACTTGCGGTTGTGGCAGCGCAGATCTGGATAATTTTGAGGGTGCTGCTCTGTTCGTTTGGAGATGTAGCACCTCAGTGCATCATGACAAACTTGCAGGAATCATTTTGTAAGACCTTTCCTTGTTGATGATAAAACTTATTTCTCGAACAGTCCTCATGCCTTCTCATTTTCCCAACATGATGGTGCTTCCATCTTCTTTCTTAGCTGTGTTTCATAGAGACGATAGTCATTTGCAGAACTCAAAGAAGTTCATCCAAACCGAGGTTACTGTCCCCACATAAAACCTCCAGACAGGGGGGCTATGGAACCCATCCAACGAAAAAGGCAGAACTGGAAATAGAATCTAGATCTCAATAATTCCCACAAATACCTTCACTACTGGATACGTTGTTCAAGATAAACTAGAGGTCAGTGCCAGCATTTCCACAGCTTATTCGCTAAAGCAGACAACCAGCTAACTTGCACCTTCTCCAAGGTGGAACCCTATGTACAAGCTGCTATTTGCAGAAGTCACTATTTGATGGACTAGCTTTATCAGTCACTGGATGCAGGGTACTAAAGAGTTACAATGTCTCCAGAGACTCAGCAAATAACATTGCAGTTCCCACTTCCAGACCTGGGGGGGGGAAAAAAAAAAAGAAGCCAGGTTCCATACATAAGCCTGGTTGCTGGCAGTCTGTTAATTCATATTGCATAGTTTACAACACTATGACATAATTTACAAAGCACTATAATACAATGATGGAATCATACCTCATGTCTTTTGGGGGGAAGCCTATTCTTTGCATTATGGAATAGATTACAATAATATTCTTCTAACTGACTGCTTGCCATTCTTAAGGAGATTGGTGAGGAAAGTGGTTAACAACTGTAAGCCTTACCTCTGTAGCATTCTAGCTGTCTGATAGTTCGTTAATTACTTTGCTTTACAGATCAAAACAGGAAACCATTCACAATAGTGGCAGGACATCTTCAGAGTTTTCGTTTGACAACTCAGAACTGCATCTTCAGCTCTTTTACACAGAAGCACGTAAAAGTTTTCAGAAAGATTTCCTCTCAATGTCCGTGCACAGTTAGTAAAGGTCAATTCTTATGGCAACTTATAGGCCTCTGGTTTCCAGTTAAACTTTTAATCATCACAAGGGGATTCCCCGCTGGGGTGCTTTCTAATGCAGCAGTAGCACTAGAGCAAGTTCAAGAAACCTCTGGTTTCCAAATCAGAGGCAGCCCATTCATTCAAGTCCCCAGGCAAACAGAGGGTGGAGAACAATGTATACTGCTGCAGCATTTCTTTCAATTTTACAGAGCAATATTTCCATGTAAAGTTAAATGCTAGTCAAAGGAGTCAAACAGATAGCCCTGAAGACAGAAGTCATCCATTTTAGATCAGGAGACAACAACCAGCAGAAGGGCAAGTATATCACCCACACAATGCCCTGATCAAGGTGCCTCAACACTGAACCTGTAGTAATGATCATTAGAGCAGAGAGGAAAATACAGTCTACCTGCTCAATTAAATCCTTAGTCCTTCTGCCCAAGAAGGTGACAGTGCCACTTATCTCTGTGGTTCCAGTGGACTCCTCTTTCTACCAAATGCTGGATTGACACCGCTAATGCATTTCATACAAGCCATCAGCCAGCCGACTATAATGTGCAATCACTGTTGACTTGGGGTGGATTGACATTAGAAATCTAGTAATCAAGTGTTAACAGTCTATAAACTACTCCCTAATTTTTTTTTTTAACAGCTGGTGCCACAAATGGCTTCATAACGCCATCTGAATTTTCCTTTGTTATATCAAAGTAAATACACAATGGAACAGCAAGACTAACATTGGCAGCTACATTAAAAATGGGGGGCGGGAAACATTGCTATTTGCTATGTTAACAGGTTTTGTTTTTCTCATAACAAACCTTCCCTTTTCTGAGTGTTCTGTTCTGTCCAATTTACGATCTGCCTTACCTGGAGCCATCAAACTGACCAGATTATGTTTAAAACAAGAAGCAGTGAAAAACCCCAGTCAGAAGATAAAATCCACGTATGAACACACCGCCTAGCAGTCACCTTCAAGTAAATGTTACTTTTGGCTAGCTGCAGCAGTGGCAATAGGAACACAACTGAAGCATCTTATGGAACAGGAACTTAGAACTCAAATAATTCTAGCCACCACAGCACCTTTGTTATAGCATACATTCGGACTTTCAACTCAATAATGTTGGGGGGGGGTGATTAAAAGCAGTCCTTCTGACAATCTAGTACTGAAATACCTCATAATACTCTGTTAATCTCTACTTCCCTGCAGAGAGGACCAGTACTAAAAAGGGGGAACCACTGTTTGTGTATTTAGATGAACACAGCTTCCCAAACACACACCTTAAACCAGTGATTTTCAAACGTTTTTCACAGGGACCCAGTTAAAAAAAAAAAAAAAATTATGCCCACTACCCAACAACTGCGTCTTTCAAAAATGCATTCCAGTCTCTTGGCGGCAGTGACGGCAGGGGGACCATGACGCAGTACCTGAGGGTCTGCAACGCAGTACTAGGTCCTGATCCATGGTTTCAAAACCCGCCATAAACAGACGTACTAAAAATACCATCATCCATGCATACAGAATAACTATGCTTTCCACATATGTGACGCTTTTCACATGAGGCTCTCAAGGCACCTCGAAGTATTCGCAGTAGTTCCAGGTGAAGATAGAAAAATGAAATAAATTGCTGGATACCACATGAAACCAGCGGCAGAGCTAGGAATTAGATGTGTGAGACTGACTATACATCTTCTCTTCTAACCAGACTAAATCGCCTCCCAGAGAGTTTAAACTCCCAAAAGCCATAGAAGGTATTTACTATACTGCTTTCCTAATCTGAAGCCATTTATCCCAGCAGCTACAGTGGAGTCTCAACAAATTACCCATTGTCTCGCATAGAAGAGAAGAGGGAGGGGCATCAAATACTCCCTATTGGCTGCTGCAAACATATCTTAGAGAAGTGATTCCCAAAATTTTCTCTGCCGCGGCACACCTTGCTACCTTGAATTAATTTGAGGCACACTGCCATATAGGTTCCAAATGAACTCATGAATATTCATGAGCTAATGAGCCAATCCAGAGCTCTTTGAGTAGTTTTTCAACACATTTTGTGGAACACCTACTTAGAGCTGACAGCACACCTGTGTGCCATGGCACACTGGTTGGGAAACACTGTCTGAGACTGACATGGCAGGAAGTGATGGAGGAAATTCAACTGTGAATAAAGAAATGGGACAGTTCAGAAACATCTTCAGTACCACCTCTGAGAAAGCAAGTCAGCTTCTCGGAAGATGCCTGCAGGTATGTGCATTCTCCTCTTTACAAACAGCACAACACTACAGCCCCCTACCATGCCTCACCCATCCTGAGCACAGGTTCACAGCCTGGACTGTTGGCAGTAATAATATCCTTCAACCAATTCTAGTAAAACTTCTAAGGACAACAGTCCCATCAGCATCCTCTGCTCGGAAGATGGAAGAGCTATAAAAAGGTCTTTCAAATAAGTTCCTAGTCTCAGAAAGATGCAAAAATTTTGATATCAGAAAACCGAAGTTTTCAAAGGCAGCTGAAATGAACCAACAGTGTTGGCACCCACTAAAACACCACCACGAAAAAACATGGCAAATAAGCTCTCTGCTGGTGCTCAAAAATGGTTCAAGTGCTGCGGGGAAGCAGGGGCATCGCTGGTGCCTGGCACAGGGGAAACGTGCCCCAAATCCCAGTGCCAGCGCCCCAAATGTCTGGGGCACCCCCTGCTTCTCCCGGCCCCAGCCGGGCTTCTGAGGCGAGGCTGGCCATGGCAGCGCCTGCCTCTCCTGGCTAGAATCACCCGCAGCAGCCACTGCCCCGCCTGGCCCCATCCTCAGCCGGGGATCGGGGGCCAGGCTGGCAGTTGCAGGAGCCTGGGACCTCAACTCCAGATCGGGGGGGGGGGGGGGGGCGCGCGGGCCCCGGCACAAGGCCAGGGGCCAGGGCCCATGCTTGGGCCCCCAGGTTTTCCCTGGGGCAACGGCTGGAAAGTGACCTGGAGGTTTGTTTCCACATTGTTTCATCCCAACACCATAGCAAAGTTTCCAAATAGCCCTGGGCTTACGGTGAGATTTCTGCTGCCAAAAAGAGACACTCAGAGGCTTAAACTATTTGCTTCTCAAGATCACATTTGTATAACCACTACAGATAAAATGCTAGATCTCTATACCAGAAAAGATTTCTATATTAAAAAAACAGGATTTCCAATTAGATAAATTAAGATCACCTAAGAGCCTAGGTTATTGCTTTGGGTAGGAGGGTCTGGATGCTGATGTAGCGTGGGCTGCGAATGGAACAGCGGAAACATACTCTGAAAATAGGATATGGATGTTAGCAAAACTCCGCCCCCAATGCAATGACAGGAAGAAGCTGAGAAGGAAAAAATAAATTAGCTGATTGAGTATTCCAATAATATTTTCCTTGACAGGTCACTCGCACAGGTGGGATCTCTTCACAAACAAGCTGGCGGACTTGGCCTACTATTTCTGGTACATATGTAGGTCTATTTTGTTTCACTTCTTAGCTCCCATGTGCTTGTCTCACTGATGAAGTTAAACCTGGAAACTGGGAAGCTAGCAAGCTGCTTGACACAATGAAAATGAATGTACGTGCACCCTGTCTAGGATTCAATACCTCACGAGCCACTGTGGTGCCTTGGCAGCTACACATGACCCTGTTTCCAGTCCTGTAGATTTTTTTTTCTCTCTTTCTCTTTAGTAGGATTCACATCATCATTCACCACTTAGTGAGAGACCCCAGAGGCCTGAATATTTCTTTCCCTAGACCTTAGTGGAAGCGCTGAGGTCAGTATTAAACTAAAACTCCTCTATAACTGTCTACAGGGGACATTCATAGTGGTCTTCACTGGTTATCATGAATTAAAATCTGAAGGCAGCAGCCAACCCATCATTTTTGATTAGCCAGGGCAGTCAGCCAAAAGGAGCTTTCATCTGTATGGATGTGTCAGTAGAGAAGTTTGGTGGCTGAAAGGAATTATGATTAATAGTACAACCTCTGTGGCCACTCAGATGCACTGCGATGCTATTCAGAGCGTACCACCTCTGAACATGTGCCAATACAGTCAAAACAAAAGCCAGCAATGCAGTATTGTGAAAGTGGTTAATATACAACTGGTTAAGGAAAGGCATCTATCAAGTCACTAAGCATCAGCACAGCTAGTCACACAGCTGTCCCAGTTAAAAGCTCAGCCTTACCTCATCTCCAGTCACAGTGCCGGGAATAGAACCCAGGAGTCCTGGATTTAGTAGCACTTGGAGAATGAACCTCCTTAAAAGCAAAGTGATTTTTTAAAAAGGTAATCAAAGGCCCATCTGTTTATTCTACCTCTTCTTGCTTCCAGCACCACTAACAATATAAGCCCTTTGGTTTAAAGCTCACCAACAAGCTGAAATAATGTACAGGCAAGGTCCTTTTAAGTAAAAAAAAAAAAAAAAAAAAAAATGCAAAATACAACTGTTTTCACACTTATCCAGCTGAGTGTTCAAATGGGGAGCTGGGGGTGATTCTACACGAGCTCAGGAAAATGGCAATGAGATTTAGAGATGAGATTTCACCTCCAGGTCACTGGTTCAAGCCCAGGTCAGCAGTCAAGGTCAAGAAAGAGCTCCCTTGGCTGTAATCTGATTGCTGCTTGCTGGCCTTTGTGAAAAAATTTGAGGTCTAAATCCAGTAGCCAGGGATGGCTTTTGTGACATGGACACAAGCTGGTTGCTGGTGGTCTCAGCAGAGAGGTGGAGGATTAACAGGTAACTAAGTCTGCATTCCTGCCATGTCCAGAAACATCCCATCAGTGCTGGCTGCAGAATACTGGAGGGATGAAGAAAACTTGCACTGCTGCTGTCTGCATTGTGGTCTGTGGATAAATGGAAAGATTCCATCCTCTGGCCATCACTCCAACATCTATTACCAGCACAGAAGTCCCTTATATAAAAAATTATGAGTTGCGGGCTAATTTAACATGGCCTAAAGCGACTTTTTTTTTTTTTTTTTTTTTTTTTTTTAAAGGAAAAGGGGAACAGCATGAACAAAGCATTCACGTTCCAAACTATCATAATGCACAGCAAGGACCAGGAATTTCAGCCCAAGCAGTTCGTATGCATATTCACTCTGGCACAGACAGAAGGCTTTAATTGAGCCATTGGGTCCAACAAACCTGTTTTACCCAAAGTCCTAACCTGCCCTTTCTAAGAGGGCTGCTGCCACTGTGGTACTACAACAATGCCACTGTTGAGCATCCATCAATTTCCTAATAAAGGGTGCTATAATTTGCCTCCATAAGGACATCCCACAGGCAAGATTCATGGTCACACAACCTTACTACTTAGGACACAGCTTATGACAAACCGCAAGTTATCCAGTACATGCCTGGCATTTAAATGTAATTTAATTACAGAGACTTTCAAAAAGGGCCCTTTGTATATCCATTGCCAAGCTGAGGGTAATCTTTGCTGACTTCATCTTAAGTGATTCATCATTTAAGATGTTAGCTGACAGCCATGGAATGAAGTAACACTATACACTTCAGAGGGATTCAAGGTGAAATGCCTCTAGAGAGACAGACAGATGCATGCATGCCCTCCGTTGAAAGGAAAAGTGAAATATTTGCAAAAAAAAAGTTGTTTCTAGCAGGTGGCTGACTTTTTCTATTGCCTAGTGACAACATTTTTAGCCATTCAGAGAAAAACCATTAAAGCCCCCCTACAAATTGATCTGTGGCCAAATCCACTTTGCAGCACAAGTTAGATTTAACTAACATGCTGATCAGTTTGCCTCAACGCAAGTCATGCAGTATCTAAAGCAATTACATCTTTTTGCAGCATGTTAGAAGAATAAATGTGTAACTAGGAGCTCCTGTACTCTAAGCTTTGTCTTTCCACTGAATTGCAGTGCAACTGTGGACAAACTTCAGTTTTCCCATCTGTAAAACAGTCATGGCTACTTGCCTGTGAAGTGCACACATGACACTGCAGAATCAAATTCTGGTCCCCCTATCCTGTGGTCTTTGATAACATTAGTTCAAATTTGCAACATTTTAAATTATTAGAATCTGGTCTTTGAAGTGCTGCACTGGCACTAAACAACATTAATATATTTGCTTGACTAGTCTTATTTTGCTGGTTGTCTTTTGTCCTATCATTTGGCCATTTATGGTTCAAAGACCCAGAAATTAAGGAAGCACCATTTCATTATGAAAATGTAAGAGAACCAAGGCTGAAGGAAAATGGATCAACAAACTGTGGTATGAGAATCCTGGAGAGTACTTACCAGCGTTTTCTTCCATTCCTGTGAACCACTAGCTTTCTGGAAAATTCCTGCAAAGACAGAAAACAAGATGTAAGTACAAGCCGATAGCAGACGAACCCTGAGTTTTACCAGAATCTTGGTTTACCTTAGCTTTCCTATCAACAGTTGCCAACATAGTCTTTAACCAGCAGCCATGGAACCAAAACCCCAGGTTAGGAAACCTTATCTAGCAATTTTGAGGCAAGAGGAAGAGACAATGATATTCAGTACTTTAGTTCAAAAGTGAAACAAGTCCTACCATGGTGAACTAATTCCAGGGAGTTTCAGATTCCCAAATGCTGTTGGTATGAATAATTCTCTTTCTGTTGATGTTCAATGCAAATAGGCACCACAACACAGAAAGCACGTAAGTCATATCTGCTACCCACCTCAAATACTGCAAGTCAAAATAGGAGACAGATCCAAAATCCGCTCCAGGAGAGTGCAAGTCTGAGAAACCTCCCTCTTTGAGCATTGATGCCAGAGCAATAGCCATCCCATAACAAGAAAATAATTGCAAGATAAAAATGGATGTTATTAACACCCCTTTAGCCTCCAAGTACCAGGCATGTGGTGTATGTTTTGCATACAAAAGCTACTATGCAGTGGACAGATTAAAATATAAAACTACATCTTCATTAACAAATAAAGCATCAAACACTTTTCCCATGAATAAACCATGGCTGTATCCTCAAGGTAGCATATGTTAACCTACAAATAAGATAGATACAAATTGATGACTTTTAAAAAATTAAAATTGGTTCTATTTAAATTGTCATTTTAAAATAAATCTATAAAAGTAAATGTGAAATTGACAGTTTATGCTAAGGCCTAAAATAATAATCTATTAAAATCATTTACACTAAATACAAAAAATATTAAGCAGCACACATTTGCTGTCAAATTTTGAAGAGTCAGCCACTGAACTGGTGGAAGTCAGTAGCTAAGCACCTACAACCAGAGTTTACTGAAGTGCTAAACCAGATTTTGACAGACGTAACCTCTTCTGCGGGGGGAGGGGGGCATATTTTCTTAATTTCAGTTTATTCAACTAGGTCAGTTCAATGACTAGAGCAAGCGTGGCCAAACTGCGGCTCGGGAGCCACATGTGCCTATTGAATGAAAAAGCGTGGCTTGTGGAAGAACATCAGCAAATCAATTTAGTGGGTAAAAGTATATGGCTATAAGCCTCAGTGCAGCTCTTAAAGGTTTAAAAGTCAACTTTTGTGGCTCTTGAGTTCCATGAGTTTGGCCACCCCGGGACTAGACCATATGATGTTAAGGAACAAATATGGAATTGAAAAAGTAAGGAAGTCTGTTTCCTCTTCTAATCGATGAATAAAAACTAGGTCTGAGATGATGAGATCTTCAAGTTCTAAAACCCTCGATGATGCAGTGACCAGAACCAATCAGTTCAATTCATCTCCTACAGATAACACTTTCATCAATATATCAGGTCTTAAATGAAAAATGTAATTATCTCTGCTAACATTTGTTTTGTGTATCCAGCACAACTAAGAGGTTTTATTTATTTTTTTTAAAAATCCTGTTTTACTGCACTTTTAGTTACATTTGAATTTCCATCCACATAATGCTTGGCAGAAATCACAAGTCAAAAGTTAATCCAAGAAAGAAGAAATTCATCATTTACTATCTTCTAACAGCATAAAATTGGAAAAATTAAAAATACTAAGTAAATGTACATTAAGCTATATAATTTTTTTTAATAATTGTGTAGAGCTATACTATATCCTCATGCTTATCAGGAAGGAGCACCAAATTTAGTGTAAGGCCAATTTTTAGTTGCAAATTAACATATTTTAATGGTTACCAACCACCAGAATCAATCTTTCTTAAGGAAAAGAACTCAAAACTACAAGTGCAAGCACAATGCAAAGTGGTTACTTAAATCAAGGTTTCTTCCTTGCTGATTTAAGTCTTGAATAAAATTGGCAATTTAAAATTGCTTTGATTTAAATCAATCCAATCTGCCTAAACAAACTGAGGACATTTCATTGCTTACTTAGAGAAAATGGAAAAGGTGATGTAGGAAGCTTTTAGAAAAATATGAGGTGGTATATTTGGTGACGCTGAGTATGTTGCCAAGACCTGAGCAAGAGTTCTGTGTAAGCTCAAAAGCTTGCCTCTCTCACAAACAAAAGTTGGCCCGATAAAAGATATTGCATCACCCACCTTGTCTCTCAGGTCTGAATTTAGTCATTTTAGGGCAAGATAAATCAAGAATTAGAAGAAACAGTACATTATTCTGGAAAGCAGCTTTCTTAGAGAGATTCTTTAGATGAAGTTCTGAACAGAGATGCAGAGGAAAACAGTGCACCTTCATTCATGCATACTTATTTATACAGAACTCTGAACGTGCTTGGTGCTTTAATGCAGTGTTTTTTATAGCCCTGTTGGCCCAATAAAAATATAACCTCACCCACCTTGTCTCTCCTCGTGTTTTAAACAAATTGGAGTTCCTATGTAGAAGAGTCTGCAGTTGAAATTAAGCCCAAGTACAACTGAAGTTGATGGAAACAAGGAGGGCTGAGAAAGTTCCCAAGTGATATAGATGCCTCAAGAGTTACATGGTGAGTTTAGGGTCTCCACTCACACAAGTGGCTTCCTAAAAAGACAGCTTTTTAACTCTGCAAGCTGCATCATCCCTCATACTCGCTTTATCCATTCAATTCATGCCTTAGCAGCTGCAACCTGAACAGCTCTTCTTTGTCTGTGGCAGTCAAGAAGTGCTACTAGAATGTTGGCTAGGCCAGGAATATGGGCCCCCAACATGTGGGGTGGGAAGGAGTACACTTTACCAGGGCCTGGAGGCCTTGAGGGACCCAGCCTAGGCTGCAACTGTCATTACTGTGTGTGTGGGAGGGGGCCCATGTTACAAGCTTGTACTGGGCCTGAAAAAAATTATGCTAGAGCCCTGCAAAAATGCCATGAGTTTTCCCACCTCAACAAATTCCTCTGTTATCGAGTGTGTATTCTATTTGTGCTACTGTCCCAACGTAAAGGAGACTACGGCCTTGCCCACACCATGGCTGGAAAAGTGTTTGAACAAGCTGTTGCTAGCAGAGCTTTAAACACAGCTTCCCTGAACAGTATAGGCAGGAATTCCTTTTGGCCAGATAATCACGCCCCCCGCTAACAACAGTTTTGACACCATCCAGCACTGTTTAGACAGGAAAATAAAGTCTGTCCACAATGACCAGGGAAATCATGCCAGAACTCTTGTTTGAGCAATCACATTTGAACTGTTCTCATCATATATGAATAGTGTCTGAATCTGTCTGGTAGTCAGCGCACACAGACCAGGGTGCAGCAGGCCACATTCAATTCCTTTGTTAAAATCTCAACACTTCCAGCCAACATTGTTCATTAGCATTAAAACTTATAACAAAGTCCTAGCTCCATGTCATATGTCTATCCTGGAAGGCACTTCAGGATGATACCACAAATCTGACATCAGAAATCACAACATTCTAAAACCAGTGGTCAGCATTTCAATCTTCCTGATCACTCCATTAATGATTTGCTAATTGCTGTGCTCAGACATATGAATACTAGATCAAGGCTTCAAAGAGAAGCTGCTGAAATTGAATTTATTTTCAAATTTGGTTGCATTGCCTCAGGACTTAGAGACATTGGATTTTTCTCTCATTACAACGGGTGATTTGACCTCATCTTCCTCTGCATGCTGTTCCTCAGTGTCTGAATCTTTACAACTGCTTTGATTTGCTGTTACAGCGTGACCTGTTCCCTTCACTTATTTCCTACCATTCTGCAAATTCCCCCATCTTCAACGCTTCTGGCAAAGTGGGATTTTCTCCCACAAAAGCTCATGCAAGAAATAATTTTTTTAGTCTTTAAGAGCCACAGGACTCCCAGAATGAATATGACACACTTCTAACTATCGAGAATCTCACCTACTTTATAAATGTCTTACCCCAAAAATACATACAGCACTTTCATCTCACAATGCAAATCTTCAGCTAGCTAGAGCTGAACAGTGGAGGTCAAGTCATCATACCTGCTGTCTTGGGAAGCCTTGTAGAAAAGGGAAGTCAGGAGAGGAACAGAAACAGACACTTCAATGTTACTTTCACCCAGCACAGTCAAATTACAGCAACTCTCCAAACACCCAGAGATTTCAGTTTCACTTCCTTTTCAAGTGTGTTCTCCCCAGGCTGCATTCACAGAGCTTTGCTTACTTTCAGGTTCATATTTGTGCTTGGAATATTAATCCTTTCAGTCCCATGCCCCCCGGCCAGAGGCTCCAAGAACATCTGTCAGAAAGCCTGATAAATCACTGCTGGAAGCCAACTTTGCTTACAGCAATGGAGGATTATCCCTCATGTAGCACTAAACCCAAATCATCTAATTCAGGGGTAGCCAAACTTATAGAACTCAAACGCCACACAAGTCGATTATTAAACCTTAGAGAGCCGCACTGAGACCTATTGCCATGTTTTACTTACTCCAAAATTACTAAGTTTAAAATTCATTGCACACTATAATTTTATTGTAAAAAGAGGGCGAGTATTGATCCTACTAATGTCAGATTCTAATAAATACTTAAGGTTACCATGAAAACTAGGCCTACCTATACAGTAAAAACTTAGCTTCTCTCCACTGTCCCTGATCATGCCGCCACTTCTTCCTGCCACCCCCAACCATGCCACCTTTTCTTCCTGCCATCCCCGACCCCTCCCTAACACTGGCTCCCTCGGGCTCCCTCACCTGGCCGCTCTGGCAGCTAGGCACAGGCTGGAGCTTGCTCTCCTTGCTTTAAACCCTGCCTGGGCTGAGCATCTAACATGGTTGCTCCAATGGCTAGACACAGGCTGGGGCTCCCCTCTGAGCATGCTCAGGGCAGGAGATTTAGAACTCCTAGGCCGGGGCTGCTTTTCTCCGGCTTTCTTACATGAGCTGCACTTTTTCATTCAAGCACTGCATGCATCTCCTGAGCGGCAGTTTGGCCAAAAAAAAACCACTTGTATTAGTGAAGGGCAATGTGTTCTAACAGCTAGAGCCAGAAGCCATGAAGTCCAGATTCCTATGTTCTACTCCTAGCTTGGTCACTTGACTGAAGGAGTTGGAAACTTGGGAACACAGAAATTACCACACAGGGTCAGAACAGTGGTCCAGCTAGTTCCATGTCCTGTTTCCAACAGTGGCCAATACCAGCTACCTCAGACAAAGAAATTCTGCAGTAAGCAGTCATGAGATAATCTGCCCTAAGGGAAGTTTCTTCCTACCCCACTAAAGATTAGCTTCTGCTCTGATATCAGAGGACTTGTAGCGCTCTGAAAAGTGAGTTATTAAAAGAATACATACTATAAGGACCCTGCATATTCTTGTTACCCAGATAAATGTTCAAAGTCCCTTTCCAGAATCCTGCCATTGGCCTCAATGACAATCTGTGGGAATGAATTCTACAAGGTGAATTGTGTGTTGCTGGAAAAGGAGTTTCCTTTTATCACTGCTGAATATACCACCTTTTAATTGTACTGGAAGTCCCTTGTTGTGTTATGAGATCAGGGGGAATATATATGCTGTCTTCCTTGTCTGCATTATTCATTATTTGGTATACTTCTAGCAAGGAGTATGGGGAACAAACAGGAAAAATTGGACGTATTAATACATAAACTAAATTATGATTTAACTGACACCACAGAGACTTGGTGAGATAGGTCTCTTGACTACAACATTGAGCTTGAAAGGACTAACTACATGTTCACTGCATGTTCAGTCACTGGTTTCCTTTCAGATTTAACATTCTGATAATTGACTCCCGATGCAAATGATAAATAACTAAGTATCACTTTACACCAGCTGCCAGTGGATGGCACAGAAGAGTAAAGTAATGAAAAGAGTTTATAAAGTGAAACCGGTTTACTGTCCGAGTTGTCATGGTGGTTTGGATTTTGTTAGCCTTATTTTCTCTATACTATATCAACACAGGCCTTAGACACTAGAAAAAACAATTAACAGCCTTTCACTAGAAGATAATTGTATAGAATTGTCTTGCAGCATCAGTATGGGACAGTTTATTAACTGAATAAGTCAAATACAAACTGAATGCACATTCTCACGTATGATTCCACTTGAAACAAAATCAGTTTCCCTTCCTTCCTGCCAAAAATAGGACCTTTAGGATTTGTGTGTTGCTTTTTTTTGTAAGACATTCACAGTGTGCAGCAGTTTGAAAGTCCAGATGTTTGAGTACACTGAACAAGCTATATTTATTAAGCCTCAACATAAAATTGTTAACATAGTCAAAAGAAAAGCACAGCACAGAATTAAAGCTTGAGTTTCTCAACACTGAAATAAGTAATCTTCACTCTGGATTATTTTTTTCAGCATTCAGTGTCCCAAGATTACTATGCATTTCTATGTCTACTAGCTAGTTTTGCTGTTGTGTGTTTACCGGTAGGTACTTTTTGAAGTGTTGTAAGAATTTGGTGCTGTGAACAGTGACAGACTAACCACCCTAGAAGTGGAAGTCCTGGATTTAGCCACAAAACAAATGCAGCAGGGGCAGAATTAGTACAAGTTTCTCCATACACTGCCCAGTGAGTGCAAGTTAAATCACTTATAGGAATGACCATCTTCAGGAGTAAGATGTACTTTAGTCTCCAAACTTATTTAACTCTTTGTCTCTCTGCCTGTAAGTCTCCCATTGCTGTCGCAACTGTGCAATGCAGACATCTGCACCATGGAAACAGCACGGTACCTCACTTCATGTCTTACACAAGCCTCAAAGAGCTGCCAGTGGCAAATGAGTCATTTGGCTTTTGAAAGAGACACTAACCTGGACTGTATTTGAACCACTGATCTATGAAAGGCTTTACAAATCCTGGACAATTCTGAACCAATAAACCATTTCCAACCAATAAATTTGAAACTTTTTTTTTAATCTGCAGTAAAAGAATCATTCAAGTCCACTAACAAAAGTCATTTCTGATGTCCCTCTACTCTGATAGTCTCCAAGAAACTTGAAGCCAAGTTCCAAAGGGGTAGACATGTTTGTCTAGTCCAGCAAAACAAAGAGTCTGGTGGCACTTTTAAAGACTAACATTTATTTATAAGAAATTAATTGTATTTATGTATTAGTTTATATTTTATGGATTATTAAAATTAATTTATAAGAAATGTGAAGACAACCATGCGAACAAACGTTTAAGTCCCCAAACTGCTAGTGCTTTCCCTAGACTATTGCTGTAGAATGTACCCGCAGATGGCAGATTATTACATGTTCAAGAATACAAATGGTGTTACGAAGATCACATTCTTAAAGTTGTTCTTTAAGTGATGAGAATACAAACCATTGGTAAACAGAAATTGTTAGCCAGGAAAAACATTTCACAATGGACTAGATTTTACCATCCTCATCAGACAACTTAAAAATATATGAACATGAAAACACTTAAACCACAATACTCAAAACAAAACCCCATACACATCATGAAATTAAGTTGTGCAAAATGATAAGTCCTTAGAACAGACTAGATGAACAGATGAGCATTAAAATAAAACAGCTGGAGTGAACAAATTGGTCGTCTGACAGCAAGGATCAGAGATTAGAACTCAAACTGGGCCACAGCCTCAAGCAGTAGAAGGAATCATGGATAATTACTATATTAAGGTTTATTTAAGATGAAATCAACTTGATGAGTTCTGTAGCCATAAAACAGCTACACAATACACTAATCTAGCCTGCCTTGTAGAATATGGCAACAACTGCTACCCCAGACATTGCAATATTTCTTTCTGAAGCAAGGTATTTCCTAGGTTTCATCTCCCTTCTGAAGGCTCATGGTATTCAAAAGGGAAAGAACCTGTATATTTTTCCATAATGATGATTCCATACAGAAGCCAAGGTCATCCTTGCTCTTCTACACTGTGGCACTTACTGAAATGAACCAACCACTTCTGATAGCCAATGGCTGCCTGGCTGTACTCAACACCAGGAAATAAATATTTCAGTGCATCTTATTTTCCTGACATGTAATTTGTGCCTTCCATGCCTCCCCCTTTCAAAGAGCACGAATTCACACAGTCATCTCTAAGGGTCAAGAGAGCTTGAAATCAGAAATTACATCATTGTTGCTTAGGAGGTGCCTCTGGGAAACGGAATGGTAAGTTAGCAAGTCTCAGGAGTGCAGTTATAAACAGATATTTTTCTTAGCATGGTGGAAGGGCAAGAACTCAGCTCTGCACCAGACAATAATTTGTATAAATTAATTAGTGTAGGAATAGCAAGCAAGAAGGAGTACTGTGTATGAACAGTAAATACCTAGAGCTCAATTCACCCTTATAAATTGGTGGAAGTGAAAACTTACAAACTGTTCTCATTTTTCTGTTCAATGAAAATTCAAAACATGAAGTAGAATCTGGAAAGACTTGTTTTAATTAGTATACAAAGATGAGCCACAACATGGAGATTATACGGATCACATGTAACATTTCAGATTTAAACCTGAACATCTGATCCAGCAAGCTAACATACCAGATTTTACATGTCATTTTTCCATGACTATTCCAATCTACAAGCACAGACAATGCCGATTTCAGTCAAACAGTACAAGATTTGTAAGGATTTTCAAGGAAGCTAAATTTCCATGTTTTAAATATTCAACTGCATATATAATAAGCTGTCTTTATATCTTTTGGAGAATTTCAAACGGCTTTTCAAACTCACTACACAAGAGTCTACTGCTACCTTGAAGGTGAAGGGAACAAACAGGTCTTTAAAAGCATAAAACAGCATCACAGGTAACGAGTATGAAATGACACTTTTAATTCAGACTTCTGGGGGATTTTAAGTAATCAACGTTTAGTCTGGTTACTGAATTGTAGTGACAGGTGGTCAGGTCTTGATTTTACATTTCCTTGAAAGATGCCCATTCCAGCTGCACTGTGTTCTCATGATGGTGGCGGGCTAAGTTCCAATTCAAAAAGGAAGAACATCATGTGGTAAAATACCATACTACTTCCTGTAGCATCCAAGTGTTTCTTTTAGGTCACTCATTAAACCATTGACTTGGTCTGACCCTATTTCTAAGTGTGTAGTCCGGCCTGATCACAGCACCAACCATCCCGTGGGTGCACTCTATATACAATACATATATTGGTGTCTGTTTATAAGACTTCAGTGCACAGACTGATGTGTAATTCATGGGTATGACATCACATTCACGAGTTATGAGACTTATATAGACGAAGCTTTCAAAGACTTTGTCTAGGCCTTCTCTACACTAACATGGCTACCCCTCTGGAGCTCTATGCTAGCAAATTACTCTGGAGGAAGATCAGATGTGAATTTAAAGTTGCAGAATAGGAGTGTCCACACACAGGGAACTATTCATGAATAGCTATGCTGGTCAATTTCTCCTTATAGACAAATCACAGAGGGGAGTTAAAGATGTAATGTTACATCATGTTAGCTCGCTTGTTCTAACTAAAACCTTCTAAAATACTAGTCAAGCCCAAGACACACAGTACTTTCATGAGCACTAAACAGGTCAAGATGAAGCCTACAAGGGCCTGCACTTTAACTTGACCAGTTTAGCGCGTACTACCATCCAGTTTGCCTTCACCTGACTAGTATTTTTGAAGATGTCTGGTGGAGCTACCTAACACGAATAATACAACTTCAATTCCTAGTCTAAAGAAAGCCAGTTACCAAGACCCACCACTGAGAAAAACACGGAGCAGATGCACACTTGCCCAACTACACACACCTTTTTCTATATAAGCAATGAAGTAATGCAACTACATATTTGGTACACTTACTTTTTTTACTCCATACCGTTAGGAGTTATCTTTTTTGTTTTCAGCCAGGCTAAGTGAAACAGAAGGACGCTGCCCAAGACAATCATCCCCTTTGTCAGCTTTCATCTGCGTTTGAATGTGGCCCTGGGTCACTGGCAAGCTTTACTGGCCCAGAAGGAACAGTTAGCCTTCGAAACAGTAAAGGCCATATTCACAACTCCCCAGGAGCCCAAAGGCTAGATCTCATTCACAAAATTCTATTTTAAAGATACATATGCTTTTGAAACAGTAGAAGTCACAATATTCTAAAAAAATATGGCTTGCTTGGATTCACCAGGAAGGAAAACCTCCAGCTTACAGCTGAACTCAGCCTACAATTACATAGAGAGTACCCACAGGCTATGTTTCCAATTATGAGTCGCATGTGTTCTTTAAGCCTCACACCATTCACTCTTCCACTATAACATTTACCTAAAATGTTCATAATAACAGGGCTGCAAATTTCTCTTTGGCTTCTGCACTAACCACTCTAGCCTCAGCTCTGTGGTTTTCATTTCTGTCACTCTCTCAGTAAAAACAGAGCAATTAGGAGTACGTTCGAGTGCTGTGGTAGTGCCACTACAGTTATGACTGGAGAGGCATTTTCATTTGAAACCACAGTTTCTAAACTGAAATTTTTCCATTCTGATTTTCAAGCAACACGAGAGTGGAATGTCTCCCCTCTCCCCTTTTTTTCATTGTGTCAAGAGCTGGTTCATCCATTTGAGTTACAAGAGCTCTAAGAGTAAACTGCCTCTCTCCTGCACCCACTCAATGCATCTCAGATCACGTAGAACGGAAAACCTGCAAATCTGGTAAGGACAGCAGAGGAGCATGCTGCTCCTTGAAGGCCCTAGCCATGCTATGGATTTTGGTTAAGTATTAACATAGTTGACTCCACAGACATCATGCCCAGACACAATATGGATAATAAATGAGTGGTACTGCACAGGGGACTATCCTGAAATATACTCCACCACGTGAAATAAATCAACAATTCTCTGCCTCAGCAGCTGGCACTAAAGGCAAACTGGGATACCTACCAATACAGCCACAGCTGTACAGTATGAGAAGCGAGCATTGCTAAGGCAAGAGAAGAGCAACGATGTGGACAAATTGTCCCACCTGATAGTGGTAACCACATCAGAACAGCACAAAAGATGATGGTTACATTTAACAGAGTCCTACACCCAATGTAGGCTGTTGCCCTGTACGTCATGGCTACCTCGCTTCTGGAGCTACTAAGTACTGACGTCCAGAAGAGAATCCAGAAATGACTGCCATGCTGAGAACACCACCAAGCTCCCAGGCAAGCTTGCACCAAGTGAAATATGAGGCTCACCTGAACCCCAAGACACTCCAGAAGAGTCGAGAGCTCCTGAAGTTAGTGGTTGAACCTGTTAATGTTGGACTGTGCCTTAAAACAGGACCTGAAAACCAACCACTTGTGCTTAGTGTCCAGGTAAAGAGGCTTACCTTTTCCTTCCTCTATTGTGTACGTGATTTCTCTCTGGGATGAATAAACCCCAGAGCACACAATCTGATTAGACCTTCTGATCTAATGGTTACGCACTCAAGTACAATCACACCTTTAACTGGATTACATGTTGAAAACAACAGTGCCCTCACCTTCTGAAGAAAATTCAAGCACAAAAAGACTGATCAATGCAGTTACAGCTGTGAATTTGAAATGTACAAAGTCAATGTATGTCAAGTTAACACAGCTCAGCTATTCTGCACATTAATCTATGCCTCAACAAAAGGCACATGGGAACATTCATTTTTAATAATTAACTTTGGTGCTCAGAAACTGCCAATAGTTCTGTCACTAACATTGAATTCTATGGAGAAAAACACCTGGGTGCAAGTCAGAGCAATTGGATTTAAAATCTCACTAGTAAAGCAGAGCTCCAGGACCAAGCTTAGGCAGTCAGTTGAAATCTTTCTTTGTTATCTTTCTCCTCTCATTACATCATAACAACTTACAGACAAATGATTAGAGTCAAGTGCTTTACAAAGTCAAAATACTAACCACACAGCACACACTTATGGACTGCCTACACTTGAAATGCTTGATAGAAGAATGCCTCCAAGGGAGCAGGTAATCCACCTCCCAAAGAGGTGGTAGCGACGTCAACAAAACAATTCTTCCATTGACCGAGCACTCGCCACAGAGGGATTTAGGTCATCTTAACTAATCACTCAGGAGTGTGGATTTTCACACCCTGAGTGACATAGCTGGGTCGAGCTAAATTTATGTGCAGTGTTAAATAAAATCATCTGAGTAAAGTGGGATGAGTCGAGATAGGATACTGATGGAGATCAACACTATCAGAGTTCAACAGTTCTGTCAGATTTAGGGTACATGTACACTTCATTCCAGGGCTCTGACTGCTGCACCAGTACACATACCTGAGCTAGCTTGGATTTATCCAGACACCAGCAGCAGTGAAACTGCAGTAGCATTGACCCCCAAAACATGAGGTGCTCAAGAAGACACTCAAAGTTGTGAGTGGAGTATCTGTGCTGTTACTATTTCACTATTACTGTTCCTCAAGCGTGTCTCGGTGTGCTACAATCACACCCAGACTGCGGTTCAGATGTATCCTTAGCAAACAAGATTACTACCAAAATCCATATAGTGCAACCAGTGGGATGTGCAAAAGTAAAAATAAACCTGTAGAAGTAGCACATTTCCTCCAAGTGTATATTTGTGGTTATCAGTTTTGTGTCCTAAATATCAGTACAAGCCACAAGACTTTAAATGTTAAGTGTCTAGCACTTCAACTTCAGGTCTGACACTCCTTAAAGCAGTTCTGAGCTTATACAGGTTAGTACTACAGATCAGTGATTCTCAGCCAGGGGTATGCTTATCCCTGAGGGCACACAGAGGTCTTCCAGAGGACATGTCAATTCACCTAGTTATTTACCTAGTTTTAACAACAGGCTACACAAAAAGCACTAGCAAAATCATTCCAATGTACTTTTTTTTTTTAACAGATTATGACTTGTTCATACTGCTCTGTACACTGAAATGTAAACATAACATTTATATTCAAATCCACTTATTTATATAGTAAAAATGATAAACTCAGCAATTTTTCAGTAGCAGTGTGCTGTGTGACACTTTTTTTATTTTTATGTCTAATTTTGTAAGCAAATAGTTTTCAAGTGAGGTGAAACTTGGGATACCCGAGACAAATCAGATTCCTGAAAAGAGTCTGGTAGCTTGGAAAAGTTGAGAGTCGTTGCTAACAGACTACACCAGTGGTTCCCAACTGGTGTGCCACGGCAACACCCAAAGTGTGCCGCGAGCATCCCTGAGAGCTGGAGTTAAAGTTCCCTCTCTGCTCAGCCCAGCCATGTGGGCTGTGCAGGGCTGGGAAAAGGCAGGGCTTTAAGTAAGGGGGAAGGCACCAGAACACAGTTCCAGGGCCCCCTATTTTTAGGCAGGCAGCATTCCAGCCCCCCCCCCCCCCCAAACAGAGGAAGGCACTGGAATGTGGACTTCCAGGGTCCCCTAAAAATAGCAGGATCAGCTGGAAGGCAGCATTACAGTGGATCCACCTTAGTCCCAGCCAGCAAAAAGGTGGGGGGTGGGGGCTGGGAGTGTGTGAATCTCCCCCTGCAGGGTGGAGCAGTTTGGGTCAGACAGCCTGGAAACAGCCCAGGTAAGGGCTTTGGGGGGGTTGGTGGGGGTTGTGTGGGGCACGCATGTGTGTGTAGCAGAGGTGGGTAGGAGTGGCTGTGTAGCAGAGGGTGTGTAGCTGGGGTTGTGGGGTGTCTGTTTGGTTGCAGGGTGTGTAGCTGGGGAGTAGGGTGGCTGTGGGGGGGGTATAGCTGGGGGCTAGAGGCCTAGTTCTGGCCCATGCAGTGATGGGAGGGTCCATCACAGGCAGTAGGGGGCTGGGGGGGGGACGGCACCCACTGGGGTGGGAAGGAGCAGCAGTGAGGTAAGGATTTGACCTGGGTGGCAGGGAGCCACTATGGAGAAGGGGGAAGTGGTGCTTCATCATGCTCCCCTGCCCTACCTTCCCACTCCCCAGGTTCTCCCCTTCCCCCCACAAACCCACGCTTGCTCTCCCTTCCTCTCTCGCCACCCTTGTGCTGTCCCCCCACATGGCTCCCCTTGTCCTCTTTTGCCACCCCTGCCCTGCTGTGCTCCTCCTATTCAATCTTGCCACTGCACACAACTCCTGCCCTCCCCCATTTTATCACCTCTGCTCTGCTACCCCTACTAGCCCACATAGGAGCATTGCAGAAACACAGTGCCATGGTTCATGAATATTCATAAGTAATTTAAGTTAATCTGAATATTCATGAGGGTTTTTTTTTTAATAGGGTGTGCCTCGAAAAATTTGAAGGTATCAAGGTGTGCCACGGCAGACAAAAGGTTGGGAACCACTGGACTACACTGTGCTACTGAGCAGTTCATTCTAGGAAGCTACCCAAATCCCCTGCTACTTAGGACTGGTGAAAAAACAGTTCCTTGACTCCATCCACAGGTTTTCCAGAAACAATTAGTATGCTTCCCAGAGGCATACGAGCACCGATGATATTGATTAACAGAAGTGAACTATGATCATTTGAAATGCCACTAGAAACAGTAAAACAAACAAGGAGTTTTGTGGCACTTTTAAAGACTAACAAATTTATTTATTGCAGGAGCTTTCATGGGATTTATTACATCTTTTTATCATTCTTTTATAGTTCAAGCATCATGACACCAGCATGGTTAAGTGTCAAACAAAACCAAATTGTGTTTTGAAAATGCAATGGGATTGTGTTACAGCGATGGTTTAGTACTATTCAAACAGGCAAGATGAACCCATACTGAGGAGCTACTAGGTTGTAACTGGAGCTGGGAAAACAATATGTAAACATTCAGATACAATAATCCTTCCTTGTAAAAAGCTTTGAGATCTACAAATGAAAAACACTACAGAAGACTTAACATGATAGTTAGATTGTAAGCTTTATGGGGCAGTGACCATCTTTCTGTTGTGTTTGTACAACTCCTAGCACAATGAGGTCTTAGTCCAAGACTGGGACTGCTAAGTGCAATGATAACATAAATATTTGTAGAGCCTTCTCGCATACAGAAAGCCCCCCAACCGCAAGCAGGCCATCACCAGCAACTACAGCCACTACAACAGAAACACTGGCATCTATCCCTGCCACAAACCCCATGCCAATTCTGCCCACATATCTACTCAAGTGGCACCATCATACAGCTTACCCAAACCAACAACTCCATCAGGGGCTAATTCACCAATTCATCCATTAATGTGATACATATCATCGTGTTCCACTATTGTGCCTCTGCCTTACACATTGGTCAAACTGGACTGTAACAATGCAAAAGAAAAAATGGACACAAAGCAGACACCAAGAATGGTGACATTCAAAAACCAGCAGGGGAACACTTCAACCTCCCTGCACATTCTGTAAAAGACATGACAGTTACAGGGCTTCAGCAGAAGCACTTTAAAACCAGACTCCAATGTGAAACTGCGAAGTTGGAATTCATATGAAAATCTGACACCATTAGAGTAGGTCTGAATAGGAATTTGGGATGGCCCACTCATCACCAAAGGTAATTTGCCCCACCCTTAACATTTTCACCTGCTGTTCCACACTGTTTGAATCAAAACAATGTATTTAATTTCCTGAAAAAGAATGAACTGACCTTGTGACTTACCGGTACCTTTCTCTATATTTATTTATTTATTCACCTGATATACTACAGTTTCCATTTCATGCATCTGATAAAGCGGGATTACATCCATGAAAGCTCACATGTTAGTCTTTAAAAGTGCCACAGGACTCCTGGCTTGTTTTAAAGCAATGAACAGACTAAGCTACAGCTAAGATTTTTAACTTGCTGTCTGTTCTCCTATTCAGAATTCTTCAACGGGCCTTTTACTCTTTTTGAATACTGTGGCCTTGGACACAAGACTAAGAGCAGGTTCACAATAAAAAAGAGCTCAACTGACCCACACAAGCTCTCTGCAACAAATTTATAAACAATGTTGCAATCTGCTCAGCCAACAAGGTCATTTTTTACAGACCGTGGGTGGGAAGGGGAATGGTTAAATGTACCCTTCCTTCACAAAACAATTTTAAAAGCAGAAACTTTAAGCTAACATAAAGACCTTACATAGGGATTTGAACCAAACCAACACAACTTGAAATATGCATGAGGTATTGAGAAAAATTATCATTTTCCTCAGAGATTAAAAATTTAAGATTTGTTTTAGGAAATAAACTAAGCTTATCCTAAGGTGCTCAGCATCAGGCCTACACACATATTTTGGCACCTAAATAAGCTGCCTGATTTTCAGAGTTTCCAAGCTCCCAAAACTTTAAGGAGAGCGTCGAGGGACGACAAATTAAGACATTTATTTATTTAGCAGTCTAAATTTTGATACATACCTTACTTCAGAAAGCCAACTCTGAAAATTCTGACCAGAATTTGGGCTCATAAGATGAAAACTGAAGTCATACTACCATGCACAGTTATCCACTGTTGGGTAAGTGAATTCATTTTGTATAAATGGAAGCAGGTAGCAGTCCTGCAGAAATTAAGCCTGGAGAAACACCGCCTACTGTTTACTTTTTTAGAGTAGGAAGCAACATGTGCTGAAAAAGTTCCACCTGAAATGGAGAAGGAATATTCCCTGGAATGATGTATGAGCTAGATTTACTGTTTGCTACAATGACATATTTGATATAACTCATACTTGCTTTCTATTTCTGTGCACTACATTGTTAGGTACTTTAGTGATGTCCACAGAAAACTAAACAACTGGCCTTGAATGATGTTTCCACCATCTCCATCTTCCATGCCCTGAACATCATGTTCTACCAGGGCAGAAGAGAGCTGTGCTTGCCATTAAAATCAGTTAGTCACAAGTGGTACTGGTACCACATGCAATGCGACTTGACAACTTGCAAACAAAGGCTCAGGCACTCCGAGAGATTTGAATAAACTCTGCTAGTTGAGCAGACAGCTAATCTGTCATCTCCCGTCTCATTTGCTCCCACAACATTTAGACACCAAGTGCACTGTAATGTCTCACTGCCACACAGTTACTTAGCCTGCCCTCCCTCAGAAAGCACATTGAGATAAAATGTCAGAATAAAACATCTACACTTTTACAGCATACATGGGCCCCAATGGCTTTTTATGGAGAACTCAGAACCTAGATTACACAGATTATTTAGAGATAGTATCTCTTATAATGAGGGACTGTGAAGCTGGATCGAGGCTGGGCCTTGAAGAAATTATTGGTATCATTAATCCCCTGAACAAGTTCTCTAATCTCACAGCAACCCTTTAGGTTTTTATTTCCCCCATTTTACAGATGGAGAAATTGATATGGACTAGACCAGAACAATTAAACACAATATACTGAAATCTATTAAATAAAAAGCCAATAAAGTGAAGATCCAGGCTTAATTAGACGGCATCTCCTAATCAGTTCTGCACAGCCAATGCTGACAGGTGGACTTCATAGAGGCACACTGCACAGAAACCCTGTTCCACTGCCAGAAAGCATTTCCAAATCAGGGGATGGAGGTAGAAAGCATTCATGCCAGATCCTGTCTACACTATCAAAACTGCTTTTTTTAAAGGATAATTTTATAACACAATAATCCTCCAACCATTATAACAAACGCTAGGCGAAACAAACAAGGTGTCCTGTGGCACTTTTAAAGACTAACAAATTTATTTATTGCATGAGCTTTCATGGGGGAAAATCCCACTTCATCAGTCACTTTGAAGATGGGGAAACTTACAGAATGCGAGGAAAATATACGCAGGGAAATGGAAGTCATACAATCAGGTCAGACTGTTACAGCAAATCAATACAGTAGTTTAGATTCAAACACAGGAGAACAGCATATAGAAAAAGATGAGGTCAAATCACATATTGTAATAAGAAAAAAACCCAAAGTCCTTATTTAGCCCTGAAGAAACACAGTCAAATTTGCATATGAATTCCACTTCTGTGGTTTCTCTTTGAAGCTTTGATTTGTTATTCATTTGTTTGAACACAGCTATTAGGAAATCATCAATGAAGTGATAAGGAAGATTGAAGTGTTTCACCAACTGGTTTTGAATGTTGTGATTCCTGATGTCAGATTCGTGTCCATTTATTACTGTATTTTGTGGAAAGACTGTCCTGTTTGTTCAGCGGATGGGGAATTTCTGGCACATGATGACATAAATCACATTGGTGGATGAGCAGGTAAATACGCCCTTGATGGAGTAGCTAACTTGGCAACACTATAACTTTACTAATCATGTTACACATCCAATCTTTATCATAGTTATAACAAAACCCTGACTGGTAACATGGGTTCATCTGCCCTAGCACGACCAAACTGCTGTAACAAGACTAGGGGGAGGGAAGGGTAATTCTTCTGTTACATAATCCAAACCCCCATCTCTGGAGATCATCTCTAACTCAACAACCGTCCATGAGCTACAGGAGGCTACTCACAGGCAGCAGTACTTTTCTGTACTTATACAGCTCTTCTTGTTAGCTGCTCTAAAGAATCATTCTACTTCAGTTTCCCCATTTGTAAACCAGAGACAGAGTTTAAGTGACTTGCCTAAAACCACAGAACATGTAAACTGCAGAGCTAGGAACAGAACCTACATGCCCAATCTACTTACAGAGTCTGACTATACCTACTTCAGAAAACAATCCCATATGGGCAGAGAAGGGGTTACAACTTGACTTTTTTCCATTTGATTCTAGGAAAAGGTAACTTTTCCCTAGTTATACGTGGTCCTTTTCTAACCAGCTGTAGCCATGCAAATCCCATTGAGAATATTGGTCAATCTGTGAGTATTAGTGATACACAGGCACAGTGTGGGTGATCACAAAATAATTCCTCCACTTAAAGGGCTATTTATTATATTCTGCGTGGTCAAATAATTCTAGTAGCTTAAGTCTTCCTCTAAACATGGGGATTTTGGTTGCCTGCTCGAAAGTACTAGCAATTTTCAATTAAACAGTTCTCCCATCTTCAAAGAGACTGACGAAGTGAGATTTTTCTCCCACAAAAGCTTATGCAATAAATAAATTTGTTAGTCTTTAAAGGTCCCACAGGACTCCTTGTTTGTTTTGCTGAACTAGACTAACATGGCTACCCCTCTGGAACTAGCCTACTGGCTTTAACGCTTTTGAAAAAAAGACATTTTATTCTGCAGTTGTAATGGTGGGAACATTTCACTATAGCTCACTGTTTACACCTGCAGCTCTAAAATGAAGAAACTATACTAGTTTAGGAGTGACTATTGATGGAAACTGGGTTGTGTCTGCACTGGTTTTTTTTACATGCTCTCACCATAAGACCACAAGTGAAAACACCAGTATAGATCAGCTTGCTTATACTACCCCCCCCCGACTTGCCCAGCACAAAATTAGACGGTGATAGGACACCTAAGCTTTGCCAACACCAGCAATACACCAGAGCTACATCAATGGTAGCTGAAAAGTGGTAGAATTTTAAAATGTGAAGTCTAGGAAACACGCTGAACAATTATTTCCCAAAGGAACTATACAGTTTAAGTCACTTTCATGCTCTTCTCCTCCTCCCTCCAAGTTACCACAGAGCATCAGCCAACTCAGTGT
Organism: Podocnemis expansa; assembly: GCA_007922195.1. Classification (NCBI taxonomy): domain Eukaryota; kingdom Metazoa; phylum Chordata; order Testudines; family Podocnemididae; genus Podocnemis; species Podocnemis expansa. The sequence continues at coordinate 45,087,410 of ML681963.1, forward strand.
AGGGCATAAGATCTGCAGTACACTTTTCCAAGCTGAAAAGTACGAGAAATTCCCAAGAGTTAAGGTGGGTGAGGTAGTATCTTTTATTAGACTGTCTTCTGTTGCTGAGAAAGACAACCTTTTGGCAATAAATGCTGGGAATGGTCTTTAACCTTGTACCGTAACCTAGAGTCTGTTTTCCTCCTAGAGCCTGCTTCTGCAGCACAACCCTAAAGGAAGAGAGAAAGATCAGAGTGCCACATAGCAATAAGGCTGCAAGATTTGAATATACAAAGGTAACACTTAGCCACCCATGAACTTTTGATTATTCAGACAAACACTTGCTGCTGGGTTTGCCAAGATAGGAAAACCAATTTAAAACATAATCAAATGTCATGCTTCATAGTATAATCTGATCACCACAACCATTAGGAAGAAAAGACTCTCCTTTGCTCCTGGCTGGGGTCCCGATTTCCAGAATGGCTAATACAACTGTCAACCACAGACATTATGGCATGCCCATCTGTGAAGTATCAGAATATTGAACATTGCTGGAGACAAATCCTGGTTTTATGCATCAAATTAATTGCTCCATAAAACCCCCATGCAGAGTTAGAGCTGAAATTGGAAGCAGTAGGAAATCCAGCTGCATAAAGGTTGCAGCTAAAATAATACTCACACGTGGGAACAGTTCATGCCCAGCCATATTTTCCATACGTCAAGCAATATTTTCCTATTTATCTATGTGCTCCCATCAATTTAGTCTGAGAATAGTAAGAGGAAAACATGCGAATGCAAGGTTTTGCAGCTCATGTTGGTCAGCAGCAGGTTCTTTCAGTCCATCCAAATCTATTATGAATTTTAAACAACCTAAAAAAACAGCTTTCATCACCAATCAAAACACTTTGTTAACTTCCATACATTAAACTCTACAACCTCTTTCATTTGCAAAGTAGTTTATGTCCTCGTAAAACCAAGAAAATTTGCCAACCCAAGAACAAAAGACCTTTAGCATGCTGATTCATGACGAAAAACTATTATACTTTACTTGCCCGTCAAAATAACATCACTCACCTTGGATGAGTGGGCGAATACAAGTTTGCAAAGCAATCTTATCACTTTCAGTACCTACCATTATGAAATCTAGCCACGTTGCTAAGACACCATCTGTGCTGAATCTACACTGTGTTTGAACAACGCTGTGCTAGAAAGGTACAAACATGATTTCCCTGGCCAGTATAAACAGGTCAAATAGTGAGTTACAAAAAGGCTCACTGCAGTTTAGTCCAGATAATATTACCCTCAAAAGTTTTTGCATCTTTCTATCACAAAATATTTTTCCAAACAGATCTGGCTAGCACAGTTGGAACCGAGCATAGATGGGGCTCACTAAACCTCATTACTTTATATGTGAAGTTTCCAAGTTCTGCAAATAAAAATTAGGGGGCCTGCTCCAACTATTATGGTCAGAAAATGAAGATAATACTCTATTTATCTGTCAATGAGAGAGATATATTATTGTTGAAGCCAAACATAATCAAGCATTTAATTGTTAATATGTTTAACATTTCAGATTAAGTCCCTGTATCAAAAACATTCAATCTCCTTTCCAAAATGGCTGGAGGCACTGGGGTATCACGGTCATGCACTTGGCATAATAATATCAGGAATACACCATGCTTTTGATGGGGCATTGCTTAGAAATAAGGCTTCAGAGTCTGAATATATAAGCAGAATGTTTCAGTTAACTGATTGTCTTGCGCATACTCTGGTATGCGCAAAACTAACACTAAACAGTAGGGTCAATAGTGTGTCAGTTCACCCACACAGTGATCATCTAAGAAATATGTGACTTCAGAATGTAATTTAATATCTCTGTCACTTTATCCAGCAAGAGATTTTTTTAAAAGTTCCAAAAGTATCCCTTGAGATCTACAAATAATAAAATATATGTAAGTGGCCCTGTAAAGCAGACAAAAGATGGAAAATGTTGTAATTCAATGAAAATCACACAGGATTAGTCAAAAGCTCCTGATATTGTCTACTATTTTGGCCAATCTAACACTGGTATAAGGATCACTACTCTATAAAGTTTATTGAGCTGTAGCCATGCTGTCTAGTTCAGCAAAACAAACAAGGAGTCCTGCGGCACTTCTAAAGACTGACAAATTTATTTATCACATGGACTTTCATGGGAGAAAACACTACTTTGTCAGATGCTTTGAAGATGGGGAACTTACAGAATAGGAGGAAAATAAATGCAAGGAAGTGTGAGTCACGGG
>ML681963.1:45092068-45200863 GCA_007922195.1 Podocnemis expansa
GCGTGCTGCTCTGGGCTCCGTGCCTAGAGCAGCACGCATGGCGGGAGGGAGGGGCAGACCGGCAGCACTGCGGTAGCAGACTGCCCTTTTGCCCACTTGCCTGGTCCCTGGCTTGGGGGGGCAGCGCAGGGGTCTGCCCCTCACCTGAGCCAGCCAGCCCCACCCCATGTGCCAGGTGTTGGGGGGGCCCCACAGAGGGCGACTGGCCCTGGGCCTGACACCAATGTTCCCTCTAAGCTGGTGATGCAGCTGAGCAACTTATGGATGCAGCTGAGCAAGTTCCTGGGCCCAGGCCGGGCCCCTGAGCCACTGCCCATTGGCTTCCCAAGTGCATCCATAACTTGCTCAGTTGCATCACCAGCTTAGAGAGGGAACATTGTATAGATTTTCTGATTGAGATGCCTCGTCAAATAGTCAATCTTCCATGAACTCCATGTCTTTCCTTTAGCAAAATCACAGCTTGTCTTGGCTTCTGCACATGACAAGAATAATACACCATTGTCCTCAGAGTAAGAAAATAGCTGACCCAATCTGACATGCTGCACCTCTCCAGATTCCATAGTCTCAGTTGCAATTAATTCTTTTAGCCATGCCATCTTAAAACTTCCAATACCTTTATATTTCTTGACATCACTGCAATTGTCTTGCACCAAACTGTTGGCTGTACGCTTTGTCATTTTGTGTTATGAAGTTGTGAAGCTGCTTTGTGGGATGACTTCTGATTTTTTGGTTGTCTGTAATCTCAGCTCACCTTTAGAAGATGGGAAAATATATAAGCAAATGTGTGAGAAATTACACAGATAAGAGCTGATGATCACTAATAGACAAGAATCTATTATTTTTTTTTACAGATTCCTAATGAATGTGCCAATTCTGACTAGATCTCACTCACCGAGCTGAATGAAGTCACCCTGATTTAGGCCTATATATTACTTGAGTTTATGTTAATTAAGGTCAATGACAGTTTTTCCACTTTACTTAAAAAGTTAGATCAGGCTGCCTTCTTCTTCTGCTACAATCCCCATCTACCAGTTTTGTGTTGTTCTTGTCTGCAAGCTTTGAACGTTCCTTTACCAGCTTGCAACTGAAAACAGAGCTGTGCTAAAAATACACAGAGGGGACACCTCCTCCTAAAGCCATTGTTTATGGCGCTTGGTAAAGATATCAAAATGGGAGGACATGCAGTTTGCCTATAATTTATTGTCAGGGCCATTCACTTAAATGTGAGCACAAGGTGGGGTGTGCCTCTTGGATACCACAGAGCCAAGCATGTGTGAATACCTAGTATAGTAAGCCATTGAGAGATCCTGGGATGGAAAGTGCTGTAAAAAATGCTGTGTGTTAATAAAGTAACATAAGGTTCTATACAGTTTTCTGTGTTTATTCTGAATCTTGGGTGGAATTTGTGTGTTGTGTCTACCTATCCAACTGTTTCCCAACCAGTGTGCCACAGCACACAGGTGTGCCACAGAATTTTTTGAAAAATTACTCAAAGAGCTCTGGATTGGCTCATGAAAATATATGGCTTCATTTGGAAACTATATGGCAGTGTGCCTCAAATGAATTAAAGGTAGCAAGGAGTGCCACTGTAATGGTAGAGAAAACATTGGGAATCACTGACCTATGTGGCAGCAATGACTTGAAAAGGAAACAATACGTTTCCTTACACATCAACACTCCCCTCCCCCCCCCCACGTGGCATGAGCTTACCTCCGCTTCTAATCTGCCCCCAGCCCGGGAACCCCCACCCCGGTTCCTCCACTCCCCCGCCTCCGCTCCCCGCCAGCCCCAATCCTCCGGCTCCTCCGCTCCCCACCAGCCCCGATCCTCTGCTCCCCACCAGCCCCGATCCTCCGGCTCTTCCACTCCCCGCCAGCCCCGATTCTCCGGCTCCTCCGCTCCCCGCCAGCCCCGATCCTCCGCTCCCCAGCAGCCCCAATTCTCCGGCTCCTCTGCTCCTCACCAGCCCCGATCGCCCGGCTCTTCTGCTCCCCGCCAGCCCCAACCCCCGGCTCCTCCGCTTCTGCTTCTGCTCCCTGCCAGCCCCTCCCCAGGCTTCCTGGCACCCAGGAGAAATGTTTCTGGGGCCAGGCATGGCTTGTGGCTGCTGGACCTGTGCTGGGGTCAGGGCTTGCTGTGCCAGTGAGCAGCGGCAGCTGCACTACTGCTCACTGGCACAGCTTAGAGGGAACATTGTCCCACACTCCTAGGCACCTCTCTAGGGACGTATCTAAGTAAAACCCCTTTCCCCTCTCCTGCTTGGGAATGCCTTCTATGGCTCCGAGGGAGAGGAGTTTCTGGCATTCGATCTCAAGCAGGTGGAGCAGTTCTCGGTTTCTGAGAGTTGGACGAGGGGGTAGTTTTCTGTCCCAGGGAATCAAAAGGAACTGAATATGATACCCCTCCGCGACCATCTCGAGGACCCACTGGTTGGATGTGATGCCTGCCCAGTGACGGATGAGGTGGTGCAAGTGGTTGGGGAGCGGTCGAGTTGTGGGTTTGCTGCCCATACTGTAATCATCAAAAATGCTGTTTCTTTCCCAACAAGCGTTTGGAGGGCTGCCCACACCTACCTGATTGTGGGGCATGGGACTTCTCACTCTTGGTCGAACGGACCTTGTCCTTGTCCATGTCCCCAAGATGGCAGTGGGGAAACTGGAGGGCCCTCAGGGATGGACTCTGCAGTTGAATCTGATGTTTCAAGTACTGAAGTTGCTGTTGTAGGAGTTGATGGGGTTTTAGAGAGTGTCTGTTAGGTTGTGGGGTGTAAATCCCCAGTGACCAGACCGTGGCTCTCGAATCCTTCATACCATGGAGTTTCGCGTCTGTGGACTCAGCAAAGAGGTCAGGGCCTTCAAACAGCAGGTCCTGAATATTAAGTTGCAGCTGTGGCGGTAGGCCCGAGCCCTGGAGCCAGGCCGAGTGGCGCATTACCACAGCAGCTGCCATCGTACGAGTGGCTGTGTCTACGGCATCCCAGATAGCTATCAGAGTATCCCTGGATACCATTTCCCCTTCCTCAAGCATTGTGTCGAAGTCCCTAAGATGGTTCTTAGGGATGATGCCATGAAAGCCTTGTATGGCACTTCAAAGGTTAAAGATATACCTTGTCACAAGGACTGAGTGGTTTGCTATGCGCAGCTGTAAGGCTGCTGTAAAGTAAACCTTCCTGCCCAACAGGTTGAGTTCTCTTGCCTCCTTATTTTTGGGGGTGGAGCCCGGTTGGTCCTGTCTTTCTTTCTGGTTCACAGCATCGATGACCAGCGACCCTGGAGAGGGGTGCTGGAAAAGGAAGGAGAACTTGTCCGGAGGGATGTGGTACTTCCAGTCTGTGACCCTTGATACTGGCGGGATCAAGGATGGGGTTTGCCAACGGGCCTTGACAATGCTGTATACCCCTTCGTGGAGAGGGACAGACACCTTGGCAGGTGGGGCCCTACGCCCGATGTCAAAGAGGGGGTTGGTTTCCTCTTGGACAACCCCTAGCTCTAGCTTCAGGTTTGCTGCCATACAGTGGAGCAAATCCTTGTGAGTGCAAGAGTCCTCATTACAGTCAATCGGTCTCTCAGAGGTGTGCTCACCTGGTGAGGAAGAGCAGGCCCACAATCTGCTACGACGTACAGAGTCTAGGTTGGGCTCATTGTCCGAGAAATCCGAATCCAGGGTCTGCAAGGGAGACTGGACCGAATGGTGCCTTGAAGTTAAGGTATTGTCAGCTGCCATGTCCACCCAGTCATGTGACCAGTTGTTGAAAGATACTCCTGCCTCAAGGCAGCGTGGAGGAGAACAGCCTCAACCAGGTTGTGGATTCTGTGCGATACCGGAAAGAGAAAGCTCCACTGGCCCAAATGGTCCCGACGATGCCTTCTTGTGTCGTGGTTTGGGCTAGGGAGAGCGCTTGTGGTACTGTTTCCCTAAGTGTTCTCCGCCCCCTGGTACCATTTCAGGTGAGGGGTAAGAACGGACGGAGGCTGGGGGCAAAGCCGATGCCGAGCCCTGCAATAGGGCCCCCAAGCCCTGGGAGCATGATACTGAAAGGTCCCAGGAGGAGCGTGGAGAGGAGGCCAGGGAGCAGTCCTCGGTGCCAGATTGTGGTACTGGTTGTGGGCTGGGCGGTACTGGGTTCGTGGGCTGTACCGATTCCTGTGCTGACTGGGTTCCCAGTACCTTAGTCGGTGTCAATCTGGGTTTCTTCCATGGTACTGGGATCAGGTTCCGGGACCGCTCCCGCACTGTCAAGGAGGTCTGCGTCATCAATGGTGCCATTGACAGTGCTGCTTTCAGCTCGTCGTCAGGTCAGTTCGGTGACTGAGGTGTTCGGTGCCCTGACAGTACTGACCAGGGCATTTGATCGAGACTTTGGGCTTGGCGGTGAGGGGCGGTCCTGGTGCTCTGGTGCCCATACTGATCGGTGAGCTGGCAGAGCACTCACGGCTCGGGCGGCATCAGAGGCGTGCACGCTGCTCCCAGCAAGGGATTGGAGGCGCAACTCTCTATCTTTGCAAGTACTTCTTTTGAAGGAGTGGCAGATAAGGCAGCTCTCAGCAAGGTGGGACTCACCTAGGTATGCGAGTCATGTGGATCGTCAAGAGGGAAAGCTTTACAGCATCTCAAGCACGGTTTGAAAGCAGGCATCTTGAATTTTGTGGTAGAAGACAGGCATTTGCTTGTGCAAGTTTCTTGGCTGATCCAAAACATGGCTGAGGGCGGAAAAAGGAACTGGGAGGGTCAGGGTCACAGTCACCTATATAGCTGCGGTCGTGTTGCAGAGGGGCGTTGGCCGTGTGCTCTGACCTGACAGGCTAAGGCTGAAGACTTTTCGAGCTTCCATGCACTGCGACACGTAGACACCTGTAAATGAATGATGTGAGCAGTGCTCGAAGGAGAACAATGAAGTGACATCTTCAGAGCCCTTTTTGACTTAAAAAAAAAAGCCTCAGCTTGTATTAATAAAGGACAGAGCTAAGGAAATCTGCTTTGGTGATCTGATTTTTTTAAAAGAGGTGCTTGGAAAAATAAACCTTCACTTTCCCCTGAAAAATTGTACCTAAAATTGTTATATATAAAACCTGGGAGATTAGTGCAATTGAACACAGAGAAAAACAAGAGATTTCATTCTCTTTCACAACACCCTGTGCTCAGTGTCATTGCTTTGGTAGTGCTGATTGAAGTGCTGCTTTGTCTCATGAATTACCATGAGACCTTAGCTCACAGGCATTGCTAGGGGAAGTTCACATACTTGCATTCCTCGAAGCCCTGCAAGAGAGAGGCAGCTCCCAGTAAGAGCATCAGCAAAGATGCAACTGAAGGGCAGAGGCTGGCAAAGGCACTGAGAGAATGCAGAATGTTCTGGGGCCAAGTATGTTTGATGGCTTTGATCTCGGGTCTACTGCAGCTGGAGATACCTTTGTGAATAGCAGCAGGGGAGCAGAACAAACAGTGAGTTACTTACTAGTAACTGTCCTTCTTCGAGATGGGCTGCTCACATACGTTCAGTTACAGGTGTCTACATGCCGCAGTGCACAGTAGCTTGGAAAGTCTTTACCTTAGCCTGTCAGGTCAGGGCACGTGGCCAATGCCCCCTCTATGCCGCAACTGCATCTACATAGGTGACCGTGACCGTGACCCTCACAGTCCCTTATATCTTCGCCAACTCCATTAGCGGGGATGGTGGGAGGGGCCTGAATGTATCTGAGCAGCCTATCTTGAAGAAGGACAGTTACTGGTAAGTAACCCACTGTTCTTCTTCGAGCGCTGCTCACATCATTCAGTTACAGGTGACTGCTACCCATACCCAAGGATGGTGGGAGGACATACTGTCTGCCCACTCTGAGCACAGCTCTGCACAACACGGCATGGTCTCTAGCCTGTTAAGTGATAGCATAGTACATTGTAAAAGTGTGCACGGATGACCACGTAGCTGCTCTGCAGATCTCTTGGATCGGGACCTTGGGAAGGAAGGCCACTGACAACGCTTGAGCCCTGGTAGAATGGGCTTTAACCATCTCAAGAAGGGCCATCTTGGACCTTCCGTAGGAGTCTTTGATGCAGTTCACTATCCATTTGGAGATACACTGAGAGAACACTGGAAGACCTCTTTTGCATTCTGCGACCACCACAAAGAGTTAGGAGGTCTTGCAAAATGATTGAGTGCGCTCCAAGTATATTAGGAGCGCTCTCCTCACATCCAGGGTACGCCACCTCCTCTGGTTCTCCGTGACCTGAGGAGCTGGATAAAATACTGGCAAGCAAATTTCCTGGTTAAGGTGGAAGGGAGTGGCAACCTTAGGGAGAAAGGAAGGGTGGTGACGCAGAACCACCTTGTCAGGGAAGAACCTCGTTCTGAGGAGAGGGCCTTCAACTCTGAGACCCAGTTGGCAGAGGTGATTGGTACCAAGAAGGCCACCTTCCAAAAAAGGACCAGTAGGGTGCTTGAGTCTAATGGTTCATAGGGCAGCTCTGTTAATGCCCGGAGCACCACATTTAGGTCCCAGGGAGGGGTCGGGTGATGGCGTTGTGGAAAGAGTCTTTCAAACCCTTTCAGGAACCTTGTGGAGATAGGATGAGCAAAGACAGAGATTTCTTCCACTTTCTCGTGGAGGGCTGAGATTGCTGCTAGGTGGACTCTCAGCGAGGAAAGTGAGAGGCCTTTGTCTCTGAGGTCTAGCAGATAGTCGAGGATTTGGTGAAGCAGGGCTAGTGCGGGGCCTACACTCCTGTCCTGAGCCCAGATGGAGAATCGCTTCCATTTGGCTGTGTAGGTGGACCTGGTTGATGGTCTCCTACTACTAACCAGGACCTTCCTAACCCTGTCTGAGCAGAGCTTTTCCTGCTCATTGAGCCAGAGAGTTTCCAGGCTGGCAGGTGCAGGCGTCCTGGGTTCGGGTGCTGGAGATGCCCCGAGTCCTGTGTCAGCAGGTCTGCCCACTGGGGAGGGCAGAGTGGGGTCTCTACAGACAGGTCCTGTAGGAGTGAGAACCAGAGTTGCCTGGGGCAGTCCGGAGCTATCAGTATGTTTGCTCCTTCCAGTATGATCTTCAGAAGAACGCTGTGTAGCAGAGGGGCTGGTGGGAAGGCCCTGACCAGCTGATGAGGCGTCATTTAGGGACCCTTTCTCCTAACCCCTTAGGGAGCAAAATTGCTGACACTTGTGGCTCTGTTGTGTCGCAAACAAGTCTACTTGGGGCGTACCCCATTTGTGTATCAGGCGGGAGAACATTGTGTCATGGAGTGACCACTTGTGGTTCACTAGGGGTTTTCTGTTGAGGGAGTCCTCCCACTTGTTGTCTACCCCCGGTAAGTGTGCAGCCACCGGGGTGAAGCTGTGTTTTAGGGCTAGCTCCCAGAGTTTGCATGCTTCTTTGCAGAGTGCAGGAGAGTGGACCCCTCCTTGCCAGTTCATGTAGAACATGGCTGCAGTATTGTCTGTTAGAATCTGAACTGACCTGCCCTGTATTTTGTCCAGGAAGATCATGCAAACCAGTCTGCTAGCCCACAGTTCCTTCACGTTTATGTCAAGGAGACTGTCTGTGTGGGACCAGAGCCCCTGGATGGAGAGTCCCCCAGATATGTGGGCCCCCCCACCCCAAGTCCGAGGCATCAGCTATCAGAGTCACTGAAGGCGTTAGTGCTGTGAAGGGAATGCCCCCCATGGCAAACCGGGGTCCTTCCAAATTTGTAATGTCCCCAGAATATCTTGGGGAATTGACAGTACCTTCATTAGGGAGTCCCTGCATGGGTGGAACACCATGGAGAACCAGACCTGGAGTGGTTTCATTCTCAGGCATACCGTCTGGATCACAGACGTGGAGGCTGCCATGTGTCCAAGGAGCTGTAGGCAGCGATGGGCTGTGGTTACCTGAGAGTTCTGCAGCTCCATAATGATGGTGCAGATGGATGGAAATCTTGAAGGGGGCAGGGAGGCCATCCCTTAGCAAGTGTCTAAAAGGGCTCCTATGAACTCTATATTCTGTGATGGGCAAAGTTTTGACTTTTTTTGATTTATGCAAAGACCCAGGTGCCCACAGAGCTTGGTTACTGCTGTGATGTGGAGCCTTACCTGGGCCCTCAACTCCCCGAGTATTAGCCAATCATCTACGTAGGGGTAGATTTTTATGCTCCACCGGTCCAGGAATGCCACTACCAGCACCATGCACTTCGTGAACACCCTGGGGGCCAGAGAGACCCTGAAGGGGAGTGACATAAATTGGAAGGGATTTCCCCCCACCACGAACCTTAGGTACTGTCTGTGGTAGGGGCGTATTGTGATATGAAAGTAAGCATCTTTGAGATTGAGGGCTGCAAACCAATCCCCAGGAGACAGAGATGGGACAATCTGCGACAGGGAAACTATGCGGAACTTTATTTTCTGTATGTGCTTGTTTAAGGCTCTGAGATCTAGAATGGGTCTCAGGTCCTCATTGGGTTTGGGGACCAGAAAGTATCAGGAATAAAACCCTTTTCTCCATTCTCGCTTTGGGACCTTCTCTATGGCCCCAATAGACAGGAGCTTCTCGCACTCAATTGTGAAGAGGCGATCCAGTTCCCTGTTTCCGAGGCTTGGTCGAGGGGGTGGTTTTCTGACCCGAGGAGTTGAACAAAACTGAATGCGGTGCCCCTTTTTTACTGTCTTGAGGACCCACTGGTCAGTTGTGACATTGGCCCAATGGTGTGCAAAGCGGTGTAGACAGTTGGTGAAGGTTGGGGTTGAGGCTGTGGGTTTGCTGCCCTTGTGGTAACTGTCAAAAGTGCTGCTTCCTTCCTGACAAGCAGTCGGAACCTCGTCCACACCTGGTAGACTGGGAGGCTTGGGGCTTCCCATTCTTGCTGGAGCAGACCTTGTCCTTGTCTGCATCCCCAAGGTGACATTGGGGGTATTAGTAGGAATGGGGAAAGGAAGCTTGCAGCTGAATCTGTTGTTTCAGCTGTTGCAAGAGTTGATGTGGTTTCAGGGGGCGCCTGGACGGTTGCGGGGAGTACATACCCAGTGACTGAAGGGTGGCTCTCGAGTCCTTCATACCGTGAAGTTTGGCATCTGTGGACTCAGTGAATAGGTCAGGGCCTTCAAATAGCAGGTCTTGAATGATGAGCTGCATTTGTGGGGACAAGCCCGAGCCCTGAAGCCAGACGGAGTGACACATCACCACAGCAGAGGCCATTGTGCGTGCAGCTGTGTCGGACACATCCCAAGTGGCCATAAGGTAGTCCTTGGAAACCAATTCCCCTTCTTCAATCATTGCCTCAAAGTCCCATAGGCAATCCTTGGGGATGAGGTCACAAAAGCCTTCCATGGCTTGCCAGAGGTTGAAGGCATATCTCGTCATAAGGGCTGCATGATTAGAGATGCGAAGCTCTAGAGCTGCTGTAAAATACACCTTTCTCCCCTACAAGTCGAGCTTTCTAGCCTCCTTGTTTTTAGGAGTGGAGCTCGGTTGGCCCTGTCTCTCTTTTTGATTGACTGTGTCGACTACCAGGGACCCCAGGGTAGGGTGCTGGACGAGGAAGGTGAACTTGTCTTGGGGAACATGATATTTATGATCTGCTGCTCTTGACACCTGTGGAATTGAGGAAGGGGTCTGCCATCGCACCCTTGCAATTCTGTACACCTCTTCATGTAGGGGAACAGATACCTTGGCAGGTGGGACATTGTCCCCCACATCAAAGAGGGGGTCAGTTTCCTCTTGGACTACCCCCAGTTCTATATTCAAGTTCGCTGCCATGCGGTGGATCAAGTCCTGCTGGGCGAGGGAATCCTCCTTCTAGGCTAGAGGCCTTCCAAAGGTGTGTTCGTCCAGGGAAGATGACGAAGGGGCCCGAGATCTACTACGCTGAGTCAAGTCAGGATCGGGCTCATCATCAGAAAGGTCTGAAGAGTTTGGAGTCTGAGGTGGAGACGGTCCCAAATGGTGCCATGAGGTTGGGCTGTTGTCGGCTGTCATGGCTAGCCAGTCATGCGACCAGTCGTCGAAGGGAGTTCCGGGTGCATTCCGGCGTAGGGGAGAGAGGGCCCAGCCTGGCTGAAGGGTCTTGGTGGTACCAGAGGAGCTGGGCCTTGGTGAGCGTCGCGGGGCCAATGAAGATGTCTTGCTCCATGGTCTGGGAGTTGGGGAGCGCTTACAGTGCTGTTTGCCGGGCTGTTCCCTGTCTCCCGAGGTCAGTTTGGGGGAGAGGGAGGAGCGGATGGAGGCCAGCAATGATGAGGACAAGGAGCTGGACCTCTGTCCTGCAGAGCTCTGGGAGCACAGTACCAAAAGTTCACGACATGAGCGATGAGAGGAAGGCACCTCGGAGTAGTTGTCAGCCAAGGTCTGCGGTGCCGGAGAAGGGCTGGATGGTACTGGGCTCAAAGGCGATGCTGATTCCTGCGTTGACCTCTTCATAGGTGCCAAGGGCTGTGCCATTTTGGACTTCACCTTTTTTGCTGGTACCAGAGAAGGGTCTCAGGGCCAAGCCCCAGTCTTCGTAGGGGCCTGTGGTGTCGACGGTACCGAAGATAGTCCGTATCTCAATTGACCAAGGGAGAGGTTCAGTGACCGAGCCAAGCGGTGCCATAGCTGTACTGTAGAGAAGGCTGACCCCGTCTTTACGGGGGCCCGTTGTGTCAATGGTACCGGAGGTGGCTCTGATGCCGGTTCGGCAGAGGAAAGGCTCGACAACTGAGGTGAGCAGTGCCGTGGCGGTACCAAGGAGGAAGCCGACCGGGTCTTTGGATTCTGCACCGGAAGGCGATGCTGAGGCTCCGGTGCAGGAGCTGCTCATTGCTGGCAGAGTGCTTGCAGCTCGGGTGGCATCAGAGGTGGGCACACTGCTCTCAGTAAGAGTGTGTAGGCGCCTCTCTCTTTCCTTGTGAGTCCTCTGTTTAAAGGACTGGCAAATGGAGCGATTTGCAGCAAGGTGCGACTCACCCAGGCATACAAGGCATCTCTCATGAGGATCGTTGAGAGGGAAAGCTTTGGAACAGGCCAGACACAGTTTAAAACCTGGCATTTTAATTTTTGTGCAAAAGACAGGCGCTTGCGCAAGTTTTGGCTAATCCGAAACCGTCACTGAAGGCAGAAGACAGGAACTGGGAGGGTCAGGGTCCCGGTCACCTATATAGCAGTGGTCGCGGCACAGAGGGGGCGTTGGCCTTGTGCCCTGGCCTGACAAGCTAAGGCTAAAGACCTTCTGAGCTACCGTGCACTGCGGCACATAGACACTTGTAACTGAATGATGTGGGCAGCACTCGAAGAAGAATATATATTTCCATATACCATTTGCTACGTAAAGGGAGCTCAATCAGAAACCTAAAGGATTATGAATTTGTCCATTTCAAGCTGACAGTGGCCCTTCCAGGTGACAGTGACCCCCTTATTCAGATCAGGACAAATGATCCAACTGTGAACTACTGCAGTCACAAGGCAGGACAAAGCAGGACCTGGTGAGTTTGATCTCTCCATCCAAGAGGCCCTCTGTTAGAGCAGAGATCTGCCTCTTCAGGCTTGACACCAATGCTATTTGAAATCAGCTACTGAAACAGAGAAAAGCTGCAGCAGATAAAGGGCCCTATTTAGTTCACATTAGCCTGTTGGAGATATTTTTCTCCAAGGGAATCAAAAAGTTCAGCTGCTCAGCAAAGTTCCACTTGTCCCTGGATTCATTATTTAATCCCATTAAACTTTTCTGAGCCAAACTCAGTTCCTCAACAGCAATACTGCAGCACAATGTGACATCAAACATTATTCTGGCCCACAGGGATATGGCAGGTAGGCAGACAAACAGAACAAAATAGTGAAGTGCAGAGTTGTTATATTCATGCTATATGTGTAAAGAAGTTAGATAAAAGCAAAAATTTTCATGCTGGAAGTTTGCAACATAACATTGCTTATTTCTTATCATTGAGGACAATAACATACAAACCCCCTAAACCAGAGAGAGAGACAAAACAGGCCACTTCCACAAACAGAAAGACACAACCCATCTCACTTTACCTAAGCTAGATAACTGCAGAACTGACTCTCACCACATGCTTCCCCAGAGTCCCCTACCCTGTGAGCAGGAGCAGGAAACCCCTTAGAATTTAAATTGATAGCTTTTAAACTTTTCAATACACCATAAGAATGAAGTTTTCTTTCTCAGTGCAAGCTTCCCCATGCCCCCCAATGCCAAGAACCTCAGATCTCACTTGGAGAGACACCCTTTCCGCATGAAAAAGGCCCTTTCAGCCATGGTCTGTTTGCTTTGCCAAGAAGGAAAACATAGTATAAATTATGAAGGGCTGTGGGTGGGTTTTTTAAATTGTTAAAGTGTCACCGTTATGCTGCAAACTATGCCTTGGGCCCCTTTCAATCCCTTCAGAAGGCATCCCCTGGCCTCGCCATCATACCCCTCACCTTGGGGTGGCACCACTGTCCAATCACTGTTCTACTGGATCTCTGGGTTGCTGACCCCTGGTTCCCAATTGCACCAATGGTACAGACCCAGCCAGATTTTTATATTACTAGGAGTTACCCTTCAAGAGCCTGGGACAGCATCTGTTTGCAGTGACACAAAGCAGGTGTGTCCAGAACAGTCAATTATTTATTCATACCTCAAAGAAAAGTACAATGTATTAGAGCAAAGCACCAAGATAATACCCTTGGCACATCCCCCTCAGCCCAGCTACATCCATCTCTGGCTGAAAGAAGCAGCCTATGCCATTCACAATATCCGTGTCTCCCTGTTTCTCTGAGTAGCATCCAGATCCTCAGCTTTTCACTGACACACCCTTGGTATTTTCTCCTAGCTCCCCCTCCTCCTTTCTTATCAAACTTCCCACCCTCCCTTTTTTATGGCCTTTTAGATTTTAGGTCTTGATCTCCTTTGATCCCAGGCTTGTCCTTGGGAGAAGTAGCCCATGGTAGCCTGTATGGCCCCGTTCATGGCTCAGCCAGCTGCTTTGAAGGTGTGTACCTCAGGCTGTCTTATCTTTGCCATTGTTCCTGACCTGCTGTGTTTCCTCTGTTACAGCCTCCTTTGATTTTACTCCATAGTACATAAGTAAGCAAATGCACACAGACCTGCAGATATTCACAAAACAATAATACAGCAGATGCCCATATTTAGGTACATAAGGTATCTCTTGTGAACAGATCTGAATGCCAGAGTTTTAAAGATGGACAGATCAGGCACCTGTTCACTAGGAAAACAAACAAGGAGTCCTTTTGGGACTTTTAAAGACTAACAAATTTGTTTATCGTAAGAGTTTTCGTGAGAGAAAATCCCTCTTCATCAGACACTTGAAGATAGAGGGAGGGTGGGAGGTTCCCCGTCTTTAACCATCTGACGAAGTGGGATTTTCTCCCACAAAAGCTCATGTGATAAATAAATGTGATTGTCTTTAAAAGTGCCAAAAGGATTCATTTGTTTTCTGAACTAGACTAACACAGCTACCCCTTTGCACAGGGCCGTCCCTGGGGGGGGGTGCGGAGCCCAGGTGAATCACTCTCTGCAGGGCCCCACTCAGCCCCCCACCCCCTGCACTCGGGGGGGCAGGCCCCTTCACCCCTGCACTGGCTGTTCCCCATCTGGGAGAACAGGCAAGTTGGTCAAAAGCGGCAGCCAGGTTCACCGTTCCCTGTCCCCCTCCCCCTGCCATGCACACTGCCTTTGGCTCTGTGCCGGAGGCAGCAACAAGGGGGCAGGCAGCAGTGCAGCCAGAGGGGAAGCAGTATGGGCCCTGTACTGCCTCCTGCTGTCTCCCTGCTACCTCCAGCACAGAGCTGAAGGCAACTGGGGTGCAGCGGGAGTGCTGAACCTGGCCACCGCTTTTGGCTGCCTCTCTCTGTCCCCCACATGGGGAACAGCTGGCGGGGTGGTACGTGCCCTGCACTGCCTCCCACCCCCTCTGCTGCCTCTGGCACACAGCTAAAGGCAGCGCACGTGGTAGGAGGAGGGGGTGGATTGGAGTGGGAGCACTGAACCCAGCTGCCACTTTTGGCAGGCTCGCCTGGTCCCCTGGATGGGGAACAGCTGGCCATGGGAGGCAGTGGTTCACACCTCACACTGTTCTGCTCAAGGCAGGACGGCACGGAGCCCACAGAACCACAGGGCCTGGGGTGATTGCCCCTTTCACCACCCCATAAGGATCAGAGAATCATAGAATCATAGGGTTGGAAGGGACCTCATAGGTCATCTAGTCCAACCCCCTGCCAGAGGCAGGACCACTCCCACTAAACCATCCCAGTCATGGGTTTGTCCAGCCGGGCCTTAAACATCTCCAAAGATGGAGATTTCACCACCTCCCTCGGCAGCTCATTCCAAGGCTTCACCACTCTCCTAGTAAAAAAGTTTTTTCTAATATCCAGCCTCGACCTCCCTAACCACAACTTGAGACCATTGCTCCTTGTTCTGTCCTGTTATTACCGAGAACAGTTGAGCTCCATCTTCCTTAGAGCATCCCTTCAAGTAGTTGAAGGTTGCTATCAAATCCCCCCTCAACCTTCTCTTCTGCAGACTAAATAAGCCTAATGCTTTCAGTCTTTCCTCATAGGGCTTGTGCTCTAGCCCTTTAATCATTTTGGTTGCCCTCCACTGGACTCTCTCTAGCATGTCCCTATCCTTTTTGTAGTGGGGAGCCCAAAACTGAACACAGTATTCTAGATGTGGCCTCACCAGTGCAGAATAAAGGGGAATGATCACATCCCTTGCTCTGCTGGTAACACTTCTTTGGATGAAGCCCAGTATGCCATTGGCCTTTTTGGCAGCAAGAGCACACTGCTGACTCATATCTAGCTTCCTATCCACCATGACCCCCAGGGTCCTTTTCTACACTGCTGCTACTTAGCTGAATGTTTCCCAGCCTGTAGCAGTGCCTGGGGTTTTTCCGTCTCATGTGCAGGATTTTACACTTGTCCTTATTGAACCTCATAAGATTTCTATTGGCCCACTGTTCCAATTTATCTAGGTCTCCCTGAATCCTGTCCTTGCCCTCCAACGTGTCTACTGGTCCCCCCAGCTTGGTGTCATCTGCAAACTTACTGAGAGTGCAGTCTATTCCATCATCTAGATCACTGATGAAAATGTTGAACAGAACTGGCCCTAGGACCGACCCCTGGGGCACACCACTCGTGACTGGTTGCCAGCTAGACAAGGAACCATTGATTCCTATATGCTGAAACCGTTGATCTAGCCAGTTTTCTATCCACCTTATAGTCCACCTATCCAACCCATACTTCCTTAATTTGCCAATGAGAATGCTGTGGGAAACTGTATCAAAAGCCTTGCTAAAATCAAGGTATATCACATCAACGGTTCTTCCTGCATCCAGAAAACCAGTCATCTGATCATAGAAGGAAATGAGATTGGTCAGGCATGATTTACCCTTGGTAAATCCATGCTGACTGTTCCTGATCACTTTATTTTCCTCTAAGTGTTTGAGGATGGATTCTTTGAGAACCTGCTCCATAATTTTTCCAGGGATTGAGGTGAGGCTGACTGGTCTGTAATTCCCCGGATCCTCTTTTTTCACTTTCTTGAAAATAGGCACTACATTTGCTTTTTTCCAATCCTCTGGCACCTCCCCCATTCTCCATGAGTTTTGAAAGATAATGGCCAGCGGTGCTGCTATCTCATCAGCCAATTCCCTTAGCACCCTTGGATGCAGTTCGTCCAGCCCAATGGACTTGTGCACATCCAGCTTCTTTAAGCAGTCCCTAACCTGACCTTCCGTCACCAAGGGCCTCTCTTCTTCTCTCCAATGTGCCATACCCATGGTAGTGGGCTGGGAGCTGACCCTGCCTGTGAAAACTGAAGCAAAAAAAGCATTGAGCACTTCAGCTTTTCCCCCATCCTCCGTCACGAGGATGCCTGCCCCATTCAGCAAGGGACCTACACCATCCCTTATCTTCTTCTTGTTATTAACATACTTGTAGAACCCCTTCTTGTTATCCTTTACATCCCTCACTAGCCGCAACTCCATTTGTCCTTTGGCCTTTCTGATTTTATCCCTGCAGTCCCGAGCAATATCTTTATACGCCTCCTTAGTCATCTGACCAAGCTTCCACTTCCTGTAAGCGTCCTTTTTATGTTTAAGCTCAGAGCAGAGTTCTTGGCTAAGCCATTCTGGCTGCCTCACATGTTTGTTCTTTCTCCTAATTGGAATGGCAACTTCCTGTGTCCTTAGCAGGGTTTCTTTAAAATATAACCAACTCTCTTGGACTCCTTTCCCCTTCAGATTAGCTTCCCAAGGGATCCTGCCCATCAGTTCCCTGAGAGAGCCAAAATCTGCTTTTTTGAAGTCCAGGGTTCTTGTTTTGCTTCTTTCTTTCCTTCCTTCCTTTAATCAGCATCCTCAACTCAACCATGTCATGGTCACTACTGCCTAGCTTGTCATTTACCTCTACCTCCCTGATCAATTCTTCCCTGTTTGTGAGCAGCAGGTCGAGAGACGCAAGGCCCCTAGTTGGTTCCTCTAGCATTTGCACTAGAAAGTTGTCCCCAACACTCTCTAAAAATTTCCTGGATTGCCCATGCACTGCTGTATTGGCCTCCCAGCAGATGCCAGGGTAGTTGAAGTCCCCCATCAGCACCAGGGCCTGTGATCTAGAAGCTTCCGCTAGTTGTCCATAGAACACCTCATCCACCTCCTGCTTCTGGTCTGGTGGTCTATAGCAGACACCCACCACAACATCCCCCTTGTTGCTTTCCCCTCTCAGTGTAACCCACAGACTTTCTATTGGCACGCTTCCACTTCCATATTGGAGCTCTGAGCAGTCATAGAGCTCTTTTACATAGAGTGCTACTCCTCCCCCTCTTCCTCCCTGCCTGTCTTTCCTGAACAGTTTATACCCATCCATGGCAGAGCTCCAGTCATGCAGACTATCCCCCCACGTCTCCGTTATTCCTATGATATCATAGTTCCTTCTCTGCGCTAGTATTACCAGTTCTTCTTGTTTATTTCCCAGGCTCCTCAGATTAGTGTATAGGCACCTAAGATACCCGGCCGATTGCCCTACTTTGTCATTTTGATTTCCAATTCTATTACATAAACCTCCTTGCATTGTTTCCTGGAGTTCTCCTCCCCCACTCTCCTCACGTATTGGGGCTTCAGTAGAACACTTAAGACAATTATTTGATTCCCCCCCATGTTCCAACAACCTTCTCTTTAATTCCTAGTGATACAGTCCCAGCACCCCCACAAGTTCCATCCCTTCCCCCAGATCACCCACATTGTCACTTACCTGTGGGCTTTGGTCTCCTCCCCCCGTTAACCTAGTTTAAAGCCCTCCTCACTAGGTCAGCCAGTCTGTGCCCAAATATGCTCTTCCCCTTCCTGGACAGGTGAAGGCCATCTCTGCCTATCAATCCTCTGTCCTGAAACAGAACTCCATGGTCAAGGAAGCCAAATCCCTCCTGACCACACCATCTTTGCAGCCAGGCATTCACCTCTAGGATGCATCTGTCTCTCCTCAGGCCTCTAGCCTTGACTGGAAGGATTGATGAGAACACCACCTGTGCTCCAAACTCCTTCACCCTCGCTCCCAGAGCCCTGAAGTCACCTTTGATCTGCTGAGGATCACCTCTCGCAGTATCATTGGTACCCACATGGATAAGAATATCATTGGTACCCACATGGATAAGATGGCCCTGCCTTTGAAACTGTTCACTAGGAATGAGACTGAGAAGGCCAGCCTCAGCACACAGAGGTTGCAGAACCTCAACATGGGCAAATTCAGCCAAGATATTTGAAACCACATGATAGGCAAAAAAGCAGAGGTCAAACTACCTATCTTCTTAGTCATCCAGGCCTGCCTTTCTGACACCTAGTTTCCATGCTGACTGGAGGAGACTACCATGCACTGAAATTAACAATGCAAACTATTTAATCACTGTAAGCCTTCAGGCCAACAAAGATGTTGAAAGCTGAGCTGACTCAAATAGGATGTTATTTACTCATTTGTTTCAGTCACTGGGGCCCCTGAAGACCCATCTTGTGTACAAAGGAGGAGAGTCTCTCTGGGCAGTCAGGCATAACTGCTAAAACACAGGGCCAGCGGATGCAGTAAGCAGCTCCTGTGTTGCAGGGGTGCCCCGGCATTTTGAGGGGCGTCAAAAGGGGACAGCACCGTGGCGCTCCCCTGATGACGTCACTCATCTGCACTGGCGTTGCTCTGCTGCAGGGAGGCCCTGCTAACACATTACACATACATTGTGGATTTAAATTTGCTGAACTGTAACAGGGTTCTTCGTGTCCCAGCCTGGCAGTGTTTTTTCTAAGAGGCATGGTCCCTGTTGCCCACTGGGTGGCAGTGACTCCCAGTCTTTTCTGGCCATTGCATTTTGTTAAGAAAGCTAAAGTTCCAAAGGGGTAGCCATGTTTTCAGTAATATAAACAAGGAGTCCTGTGGCATGTACAGACTTGTTTTTGTAGCTCTGATCTATTTGCCACCAGTGGAAATCAGAAAAGGGCCAAGACTGCCTTAATGTTAGAGAGGCCAGGACCAAATGCAAGATCAAAACACTGGACACCTCTTGGGTGCCTGGAGAATGGTGGGTTACTTGCAATAACTGTCCTGTTTCAAGATGGGCTGCTCGCATACATTCAGTATTAGGTGTCTACATGTCGCAGCACATGATTGGTTGGAAACTTTTTAGCCCTAGTGTGTCACAGCAGGGTCGGTGGCCAACGTCCCCTCCCGCCACTCCCATGGCTATATATATGGCCCCAACCCTGATCCTCCACAGTCCCTTCTAGTTGGCCAACTCTGAATAGCTGGGACAGTGGGAGGGTCCTGAAAGTATGTGAGCAACCCATCTTGAAGAAGGACGGTTACTGGTAACTAACCCACCATTCTTCTTCGAGTGCTGCTCGCATCATTCAGTATTAGGTGACTACTAGCTGTACTGTGAATGGTGGACGGAGTTGTTTTTTCCCCACCTTCAGCATGGCTACCCCCATAAAGGCAAACTCAGGGCATGGAAGGGTGCCCGAGAAGTAGACTTTCCAGCCTACCTAGAGGGGATGTACTGTAACCCTCAATTTGTTCTAAGAGAACACTGTATGAGGCAACCAGTGAGCTGATGTGTGTCACCCTGCCTTGGAGGCTAAAAGTATTAATACTGTGCTGTCACTTTGGATGCTCTCAATTTTGATTTTAGCTAAAACAATCAAGAAAACAAAGGAAGTTCCACACCTGGTCTACCCACAGTGAGATGACCGATTCTCATGTCCCAGGAGATAAAGGGGAGGATAAACCCACCCTCTCCACACTAGTGGGGTTTAGACACTTCAACATGTGAGTGTTTAGGTTGGTTTGACAGATCAACGTGTTGATAGTGCAACAAGGATGGTATTTTTGGGCAATCCCATTCTAGCAGGCGTAGTTCTGACTTGATGAAGGTGCCCCTTTTCATGGGGCTGACCAGGCAGACGGGAAGCTAGTAACTGTACAGCTCAGGTCCTAGAAGTGGGTATGACTTCTGGATCCCTTTGGCAAGGTGGGACAGGAACCGTAACGCACACTCACCAAGTCACTGGTTTATGGTCCGTGAGCCCTAAATATAACCCTGTTTAGACTCAGTCAAGATGGATCCGGTGTGAACCCCTTCCAGGGAGGGTAGACTGTCCCAAGGGTAGTGGTCTGGTGGGGGCCCCTCAGAGATTTAGCACGGGGAAAAAACCTTGAGCGGATGGCCTATATCCATGTTCTGAAATGAAGAGGGAATTCTTTGTTACAGGACCTCCTTTTGGGAGGGACCTAAGAACACCCAACCTGGAACAGGAAGGGAACACTTAGGGATTGGAATTGACACTGAGGTAGTCAGGAAAAAGGGGATAAAGGTGTTTGTCTTGGGCCTAGCTGGTCACTAGTGATTCGGGAGCCGACTGCCCTCATCCTCCAGGTTCCTCTTGCCCCACTGAACAGACATGAGCAAGATTGGGTAAGGAGAGTAGGAGAGGGAAGAAGTGCTACACTAATGAGAGTCCCTCCTGACCTCTGTGGCAAGTGCTCATGGTATTGAAGCTCTCCAGTGGCCCTTCATAATTAAACTGTGGGCTGCCTGTGGGTTGCGAGATGAGACCCAGGAACTATGGAGCTGTCCTACACCTGAGTAAGGTTCGGACACTTGAGTAAACCAAGTAGCATCTCAGAGTCTCCTATGTGGGAACACTGAGGCTTTTCCCACACACCACTCACTCCCTGTGAGTGTGCCCTCTGGTATGGGTGGTGGTGGTATCTCTCCCTATATGTACAGATGGTATATGTGCTTTATTCCCCCCTGGTCTGAAGCACTGATGTGTTTTGTTAGCTTTCTGAAACCCGAGTGTTGGGGGGGACAAGAAACATTGAGTGTTCTACCTTCACAAGAAGTGGGGGGGGGGGTTTACTGCCCTGAAAACTTAGGTCTTTTGTCCACCAAGGGGGGAGCTTGCCTAACAGCGAATCATGTGGCACATTGTCCATGTCGCTCAAGAACCTCAGTGGTACATACCACCACATGATGTGTCAGTCCCAGCAGGTATGGGCTATTGGGATACATAGACTATGGAAGGGTCCCTCATGTAGGCTGCCCATGAAGTTACAGATGTCCCATAGGTCTGAGTGAAAGACTTCCTTCAAGGTCCTGGTAGCTGTTAGTTCTCTTATGGGGAACCAGGGAACCGCTAGCAGGGAAAGGGAGGGGTAGATGCATTGTTTCTTACTACTCTGCTGATGGTGGTTAATTTCTCCCTTGGACAGCCAAGGCACTAATGCAGGCTGGCCTGGAGGGGTACATGCTCAAGGCTGTGTAGCGTTGCTAATAGAATCAAAGGGTTATCCTAGCATAGGTCTACAAAGGGGTCAAGGAGCTCCAAGAGGTCTGTAGGGGGAATCTGAGATGGGAGGAGGAGGGAAGAGACAGAGAGAAAGGGAGAGAGCTCATGGGAGGGCATCCCTATGGGGCCCAATGGGACTAACGTTAGTGCCCCATGTTCCGTGCTCCCTGCCATTAGAGTTGTATGCAGCATGGTAGGGAAGTGTTAAACTATTCCCCATCTCCTTTGCGGGTGGGAGGAGGATTTTCTCCATGCCTGAATGACGTATGGGTACCTCCTGGGGCAGACCACCTTAGGAGTGCAGGGGCAGGGCAACTCAGTCAGTCCGTGGAAAAGGCTAAGAGGGGTTAAGCGGTTTTTCTTGCCCCGTTCTCTTGCATGTATCAGGAGGTCCAGATGATGAGATCCCTGGGTCTCCAATCACAAGGCTTGGAGGAACTGGAGGTCTACTCCCTTGACCAGGAATGTGGGGGGTATTAGAAATTCAGCCCTGACGTGAGTGAAAATCAGGACTGCGGCAAGTCAAGTGGATGCTAAGTCCTGCTTGGAGGAGCAAATTTAGACAGCTAAATATTAAGTGAGCATGGTATTACGGAATGCATCCAAGCTAACTCAGGCTCTAGCATGAATGGAGCAGAACTTGGGTGAGAGGACTGTGGTAAGTGTCTGAACGCCAGGTCACTAGGAGTGTACTTCAGCTCTGGAGTGGTTGAATAGGATGCCAGAGGAAGAACTTTGAGTGCAATCATATGGGCTTTAGCATGAAGAATGCTGAATGAGAAGCCCTGGATGTATTGACTTAGGGGATGTATAAGACCCCAGGAGAGAGTAAGGGGGCGATTTGAATCAGACACCAGGAGTCAGGCCTGCAGCCTTTGGACTGGTAGTTGAGAGAACAAAAAAATGATATGGGGCCCTGGGGCATGGAGGAATAGTGTGCTGTACCTACACTGACCTCTGAGCCAGGTCATCCTTCACTCCAACCTGGGGAAAGGGTTCTTGGATCCTAGGTATAGCACTCCCCCGCCTTCTAGCTGTGGATGGGATCCCACCTAGGGCCTCTGCCACTGATTTCTGAGGGGTTGCTGAGATAGGAGTGTGGGTAAAACCTGAGGGGGTTAGTGAGTCGATAGGGGCCTCTCTGGTGGTGGTCATGGTACTCTAATGGGAAGTCCCAGGTGGTGGAGATCTTGAGGCCCTGGAGGGCTGATCCTGCCTCTCGCTCGGTGGGAGAGGCCCCATTTGGTGCCTCTGCCGCCACCGCTCTCACTGCTAGAGAGAGTTAGAGGACTGACTGGGCACCTGTGGGGAGAGCATGCCCAGTGATCTGAGGGCTGATCTGGGGTCCCTCGTGCCGCAGAGCAGATGGTCAGTTGCCTCTGCAAACAAAGACCACCCCTCAAAAGGGAGGTTTCGGATAGCCTGCCGCATGTCCTGAGGCAGGCCTGCCTCCTGTAGCCACAGTATGTGTCTCATAACAACAGCTGAGGCTGCACCACAACTTGCCATGTCTGAGGCATCCCACGCTGCTAAGAGCTCATCCTGGGATGCTAGCGTGCCCTCCTCTATAAGGGAGTCACTGTGCTCCTGGGGGAGAAGATCCCGGAATCTCCTCATGGACTCCCAGATGTCTAGCACATATCATCCCACCAGTCCTTGGTGATTTGCAATGTGGAGCTGGAAGGCAGAGGGTTGCGTACAATCCATAATGTCCAGCCTCCTCGCCTCCCTGGATCTCAGCAAGGGATCTGGGGAAGGTTGGCTTCCATGCCCTAAGGTGGCTTCCATCACCCAGGAGTTTTGTATCAGATGGTCAACCAAGAAAGGAAAGTCCTCCGGTAGGACCTGGTATTTATGGCCTGCTATATCCGAGACCAGAAGAATCGAAGAGGGAGTCTGCCAACATATCCTGGGGAGGTCGTGCACACTATGGTGCAACAGTAGCACTATCACGTCTGGGGAAGATGTTAACCCCAGATCAAATGGGGGTCTTGATCCCCACTGATGGGTTCAATCAAACCTGCATATGCTGTTACGCAGCAAAGGATGTCGTAGTGGGCTGTAGTGTCCTCCCTGTAGGGCCATGGTCTGCGATTTAAAGCCCTATCGGGGGTTGCGGGCAATGGTGGAGTGGTCCTGGGCCCTTCAGTACCACAGGACGTTTCCTGCAAGGAAGCTTCCTGTGGCAGGGACCACTCACAAGGTTGGCACCAGGAGATGGCCGGTGCTGGTGATCCCTCAAGGACCTGTCTGCCCATGTGAGGGAGTGACCTTCTTGGAGCTCAGGGAGCATGATGTTTCCTGGCGCCGAGGTGTTGGGCTTGCACTGGCACTGATGCGAGGTTTGGCCGAGGCAGTCAGTGCCAGCGACAAGGTGGCGCTACCGTGCTGGGGAGAGGGAGAGCATATTCTATGGTACTTGGTTGCAGGGTCCAGGCCAGCACCAGAGGGCCTTTTTGAGGAGGGAGAGACTCTCAGGCTGCGGTACGGGGGAAACTCGGTACTGTTATGGGGGACAGAGATTGGTGCCACCCTGCAGCAGTCCATGTCCCCGAGAGGAAAGCTTTTTTTCCTTTCTGTTTCTGAGGCATGGGAGGAGGAGGTGTAGGCAAAACCAAGAGGGCTTTTGCTACTTCAAAAGCACCTGGGGTGGAGGGGACCTCCATGACCACCTGGCCGCGGTCCCAAGAGTAGCCTGGGGAGGGAGAGCTGGAGTGGCATCTGTGTTTTGGCACTGAGGTGGACACCGAGCATGTCATCTTGTGCTCCTGAGGCGAGCAGTGCTGAGAGGGCTCCAGTGCCGATCTGGCACATGGTGCTGGCAGCTCCAGTGGTGACCCCAATTTTTCAAGGATAGGCTGCTGTGCTTGGTCCAGGGCCAGTGCATGGTGCCTCTGCTCCCTGTGTTTCAATGACCTTGGTTTAAAGGACTGACAGATGGAGCAATCGGTAGCCTGGTGCAATTCACCCAGGCACCGTAGGCACTTCTCGTGGGGTCATCCCATGGGAAGGCTTTGCCACAAGAAGCACAGGGTTTGAAACAGTGGCAGTTGGGAACAGTCTGCTGGCTCCGGCTTTGTATGCTCAGTAGGAGCAGCAGTTCTCAGTGGAATGATGTCCACGAACAGATCTTCCAAACTGAACAGGCAGCTCATATATGACAGAATAGATAGGCACTTACATAATCACAAGGCGCAGGCTGTTCCGAAACCATCACTGAGGGCAGAAAAAGGAACTGAGGAGGATCAGGGTTGGGGCCATATATATAGCCACGGGAGTGGCCAGAGTGGGCATTGGCCGCCTACCCTGCTCTGACAGGCTAGGGCTAAAAGGTTTCCTACCAATCGTGTGCTGCAGCATGTAGATATCTAATACTGAATGATGCGAGCAGCACTTGAAGAACTAATCAAATTAATTCTCTTTCCAACTGTAGCGACTGGGGCGGGGGGGTATGGACCAGCATTCACTTCTCATTCCCCACCACCACCTAGCCCAAGCTGGGGAAACTAATGAGCCAATCAACAGATCAAATTCAGTGACCACCATCTGGTGCCACCAGAGGCACACTGTACATACGCTAAGACAGCAGTGGCTAGGAAGCAGCCAAGTTAGGAGCTCTGTTGAGCCAAGTACTGAATAGACACAAAGTAATAGGAGCCCTACTCCAGAGAGTGAACAGTCCAAAGACTGACAGAGAGTGGAGGACAGTGACAGAGCACACAGTGTGATGGTAGTAAATGTAATCTTTATTTGTTGCGCTGGATGTACTTAGGAGGGGGTGATGTCACAAAGGATAAGGAACCAAAAGCTGAACAATTGGGAAATGAAAGAAAGTTCAGTCAGACAATATACAGCTCCCTAGACAAGATTTTCAAAAGTACTAGTGATTCTGGAGGGAGGGGGTGTGCAAAATAGTCTGATTTTCCAATGCAGCCTATTCAGACAAGCCTAATGGCCCTTTTCAGGTGCCTCACATGGGGCTTCCAAAGGTGGACTGTGAAAGCACCCAACCTCACTTAGTCACGCTTAAAAATCTTGGTACCACTTTTTGTGATGACCCCTTCAACTCTGATGACTAATGCACTCTTACGTGAAAGGATATCTTTGTTAAAAATACAAAATCCCAATCCCTTTTAATGGAGATGTGAGAGTTGACAATAAAAGACTCCAAGACAGACCAAGAAGCCCTCTCCTGAGGTCAGGGGAGATGATGTTTGACATTACTGATATTTCTAAGATAAATAACAAGCAAAAACCCCACAAACTTTTTAGGGTCCAGAACTATGACTCCATAATGTACAGGGGACTGAGGGTTAGGGAATGTCCCTGAATGTTTTTCTACATCATAAGGAAGCTAAAAAAGACTTGAATAAATCATTTACCAGCTCTGTGCCTCAGTTTTCCCTATTTATAAAACAGGGAAGATGCTATTTACCCACTTGTGGTGATCTTTGAGGGTTACACATGCAAAGTGCAAGGTAAGCATGAAGTCGTACTGAGATGATTGTTAGTTAGTTATTGATAAAAGTGGGCACAGACACAAAGTTTTGTAGGTCAAAGCTAATCTGAGTGATGAAGAAAGAGAGACTATGAACAGCCTAATGCATCCCTTATCCTGCTCATTGATTTCACCTAACGCATTAAAACTCAGAGCACCTTAAACAACCTGCCTGTGCATTGCCTGTTTATATTGCACCCGCACAGAGCAACAGCAGGCATAACTGTTTTGTTATCTTTTTGCTGGCTCAATGCTATCAAATACAATTATAGAAATGAAGTGATTTATTGCCGGGCATTATCGCTCTCTGCTGGGGCATATACAATAAACAAAGGCATCTGTCTGTTGCTTACCTTGTAGTTGGCTTACAAGGGATGGACATCTGAACCAAGTTAGAAATAGGTTGGGAAATATCTGGGTCTGTGACTCAGTGCAGTAAAACAGCCCCCAGGTAGACTGAACGTGTCAGTGCTCTGTTGTCCACTGAGGGAGGTGCCTGTACAGATTCTAGTACCCACAGTGCAGGACAAAAATGGAGGTACAGAGGGGAAGAGCACTTTGGAGGTCTTTGCACATGCAAAATGGGACACTCACACTGTTGGGGCTTCTACTACGTGTGGGGCAATCTGCCATCACTAGACCCCCCCACCTCATAAGTGTGGTAAAGGCTCTGCCCCATTCTACACTGGCTGGCAATGCAGGGACGCTGCTGGGGGGACAACTTGCTGCACCTCCCAAAGCGAAGCATGGGAAGCACCTTTCAGCACCACTTCATGCCCTCAGCTGGCAGCAGCTTTTGCACCCTAGAGGTTCCCAGTGTACTTTCCACGCGATATTCAGGAATCGTTTCACCCACTTCTGGGGTGGGATGTCAAAGCTGCACAACGACACCATACAACATTTTTAGTAGAGGGCATAGAAGATGTCTTCCTTTCGTGGAAGCCACAGGGACCTTTGCAGCACAGCCTGGAGGCAATGCAGAGGTGACCCCTATGCAGTCATGTTGTGTTCCATCAGGCAGGCTAATAGGGAAGAAAAGCCCACGGAAGCTTTTTCAGTCACTGTGGAAATGTGTAGCCTATGGTCTAGACCCACAGGTATTTAGGATCCTAACTTCCATAGAAAGCTGTCAAAGCCAACAGGCCTAATTCTCCTTTGGTGCATGCACAACAATCCTCTATTTGTACCAGGGCAGAGTGTGACCTGCTGGCCCCTACCTTGGTCCCTTGTGTTTCACACCCCATTTGGCACATGGAGTGAGGAAGAGCAGAGAGAGGAACCTGTCCCTATGGCTCACCACCTTACACTTTTAGAAAGCCTCAAGGCAGAAGGTTAATAGCAGCAGCACCACCAACACCAAACATTCAACCATCTTCAATCAAAAAATGACAAAATTGGCTTAAGAAGTCACCCGCATGTCTTCGAGACACCTCAGGAGTGTTAACCGC
This sequence comes from Podocnemis expansa, assembly GCA_007922195.1. Classification (NCBI taxonomy): domain Eukaryota; kingdom Metazoa; phylum Chordata; order Testudines; family Podocnemididae; genus Podocnemis; species Podocnemis expansa. Next base: position 45,118,791 of record ML681963.1, read on the forward strand.
TAGCCTGCCCGCCAATCCATCTGACCCTTGGATCCAGAGTAGCTGGTGACAGAGAAGAACAGAAACCGGTTAGATTTATGCAGTCAGTCACCTGTCTTTCAGGGCCCTCCAAGCACTCACAAAAATGTCTTCCTCAGCCCATTACAGGTGAGTTCCCATAAAGAAAATGATGTCCTGCCAGGTCATGAGATCACATGAAGCACCTTGCCCTAAATCCACTGGGCTAAATCTCTCCCAGCCATTTAAGCTGTCACTGATGGGAGCCAGCTGCAAAGGATGGGACAGCAGCAGTAGCAGCAAGTTCCTACAGCACTTCAGACTGGAGTTTCTCTACCTTTCCCATGTTGCCACCGCTTGAACCCTTCCCACAGACAGGTTACTATTTAGCAATATGACAAGGATAGGGCAGTAGTAATTCCCTCACAAGCCCTAGGATGTGAATCCACCAGCACTGGGCACTAGTGAGGGGGCATGGGTGGGCAGTTCCTCCACTACAGACAGAAATGATGCCCTTGGCTAACACTCTGAGCAGTGTAAGCCAGCACCTGGGGTATGCCCTTCGGCCCTGGCCACCACAAAGCTGGGGGCGTGGGGTGGTCTCCTTTGCCTCTGAGCACACTGGGAGGATTCTGATGGCCTGAGACCTCCCTCGCTTCTGCAACAACCAGGAGCTCCTGCTCCAAAGGCAGAGACGGCAACCCTTTGTACCCCAGAATCTGAATGGCAGGCAGTAGTGCCAGGCAGGGCCTTGCTCAGCAGCGGTGCAATTGCCATGCTCAAGACTTTGGCCCAGGCAAGAGACACTGGCCCCTCCCCCCATCTTCAGCACTGAGGGAGTGTAATCTCCAGCACCACCTTGGCTTTTCTACTTAGCAGAGCCATGCAATTTCTTATCAGCCTGCCAGAGTCCCAAAAGCCCTGTGTCTGCAGAAACAGCCTGCAAAGCTTCCTGTGGCAAAAACAAGCAAAAACAATTATCCTCCAGCTGTGTCTGGGCCAGGAAACACACTGCAGCTCCTGCCATGCCAGGCAAGTTCCCTACTTCAGACAGGTGTTGTGCAAGCTATCTAAAGACCAGTTTGGGTCTGGCCGTTCCTCTCCCTAGGTTGAAGAAACACTTGAGGACAGCATAGGTCTTCAGGATACAGGATAGCTGTGGCTGTGCTTGGTCTCAGAAGTCTTGTGAGCTGCACAGATGCTTCAGTGATGGGCACCAAGCAAAGAGTCAAAATAATAAAAACATATATTGAATTAATTTAACAATAATCTTTTATTCATTAACAATAATGAGGGGCCTCCTGGGGAACAACAACTACATTAGTCCACACATCTGTCTACACCACTTTTCCCAGGAAGGTGCTGTCATGGTTGTTCTGGTTTACCCAGGTTTGGCTTGACCAGAGACACTCCCAGCCTGAGTGGAGGCAAGATCCACCCGGTAGCATAGACCATTCTGGCACCCTGCTCTGGTCTCACAACAAAGGAAGGCTTTTGCACAGCTCAGGGACTTTGTTAATTTACACAGAAATCCCCACTGAAGAGTGAGTGGCTGTGTTTGAATCACCTCACTTGACAATCGTATTCTAACTAGGTTTCTCCCTGTCTCTCAGAGCCCGACCCTGTTCCCAGAGGCTCTGAGCATGTCTCAAACCCAGAGGTAGGGTGGTGCTGCTAGTCCCATTTTACAGATAAGGGACCGAGGCACAGAGATCTTATAGCCCAAATCCTGAAAGGGATTTGGGCTCCTGCCTCCAATGGAGTTCAACAAAAGTTAAGACCATAAATACTGTGTTGGATCTGGGTCTCAGTAGGTCACTCTAGGTCACACAAGGGGTCCATGGCATAACATGGAAGTGAATCCAGGCCTCCCTGACACTTACCCCAGTTGCCAGCCTTCTTGTGCACCACCATGAGACCACGGAGCATCTGCCCACAGTGTGGTTTTCTACCCTGATGATCAGAACAATTTCTCTGTTCCCAGTGACCAGGAAAGCTCTGGACCAGACCAAACACCTGGCTGGAGATCACAGAACTATCTAGTTTGCTGTTTCCCAGTCAGAAACCCATTAAGTTTTTGCCAGCAATGTGTCCCCCACTCCTCACCCCACCAGGGCTTATCTTCTTGGAAGTAACTAACATATGATGCAAAAGAAACAAGGAGTCATATGGCACTTTCAGGCTATGTCTACACTTGGAATTTAGTTTGAATTAATGAGGATTAATTCAGACTAAATCAGTGCATGGTTGCACTGGCTTTCATTACTTCGAACTAAGGAAGTCCTTAGTTTGAAGTTATGAATGCTTACTTTGAAGTTAAAAGAACTCCTTTAACTTTGAAGTAACAGTTAGTTCAAACTTATTAGTTTGAACTAAATGAATGGAGCCATGTTAATTCAAACTAACTGTTAGTTTGAATTAACATGGTTTGCCCTTCCTTGTCCCAGGATGTCTTCCTCTTTCAATGTATTGGTTGGGGGCATGGCCCTTCTTGGGTGCCACGTTGCCACACTTCCCATGGTGTCCCCTTCCTAAATCGAACTAGCAAGTCCTGTCCATGGACATGCTAGTTTGATTTGGGTTTCTAGCGGGGTCATGTTAGTTCAAATTAACAGTTCAAACTAACCATTAGCTCAAATTAATTAATTTGAACTAAGCTAATTTGAACTACCCTTCCAAAGTGTAGACATAGCCTTAAAGACTAACAAATTTATTTATCACATGAGCTTTTGTGGGAGAAAATCCCCACTATGTCAGACACTTTGAAGATGGGGAACTTACAGACCTCCTTGTTTGTTTTATTGAACCAGACTAACACAGCCACCCCTTTGGAACTTGTTAACATACGACGGTAAGCACCCAGTGTAGATAGGGGCAAAAAATGTTTAACATTAGACCAGCTGGTCATGAGTAAGCTCTACTGGAATCATAGGGTAACCTACAAACAGCTGCCATGATGTTAAACCTGACTTGTCCCTGTCTACAATGACTGCAAAGTCCTATTAACATGACCCCTCCAGGACACGTTCTAATGTCAACACATTGTTGAAAAGGAACCATTGGGATGCATGGAGCCTTACTTCAAAGACTACTGACAAATCTCTGTAATGCACAGAGTCTTACCTCAATGCCTAATGAAGACAAAATTACTGGGATGCACAGGGCCTTGCAAACTACATCCTTCAAAGCTACAGACAGGGGTTAAAGCAGGGGTCTCAAACTCAAATCACCATGAGGGCCACATGAGGACTAGTAGAGGGCTGCATGAGAACTAATACATTAGCCCAGGGGCTGCACCCCTGAAACCTTTTCATACAATGATATTGGAAATATCAGTAACGATCGTGTCGTCGTGGGATGCAGGAAATAGCTTTAGGGGCCGCATGCGGCCCCGTGGGCTGTGTGTTTAAGACCTTTGAGTTAAAGTATAATTTGGAGGGCCCCCAGAACCCTCCTAAATTTGCAGGATCTCTCACACCAGGGCAGGACCCCCCTCAAGCACCCCAGCTATTGCCCCTCCAAATGTGTGCCCCCCCAGCTATTGCCCCCAAAACACCTACCCCCATCAGATCCCTTTCCCCATGTCCTTTTCAGCCCCAGTCCCTAAATCCCTAAGCTCCCTGCACCCATTCCAGCCCTTCTAACATCCCAGCCCACCATCCTGACCCCCTCTCCCCTCCCCACACACCCTCCCTGCCCCCATGCTTTCCAGACCAGCTGCCTGACCACCCCAGTCCCCTGCAGCCCCTTTACCTGGCCGACGAGCTAGGCAGGGGGCAGTAGGCCCCAGTGCTGGCCAGCCAACCAGATGGCAAAAAGGAGCCCAGGCCAGGGGCTGGGACATGGCCACACACAGAGCCAGGCCCCAGCTGGAAGGGGCAGAGCCATACAGGCTTCAGGGAGGGAAGGGTGGGGTGGCTGGGCTGGCCCCAGGCCTCAGCCCCCCCTTCCTCCAGCCTAGAGGGGACGCACTGGAACGCCGGTTCCAGCACACCCTTCTATTTTTAGGGGGGCCTGGAACTCAACATTCTGGTGCATCCCCCTATTTTGGGGAAGGGGCAGAATGCAGCGTTCCGGGGTGCTTCCATTTTTAGGGGGCCCAGAATGCTTGCTCCCTCAAAACAGGGGGTCCCAGAACCGTGTTCCTCCTTACTTTAACCCTTGGCTACAGGGCCTTGCAAACCACATTCTTTAAAGCTACAGGGGTAGCACTGTGGTTTAGAGTCCTGGCCAGCGACAGCAGGACAGCCCCCTACTCGGAAGCAGCATCTTCAGAGGTGGCCCCAGCTCACACTGATTCCCTGATGTGACAGTCAGAGTTCACCCCCCCAGGGCCAGCCCACACAGGTGAACTAGGAAGTCACCTTGGCCTCCAGAATTTGAGGGGGTGCCAAATTAGACAGAATTTATCTATTTGAAAAAATATATTACTATATTATCTCCTATAAGAAGTGGAGGGAAGCACCAAAGTCTAGGGTGCCAAGAACTTTTAGGCTAGCCCTGTACCCTGGAGCTTTTACATTTGTGTGCAGCGAAGTTTTTGGTGGAGACACGAGTCATCTTCTCACGGACAGAGCCCAGAGCCCCAGCACCATCAGAGGGAAAACATGCTGGGCGATAGCCCTGGCACTGATAGACACACACAGTTCTGCCAGGGTAGCGAAATGCAGCTTCCATAGCTGGAGCTGGACTTTCCCAGCCCCCCTGTGAAACCACAGATGCTGCTGGTGTGACCTTGAGGTGGGCTAGAGTTTACCTCTAGTGCCTTTCTCCAGTGCCCAGGAAGAATAAACCCAAACTCCTACACTGAAGTACCTGGAGACCAAGATTCAGTCCTAAAGGGACTCACAGCAAAGACTGTTCAGAATAAAATAAAAGCAATGAACTATATTAAACATTAACTTTCTAACCTTATGAAAGAAAACAAAATAATCATTATACAGATCTATAATATGTAGTGGCTATTTAGCAATATCCACATGAGTCTATTATGGTCTCAAATCACCAAGTCCAAAGTTTTGTTAGAAGAAGCAACTTCCTCCTCTTTGGCAGCAGAAATCCTCTGTATGAGTCCTTGAAGACCTTCCTTCCTCTGCTGGGAGCACTGAAGTCCGCTCAGCTTACTCAGTCAACACTTATTTACATACACACATATATAAAAACCCGTTACAAAAGAAAAATACATCTCTGACAATAACAAAATATAATTGCCTCTTTCCTTTTTACACTCAAAACTGTAGTTAAGCCCATAACCCAGAGTATAAAGTTAAAAGGAAACCACCCTTCTTTCCCAATGGTTTCTTCTCTCTAACAACTGCCTCCAGACTTCCCTGGTGGAAGGTTAATAATGCTACTGATCTGAAGCAAAATGCCTCAGAGTTGGGGAAAACAGCCTGCTGTCTGCTCCTGGCTCAGCTTCTCCCCTTGCACAGAGCACAAGTACGCTCCTCAATGCAACTGCCCTGGCCAGCCTGCCTGCCTGATGTCAGACATCTGACCACTGCACTGGCAGCGAACCTTGCTGAGCATGCTCAAAGCTACACAGTACATGCTGGAAACTTCTGGGTCTAGGCAGCTAAATTTGCCCAGCAACAGTGACCCAGCATTTAAGCCCATGGGTTACATTGGCAACCTGAAACTAGGCTTGACAGCTGAACAGAGACTTTCACTGTAGAGCATGAGTGGCCAAACTCATGGAGCTCAAGAGCCACAGAAGTTGATTATTAAACCTTCAAGAGCCCCACTGAGGCATACAGCCATATACTTTTACCTACTAAATTGATTTGCTGATGCTCTTTTCGTGAGCCACACTTTTTCATTCAAGAGCCACATGTGGCTCCCGAGTTGCAGTTTGGTCACGTCTGCTCTAGAGTTAAGCAGGGACTGGCCTGTCACTTGCTCAGTCCTGGGCTTCTGAGGGGAATGAGCTAACTAACTGTAACTGAGGCATTGTTTTTTTGTGACGTGCACACTTGCTGTGGGGGACTGTAGCAGGACAAGATGGCTTGACTGACCCCGAGCCTTACTCCTCACCACGCTTCTGGCCCTCCAGAGACCCAGCAGTGTGGCTGTCCAGCCCCAAGTAACAGTTGAACGTGCCATTCCCTGCTCATTAGGGAGCAAAGGCAGCTGCAGGATTTGAACCTGGCTTCCCTGCACTGCAGCAGCACTTAGCTCTTTGAGTGTGGGGCCTGCCTGGCCCCGCAATAGCTTGTAGTTCTGCCATGACAACCACCTTAGCCCCTTGGGTAGGCAAATAAACCAGCAGGGGCAAGAGTGACCTACAGCACTCCCACTCCACCTCTGCAGCAGACAGCATTCAAGGCCAGAAGGGATCTCTGTGATCATCTAGTCTGACCACCTGTAACGACCTGGCCACACACCTTGGAGCTGGTGGGAGCTCCGTTGGTAGGGCCTTTCCTTGCCCCCTCCCCTGAACATGGTGGAACTAAACTGATCACAGAGGACTGTCAGAAAGTAAGAGGCACTTAAGTTAAATCTCTTTAATTGGCACTAGGCAAGGCTTTGAAATGTGCTAATGATGGAGTCAGGCTGGGGCAAGTCCATCATCCTTTTCCCTTTCAGCCAGTGGGGAGAGCCTGGAAAAACCCTTTGAACAGATGAACCATGGATTTGAGGGTTTTTTTTTTTTTCCCCTGGCTATGTCACTGCAGCTAGCAACTGCTCCGCTATGATTTTCTTTCCTCCTGAGCTTGGGCGTGGTGCCTGGCTTTGCAGTGTAAGGCCTCGGTAGCTGGGCCCTGGGGCTGCTCCTTTATCCAGACTTGCTGTGAGTGTCTCTCCCAGCTGACCTTGGGCTGGGCCAGCTGCTTGGCTCCTAACTAAGGAATCAGTAAACCCAAACCACTGCCTCTCTCCTCCACTGCTGAGAAGGGAGTTTGTTTAGGCCGTGGCCCTGTTTCCGCAGGCCCCAGAGCGATTACCTTTATCGCGGCTGATAGAGCAGCAGCAGTACTTTTGCTTGGCCTTCCTGGAGCCAGGCCTGCAAAGACAGGCGCTGCTTCGGCATGAGAATAATTGTGATCTCATCTGGCTGTGGAGTCTGCCCAGATGCCATAATGACAAGCCTGGTCTGAGAAGGTGACTGGAGAGAGAAAGCAGCAATTTTTCCTGTGTAGTTATAACTCACCTGCAACAGAGGCTCCAGAGATAGATGGGGGGAGCCTGTGCCTCCAAGCCCAGAGTAACACTTGCTCAGCAGCCTGTGGAGGAAGTGAGGTTGTCCCTTTCAAGAGCCCACTGAGGCACCTGCAGGCTTGGAAGGGAACCGTCAGTCTCTAGGGTCATCCTGAGACATCCAGAGCTTGGTTTTCAGTGCCCCCAACTCTAGCTGCCATAATGAGCGCCTCACCCCTCACACAAACCGGTCCCAAGGAGATGCCAGTTGGACAGAAAGGGGTGCCCACAGACAGAGGGCACATAGAAGCCAAGTCTCAGATCCCCAATGGCTTCTTGGCATCTAACTGCTATGGGAACCAATGGGATTTAGGTGCTGAAATACTTCTAAGCATGTTGGAAGTCAAAGCTTCCTGTCCTGTCCTGTCTGAGATGGGCTTGTTTCTAGCTGGGCTGGAGTGGAGTGGAGTGGAGTGACTTTTCCAGGCAGAGTGGGAGGGCTGGGTTTTCTCACATGCTCTGAGCAGGGGCTCTGAGTCATCTGAGAAGAGACCACTGAAGAAGGGAGACACGACACCCCCCACCCATGCCCCATCCAGCTTGAAACAAACCTCAGCTCTCACCTTGAGGGGAAAGCTATTAAATAAAAAGGCCAGATGGGAACCATTAGCATGGCTCAGCCACGCCTGGCAGTTCCCCCCCACCCCCATGCCAGCCAGGGACTCTGTGCAAACAGTCCTTCACCAGGAGCTGATATCATGCCAGGTGGGGGGAGCGGCAGAGAGAAAAGGCAGCCAAGATGGCCTTGAGCTCTCGCCTGGAACAAACAATAATCCTTGGCTCCACCCAGCTGGCCAGCCAGATAACTAAACTGCCTTGGAGCCTGGTCACAGCATCAGGACCACTTCAGCGTGAGTGGCCCCAGATCAGTCTCTGTGGAGCCCATGCTGAGTTAACCTCGCTCCGTGGTTACCCACATCCCACTGCAATTTAACTGCCTGGTTTGTCCCCACCATGCCTCACACTTGAGCTGAGCACCAGGTCTGTTCTGGTTCCTTGTGTCACAAGGGCTAGGGCCTGAGAAGGGACAGTGAGGAGGGAGGTGGTGTCCCAGTGGTGTGAGGGAGGTGCAGTGCTCAAGTCCCAAGTTGCAGAAACCACGCAAGACCATCGGGCAGGAAACAGCTTTCCTGGCCCCTGGCACATTCAGATTTCAAAACCCTTCAGTTCTCTGTTAGGAGACAAAAAACAGACCTTTTGAATATGTGTAGAAAGTGCAGGAAAGAAAGAAAGAGAGATCCACACCAGCCCAGTCCAGAGCTCCTGATCCAACTCAGGCTAAAAGGTCCAGTTTCAGGTGATAACAGAGAACCGGATTTGTTCCCAACTCTGCCAGTGATGTACTGTGCAACAACAAGCCAATCACCTCACCTCTCTGCCTAAATTGACCTTGCCACCTTTGAATGTTTTAGATCATGATCTCTCTGGGGCAGTTGCTGTTTTGTGTGTGTGCAGCCAGTGCTGGGCACCATGAGTTCTGCTCTCAGCTGTTACTATCAGACTAATGTCACTTATTTCAAAATCCTCCATGGTGAAAGGCCCCATCCAAAGCTCGAGGGCCTGACCATGAGTTTAAAAAACCACAGCAACAGAGATCATGTAGCAAAACCACAGCAGCTCTGCGAGACTGCCTCTCACTCAACTGGTCCTCAAGATATACGTCATACAGGTGGGGACCCTAGTAGGATGACCAGCTAGTCAGTGTGAAAAATCAGAAGGGGGTGGGGGTGTATAGATGCTTATATAAGACAAAGCCCCAAATGTTGGGACTATCCCTATAAAATTGGGACACCTGGTTGCCCTAGCCCCTACTGTCCTGCTGTTCAGAAGGCAGGCTTTGCAGCGTACCTGGAGAAGTCACAGGACAAATGGTTCTTTTGGAGCTTCCCCCACCCTTCTTGATGAAACAGCTCATTTCTGGCACAGGGCGAAAGCCAGGCTCTCACACAGGTAGATTAAGCCAGTTAGGACTTCATAGTACATGTACCTAGCTTCCTCTCTCCATTCCAGACTGGACGTCCTGTCCCACATGGGTGTCTGGCTATGCCAGGCCTCATTCACTAGCAGCCACGTTTCACCCCAGCCTTTGTGGAGGTGAAACGGGCTGAACTGGCTGTGCTGCACACCCAGTGTCACAATCAGAGGAGCGGGAGACACATCCCAGTTAGCGGGGGGGGTCGTTGTGTGATGGGCCACCCCTACTGAACTGAAGCTCCAGCGCAATGCCGGTCTTATCAGTGGCTAGCAGCCAAGCCCGTGTGCGCAGCCGCAGGCATGCTGCTTACCTCTGATAAAAGCTGTTCTACAGCTGCTGGCAAACACCCTGTCTTCAAAACAGTACCTCTGCCCAGGAGCCCCACTCCTGTCTTGGCTGCAAGGAAGCCTCAGTAGTTTGGCACAGATCTCTCAGTACCAGCAGAGAATGCTGTCTACTTCTCTGCCACTCTGGCCTGAACCAGGGGGGCTGGAAGAATTTGTAAGTGGGGTGCTGAGAGCCATTGAACCATACAGTAAACCTTGCATATAACGGAAACTACCTCAAGCCAGGGGATGCATCAACATCCCATTCCCACTTTCATCCCAGCCTGAACCTCTGTCAGTTCCATGAGCACAGCCTGATTTGTTACATTTCAACTTGGCTTTTCTGGGGGCTTGTTCATTCATATGTTGGATAATTCTGTTCCTTGCTACAGTTTCAATCAATTTGCCTGGTCCTTAAGTGAGGCTTCCAAGCCTCTAACTGCTGGGATTGCCTCTGGAGCCTTTTTCAGAAAAGAAGCATCACATTAGCTACCCGCCAGTCATCTGGTACAGAGGCTGTTTTAAGTGATAGGTTGCATACCACAAGTAGCAGTTCTTCAGTTTTGTGTCTGAGTTCTTTCAGCACATTTGGATGTATACCATCTGGTCCTGGTGACTAGTTATTACTGTTTAATTGGTCAATTTGTTCCAAAACCTCCTACAATGACACCTCAATCTGGGATGGTTCCTCAGATTTGTTACCTAAAGAGAGTGACTCGGGTTTAGGAATCTCCCTTACATATTCAGTCAAAGGCACAGAGAGAATTCATTTCATTTTTCCTCAATAGCCTTATCTTCCCTGATTGCTCCTTTAGCCTGGATGAGCAAGGATGCAAACCCATGCTCTGAAGTGTCCCTAGCTTCTGTTTGTAGAAGCTGGGAATAGGCAACAGGGGATGGATCACATGATGATCACGCGTTCTGTTCATTCCTCTTAAAGCACCTAACATCGGCCACTGCAGCAGACAAGATACTGGGCTAGATGGACCATTATGGCTGTTCTTGCATTCTACCCCATCACAGTACTTCTTCTTTGAGCACTACTCGCATCATTCAGTTGTAGGTGTCTACATGCCACAGTGCATGATTGGATGGAAACTTTTAGCCCTAGCCTGTCAGAGCAGAGTCAGTGGCCAACACCCCCTCTGGCTGCTCCTGCAGCTACATATAGATCGCCTTGACCCAGGTCCCCCCAGTTCCTTTTTCCGCTCTCAGCAATAGTTATGGAGCAGCCCAGTCCTTGCAGCTACTGCAAGTGCACATCTATTCCAACTGATTTATGAGTCGCCCAGTCACGTTAGAAGACCTACTCGTGGACATTGTTCCTCTGCGACCCAGTGCTTCGACCAAGTCTTCACAGCCGGAGCCAGGTCACTGCTCCCCACTGCTGCGTGCTATGCTGGGGTTTAAGCCCCTTGTGAGTTGCAGCAAGGCTTTCCCAATGGATGAGCCCATGAGAAGTGCCTAAAATGGCTTGGTGAGCCCCACCAGGCAACTCAATGCTCAATCTGTCAGTCCTTTAAACCATGGACCCTGAAAGACAGAGAGCAGAAGCACTGTGTGTTGGCCCTGGAGCAAGCGCGACAGCCTATCCCTGGTACATCAGGGTTTCCTACAGAGCTGGCACCATGTGCCAGGTCAGCAACAGGGCCCTCTTGGCGCTGCTCTCCGGCTAACAATAAAAAGCTGCAATCAGCCTCTGACTCGGCACTGTCTCAGCAGCATGCAACCTCACTGCTGGCAACTCTGCCCCAAGGAAAAGGACCTGCGCTCCTGCCAGCGCCTCGACTCTGGAGGCTTTTGCTGAAGCAAAGGTGCTACTCCAGCTGCCAGGCCCCAGGCTGAAGAGGCCCACTCAGTCTAGGAGCAAACCACCCTTCCTTTCAGAGGAGCAGATGACCTCTACAAGCGGGCCAGCACCAACACAGTGCCTGCTGATGAGATCCCCTCTGGCACTGGAAAGCGGCACCAACCTGGGGCCAGATCAAGGGGCTGGAAATGGATACCCTTCATCCCCTGAATTCTCATGTGAGTCCTTGGTATTGTGCTTGCAGGTGTCGAGGCATGTGAGCTCCATCTCTGCTTCCCCTGCTTCCTCCCACAATGAGCCTCAGCACCACTGCTCCCACAAGCTTCCCTGCGCTGTACCACACTGAAGTCTCAAGAGGCTCCAGGATCCTTTCCTTCCCCGGAGGCCTCCACCTCCCCCGGCACTGAACTGGGCCATACACTCAAGCACCCTTGTAGGCACTCCCTTTCCCCTCAGTGCCTTAATACCAAACCAGTGCTGACCACCTCGTCACCGACAATATCAATCTTGATGTCAGTGACCTCCCTGTGCCAGCACTGTGAAAGTGTCCGAGCACAGGCACCTCGGGACCAACCTGCCAGTAAAGGGCCACTGGCAGGGGGCCTTCGCTGGTACTGCCTTCATAGTTGGTCACCTTCATCAGGGGTCCCTGAAAGGGAGCTCTCCCATGGCACTGTGGAGCTGAAAGGCAGCACCCTGGGGCCAAGTTTGTCCCTCTCCCCAGACAAGTCTGTAAATCACATGCTGGGGTCATACAGAGAGGACCCAAACACACATTTCAACCTCCTTCCCAGGATGACAGCATACTTGGGTTTGAGGGTCAAACCCCTCAGGAGGGACTGGTACACTCTTTTTGACCTGGGGTTTGCGGCTTCTCCAACCACGATTGCAGTGCCCCTGCATGGCAGAATGCTCAACCTCACCAGGGCACACTGGCAGACTCTCACCTCCATCCTGCCAGTATCCGAGGTGGCCAGCCATAAGTACCAGGCTGCCCCAGAGACTTTCCCCTTCTTAGTGGAGCACCTGCTACCGAGCTTCCAGCTGGTAGAGTGTGCCTGCAGATGAGAGGGACAAGGCTGTCTGAACACATTCCCAAACTCTAGGGAGGCTTGACCTCCTGCGAGGGAAGGTGTATTCAGCTTTGGCCTTCCAACTCAGAATCGCTAACCACCAAGTGATGGTTAGTAGATATATACTAAACCTTTGGGAGTCCATGAGGCGCTTCCGAGACCTCCCTCCCCAGGAACACCTGGAAAACTATGACTATATCATAGAGGAGGGTCTGTTGGCTTCCCTTGATGCACTCATGGCAGTTTGGGACTCTTCGGATACAGCCAGCTAGGGCATCGCTTCAGCTGTGTTAATGTACCGCACAGCCTGGCTTCAAGAATCGGGCCTGTCCCAAGCGTTACAGCATGACAGATAGGACCTCCCCTTCAAGGGGCGGTCGGTTTTTGCTAGGGCCACCTACTCCCTGCTGCACAACAGCAGGGACCCTAGAATGGCCCTCATTGCTCTGGGCATACACGCGCCACAGGCAGCCAGACAACCACCCAGCCCCCAAGAGCCCCTCAAACACTTGAGGCAAGGAGCCTGTCACAGACCCTCTGCGTAGTAGTGAGGAAAGGCAATCCCCATAGAGTTCTGTTATCCCTCTACACTCCAGGGTCCCTCGCTAGCTAGGTGAACATTCCCCAAATCAGTTGACACCTCCTTCCATCCTGAGATTCATCCCTCCTATTTCCTCATGGACCCTATCACAGCAGGCCTTGGGCTCTCTGGACAGATCCCAAAGATTCTTTTCACTCAAGCCACTCCCTCACAGTCCGTCTCAGGGTCTCACCCTATCCCTCCGATAGCAATCCATTTCTGCTAACCTTTCTCAGATGACACCAAGATCGGTGCAGGGCCGACAAGGGGCAAGACATTTAAGAACCATCCTCACATACACACAGATCAGCAGGGGACTTTAGATCTTTAGCAGAGAGCCGGGGCAATGGGAACATGAGGAGGAAGTGCCTATTACTCCTCCTTAACTCCCAATTTGTGTGCCCAGGGTTCCCTCATTGGGTTATAGTCCAACCGGGACACACAAGGGAGAACAAACGGGACAGTTCCCTTTTCTTCAATCCCAAGCCAACCCAGGCTAGGGGTTGGGCCAGACATACCTCTCTATGCATTGATCCTGAGCACCACTGTGCTAATCAAAGGTTCCTATACTGGAATTGGGAAGAGAGCAGCCTCACCCCCACACTCAAGAAGAGAGTGAGGGAAGGGTTGCCCCCCCCAGCTTCAGGGGGTGGGGGGACTGCAAGACGGTGCTGTCCACCTTTAAAGTCTTCTGTGAGAGGGTTAGTTCTCACTCTCTCTTCTTTTTACCCACATCCTCCCCAGGACAATCCCCTGGACATTCAGCAGGGCCTCTTGAACCCTACAGAAAGGAGATAGTCCCCTTCGTTCCCTTTCCCCCCAGAGATGATCATCCTTCCCATCTATTGGGCTGCCACTCCACAGGCAAACCTCGAATATAGTCCATGGCCTGAAGGTCACGTTGTCCCCAGCCATTTGTTAACCAGGCAGGATTTGTTATTCCTTTCCTGCCAAAATCTTTGACAGCCAACTAGTTGCTGTTTCAAACCTACCCTTTAGACCCCAGTTCACAGAAGGTAACAAAAGGAATGAATAAGTTGTAGGAGGCCCTCCACTGGGCCTACCTACACCCTTAAGTGGGGATGTTTTCTCTCTCTGGTGCAGAGGAAAGGAAACAGTTAAAGAGTCATTTCCCTTTTACTCTGTACTCCATTAATTCCCCACTCCAGGCTTCAAGGAGAGGGGCTTATCAACCCCCTCTCAAGATTCCTTTACCAACGATCCCAGTTCCCCTGGATAGAGTGGAAGAGGTCTCAGTGACCCCACATCCTACTTCCACTATGTGTGGGAAGATCATAGAGAGACTCGACTCACAGCCCAGAGACCTATCACCCAATGGGATCTAGATGGGCATCATAGTCGAACAGGGTTGCTTTATGAACCCCATGACTCAAGTATATAGTTGGTCCTTTCAGGAAATCCTCAGCCTCCAGGAGGGGGTACATGACCCCTAGTGACACTAGGCCTCTCTAGTCTGCTATTGGTACCACACCCACAATGTTTTTCCTATTGCTTTGTTTCCCTAAGGGACACAAGGGAACAGTCCCTTGCACCTTCTTTTTCATGAGAATTACCTTACATGTCTGTTTCCCCAGGGATCTTTCCTCCTGATCCAAAATTACCCAGTTCCATCCTACTTTGATTAAATGGTAGAGCTCATCAGTAGTAACCATTTTCCTTCCTGGGGAACAAGGGATGCACACCTGCTCCTAAGCATCCCTGGCCTACCATCTGATTCCTGTAATTGTCCTTTAGTGTGTCACCCCATTGACTCCTCACCGCCTTGGAACTAACAACTGTAGTTCACTGCCCCGAAACGAGGCAGCCTGCCGAACTCATGAGTGGCACACCATCTTACTACATACAAGTCGGGACAGAGAGTAAATAACCATCCCACGGAAGTTATGCGTCTTCCAAGCACTCCACTGCCAAGGATGGTGGGCATGTATTGAGGTTAGACCTGCCTTCCCTAGAAGAGGTTTGTAGGATAACCTTTTCATTCTCTCCTTCCCTTGCTCAGGTTCTAAACACCAAAAAAGAGAGAGTAAGGGAAAACACACACTTAGCCATCCAGTTTGCACAAATTCCTACTAGGACCTCGAGCTAGGGACTCCCTTTTCCCTAGTTTTGTCATGCATCAGTTCCCCCATGGGCCTAGGGATGACTTAATGTTGGGTCCTTCTACTTCCCTGCAGTTTTTGCCTGTTCATTCATTATACCTCATTTCTATTATCCCCCCCTTTCGCTCCCATAAAGGGACCTGGGGAGTTTCTACCAAAGCTTAGAGTGGGAGTTCCCAAAAAAGGAGACCCAAGCCTGTTGCTATGATGTGTTGGAGGATCAGCTCCACTGGCAGGACTCAGATGCTCTCCACTCTTCGCCTCCAGGTACCCATATCTAATGGAGTCCCTTTGGAGGTCCAAGGACCCTCCTGGATGAACCTCCTAAGTAGTTGAGCCTCAACACAGGGATCCCCTTTTTAATACTGATAGGTCAGGGGACTAGCCCCCTGTATCCTCCTTTATGGGGTTGTTTTTCCTCATACTTTCCTTCCACATGGCTGTGGGACACCCATCACATATGGTGCCCTACCACAATCTTGGCCACAGCGTTCCAGGCTAGTACACCATAGGAAAAAGGTGACAAAATGCATACTACTGAGGTTGGAGAGCCAACATTTTTCTTCCCCTCTGGTTAGGGGAATGGCCCCCAGTGCCCTCTTTATGGATTGGAGAAACACTACTGGTGCCAGCGATTTCCTTTGCTTATTGCCTACTGATGTAAGGGCCATCTATATTGAATCAAGATCACCCTCTTTCCAGAAAGCCGATCTCCTGATGGAGTGGTAGATAACCTCTTTGGCACCCACTGTTTGGGTCTTTTCTCAGAAGAAGCTGCAGGTTGGTAGTGTGTTCATCAGCATGAGCTTAATGACCCACCAGCTTGTCAGTCCTTGTGGTTGGGATGCCATTTGGGTACAGCCATGCTGACAGCAGGGAAAATGTTAACTCCACCCACCATCCAAAGTAGTCACATACAACTGAAGGATGCAAGCAGCGCTTAATGAACGGTGGGTAACTTACCAGTAACCATCCTTCTTTGAGGGGGGCTGCTTGCATACATTCAGGTCCCTCCCACTGTCCCTGCTACTCAGAGTTAGCAACAAGAAGGGGGGAAATCAGGGTTAGGGCTATCTATATGTAGCCGTGGGAGCGGCCAGAGGGAGTGTTGACTGCCAACTCTGCTCTGACAGGATAGGGCTAAAAGTTTCCAGCCAATTGTGCACTGCAGCACGTAGACACCTACAACAATGTATGCAAGCAGCCCATCTCAAAAGGACGGTTACTGGTAAGTAACCCACCATTCCTTGATAGACACTTCCTGCTTCTGCTGGAGGAAGATCACATGCCAAAGTAGTTTCTTCACTAGCTCTAGTCTCTCAGACTTTAATAATACCTGATCCAAACCCACTTTCCTCAGACAGCTTTGGGCATCACCGACTAGTAACTATTTCTAATGGTGATGGGGGGCACTGTCACTTCTGGCCATGTATGTGGCATTTTGCCCCTCCAGGAGAGGGCCACATGCATCCAACTACTAAATTTGGCTTCTGCAATAGGCTGTGCTCAGGGGTTTGAAAGCCACTATCAAGGACTGGAATGTCTGAGAAGAGGGAATTTGAAAGGCATCATGAACCTGACTGAGGCAAACACACTTGAAAATTTAGATGAACACTCCCACCTTGTTGGGCTGTAAGTGCTTCAGGGTGAGACCTCTGATTTAATACAACAGGGCCCTGATCATGGTTAGGGCTTCTAGTTGTTACATCCTCACTAACAGAAAGCCCTTTGCAATGTTCATAAAAAGCCCACTGTGAAATTCAACCCAGGTTTCCAAGTGGTCATCATCTGTGCCTGGGACCCAACTGATTCATGAGCTTAGCTCCTGTTTTCAATACCTACATAGAAGCAGATTTTCCAATGTGTTCAGTCTCCAACATGCACTGAAGGGGTTAAGTGGAGCTGAGAACTAGCACTGGCTCTGCACTGGAGTGATTTTCTCTCTCCAGGAAGGCAGAGCAGCCCTTGCTCAACTTTATTGTGGATGCTGGAGTATGACTGGAAGCAGAGATGCTGGGGAAGGAAATTAACAGAGGCACTTGGGGGGAAAAAAAAAAAAGAAAAAAAAGTCAACTTTTATTTCTCATCAAAACAGAATTGGCAGCAAAGTCACAATGATCAGCAATTTCACCCTCCAGCTGGGAGGAAAAACCACCAAAAAACATAATAACTTACAAGGAATCACAGTTCAGCAAAACCAAGCAAACGGTCCTTCAACTGGGGTGGGGCGAAATGCTATCAGTTCCACAAACTATTCATTCCAGGGCACAAAAAGAGTGGGAAGGAGGAAAGGGTTGCTGACCAGCAAAGCTCAGACAGTGGACATTTCACAGTGACCTGCACGAGTGTGAAATGCTGTGGCACATCTGGATAAAAAGCTACAGACATCTGCTTCACCCCTCCCAAATCACATCCCTTCCCATTGGCACATGGGACCAGCCAACTTGACGTGAGAATACCCTTAAGAATAGACATACAAACACAAACGAAAGGAGAGGGCTGTCCAGACCTCACCCTGTGCAAAACTGCCAGAGGTGCGAGCACATTTCAGCTCACTGGCATGGAGGTTGGAAAAGAGAAAAGCTGGCTTGAAGGAGCAGAGGCAGCCTGCCTCATAAACAGGGCCAACCGTCTTTTGAGATCACAGTGCATCTGCTGCCAAAATGTGCAATCCTGTTGCGTGTGTGTGGGGGGAGCAATAGCTACAAGGTCCTGACCCTGAGCTTGTGAAAACAGACTGCCTCTAGAGGGAGAAAGGGAAACACATATAGCACTCTACACTGAAAAAGCAAGGAGTATGTGTGCATGCATAAGACAAATACACACACAGTTCAGCCCATGTTTGCATACACAATCCTTGCTTTACAATGGAGTGTATATTACACATATGCCTTGCATACACCTGTTTGGTCTTGGCTTTACAATGCAGCATAACACACATTAGACCCTGTACCACTTTGATGCTTTCACCCCAAAAACAAAACAAGTAAACATGGCTAGAGAAAAATCTGCCCTCAGGCAAAAAGCGTGGGTCATAAGTTTCAATTACTCCATCCCTGGTTCTAAGTGGAAATTGACCTGGAAGCATTTGCCCCCTTCACTATCTCTTAGGCATCCATCAAGTCAGGCTAGTTATACCACAGTTTCCAGCTAGCAGAATGATTGAGTGCAATTATATGAGGCCCTGAAAATCCCCACCCAGTTTGACTCCTGCAGGGAATAGCTGGCTCCTGCATAGAATTCAAGGTGGAACTGCTTGCAATGATCCCTGACAGACTCACTAGGCAAATGATGATGTCTTTCACAGAGGGAGGGAAATTCCCATGTGCAGAGGTTCTAGCCCCAGACTCATGTACCACTTTAGTCCTACTTCAGTGCACAGGCTGGTAAGTGGTAGAGACACCTCTATGGGGCTGAACCAGTGCTATAGGGTGAATTTCACCTCAGGGCCTCTTGACCTACCAGAAACAGACATGGGACACAGTGTGCCATGCAAAACCAAAATGAGAAGCACAAAGAAAAAAAAAGGATTAATTCTGAAAGCTTCCCGTGGTGGATGCTCCCACCTGCCTGGACAGACAGCACTTTCTTTCTAGGACCTCAGAGCAAGGGCTACTTCAGGAGACCAGATTTTTCAGCATGAGAAATGAGGGGATGCTAGCATTTGGGGGAGGAGATGGGGGAAGACATAGGTAACATGGAGTTTGAAACACAGGACATGCAGGAGAGGAAACTAAGGCAGGTGGGGGTGAGAGGATGAGGCAGGACCAAGAGATGAAAAGAGCAGCCACCATGTTTTCACCACAGTTTTGAGCATCATCTGCCTGCCTGCACTGCTGGGCAACCCTGTGCTAGGAGCAGTATCAATATGCATTCTGGGGAGGTTTCACCCTGTCTAACTCTCTGCATGGATAGCACAGATACCCACCCACCCCTCCCCAAGCAGAGAGGAGACTGGAGCTGCAGAACCAGAGTGAAATATGCCCTGGACCATGAAAGTGCAGGATGTGTGTGAGAAACTCACCAAGGCAGCATATGCTTTTCAAATGCCCTGAACTGGAGAAGCCCAGAGGGGTGGCTACATGGGCCTGGCCACCACCACAGTCCAAGCTGCCCAGAATTCACAAGGTCCCACATCCAAGAGTCCCTGAGGGGCCAGGGCCTGGATCATGCCTATGGCTCTCCCCAAGGCCCGGGCAGCAGAAGCTTCTGGCCAGAACAAAAACTCTAGTGAGAGGAAGGGGAGAGATTCATCATCTGGTACAGCCAAAGTGAAGCCTGTGAGAGGCCTGAATGGGATTCATCTGGGATGCTAAATACTGTACTACAGGAAAGCAAATTCACATTACCCCAGCAGGGCAAGTATTTGCAGGCCCCTTGAGACTGGGATCATATAGAAAGGCCTCAGACATGGGGACATCTCCCCATCTCCCTTCACCCAGAGGTGTTCAGTGGAGCAAGCAGGTGCTGCATCTCAGCCTGGGGTGGTTTCTACCCCCCACGGCTCACAGCCACGCAGAGAAACATCCAGCGTTGGAGAAGTAGGACGCTGGGCAACCAGGCCCCCAGGCTTTGTTGGATTACTGGACCCATCCCAGCAGCCATCCCAGGGCTGTTTTGGGGGAAGAGAGCAAGGCTTTGGAGCACAGGAGCAGTGGGCACTCAGCCAAGGAGAAACGTAGTGTGGTGGCCAATGCCAGCAGCATGGAGATGGGTGAGTTTGTGCCCTGAGTCCTCTCCCACTGGCCCTTGGACCATGCAGGATGGCCAGCACCCTGTGCAAATGCTCCCAGTCAATGCAGAACACTGGGAGAGGTGGTGGTGCCAAGGAGAAGAGACAGACACAATGAACATTTGTGGCAGCTGGATGAACCCTGCAGAGATCTCTTTGGTATGAGCCAATGCTCTTCCCCTCAGCAACCTCTTGGCCCCAGAGGCAGCAGCTCAGAGCCCTGGCATCCATTGCTCTAGTAACCAGCCTCAGGAAGGTCACGCATGGCACAGAGTGCACAGTGGCAGCCACCCAGGGAGCTCAGTCTGACTTTGTTACACACTAATACTCTAAAGGCACATCAACTTCAGGGACTCACTCCCAAGGCATCCAAGACAGTGGCAGCAGCAGCAAGAGAAGAGTTCCAATATTGAGCCTTGGTGCCTGGTTCTCACCAGCAGCATGGCTGACAGCTCCTGCTGGAAATACTGGACATGGCTGAGGTGGTTCTTCTTTACATAGGGGCTGAGCAGTTTGGCTTCCAATGTTTCCAGGGTCCCTGGGAAACTGTGGGGAAAAACCCTCCCCATCAGCCCATTGCCACAGGCCCAGGGGGCCCCAAGTCTTTCCTGTTGGATTCCAAGCCCACATCCATAAAGTCAGGCTCCCCCTTCACCTGGAGCGAGGTGTGGCCCTGGCAGGGTGTAGGAAGCACCCTCCATCAGGTCATGTAGCGGGTGATGGCTCTCAGTGCATACAGCAGGGCTGCCTGCATCCGGGCCTCCAGCAGGAGCAGATTGACATGCACCTGGATGGGATGGAGAGCAGCTGTCAGAAGAGGAGGACCCACCCACTATCCCCTCCACTACCCACTTCAGGCATATTCTGGGGTCTCCCCACACATCTTCCCCCAAAGCCTCAGGCATCAGCCCCTGGTACAGGCAGGGCACTAGACTGGACAGAAGCATCACTGCTAGGACCTAAGAAGATCTAGTAGGAGCAGCCTGCTGGGACACTTCCAGGCCAGTGCAGGGATCAACAACTAACATGCCCTCACTGTTTTCCCTCAAATGAGGGATGAGCACAGTGGGTGGGTCCAGTGCTGGTGCTAAGTGCATGGGATTCCCTCCCACAACACAAACTAATAATTAACAGGAGCTCCATTGAGCTGCAATTGCTCATCAGCCTGTTTCTGCTGAGTCCTAGCTCTGGCTGAGACCAGCCATGGTCAATTGCTTGGCTTTTCCTCAGTTGCTCCACTTGTTATCAGCAGAGGAGACCTCAGTGCTCAGCCCCGATCCTGGTGCCATGGATACCCCCGAAAAGGGAAACGGAGGAGACGCACCTTCTCGGAGTGCTTGAAGTGTCTCCAGAAATGGGCGTACATCCGCCGGGTGGCTTTCTCTGGGTAGCAGGCCACAGTCTTGATGTAGACTTTCAAGCTGCGCTCCAAGAGTTGGTTCACCTCCCCATAGTCATAGTCATCATACCTAGATGGGGATGAGAGAACCTGCTTTACCCTCAGGCAAGACAACCTGGTCATGGGGCCTCAGCCCAGTGTCTCTTCTCATCCCTCCCCCATCACAGCAGGTCCCCGTCTTGCCCTGCAGGGCTAGAGCCTAGGAGCAAGGTGACCCTACACAGCACATCCACACACAGTTGTTCCCACAGTAACTGGACCAAGACCACTGGTTTACAGCAGACAGGCTTTGGTTGTGGCTGCTTCTCATTTGGATTTGAACCGGTGACCTACAGGTAAAAGTCCCCAACCCCAAATCCAGCCCAGCAACCTGCTGATAACCACCTCTGCTGGAGAACCTAGGTCAGGCTTGGAGCCACCAAAGCAGGGGTGGGGGTGGAAGGAGAGGGAGTGCAGAGAAAAGACCATATCTGAGGGCACAAGGCACAGGCAAGGCCCCATAGGCTGAGCTGGGCCCCATTTCCCTACCTGATCCCAAAGACACAGTGAATATAATTCCAGATGGCTCTGCGAAGCATGGTGGTGTCCACGCCACTGTGCATGGCGATGGTGTTGTAGGTCAGGTTATAGACCACCTGGAACTTCTCATCCAGCAGCTGCCCCATATCCGGGTACAGGCGATTAATCAGGGAGTAGCCATGGTCTTCCCAGGTGTAATCCTGCAAGGGGAAGGATGCTGGAACAGAGGCTCCATTCATCCACCCTCATGGGAGCAAAGGACTGATCCACAGCTGTGGGAGCCTCTTTATGGGCTTTGGCAAAACAATAGCCTTGAGTGCAGGATGTAGCTCCCCATACAGGAACTGGGGGGGGGGGGTGACAGCTAATGTGGGGCCAGACCAAAGCTGTGTTCTTGGGCCAGCTCTGCTCCAGAGACAGCTCACATGGATACAGACATGTCTGCTCTGCAGGCAGGAGCCATAACAGCAATGGCAGCCAGGACCCTGGCTCAGCCATGGGAGCAGGGAGAGGAGAAAGAGGGACCAGAATTGCCAAATGCATTACAGCCACCCCAATACACTCCACAGCTCTCCCCTCCCTGGGGCCAGCAACTGGCTGCGTCAGGTACCACACAGCCTGTGACAGAAGGTACCTGAGCTCGGAAGGTCGGCGGGGCCTGCTCGCCTTTCCTGGTGAAATCCTTGTACCCGAACTCTGGATCCTCCACGAAGCACAGGACGTTGGGAGGCAGAGCGTGCTCAGCCACGTCGACTGGATGAAAGTGAAAACATGTTCCCACCGTGGGATATTAGCACCTACCAGGGCCTCGTGGCAAAGAGCCACCCCGAACCACCTCCCCAATGCAATTGTGAGCCCTTAGTCACCCCTGCAGAGCATATCAGCTCTGAAGATTTGGGAGGAAACAACCAGGGTGCAATTAACTCAACCCACACTGTTTACATCCAACAGCAGGAATCCAAGATGGGATGACTGCAGTCTCTAGTGCAGCAATTGCACCAGACACTGGCTCCTGCTGGAAGCAGCCCCTCAGGGACAGATTTCCTTTGGTCCCACAGGTAGCATTTACACACCATGACCCAGGACAGACTTTGTGCCTCCAGTCCCACAAAAAGCCAGTCCCAGCCAATGGCCAACACAGAAGAGACCACAGGACCTGGTGGGGATGTCGACCAGCCCCATCTTCTCTGCTCACCAGAAGGGGCCACAAGCAAGCTCTCCGTCTTCTCCAGCTCAAAGCGGGTTTCCATCTCCTCCTGTGTCACCCCCTCCTCTTCCAGCTGGCACTCCTGCAGCAGCTTCATCCTTGCCATCAGCACCTCCACCTCCTGCATGGCATCTTTGCCCTGGGCACAGACACAGAGTGCACGCAGAGTCATGGAAGGGGATGTGGCACTAGAATCAACCCCTTCCCCAGCATGCAGAGAGTGGTCCTGTGAGAGGCTACAGGCCTGTTGCCCACAGCTGGCAATGGGCTGTTTGCTGGTGCTTCATCTACCTCTCCACCATGCTGCCATAATAGCACTCTGCCTAGCGCTATCCAGGTGCATGTGAGGGCCCAGTGCCTCTATCTACTGCAGGCTACATTTTGTGCTGTCCCCCACCCTGAGGAGGTGCTGCAGAGAGGATCTAGCCCAAAAGAAAGGGGCAAGTCACCTCTGTGCCCCCCAGGTTTTGTTCCACAGCCTGGTACAGCTCCAAGTGTCATTTAGAGCAGCCCTGGACAGCTATAATTTTTGGTCTGCCTCCCCACAGCTGCCTACAAGTGGTTGAACCAGCCAGAACAGCTGCAGGGCAAAGGGCTCCAGTCTCTCCTGCCTGCTAAGCCCAATTCCCAAACCATCCCAACACTGTGGGAGCAGGGAGGGGAGCAGGGCTGCCCTGAGGGAGAAGTGGGGCCCAGGGCCAGTCAGCCTGTCACTCCCCCTCACTCCTTGTGTTAGCGGGGTGGGGTGGACCTCTCACACCTAAACCCAAGGCCTGCTGCTCCTGGAGCCCGGTAGATGGCAGCTCTCTGCTGCTCCTCTCTAGGACTGTTGCAGGGGCCTGAAAAAAAAACACATCAGCGGAGCAGGCTGGGTCAGAGCCCTCTGGACATTAGCCTGCTGCAGGGGTTTGATTGACTGGAGAAGGGTGTGCAGAATCCACTCAGTCCACAAACTGTAGTTTAACTCCCTCCCCAGCCACTGTTCGCACTGCATTCTGCAACCCCCATGCCGTCTCCACTGTGCCGGGGCAACCACTCTATGCAACACCAACAACATGGCCTGGAGGGTGCTGGACTCACACTGGAGCCGCTCACTCCATCCTCAGAGGCGGGGCTGCTGTCACAGCTCTGTGGCGAAGGTGGCTGGAAGGCGTGCCCCCCCTCCTGATCAGTCTCTGGGTTGATGCCACAGCCAAACACGAAGGAGGAGAGTGAATGGTAGTGCGTAAGGAGCACTAGGGCCTGGATGAGCTCTGCAAGGGACCAGCTGTTCTCGCCAGTCTTCAAGAGGGCCTGAAATGTGCAAAAAGATTCCCTGTTCAGCTCTTCCCTAGAAGGGACGCGTGTGTTATTCTGTCCCCCACAGCAGACCCAGCCAGGCCTCCTATGCTGGCCTCTGTTTCAGGGCAGTAGGGCACGGACCACTGTGGCTCCTCTGCCCCCTCATGCCCTACATGTCAGTACATCTCAACCAGCTGGTTGTGAATCAAAGACAGGAGGAAAAAAAAGAGTGACAGGAAGGGCCTCCAGGAGGGCAGTGTGGCCCTCCATTCCTGCACACCCCCTCCCTATGAGCTGGGAAAGACAGCAACTTGCTCAGCAGAAGGACTCCCCAGAGCTACAGGCTAACCAGGAGGCCAAGATTCCCCAGCCCCTGCTGCTCTGAACATTGTATTGCTAACCACCTGTCCCTTCTCTGCTGCTGGGCCTTATCTGTGGTCAGTGATGTGACACAGAAGAGAGAAAAACAGCCCATGGGTTGCTTATTGCTGAGCACACACCCCTGTGCCACACTCACCTCAATGTGCTCCTTGGTGATGAGCCAGGGACGGTGGGCCAGAATCTTGTTGATTTCGTTGAGGTTCCTCAGCTTCTGGGGGGCACAGTGCAGACCTTGGAGCCACTGTGGGTTCCCACCCACCTTCAGAAATTCTGCCATGTGGAGACCCACCAGGTAGGAACACTGGTGCCTGGCTGCTGCCTGGGGATGGACAGAGACACAGTAAGGTTATTCCAGACAAGGGAAAGCACATCACCTAGCCCATTTCCCTCACCACCCAGGCCATTTCCCTTCTGCACATTTCTCCAGCACAGCACGTCCCAAGGCATGGGGCACGGGATGGACAGGACATAGTTAGACCTCAATTGCTCTCTGCTGCCTTTTTAAACAGAGAAAGGTTGGTCTCTAGGGCTGCTTATGAAGCAAACCTCCCCAAAAACATCATCTAATGTAACCCACCCCAAGCCTGAAATGACAGCACTGAGGTGCCAATAGCCACGGTTGTGTCAAAGATGGCAGCCAACTTCAACTCTGATGCCTCCAACACTTTGCACACAAACACTGTTAGTGATATCAGTGCTCAGGGCAGAAATGGACAAGTGAATCTGATTAGGAAGATGTCCTGAGCATGGGACTGCTCCTCAAAGGCTAGCCACGGCAAGGGCGCAACGGTGTTGTATGGAGATACCTTGAACCACACATGATGGGGAGAATTGCATTTGACTTCCTGGGGGTGGATGCAGGTTCCAGGTGCTTGGGCTGTGAACTCAAGCCGGGCCAGTTCTATTGCTCCTCTGGGTCTCTTTCCCCATTCCTGGGAAACTCCATCCAGAGCCTAACACAGCTCACCCTTAGGAAGCTGCTTCTGCTATTCACCCCTCAATTTACCTCAGCTCCGACCTACCCCATGGCTCCCAGTTCCACCCCCTAAAACTGCAGGAACCTTTCTTCTATAGGCACTCATGGCCCTTGGCTTCTCACCTGCTCTACTCCCTTCCCCTGGGACCCTGACCTCACATCTCAAGCGCCCAGCTCTCGCCAGACATCCTTACCAGGATGGCAATGTAGTGGCGCTTGTGATAGGGCAGGGGCCCATCCATGCGCAGCAGCGAGTACTGGGTCTTCCAGAAGCTGGCCAAACACTCTGGATGCAGTCCCATCACCATGGTGATGTTATCCACCCTGCCCATGGAGACGAAGGCCTCAATGAAGAGCTGCCGCTGGGAACGCTCCACGCCCTCCTGCAGGATCTATGGGAAATGGGAAGAGATGCTGAGAATCCAGCTGCCCCAAGAGGCTGCCAACCCCATTCATTGGGGGCCACAGTGAAGTCATTCCAGCAACTGTTGAGACCCATGTGTGAGCTGCACAAGTTTTCCAGCTAATGGGCAGGCTGTGAAATCTTCCATGCCTGGCCCCAGATGCACTGCTTGCCGCAGGGTCATCTCAACATGCCAACTGCACACTGCCCCACCAGGAGCCACATGGTTGGTTGGGTAGGAGTTCAAGAGGTTTAGGAACAAGGGCTTCATTAAGGGCTTTGAGAATGATGGTCTGCACACAATACCACCAACTAGTGCCTGTATTGTGGTAGGTTTATACATGGAGTTGCTGTTCTCCAGAGGTCTTGAGGCATGGTACAACCAATCCCCAAGCTGCCTGCAGCTGGATCAGATGCTGAGCGCCATCATGCTGACTCAGAAGCAGCAGTGGCACTGGGAAAAGACCCCCTAAAGCTAAGAGGAGCACACATCCTTTTATTGCAATCTCCCTTGGGCCTGGACTCTTTTGGTATGTTGTATTGCACCTAGCGTAACAGGGCCCAGTGCATGATGTAGGTTCCTTGATGCAATACAAACCAATATGAATAACAACAGCCAAAAGCAGGCAGAGTCTGAGCATGCAGCCAGGCTCAGTCACCCACTCTGCACACGGTGCAACAAGCCAGTCACTCAGCTCTTCTCTCTGCCACCCCTGGTGCCTGCAGGCAGCAAGCAGTGACTATTCTGCAGAGCTCTTATCTTCCCATGGTTGTCAACTCCTGCCTATCTCTGGAGAGAATCGCCCCACCTCTCCAGCTCCCCAGGGCTGTGGAGAGGCAACCAATAGAAACCCAGCTTGAGAAGGGCTCGATGTTTCCTGAAGCAGACCTGGAGTCTAGCCAGCTGATGCAAGCCAGCTGTTTGTTCAAACCACCCTCCCCAGGCCTTCTCCTCCCCTGCCACACCCCCAACAGGCAGAAGGGTTACATTACAACAACCAGAGTCCTGATAAGGAGTGGTGGAACCCAGCTCTGTAGGGTGACGTCAGTGGTGGAAGAAAGTGTCAGGGCAGCTTGGGGGACATAGTGATCCCATTGCTGGCCAGCCAGGACTCAGCAGGCCTTCTGGGCACGGCAAAGGTGCCAGTGTGGAATCAGGTGAGGATAGCTACCTGGCCTGTCGTCAAAAATCGGACCAGCAGCTTTCACAGCAGGGCAATACAGATTTGTTTAGTCACCCTTCCTGGGCCTCGATGATGCAACTGGCTGGGAATGAATGGCTGGGCCGGAATTAGCTCCTTGTTTGTGAGCAATGCAACGAAGGTCACTGGACAAACAAGGCAATGACAACAGCCTGGTGCAACAGAAAATCCCTGCTCTCTGCTGCATGACAGCTAGTGGAAGCAAGGGCTCAGCTTCTCTGAAGGGCTGGCCAGGCAACAATGGGGAGGCAGCAATGCTAGATATCAGCAAGCCCCCCCACCCCCCATTTCCCAGAATGCTGTCACCTGAACAGTGACCCCTCCCACTTTCCCTGGATCCCCAGGTGTCCTGCATGGTGTAACAGCCTTCTTTCCACAGGAGGCAGAGGGGAACAGATTCCTCCAGATCACAACTCAGACCCCAGTCAAAAGACTGTGCTGCCTCTTCTTGAGGTTCCTCACCAAGATGCCTACACCTGTGCCTGCCACATTGGGGAGTAGGGAGGAGAAGTCTTTCTTCCCTGATGCAGGAGCTTAGGCAGGGCTTCAACTTTTTGGGGAAGGCTGGTGTAGCCTGATGAGAGCCAGAGACCCCAGAAGCCAGCACTCTTCTGATCTAAGCAGAGAAGCCTAACCTCTATCCCCACACTGATGATGGCCTCTATCCCCTGACCCCTCCCCCAAATACACTAAGCAGTCCGGTCTCCCCCACAGCATCAGTCCTGGAGAGTGGGGAACACATCTGTCACCATGAAACTCAGAGAGAAACTAAGTCCTCATATCCTACCTCTTCCACTGGGATGAAGGAACTTGGACCTCTTCCCAGCTGTCGAGGAATCTTTATTCCCCTGTCCTAGGAAAGAAAAGGAATCAACTTTAAGGCACTGGCCAGCCAACATTGCACAGAAAGAAGCCAGTGCAGTCTTAGTCTGAAAGGGGTGTAGAATTGCTTGATTTCCACATACAGAAGGGTTCAATTGGTGACTGGGTCACCCCTCCCTCCTAGCTGAAGGCAGCAGGGGAGGAAGGGGGTGACTCATGCAGTTACCTGGCTACTTTGAAGACTTGTTGGATGAGGTCTCTGTGCATCCTCCTGGCAACTTGCCTGCAGCAGTTCCCCAAGTGGGATAGCATCAGTAACACTGCCATGCGAGCCAGCCACACCAGTGCTGCAATTTACCAGCCACCCGCCCACATGATTTCTCTGGCCAGGAAGCGGAAGATAGCCTTTCAAGTGTGATAGAACTGCTTTGAGGGATGTCCCCTAGCTGGTGCTTCTAACAGGCATTTGTGTTGCCTGATGAAACAGCACAGCTGTTGTTACACAGGCGGCTAGTCTTGCACCAGAAGAGCGTCTAGTGTATTCCATCCTTCAGTGAGCTGGAGGGGGCTGTTAGCAGCATCCCCCCCAATTTTAGGGACACACAGAATGGAACATAAAAGGTGAAAAATTATACTCTACCAGCCAGGGGACATCTCTGTCCCAAGTTACTGAACCCATTACAAGATTAATTTTGCTCACTTGACTCGCCCAATGGCTTTCATTATTTATGCTGTGTTGGGTCATGGCTATAAACATGGGTTCAGATGCACCCAAGGAACACACAGCACTGCTCACATCTGGCCTGGCATCAGATGGCACCATGGCCTGGCACCGGGGGTTCCAACACCACTCCAGTTTTGCACCTGCCATTGATGGTGAGACCCATCAGCAATCTCTGCTGACAAGGGGGAAGAGAACACACACATCACTTCTGAGGCATGGGAGTGAGTGACCTAGGAAAGCCTTGTCTTGCCAGTGAGGATGACAAGTTGTCTGAGGATCAGGTTAGATGCTGCCTGCAGGAGGGAAAGTAAATTATGAAGGGGGTGGAGAGGCAACAGGTTCAGCCGGGAAATGACCTGCTCAGAAGCCAACACTTGTGGTAATGTCACCCCATCTGCCTTCCCAGTCTGTCTCTCTCTTTCTCCCCCCAAGCCATGCTGAGGTATGGCCAAGTACAGATAATCCCTGACAGGTGTTTGTCCAACTTGCATTTAAGGAAGGGATTCCATGAGCTCCTTAGATAGCCTGTTCCAGTGCTTAACTATTGGTACAGCAGCAGAATTCAATTGGCAGACCACATGCCCTGTGGAGAACGGTAGTGAAGGATCACATCATATCAACATGCAGAACATGCCTGCCCCCACCTTCCACCCGGGCCAGCTGTGTGATGTTTCCTACTTTGTGAAGGCCACTGAAGAGCCCTTGACATAAAACAAGGCTCCTTCAAATCAAGTCTAGCTAGGAGGTGCAATCAAAACCTGGGTGGATGAAAAACAGAATGAAAGCATACAAGAGCTTCCACGTTCCAACACAGGGTGACTACTAGAGGCCACGGCCCAGGACAAGTCAAGACGTTGTGAGAGGCCTATGCAAAAGATGCTTTTTGCAGGCTAATCTTACTCTCCCCACCCCTTATAGATACATAAAGTGCAGCTTAGCTAGAGGATAAAGTGTTCTGGCCAAGCTCCTGGCCAACCTAACTGACAGCAGCAGGCCAAGAGTGGGAAGGTGGTAGTGCTTGGAGGAAGAATCCAAACAGGTCTGGCTGAGAGAGAACCAGCTGACACTGTGACACCTAATTGAGCCAGGCTGCTCTTTGTCACCAGATCTGCAAGTCAGCCAATCACATCAGTCTGTCACCCCAGCCCACTTGGGGTTACTAAAGTCCATGGTGAGATTATCGGCTGTAGGCAGCAAGTTTGCCTACCAGACTCTAGATGAACAACAAGACTGGAAAACACAGAATACAACCCTGCATTAGCCGAGCGTGTGGGCAGGAGAGGCAAAGAGAAGTGGGATAGCTACAGCCAACTTTAAAAGTGTGCTACAGAAAGAGGGTGAGGTGGGGAAGGACAGGAAGGGGAACTAGACTTGTCCCCCCTTTGAAGTGGACAGATTGGAAGAGAAAAAAAATCCTGCTCATTCCCCCCCTCCATTGGAAATTCATCTCTCATTTACCCTTAAGCTTCTATGGTGAGCAGAGAATGGCTGGAGTTACAATTCCACAAGGGTTGAAAGCTGGGTGTCAGAGGAAAAAATGTTGCTCAAAAGGATTAAAATGTGAGAATGCATAGTCATTGGTGGGGGTAACTTATCAAATTCTAATGCCTAATGAACATTTGGGAGAAAGGCTCTCTGTTAAAGCATCAACATCTTTGACCCTTCACTTAAAAGGGGGACAGTCCACAAAACTCACTCATCTCCTCACACACACTCACTCCTGCATCAACAGCTGTCAATCTTGACATTTCTAAGGCAAATGCCACATAGAGAAAAAACAAACAACAACAAAAAAAAAACCAAACAAAAAACACACACACAAGCCACACACCTCCTGTGTGAGAGTCACTTTTATACAGCAAAGGCAGAACCAAATTTGTCAAGATTCCTTTGTTAGCAGGGTTCTATTTAGTTTCACAGGGCCACAGTCAGGGTATTTGCTGCCTCCATAGCTAGAAATGACATGACCAATGAGATTTCATTCCTAACAGGGACTGGGCCTCCAAACCCCTTTGACAGCTTTGAAAATAATCTCACTCTTAAAAACTTTAGAAAAAGCCAAACCTCGACCCCTGCCACCCCTTCTTTACAGGTGAGAGAGAAAAACATCCCTTGCCAATAATCCCCAAGCACAGTTTGTCTAGTTCTGTTTATTTCAGAAGAGAATATACCATCCTCACAGCATACAATCACTTTGCTGGCAAAACCAAGATGTCATTTTCTCATGAAGAGCTTGGAGTTGTTTGGGAGGCAGACTCAGTGCTCCAACAGGGCTCTTTCACAGCACCGTCAAAAGAGCTAAGTATATATTATCCATCCCTCCATGCTTATTCAGTTTAACATCTTTCCAGAAGTCATCCAATGTCTGCTAAAGTTAGTTATATTCAGCTCCTCCAACTCCTTTGGAAACTCACTCACGGTTCCTCTCAGAGCTCCTCTACACTTTCCACATATTGTACCCTCCTAGGGATGGGCCAACACTGGGGATTTTTGCACAGGTGTAGCTGTAACACTGTAAGCCACCCCAGTACAAGTCACACCAGTCTAGCACAAAAACTGCAGTGCAAACTAGTAGTTCTTATTCCCCTATCACCTGGATTCAGCAAGGTAAAGACCTACATGCAGAACTTTAATGTCCTGTTGATTTCCATGTACTGTTCAGATCCTTAAAGTTAAGTGCATGCTCAAGTGCTCTGCTGAAACTGAGCCTTAGTTTTAGTCTACCCCACACCCTGAAACAGATCAAACTCACCCCTGTTAAAACAATCCAGGACTGACTGAAGTACTCTATCCATCTCTCTCCCTCTCTGATCATCTCATCTCAGAAGGAATCTATTTTGTCAATTTCACCTCATTTATCTAGGTTCTTAGCTATTTAAGAAAACCCCCAGTTTCTCTTCTGCTCTTTACTGATCAATAGCTAGGTACTAAAGTGATAGGACAGATGTCCTCTACAGATTAGATCTTAGAAAAAGGAACTTGACCACTGTGGTCAGGGAAACCAACCCAACTAGCAACAAGAAGGTATAAGACAGTTCTAGCCAATGTACTTTTGTAGACAGCCCAGATCTGAGCCAGCGTTGCCAGGATGACCCAATAATTCTGTGAACTATGATCCTGCAAGGAGGAGTCTAGCACCAGCTCACATTTCTAGCAAGACAAGTGAGCCCATCAAATGCCAGCACTTCCTTGAGATGGCCAGGCTCAGTCTCACAGGCTGGCACTGTGGAAGGAACGCTGGTAGTGTGACTAGTATGCTATGAGCTGGAGAAGGGCAATGGGGGAAGAGATGACGAACAGAGTCTGTGGTCCAAAGGACAAACAGACTGGCTCTGACTAACCCAGAATTACTCCATGGCTGTTCAGAGGCAACCAAAGGAGTTAAGCCCCCAATTCTCACTAAATCCAAGAGGAGCCAAGCACCTAATCCCTGAGAAGCCCTTGAAAAATCCCAGCAAAAAACAGGAACACAAAGCAAGCCCCTGCCCCTCCTACCATGATTGACAAAACCAACCCACTTATGCAATGGGAGAAGGGGAAAGAGCACAAGACACCACAAGGAAGGATTAATCCTCTCTCTGTAGGCACCACAGAGACCACCAGAGGCCCTCTGTGCACCCCCACTTTCCCCTGACAAGTGTGAAGAAACGCACTGCTCACAACTTAGTCCTCAGCAGTAGGTCAAAGCTTTTACATACAGTGAGATCTGGTGCACGGACCTTACTCAAAGGGCAGCCCTCACCCATTGGTAACCAACCTGTCCTATGCGGCTAGTTTTCCCTTAAGATCCCATTTTAAGAAATTACGTTTATTTTATTCCCACCTCTTGCAACACAGCCAGACGTACTCAATCAACTGTCTCCTCCACCACCCACTTAAAGGCCTGTCACCCCAGTCATCAGTTCAGTCCTAATGCTCACTTTCAGCAGCCATGCCCTCTGTGCAGCCTCTCCCTTCTTCCCTCACTATTTACAAGGTTGCCTATGCACCAGATTGCTTTGTGCTTCCTGTGATGTGATCAGCTCTGCATGTTCCACCTTAGGATGTGCAGAAACTCACTGGTTCTTCGCAAGGAGAATATTCTGTTTGCATGGAACAAAATTTCTTGAAGACCCAACAGAATTAGCTCTCCTTATTTAAGCCACCCTCCAGCGGTGCCAGAAAAGTTCTCCTCTACTTCCCCATTCCCAGCTTTGTAACCCTTTACTTTAAAGCTGAATTTTAGTCATTGCTCAGACACGTTAAGCATAGACATGTTCATTTCACTGCAGATTATGTTTACTAAATTTGGATGCATTATGGTTCTCTATGGCCAATTAATCCTCACACCTCCCTCCTATGTATTAACCCTGCTCTAAAAATGGAGATGAGGCGCATGGCACCACTGCCCTGATCTGCCTGGACTCTTGACTTTCCCAGGCCTGTGCATCAACTACTTAAGGTTGGATCCTCCACGGAAAAAAGCTGCCATTGGCTACTCCTGGAGACAGGGGACCCAGCAACAAGAGCTAATGGTCTGATTGCACGAGGGAACTCTGGTGCCAAGTGGCAAATTGTGGTGAGCCTGCACTGCTAAAGCTTTGTCAGATACTAGTAAAGAGCATGCCTGAAAAGGACATCAAAAGATTA
The DNA here is from genome assembly GCA_007922195.1 of Podocnemis expansa. Lineage (NCBI taxonomy): Eukaryota > Metazoa > Chordata > Testudines > Podocnemididae > Podocnemis > Podocnemis expansa. The sequence goes on from ML681963.1 coordinate 45,152,144, forward strand.
AGCAAATAGAATTACAGCCTGTGCTCAAAAACAGGTTTACTGTGTATGGCTTTGTTCATAAAAAACATGCTTCAAAGCCAGCTACCATCTATGCGGATAAAAGCAAATGAATGGCCTTCCCACCGGCTGTATCTGGAGAAGTGGGAGCAATGATAGAGAAGTCAGGAATACTGATGAGTCTGACAATCTACTGACACAATCTTGTGAAGGGAGGAAGTGTCCTTGCTGTAGCTCAGCTCTGGATATTGCACTCAGCCTCCCTAAACCCATCACCTGCCATTTTCAACAAGCTACACTATTCTACAGCTGTAGGTTGGAGTCACTACCTAACGACAGTGTGCACGCACGCAAGCTGCTGCGTTCCAATCCAGGGGTGGCTGCATCTCTAGCGGGTAAAGTGAAACCCTAACATCCTGTATCCACTACACCAGCATGTTTGGGTAGCCTAGATCCTATTCATGAATCTCAATACCCTTCTCAAATGAAAGGTGCTCTAAAAGCACACATCATTGTATTGGGACAAACTGCAATAATACAGAATTTCACAATGGCTTCCTAATATTAAACAAAGTACAGAACTCAGCCCCTTCTACTCTTCAGAGTTGAGATGAAAGGGTATATCCTTTGGGTGTAGTAGTACAGAATCTAGAACAGCTAAGCAGTTCTGAACCCAGCCTGCAGAGATCAGTGTTACACTAACAGCTTCATTACATCTCATTCATTGCTACATATTCATTATTTAAGCAGTCATTCCTACATAGCTTTTCCTAACTCGCACCATCACCCTGTACCATATTTTTTGATGTAGGTTCTTCATTGCTGCATAGTGGTTTTCAGCTGCATTTCCTTTCTAAGATCAGCACTCTATGTTACTACTTAAAAGCTACAGAGTATTAATTTGGGCACAAAATCCCACAAGTTTTGACTGGGAGCCCCAATTCCCCTTCATCTGGAGTAGAGTTAACTGGGGTAGTAGAATAGGGAGAAAAACAGCAAAAAAGTTCTGTGGGGAAGTGTTGTTGCCCCCCCCCCCTTAATTGCCAACATTCTGAAATTACAAAAATTTCAGCCAGGCATGTACTTAGCTGAAAGACTGGGAACATTTTGCAAGATTATTGCCAATTTTGAACAGTTCTAGTCTGGTGCACTAGAATTAACAGAAAAAGGCAGTGAGCCTCTAAAGAATGTGATGCACCCCCCATAGAATTGCAATTCCAAACTGCATTAAAGTAGTTAAATGTCTGGATATCCAGAGTGCTGGTTTCCATTCCCACCTCTGCCACCAACTTCCTCTGCAGTCTTGGAAAAAATCAGAATAATTTCAGTGCCTGTGATTCCCAGCCCCAGCATCTGTTGAAAAGGGTAATTAATACCTTGTAGGGATGTTGTGAAGAGAATTAGCTGGGGTTTGTAATTACCCAGTGTAGCTGTAGCTGTTTTGGTTCCAGGGTATGAGAGAGACAACTATCTTTTATTGGACCAACTTCTGTTGGTGAAAGAGGCAAGCTTTCAAACCAAACCCCAGCTCTTCTTCAGGTCTGGGCTGGGTATAATTTGTGCCATGGCTTTCTGGCACCTCTGGGCTTCACAGTTCATGGCTCTGGCAGAGCTGGCTGCATCAGTTATGAAAGTAAAACAAATTGCTTGAGCTCCAGCACCTCTCTCATTAAAAAGTAAGCAGTGGGTCTGGGAAAGGTGCTGCCGAGCATCACAGATAAATGTAAGATGAAAGAGATTGTTTAGCAAGTATTTTAGCATGTACTTTAAAGGAACCATTCAGGATAGATTCTGGATTTATGGAAATTACAATAATCTGTAAGCCATTACCTACCTCTTTTTGGCCTATGATTGCACTGCCTCTACTTGAGCAGTCCCTTACAATGTGTGCCAACTACTTATGCTAAACAATCTGTTCCATCTTGCATTTAGTTGTGATGCTGGGAGTACTTTTCCCAGACCTGAAAATCTCTGTGTGGCTTCCAGATGTCTCTCTCTCACCAACAGAAGTTGGTCCAGTGTAAGATATCACCTCACCCACCTTGTCTCTCTAGTGTTTCTAGAAACATTTCGAAGACTCTGACCCTAACCCTTTTCCTTTGGTCTCCTCTTTCTTCATTTAGCTCATCCCCTCCTGATTAACCTACCTTAAACAAACCAATAAACATGAAATCAGAATACAATTTGCTGCCATGACATTTTTCACTGCTCCTCACCCCCTTCCTGTGTCTGTCTTGTATATTTAGATTGGAAATGCTTAAGGACAAGTACTCTGCTATTCTGTACAGTGCAATAGACTCCCATCTTGGCTCATCTTTACAAACAGTGTAATTAACATGATTAATAATAAAACATGAAACACCAACTACTACCATTCACAGCACTTTGGTATCTGACATTGTGGACTGTTCCTCTAGCTGATTCCCAAACCCATATCAAGCAAGGAGTCCTGTGGCGCTTCAAGACTAACAGATTTATCACATGACCTTTAATGGGAGCAAAATCCCACTTTGTCAGACGTTTCAAAGCACGTGACAGTGTGGGATTTTTCTCCCACAAAAGCTCATGAGATAAATCTGTTAGTCTTTTAGTGCCACAGGACTCCTTGCTTGTTCTGCTGAACTAGACTAACACAACTACTCCTTTGAACTTGCCAAACCCACATGTGGGCTAGCTCTAAATCCCAAGGTTCCCCCTAAAAAAGCCTCAAGCAGACAAAAATCTATTCTGAATACTCTAGCTGGGGTTAGGGAAGAGGAAACTTACACACTCACTTGGCACAAAAAAGTTTTTCTACACAATCCTGTTAGTTCCCAGAGAATTCAGTTCTGCCAGCTTCAAAAAGCACTGCAGCAGTTGGAAACAACCAATGTCTCTTTCTGTAATGACTGGATGTTACTAGCCAGTCAAGAATGATAAAAACAGTGTGCAAAGAATCACTGACCAGGAAACTTGGGTCTTAGGCCATCTATTCCTGTTCTGGCACCAACCCTGCTGTGTAGCTTTAGTTAAATTGCTAGCCCTTCTGTGCCTCAGTTTCCCCTCCCACCCCTATTTCAGTTGCTATTTCCTGCACGCAGAGATTGCCACGCCCAAATGGGGTCAAACATTTGTGAATGCATGAAGCCAAGAGGAGACATCGCAGAGGGCCCATCAACACCTTCTAGTGGTCCATCTGCCCATCTTATCATCACCTGCCTCTACTCCAGATTTATTTTCCCCCTAAACAAAAAATTATTTTAATTCACATCTCTCCTCAGAGAACACATTTAGGGGCTGCCTTTTCACCTGTGAAAGTTTCTTAGGGGTTCAAGCTCAATTCAACCCCTCCTCAAGAAGGCTCTTTTTTAAGCTCGTGTATCATCTTCAGCACCTTGCTAAGAGCAACAGCAAACCACAGTCTTGCCAGCACCGTTGGTGCACAGTCCCAAACAGGTGGCCCCATTGCCTCAGCAAAAGGGGGCTAAATGCATTTGGAAATGCTGACAGCAGCTGTGCCTTAAGACAGCAAAACTCCCTGCCCAAGGGCCAAGCAGGTAAATATTATGAAAAGCACATTTTGAATCCAAGGAGGTTGGGACTCCCTATTTAGTCCAGCTGAGAGTCAAAAGGAGATTTCTGTAACCCCCGGGGGGGGGGGGGGAAACAGACTCACCTCCTTCACAGCACTCCTCTTTGGAGAAGAGAAAAGGCTAGGGGAGGAAATCCCCTTCGCATGGAGTTAAGGCAGGAGGCGAAGGAAAATCTTACCGCGGCATGCGAGGTTTTTTAAAGTGCCCCAGAGGTACTGAAGCCAAGAAACGCAAGCCATAAACATAAAGTAATAAAACTCAGGGCAAAGTATAGAACAGGGCTCGGGAAAACCCCTTTGGGAAGGAAAGCTAGCACCAGTTACTTAAAAGTGCTTTTGGTGCCCCTGATCTTCGCCCACCCCAGCTAATCACCCTTCCCCACCCTCCTAACGCGAGATTTGTCGGTGATCCCCTCCAGAGGGTGAGTGGCCCGCAGTTTAGGACATGTCTGTACTTGACCCTCTTCGCCCAACAGCAAGTCGAACAGCAGCTTAGCTATTTTCCCTCCAACAAACGAGAAGGCGAGAGGGAGCCACACAAGCAATGGACACGGAGCACGGATAGCCGCACGCAGGACGCGGGAAAGCTGCCGGCCCATCGCTCTAGGGCTCAACATCATCCCCGGTAATGCACCGATGCCCGCCACGGGTATAGAAACCGCACTGCCCCCCCGTACAACCACAGGTCAGCGGCTGATGCAACTGGGGTAAAACAAGTGCAACTATTTCCGAAGTGTCACAGAATCCCTTAGGCGGCCAGGCGGGATCCGGAGCGCCCTCGCCCCCCAGTCACTGGGATCGGAAAAGTAAACAGCTGCCAACGTGCAGAAGAGAGACGAACACTGAAAACTAGCAAAGATCCTTCTCTCTTCTCCTCCGAAGCAGGGAGAACGCCCCCTTTCCTTACCTCTTTACTCCTCAAAGCACCACACTCCTCGCAGGGTAAATAGCTCTGGATGCCCGTGCAGCCGCAGCCATCGGAGTCTGCAACAATCATGGTGCAGTTGGGGGCGGGGGGTGTCCTACAGCTGGGGTTGCCGCGATTTAGGCTCCAGCCGGTGCTCGGTCCACGGCTCTCGTTATCTGGCCGGAGGTGCAGAGCCGATCGGGGAGCCCCCCGCGCCGCCGCTGTCACTGCATGGCGGGGCTCAGCTGGCCCTGGCGTTCTTTGGTAGAACGGCCGAAGGGTTCTAGAAGGTCGTGCGCCTCCAGGGTTCTAGAACGTCCGCACCAAGCGCCAACCTGCGCCTCCCACAACCGCGTCCCTCCCCACAACTGCAGCCGCTCGGGCTCGGCAGGCAGAAAGCACGGCCGGGGACCGCCCACTGATCCCTTGGCCCAATCACCTTGCAGAAGGAGGAGTCTCCTCCCTAGCTCGACTCCGCCTCCTAAACTTCTTCTCCAATAGGAAAGGAGAGAGAGCCGCTGGGGGGGGGGAAAGGGGGGGGTTTTTTTTCCTGCTCGTGTTCTAGTTTGGGGGCGCTGCCTGCAGACCCCCCAGTTAGAGGAGATTTTGCAAAATGTTGCTGGCTCTTAGCGACAGCCGTGGACACGACCGTTGGGGTGCGCGACGCTACAGCACCACCTTCCTCACGGAACTTCTTATTTTGCTATGGAGAAATATAAGTGAGCTCAGCTGCATCCTGATCCTGGGTTGGAGTGTATGAGAGGCGGTTGAAGGAAGGAAGAAAACCCTTCCCCCCTGAAACTATATATAAAAGGTCCCTTCCAGCAAGGCGCATCCATGTTCTGGAGATCAAAATCCAGCTATTTACCTACATATTAAGAACTTAACCTGGTTTGGAAAAGGTAACAGGGTAGCTGTGTGGGTCTAGTTCAGCAAAACAAAAGGGAGTCTTATCAAAAACCACAAAAGTCCTGCAGCACCTTAAAGACTAACAAATTTATTCAGGCATAAGCTTTCATGGGCTGCAACCTGCTTCAAAAGCTTATGCCTGAATAAATGTGCAAGTCGTCTCCATCTCCACACTTAAACATCCACGGAGAGCTACTCTGCTAAGGTCAATGGTCCTACCTAAAGTTAACACAACCTGATTCCACACATTAAAGGCCAATACAATAAATCTAAGATTTAGCCAAATACACCTGCCAAACACAGGCTAAAATCAAAACAAACTCCACAAAATAAAAAAAAAATAGTTTGAAGCAAACGTAAAGGGCCTGACTCCAATACATGGGTGTAATTCAGACACTTTCATGGTCAGCAATTTTGTATAAAGCACAAACAAGTCAGGTTCTTAGTCTGAAGGCCAGGCTGGCTTTTGGGTGGGGACAGAAAACAGCTCGATCAACACATTTTTTTATGGTACATTTTTCTTGGACAGCGCAAAACAATCATTCAGGGGAAAAACAACAGTGGTGTAAAGAGGAGTGATGACAGGAGTGCAAAAATTAGATTAGCCCCATTTAAAGAACAGTTGTCCTGTATCCACTCCCCTCGCCAAAGGATATCTGAATATGCAGAGAGCTGCACATAGGTGTTCTGTCCCATTTGTCATTGTCCTGGCACTGTAATTGTTTACATGAGTGCAGAATGGATGTAAAATGCTACTCAAAACAGTGGCGTTTCCACTCACTTCTGCATGTGTGTAATGGCAACACCAGGTGTGGGTAAATAGAGAATCAAGTCCATTACATATGAAAGGGACTCCAGGCACACAAGAAGAGTAACATTCAAACACATGCCAGCCTGATTCTTCTCTCACATCAGTTTGCACAAGCGTGCACTAAGGCCTCACCTATGTGCAACACATAGCTTTGGCAGCCAGTGATGTGAAAAACAAACACCCCCCTCATGACAGACCTGTACTGACAAAATGCTTATTGTGGATGCAGCTGTGGCAGCATAATTAACATTCAGGGAGGTGGGTAGGCAGATGTATGTGTGTATAGTAGTAGTAATAGCAGCAGTAAAGAGAAAGAGGACCAAGGACTGAAATAAAAGGCAGAGCTGCTCATCAGAGTCTTGTGTTCCCCTGTTCCAAAAGGCTGGCTGTGTTAGTCTAGTTCAGCAAAACACACGAGTCCTGTAAAAATAAAACAAAAAACAAGGAGTCCTTTGGCACTTAAAGACTAACAAATTAATTTATCGCATGAGCTTTCATGGGAGAAAATCCCACTTCATCAGATGCTTTGACCATAGGGAACTTACAGAATGGGAGGAAAATTAATACAGGGGAGTGTAAGTCATAGGATCAGGTCACACTGGAACAGCAAATCAAAGCAGTCGTGACACTTTTAAAGACTAACAAATTTATTTATTGCACCAGCTTTTCATGGGAGAAAATCCCACATCATCAGATGCTTTGAAGATGTAAGTTTCCCCCTCTTCAAACCAGGAGTCCTGTGGCACTTAAAGATTAACAGATTTATTTATTGCATGAGTTTTTGTGGGAGAAAAGCATCTGATGAAGTGGATTTTTCTCTCATGAAAGCTCATGCGCTAAATAAAACTGTTAGTCTTTAAAAGCACCACAGGACTCCTTGTTTGTTCTGAGTTCCCATTTTCCACTCCCCAAACAGCCTGCCCCATTGCTTCCTCTGCTATCCTGTACGCCAATCACACAGAGTTGTATGGTTTTTTGATGACTCCATTAGAGATTAGGTGGAGAGCAGGGCTGTCCCTGAGGGGGTGCAGGGCCCCAGGCAAATCACCCTCTGCTGGGCCCCCACTTACCCCCCCCAGCACTGGAGGGCAGGGGCAGCAGGCCCAGGGGAGGGGCAGGCCCTTGGGCTGGCCATCCCATGCCAGGGACCAGACAAGGCAGCAGAAAGGGCTGCCTGGTTCAGCACTGCTGGCCACACCCCTCCTGCCCCCATCCCCATCATTAGCACTGCTCTTGGCTCTGTGCCAGAGCAGCAGAGAGGGGGCAGGGGGTAGCGCGGCTGGGGGGTAGCAATACAGGCCCCACGTTGCCTCCCACCACCTTCCTGTTGCTCCAGCATGGAGCCAAGAGCAGCGCATGTGGTGCTGGTGGGGGAACGGACTGGCAGCGCTGAACTGGGCAGCAGCTTTTGGTCAGCCCACCCGGTCCCCATCATGGGGGGGGGCAGTGGTGTGGCCCTACAGGGCCCCCCAAGGCACAGGATCCTGGGTGGCTGCTCTGCTCGCCCTACCCTAGGAATGGCCCTGTGGAGAGCACCCCATTTCTGGTCTACATCTGTCTTAAACACGGCTTATCATCCCCACAATTGGGCATCGGTTTTGATAAGCAACACACAAGGCCAAATGACTAGCAGCATTATTAATGGAGCTACACCGGAGATGAACTTGGGCTGTCTTTTCATTGAACAATGAGAAAGCGCACTGCCAAATTCTGCTCTCAGGTACCCTGGCACAGCCACATTGATTTCCACCCCATTGATTTGAATAACAAACACCAATTTCTACAGCAGAAAGAGCCCCAGACGACAGTGCTGAGAACAATCTGCTTCGGCTCAAGAGCCACACATGGCAAAGTCCAGAAAGCAGAAATAGCTGTGCAAACAGGTCTGTATTTGCCTGGCAACAGCCTCCCTGCTCCAATCCAGAACGCCTGCCAGTTAGGTGAAAATGTCTTTGCACCTTGGCTGAGTGATGCCTTCCAGTCCAGCCAATGGGTAGGCAGCTCAAGGAGGGATGGCAGAGCGTGGTTGGCTGAGATTGCATGCAGCTCAGCCAGTCTCTGCAAGGAGGACAACAAAGGGAAAAGAGGAAGCTTGCAGTTGCAACGTATAACACAGTCAAACTGATTTTTCCCCTCTGGCTAGTACATAAAGCCCCATACGCAACTAGTGTTATTTTTAGCAGTATTTTTGCAATTGCAGCTTTTCTGAAAAACTCTGGCTTAACCAATGTTTTGTGCCTTTAACCATCTGCCTGTGCAGTTTGCCTTCCATTCCCTTGAGACCTGTGCATGCTGCAGCTCCAGTCACTATAGCAGCAAGGTTCAGCACTGATTCCTTTATCATTTGACCAGTGCAGTCAAGGAGGCCTGATCCATGCTTCTCTTGTAAATGTGCTGGGTCCAACCCTGTGTTAACGTCTGGTCCACTAGAGCTTAGGAGGTCTTCAGAGGCTGAACAGTATGGCAAGAGCCTTTTAAACATGCTTTTTCAGTTGCACAGGATTAGAAGGGAAGACAAATCCAGACCCCAGGCGCACATCATCCTCTGCTCTGGGGAAGGCTGGACCTATCCTAAAAACAGTCCCAAACCAGCACCAGGAAGCCAAATCACCCAGCTTGGATTTACCTCAGTCTCACATCTGAAACAATGAATGTGAACAGCCTAAGCCTTGGAAAAATTTGAATTGAGTCTGGAATTCAGATGAAAACTCCACAGTGCTCCCCCCCCAGCAGCAGAGGCAACTGGTGGAGTCATGAGCAAGTGGCATGGTCAGAAACTGTTTCTCCCCTGTTCACATCCTATCTCTTCATGTACACCTGGGCTGAGAAGGTGTAAAGTGCCCCTCACTTGCATTCACCTCAGTGGCGCTGTTGGACACTCACTTCTCAGCAGTAAGAATGGAGACGTGGGGTGCAAGGCGGGGCAGAATGAGCCCTGCTTTCACCAGGGTAGATCATGAGTTACTAGGGTGAGGTTGGTGCAATGGAGATCAGAATCCTCAACACACTGTGCTCTACAGATCCTGCACCAGTGCAGCCCTCCTGGGTGGTTTGGTAGGTAGCCCCTGCTAAGCCTGGACAGCCTGGTGAGGAGGGGGCACCACTGGCTCTAAACCAGCTCCCCCCCTCAGATTCTTATCACCAGCTCACAATGGTTAGGTTATCGGCCCAAGATTCATCCCCTCCACCACGCAGCAAGGCTGTACGTGCAGCAAAAGCAAAGGGCTGGAGCAGCTTCTTCTGCGTTCATTAACCTCAGGCTAGGGTCAGAGGCAGAACCGCGCCTGGCTTGTGTGACCAGCTCTGCTGTTTATCAGCAGCCAGGAGTGACAGCTTGAGCAGCAGCTGGGCTTTGGGGGACTGGGGAGGCAATTAGCACTGGGGCTGAGCGCTAGGGACTCTTGTATACCCAGTGACTCGGACAAAGCCCCAGGCAGCAGCAGGTCGGGACGCAACCCCTTCTCTGAGCTGCCTCTCTTTTTAGCTTGGTTAATGAGAGCACTGATCTCCATTATTCTCCCAGCTCAGTCTCCTGGGCCCCAGGAGCTGTTACCAAGGCTGTGGGAGGGGAAGGGCAGGCCTCCCCTTTGATTGCCAGGCTCCCCAAACCTCTGTCTCCCCCAAGCCGCCCACTCACACACTTGTCTGGGACTGAGTCCCTCTGTCATATCTTCTGCCTGTTCCAAAGGAGTAGCTGTGTCAGTCTACTTCAGCAAAACAAATAAGGAGTCCTCTGCGACACTTTTAAAAACTAACAAATTTATTTATCGCATGACCTTTTGTGGGAGAAAATCCTACTTTGTCAGGTGCTCTGAAGAAAATGCCGCATCTTCAAGCGTTAGTCTTGAAGAGTGCTACAGGACTCCTTGTCTATCACCTCCCTGAGCACCTAGCAACTCCTAACTCTCTCCTCCATGTACGCAGCCCTCTGCCCATAACTTCCCAGCCCAGATAACAGCAAGAACAAGAGGGAAGGACGTGTGCTCTAGTGACTGACGACAGGATTCCTGGCATCCATTCCTGGCTCTGCTACTGACCAGCTGCGTGTCCTTGTGCACATCACTTACCCTTCTGTGACCCAGCCTCCCTCTCTGGCCTGAGAAACCTCCTTCATGAATGTTTGCAAAGCTCGTTGAGAGCCTTGTCTGGAAGGTGCTGTAGGAGGGCAACATTGTCTTGTGACAAGCTCGGTCCCACAGGGTCTCAAGGCATTCCCAAGCCACAGCTGAGTAGGACCCATCCCACAAATTCTAGCCCACAGCCACCTGATGGGGCAGCCTAGCACTGGGGCAAACTCCCTCACCTATGAAAAGAGCCCCAGGATCATTAGCAGCCTTGCACAGAGCAGACAGAACATTTTAACAACTCACTGCAGACACCCCCACACAGGAAGTGGTATGAAGTGCTGTTTACCTACCACACAAGCACAACTGGCTGATGTGAGCCAGCTGAGATTTGAACCTCTGGCTCCAGGGAGTCTGGGCATTTCAAGCTTGAGGCTTAGGCTGCTAAGCCTGCCACAGCTCTAGAATAACACTAGGTGTGGGGGAGGCACTGGGGGGGGGCGGAGAGCAGACAAGCTGATTGCTGCTGGCTTTCACCTGTCCTGGAATTGCACAGACTGGCCCTGTAGCTGAAGAGATATGTTGCCATGCCCACCTGCAAAGACAGGGCTGCTAGTATCCAAGGGCACAAACAGGGATTGGCTCTAATTTAACCAGCCAGCCTTGAATCTAACTCTGCTTAAACTGGTGTAAATCAGGAGCAACACCCCCGAAATCACCAGTTAGACTAGTCTAAACCTAATGAGATATCTAAATCAGGATCTTGGTCTCACTTTACTCCTAGCTCCCTTTATGGGCCTGGAGCCTGCCTCATCTGCCCCACCATCCTTCTCATGCCACGCCACCAAGGCCTCACACTTGGATCCTCTTGGTTCAAGAGTCTTTGCCCGTGCAACTGCAACTGTGTACAACACCATATCACATCTGAAAATTTTTCTTCCCTCCTGATTGCTCAGGTCCCTCTATGGCCCCTGTAATATTGATCTCTGAAGCAGCATTTCTCGCTTATTCCTATCCTCTTTCCCCATCTCCTACTGGCTTTATGGCCAAAGTGCACAGACACGACCTCCCAGAACGTGTTACTAGCCTGTACGTGCACTCTCCTGGAGGGGATCTCCTCTCAGCTGATCAATTCCAGAGGGGTAATCGAGATAGTCTATTTCAGCAAAACAAGCAGGACTCTTGTTTGTTTTTCTCAGCTGATCACAACACTCTGTCACCTTTTCTTTATTGCAGCCACCTGTTGGGTCTCATCCTTTGGTCAGATTGTAAGCAGCATGGGAGCAGGGACCATTTTTGTTATGTACACATATGGCCCTAGCGCAAAGGGCAAGAGCCTCTAGTTGCTGCTGCCATACAAATGATAATTCAACACCATCATCCTGCATGGGATTCTCCAAAGCACTGGGCAGATGCAGTATGGTCAGTCTCCTTCTCTTCAGTAATCCCTTGCTGGAACGGGCCTGCAGGTGAAGAAAGGACAAACTGGCCCTGATCTGTCCATCTCCCTGCCTTTACCTTAGCAGCAAATAAAGCAGGAAAAGCAGGGCAAATCCTGCAGACTCACTCCATCCCCAAGCCCCCACCTGGTAAAGGGCTCCAGGCTTGGTTGAAGAATTGCACAGCACGTGCGGCATAGCAGGCCTTGGTTTGCAGAAGGTCAGAGAAGTTTAGCTGGAAACTCTTTCTAGCTGATAACATAGGTTCCTGTTTTCTTCCCCCACTAAGGCTTTCCTGCAGCAAGCACAAAAATCCAGCAAAGAGGCAACAAGAATTCCTACAAGGGACCAGCCAGAGATTCCTACAAGTGGCTTCTCAATCTCCCTGCTTTGGTTGATTGAACTAACAGGCTGCTGTGGCAGAGAGGCCCTTTGCCTCCATTCAGTGGGTCAAGATGTGGTGCCTCATACTCAAAACCTGACTCAGCAACGCCACTATGTGTCCTGCTCTGCTTCCCAGATAGCATGGGACCAGCCTCTCAGTGCACCCTTATGCAGCACTACCCCATCCAGAGAGCACATCTCACTACACTGCACCAGGCTGTCTGGTCAACACTGACTCTTACTTTGTGTCCGACTGAGAGAGACCTTTGTACAGAACCACTGGGGGATCCAGCAGCAGGCTCTTGTCAGCCTTGTCATTGGATCTCCTCTGCTCCCAGGTCCTGAGGGATTTCAGGCACATGGCACAGATGTGGGAAGAATAATAGAACAGGAGTAATAATAATTAACAACCATGATGCACATCACTCACTAAGCCACCCTTTCAGGGAAGAATATTTGAGGCATGATCTCTTTCTCACTGCTTTCTGGAGCCATGGATCATTAACTAATAAGCCAGAGGGACAGTTATTCCCCAAGCATCAGGGATGGAAAATCTAAATTTGCTGGAATCACAGCTTCAAAGGGTGCCATTGGGGTGGGGGGCGACTTGGCCTTTCATCTAGCAAAGGCTGATAAGTGGAGTCATGTGGAGTTCAGTGCCCGGGTGTGATCTTCCAGGTGCAGCCTTTGAACCCATGGCCCACCTGCCCCACACAGACAGTGAAGATCCTAGGAGGTTCTCATCTGAGCAGAGAGGTTTCCTCTGGGCTTTTTGGCAGGTATTTACCCACCCCATTTCTCTGTGCTCTGCTTTGGCTTTTCACTCCAGAGCTGGCTGCACTTTTGTGCTGGGCAAAGGGATTCTTGCCTGCATAGGGACAGATTAGAGGAGTATTCCCTCTCTCCTCAAGGTAGGGAAAACAAAAGGATCATCTCTCCTTGAAGGAGCCAGAAACACTTGCACACCTTAGGAACACAAAGGCCACTCCTGGCTAACAACCCTATATGGGTGCAGGTGAAGGGCAGAGGAGCCAAGGTGCCCCAGTGTCCCCAGCACAAGTCAATAAAGGAGCATTTTGGGGGGCCACAGTAACCATGCTCTCTTGGAGGCATCATGTTGGGGCTCTGCAGCTCCCTACTGCCCTCAAAAGCAGAGGGTTTCTGCTGGCACCCCAGCACCGGTCTCATTGTGAGGATGCTAGAGAAATGCAGAATGTTCTCATGGGGTGCCCAAGCACGTGAGCATCACCTGGGGAGGATGGTCTGTGCAGCAGCTCTCAGGTGCCTGGAGCAAACAGGCCTTGTGGTTGACTTCACTCCATTGCTGACTGCATCACTGGTCTCTGAGGGACAGGGCAATAATGTGCATTAAGACGTAATAGCACAGAAGCCCTCCCCACATACTGTGACATCCAGGCATGAAACAGTTGTTTGCCTGATGCAGAAGAGTCTACAAAACTCAGCCCTCCCATCCCCACCCCCTCACCCCAAAGCAAAACTGTAATTAATTATTATTATTGGGAAGTGCAAACAGGCCTACAGCAAGATCAGAGCTCCACAAGTTCTCAGGCAAAGGGGGAAGGGAAAGTGAGGCGCAGAGAGGGGATGTGACTTTCCCACAAAAGACAGAACAGATCACTGGTCAGCCCAAGAAAAGAACTCAGATATCTTGGTGCTTACTCCACTAGATCAATTGGTCCATCATTTAACAACATCTGCCATTTACACCACATCTTTTATCCTGATGAATACAGAAATACATTTTTAGATTTCCTGAGCTCCCTTCACCCAGCAGTGAAATGCATCTGTGTCTGGGGCAGAACACAGCAGCTGTTTTACAGCATACAGCAACACAAAGCCACCATTTAGTGCAGAAAACAAAGGTCAACACTGGCAATTTAACTCAGCCAAGACACTTGCAGGCAAGAGGTCTCCACTCTCCCTTCCATGGACAAAACAAAATATTTGAGATAAAAACATTTAAGTGCAAAATGCTGAGGCAAATGCCATGAGAGACCCAGCCTTGCTTGAGTCAGCTACTCAGAGCCTGCACCAGTCCTGAAAAGACAGGCTACATGCAACTGCCTATGAAGAAGAGCTTATTACACAAGGCTGGTGAGCACAGAGGCAGGACATATTGAGCAAGGCTGGTCTGTGGCACATGCGAACTGTAAGGAGTGGCACAGGTCGCCCCCGCCTTTCTTAGCCTGTGGTGATCCATCTGCAGCCAATTAGAGGCATCGGATCAGTCACCTGCAATCTCAGCACTTTTGCAGAGCTGTTTTTGTTGCTTCCTCTCATTTACCAGCTGCTCTGGCCTGACAGCAGTTTTTGCTGCCTTGCTCAGCTTCTCTACTTTATAGCAGCATTGACCAGCTTGCCAAAGGCCCAGACACTCCTCTCTTGCTACCCAGTAACAGAGACCAGCAACCTGTACCATGCAGGCTACTCTCATCTTCAGATTCTGGCAGGAGACTCACAGGGCAGCAATGCTAGGCCCCTTCTATCACTAAATATTTATCACTACGACCCGCTCTCTGTGACCTCCTTACCTCATGCAACACTGACTAAGGCAAAGGGCAGCAAGTCTGTACTAGAGCTGGGGCTAAGAGGCAAGACTTCACAGCTCCTGGTCCTGTATCAGGCTACTAGATCACAACCCTTAGCTGCCACTGCATTGAACCCGACATGCAAGTTGTGTGCCGTCCCCCTGCTCTTCCCCTTGCTGTCCGGCAGCTTTGCCCTCCGGTGCACAGCACGGGGTGGGTATTTACTGAGAAGGACCTCCCTGAACAGGCAGGTCCTAAAGAATCTGAGTAGCAACCCCCTGATAGAGACCCAATAGTGCTTCTGACACCCCCCCCCTTTTTCCCAGAACAGGCTCTTTTGATTAGTTCAGCAGCACCCTGTCCCAGGGCAGTTATTGCTTCTTGTCTGGCCCCCTCACCTCTGCTATGTATGGCTGGACCCATCCTGGGAGAACATCCCACTTCGTCAGATGCTTTGAAGATGGGTGAACTTATAGAATGGAATGAAAATACATGCAAGGGAGTGCGAAACATAGGATCAGGTCATACAGTAACAGCAAATCACTTGCATGTATTTTCATTCCATTCTGTAAGTTCACCAACTTTGAAGCATCTGACAAAGTGGGATTTTCTCCCACGAAAGCTCATGCGAAAAATAAATCTGTTAGTCTTTAAGTGCCACACGACTCCTTGTGTTTTTTTGCTGGACTATACTAACATGGCTACCCTTTTGGAAAATGGACCCATCCTCCAGTACTCAAATCCTTCAGGGCCACCACATCCTGCTTCCGTATGGATTGGGTGCTGGATTTGGTGACTGCATCTTCTGCAGCATCTCTAGCAGGCGCATATCAGTGTCAGGCACATGAGCACAAGGAAGCCAATGGAAATTTAATCAGACCACAGCTCAGGAGAGATACAGATACCACCTCTGATATCCTGAACAGCTGGTACTAGTTCTTCAAGACTACATGGAGCTTTTTGCCCACCAAGGCTGCAGCTCTCAGTCCCACCTCCTTATAACAGTCCAAGTCCATCCAGCCACCCTTTGCTAAGCACATCAGCCAGCTGGTTATGAGGCACAGCTAAGCAGACAGTGTCTTGGCGAGAGCGGTGCACATTCTGCAAAGCAAATGGACAGGCCCAAGTCAAGCTGTGCCTGAGCAGGCTGCAAAAGTAATTCTGGCTGATGCCATCTGATCACCCTGTCATTTGGTAATCTGATCAGAGCCAAAGCTGCAGCTGCATAAGTAAAAGGAATCCCTGGAGAAACCGTGCAGGTGGTGTAGGTCTCTTTGTGCAGCACATTCATGGAGCGTGGAAAACTGACTGTTCCAGCATCTTGAATATCAGTTGATCCTGTGGTGAGACCCTCAGCCTCAAGGTGATGTCTCCCCCTTCCTTCAGCAATGTCACGTCTCACAGCACATAACAAAAGGGGCTAATGTAATCCCTGACTGTATAAACAGAAATAGGTCTTCAGTGTAGGGTTGGGATTTTGTCCTGTATATAGCACTGAGGAGATGGATTCAGGAATCCCATACCAAGGTTTGGCACCCACAGTTTAAAAAGCATTGACGAGGGTGCCGTGAAGAACCAGAATAACGATTTGAGGGCTGGAGAAAATGCAGGGTGTTACTAGAGTCATTAAAAAGAGGCAGATGAGAAGATGCAGCTTTTTAGAAGCACAAAATTTACCCCAGGCTCCACAGCATGCTTAGGCATGAGTTAAAACCAGTTACCCTGTTCTTCAGGCATGCCAGGAACTTCCATTTCTAACTGGAGTCAGACAGAGATATGGATGCTGCCTAACCACATTTGAAAATCAGGCCCTAGGGCTTAGCTATATATGGGATTTTACACTTGAGTAACTGCACTCATATACCTACCATCAGCAGAAACCCCTCTTGTGGATACAGTCTACAGCGGTGAAAGGAGTTTGCACTGGTGAAAAATTCCTAATGTAGACAAAGCTTGTGTTGGTGCTTTAAGCAGCTAGAAGAAGGCTGATCACGTGCTCTGGGCATTTAACTGGTGGTGGTGATGTTGGGAAGCACAATGGAGGTCCTCCTTTGGCTGCAGCATATGCACCCTTTGCCTGGACCTGCTGAAGCAGGAGAGAGTTCCTTTGAGAAATGCAGTCTAGGAACTAGGAAATATCTGGGTTTCAGCAAGAAAGGTTCCATTATGTCAGCAAAGGGGTAAGGCGCCAGCCCTGGAGTGACAGGTCTAATTATTGATTGATGGCATAAGACTAGAAAATGACTTACAGATTAAAAGGCAGGAATGGACTGGGAACCAAGCAGATGGGAGTAAATGGGACTGGGAACTAGGACTCTAGGGTTCCATTCCAAAGTCTGGCTCCCTGTGCCTTGGGCAAATCTCTTCGCCTCTCTCTCTTCTTCCCTTTCCCAGACTGTAAAATGAAGATAATGTTCACCTACCTCCTGGACGAGTTATAAAGCATAATTAACTGAAGCTTGTAAAATGTTTTGAGATCCTAGGTTAAAAAGGCAAAGTAGCCCAAACCTGTTGACCTTCAGGGCAAGTTGCAAAATCCATCTGTTTGCTTGGTCTTTTAGGCGGTACCCAAGGAATGGGAGGAGTTTGTTTTCTTCTTGGAATTAACTAATTTACTTTTACTGTGAGCAAAGGCTGTTATGCTGCTAAGGGGCTATTCTCATGTGCAGGCTTTGGTGCTGCCTAACTGTCAGGGTGCCTGGAGCTATGGCCGGTACATTTTGCGCTGAAATAATTGTTAGTAAATATAATAAAACACATTTCATTGGCTGATTTCAAAGTGCTATATGAAAGAAGGAGGTATCATTACCCCTGGTTTACAGATGGGGAAACTGCGGTATGAACGAAGTGACTTGCCTCAGGTCACCCTGGAGGCTCACAGCAGAACCAGAACTAGAATCAAGGTCTCCAGCATTTAGTCCAGTATGGACTGAAGATGGAGTTCATTCACACACCATACATAAAGCAACAAATGTCAGTTAATGGCAACAGCAGCACGCTCTTTCTTGCTCATGTGGATTTTTTCCTTATTTGTTTCTGTAGCAGGTAACTCTGGTTGTGGGTTTATTTCTTTTAGTTCCTAAGGGCAAAGAGGGTGATGTGAAACTTACCTGCCAATGACACATCTGACATGGTGGGCTCTAACCCACAAAAGCTTATGTCCAAATAAATTTGCTAGTCTTTAAGGTGCCACAGAACTTGTTTGTTTTGCTGAAACAGACTGACATGGGCTTGGCTAGTGCTCTGCACCTTCTTCCCTGCCAGTTGTTTGCAAATGCTTGTAATTTTCTACCCCCTTAAAAGGTAGAGATTCTTTTTATAAAGCTCTGAAATAAAACCAACTAGCTCTATAAGCTGTATTTAGGATCACTAAATCTCTTTGACATAGTTTTGGAGAAGGAAGTAGGGGGTAGGAACCAGGATCCATGAAATTCTTGTTCAGTCAACCAGTGGAAATTTCAGAAGCACCAAACATTTTGGAGCCTGAGTCCTATGAAATTCCCTCTCTATATCTTCATGGTCCAAAAGGCTGGATGGCCATTTTGTAAGGGAGTGTTTGTGTAGGAATCAGAGCAATGGATTGGAACTTGTGAGTCTCACATTCTATTTCCAGCACAGACTGACTTTCCATGTAGCTAGGAGCAAATCAATCTCCTAGCTGCTAAATTGAATAATTTGAGCACATGCAACTATAAAATAATGTTTACACAGAACTCAGAAGAGAGAACTTCTGTACTGTTGTTTTTGTTTGCTGCAATTGACTCAAAAGTTAGTTTCTGGGCATAAACTACCTTCTCTCGCCAGATTTAAAAGGACCTTCAGACAGTTTAGAGCACTGGAGCTTCAGAAAAACAAGATACAACAATCTTGATATTATTCAGGTTCTTTCAGGACTCCTATAAATATAAACAAAAGGGAAAACTGAGCATGTATGTGGTTTCTCCCCTACCCTAGCAGGTCACAGTAATATTAGAAGAGGGCTTTAAGGCCATAACCTGACAGCTGCCACAAAAATCCCCACATACATTCTCCTTTCACTCAGGTTGGTGGATCTCATCCAAATATTTTAGCATGTAATCAATGTGACCTGTTCCAGGGTTTACAAACTGTGATGGCAGTTGCTTCTAAAATTAGACCAGGCTGTGGTGCTTTGGCCCCAGCCATTTTCAGTTTACTTTTAAACATATTTCAATTCACACAGCCAACACCTCCTTATTCATAAGACTTTTTGGCACTTGACTCCTCAAAATACAGGGCTAAGTCAAAAGCTTTCATCAAAACTCTTTTGACAGAAAATTGGACTTAAGCTTAAATGAAACATTGCACTTAAAATGTCAGTTGTCTTCAATAAATAAATAAATGGAAGTTTTCTTTGCAAAAAACAAAGAACAAAACAAACACAAACACAAACAAAAAAAACCAAAACAACAAATCCAACCCTACCACACTGGATTGAGAAATGGTGTGGTGGAAGCTCAATGGGAGCTGTAGTTTGACTGCCTTGTGTTTCAGTTCTCCACCCAGGCAGAGGTCTGTGGCCAGACACTATCTCCCATATGCACTGCCTCCCTGCTCCAAGAGCAGACAGCAGTCCCTCACTGAACTCCAGTCGATAGAGGAGAAACACACAAGACATCCACACTAAGACTCCCATGATACACTAGGCCAACATTTCAAAACTGAAAATGTTCTGGTATCAGATTCAATTTTGTGGAATTGAATTTCCCCTGATCAAAAACTTATTTTTTCCACCTGCCTACTAACAGATGATCTAGGGGGGCAGGCACAAAGAGCTATTAAGTATCTACCACAGTATCTTGAAAAATTTATACCTCAGTCTTTTTCCCTATCATGCCAGTGCTGTTCATTATTCAGTTTTGGTTCATAAAGCCATTCTTGTTGGAGAAGCAAAATGAATGATGATCTTCTTGTCTGGAACATCAGGGATAAATCTGAAGCATGTGGATGTAACTGGGTAAGTGACAATGATTCTTCCAACAGCCTCAGCTATGACAATTTAAAAGATAGAAGCAAAAGTACAAGAAAGCTGAATGAAAGGAAAAGTGGTTTAATTCTCCAAGCACCAAACCCAACTAAACCACTGTGCTTCAAGTGCACAGCCAGGATCAGAAACCAAATGAGTCCTGGAAGAGAGTTAAGGATGCCTTTTAGGGATTCAACCCAAAAAGGCAAACAGAAGACATCAGACACACAGAGTGCAAGAAGATTTTTTTAAAACACTTTTAACATTTGTCAGAGTTTTGTACAAATCAAAGCATCCCTTTAAAATCTCCATTATTACAAACATACAAAGAAACGATGTTATTACTACAAACCATCGACTACTCAGTTGCATGATCAATGTGTCACAATTTAAAAAATCCCTACATTTTATATACAGTACCCTTCTCCTTCTATTATTTCTGTGTCTCGAGGGAAGCTAAGAAGCAAAGCCCCCATTTTAAAAAAAATCCTATTCATACATTTCAGGCTTTTTCTAAAAATATGTGAAGTATAAAATTAGGTGGGTTTTTTCTCCTGCTGACACACTCTGGCAGAGTGCAAGAATTTCTTCGCATCCTAAAGTCTTTTTAAAAAACAAAACAAAAAAAACCCCCATGACAGTATTTGATGCTTCAGTGTGCTCTTCTACGTTCAGAGTCAACATCATCTGAAAAGTGCCATTGAATAAATTCATCTTCATAAAAAAAAAAAATTGCAACTCTTCACTTAAAAAGATTTATAAAAAGCCAGCAAGAGCAGATGGCCCTGTCTCAAAAGGGTCAGTGTCTCATTTCTTTCCATTGGTGCCTGTCTACATTAAGGTCCTTTCTTTCCCGTATGCCTCAAGGTGGGGTCTCCAACCCTCACATTGTGTGAACAGGGCTGGCCACTGAGATTCCATGGAGTAACCTGGCCTGGAATCTACTGGCTTGAGTCCATCTGTGCATTTCACTCTATTGGCAGACTGCTTTTTATCAACCCCCTCACACCCCCGCCCCAAGAGACGCACTGAAGGCTGGGCTCAGCTCAGCTCTCCCCTAATGAAAGCGTATGGAGAGTACATGTTCTCCACTGACCTAGCTAGAGATGTTTATGGCCTCTTTCCACAGAAGTCAGACTAGTTTGGAAAGCAGAGAATTTTTCCAGCCCTTTTATCTTGGTGTTTTTTGTTGGGGGTGGGGGGCTTCTCTGCCCAGCACCCAAGAAATGCTTCCTGTCTTGTGTCACTACAGGCCTGTCTGAACTCACTTCTTGCAACCAGCCTCATCTGCAACACCTGAACATTGGAAAGGAGGTATAAAAAAAGTCAGGTGGCGTGGAGAGGCAATACGAGGATAAACTTCATCCGGGACTGAGAAGAGGGTGTTCAATATAGTTTCAAACTCCTTCTGCCTTTATTGCAGAATTCAGTGCCAGAGAAGTGAGATCAGGCCAAGCCACTACTAGAACAAACTGAAACCCCAATGGTTACTGGTAAGCAGAGCCCCAGAGGGACACCAGATGGTTATATGCAATTATTCTGTAAGACTCTGAAACCAAAAGTTATCAAAACAGGCAGTTAGGTTTGCTAAGCCCATATTTTAAAAACCCAAGATAAATATATAACTTGGAGTTTTGGAAAAGTTTTTGAACATAGCTTAATCATTCCAGGCAGCTCAGTGTGATGCCCCAGCTCTCTCTACAGTGTACATGATTTAAGGGCTTCCCTCTATGGGGAACAAAATTCTTTAAAGCAGAATTTTCATCACACACCCAAAACTCTTGGCAAGTCTGAAAAACAGCCAATGATGTGTTGTGCCTCAGACCATAAGATTTTAAACTGGAGAAGGGGGGGAGGGGGGCTCCAATACAACAGGATCCCTGTTTTCTAAGGTCTGAATACCTGTTTTTCAAACAGGTATCTTCTGCAGAACTTTAGTTTCAGGAGATGGGGGGCAGCAGGATGCAAGGGGGCAGCCCTCCCTATGGATCACTATACTCTACAACAGTATTCAACAGATATTGAAACTGGACACACTCAAACATGCTGTCGAAAGGCCACACACACCGGGCGTTTCCACTGAGTCCATAGCAGTAGGGTAGTAACAAAACTGAGGTTCTGGATTCCAGCCGAACAGACAGGGCTCTAGCCAGACTCCTTGGTTAATGCTGGGGAAGCTCCCAGTTTGTTTTTGTTTTAAGGGGAGGTTATTGCTCCTGACTTCTCAGGCTTTTTACCCTTGGATAGGGCAGCAGCTTGCTTCAGGAGTTCTCTGTTCTTGGCCTGGAAACACAGTGAAAATGGGTGTTTTAATGGCATGGATCATATTACCCAAGAACTCCCTGGACAGGCATAGCTGGCTTCCTTCATGCAGACCAAAAGGGATGGATAAGTTACTGTACTGGATCACAGCAGCAAGTTCACTATCCCATTTCCACCAGCTGGCTACAGAGGCAAACAAACTCCAATGAACCAGACCTATCTACATCAGGGTGACGATGGGGGAGGAAATTCCTTCCCAGCTGCGGCAGGCAATCAGCTTCCATCACGAGGCACAAGAGGTTAAATGATTTTTCATTAGACAAGATAAGGAGGGATACACTGCCATGATTTGAACTTTTTATTTTAGAATCACTGGAGGAAAGTAGTTTCCAAAACCTCTGCTTGTGTTAGCTGAAGTATTACATTCAGCCACTGGAAAGATCAAGTTCTGGGCTGTCTCATTTAGAGCTAAGTATAGAACATGCCTCCCCACCAAAGAATGACAGTTGTGTGAGAGCAAGCCAGTTCAGTTATTTCATTCTTCTTTTTATTTTAAAATTGAGCAAGTTTGGAGCTACTGAAGGGTGTCAGATTGACAGCAGTGGAGACTGAAGTCCTCCCTTTAGCTGCTGAATAGGCACAGCATCTACCACCCAATGAGATGTGCTTCTGCCCTGATCCTAAGGGACCGTTTCAAGAGATGAAATACAGCTCAGTCTTCTTGTCCCCTCTGCTGAGATAACCAATAAAGGCCATTGACTAGTGGCAACACGTAACATTTGTCTACTTGAAACTGTAATGAGAATGTCAGCAAGCCACCTAATAGCCTGCAGAGGGGAACAATTCTGGGTCACTTGGGGAAGAAGCAAGCAGACAACATAATCCATCACAGACTCTGATTCCCATTACAAGCCCCACAAGTCATCCAGTATCTCTTAATTTTTTAGTTCTAAAAGAAGGCATCTCAACACCCAAAACATAACACAACGTACCACATACAGCAGAACTGTGCTCAAAGCCTGGGATAGCCTTAGACAGCTTAAGAAGTTGCTTAGTGGGCAGGAACGCACAAGCTGACAGTATCTGTAATCTGCAAAAACCTGTCCTATCCTAATAATTAACCTGGGTGTGCGATGATGGGGAAAGAACATTTTCTGCTGTCTTATCTCACTTTTTTTTACCCCCTCATTGCTAGAGCTTTAAGTGATGTAAACTCCAGATGGAGTAATTAAGGAGATGAACTTTGCACCCTATATATGATTTCTTTCTTTCAATCAATTCCTTGTTGACTTATTCTTCTCTCAGGCCAGAATCCATCCTTGCCAGTGTACTCTCTGACAAAAAAATGATATTCCTATGAACTCAGGAACTTCTTTACAGTCATATCTACTTAGTCCAAGAAACAGAACTACCCTTTGTTAGACATGTCTGGCTAATGATCTAATAGATCAAATTGAGAACTCATGGTGCAATGGGTGGCCACACAGGCCTTAGAATCTTGACTTGAATTCAAATTTGACTTTGGTAATAAGGAAAATGCCTTTCATGGTTCTCATCCAGCTCACAGGGGATACAACTGTGCAATACAATAAGATAAAGAATAAGGGTTCAAGTGCACTGGCAGACTACAGTGGGGGCTAAGTCCTATTCTAACAGGTGATAGATACTGCAGGGCAAGATGGAGAGGCATTAGTAGAGCCATGTGAGTGGAAAGCCTGGGAAGCATTCTGATCTAGGCATTGTTCTCAGTCACTCCTGCAAAGAACACAATTCAGCACATAAAAGACCAAAAATGTCATCACCTGTAACTGCTCCATGACTTCCTTGTGCGTCTTCTCCATTTGGTTCATTTTCGCCCTCATTTGGGATTCCTGGTACTGCAGGTCAGCCTTTAGCTCCGTGATCTAAGAAGAAACAAGGAAGCAGGCTTTTGGTGAGCGAGAAGAAAAGTGACCTACCCACCTTCCTTCACCCTGAACAGATGTCCTGCCTAGAAAAACTCTCTTTGTAGAAGTCACCTTGGAAAAAGGAACACGCTTAAAAAAGCACAATGTGGGAACAATGCTGATGATCCTCAGGCCACGGGGGGCTCAGAACATTGACTTTCCCTTTGCAGACCAGAGACTTGCACCAGAAGTTGATATCAAAGGTGGACCATGGCAGGATCCCAGAACAGATGCATTTTTAGTAACGCCAGTGCATTCTGTGACTCTAGGCAATTAATTTGTGACCTGATTTTCAGAGATGCTGAGCACTAACAGGCCATGGACCATTCTGTACCTCAGTTTCTCCCTCAGCCAAATGGAGATAATTACAGTTACCCACCTAATAGCTGGGTCTGTGGGAGTGGATTCATTAGCGCTTGCAACACAGAGTATAAACTGTTAGTATTCTTATGAATCCTTTGAGTAAGAAAGAGGATTCTCACATCATGCTGTGAAAGCAGTCAGGGCTGTGGTCCATCAGCAGAGCTGTCTGGGACTCAGAATTGGGACAGAGGCTTGTCTGAGCATTGACAGCTCTACCTGTGCACACAGAGCAACTCTGAGCTTCCTTGGCCTCAACCCCACCTGCAAGCTACCAGCCTACAGTCATTTCTTGGCCTGCGGCAATGGTTGGGAGCTGGTATCATGTGATGCTGGCCATACTGGTAGCACAAGGCAAAGGAAAAAGGGGTGATAGTCACTGTGTGGTAATGAATGGTCAGAGTTTGATCCTCTCCACACTCGTGTCCCACCCACCTCCAAAGAGCCAGAAAGCTACCTTTCTTCCTGCCACAATGCCTGTCACTTTACCCTGAAAATTAATCAGTTTGCAGACAACACCCCCAAGAGTTAGCTAGTTTCCTAATGGCTAACAAGACAGACACTGTGCAGATGTGCATGGTAGGGACCTTAAAGTAAACTCTTTATAATTCACTAAGCAGCTTGTGTGAGGAAGCAGCCCAGGGTTGTACCTTCTTTTCTTTCTCCAGGATCATTTGATCCTTCTGGTGCAGCATCTTTTTTAGAGTGGCCACTTCCTCCTTCAGCTGGGCGATAATAACGAAGTGGTCAGTGCCAGGGGAGTCCAGGGCAAGGTCTGGAGAAAAGCTGCAGAAGAAAGAAGGGAAAAGATCTCATCACATTCCCTTATACTCACAGGCACATGGAAGCCATTTCACAGATGACTTCACAAACAAGGAGGTTTAATCTCTGATAGCTATGTCTGAATAACCTCAACCATTCACACCTATTCAAAGGCTACCAGTTACCTATGGCCTTGTCATCAGCCACTGTGGGAATTCAGAGAGAGTCCCATGGCCTGAAGGCTGATTTCCTGATATGTGATATGATCTGTACCTGCAACAAGTCTAATGAAGTGTTCAGTAAGACAGTACCGGAGACTGTTCGGATGTTTTCACTCATGAGCCTGTAAACTTCAGTGTTATGAACAGCCAAGTTACAAATTGACTAGTCAATCACACACCTCATTTGGAACCAGAAGTAGTCAATTAGGCAGCTGCAGAGCGAAAAGAAAAAAGCAAATACAGGAGAATGCGACGTTGAACATAAACTACACACACACACACACAAAAAGGAAAAGCAGAATTTTAGTTCTGCATAGTAGTATTTCATAGCTGTATTAAGTTAATGTTCAGTTGTCAACTTCTGAAAGAACCATAACATTTTGTTCAGAGTTATGAACGTTTCAGAGTGACGAACAACCTCCATTCCCAAGTGGGTTCACCACTCTGAAATGCTGTGTTTGCATGGAAAAGATCTATTTTCAAATCAAGAGATGTCAACGAGCTTTGGAACTTTATGCAATCACCTAGGAACCCTTTTCAGGTCACAGTGAGTCTGTTGGGTGGGGTGAAAAGCTTTCACTAAATGCAAATCAGTGCCCAGTAAACAATGGAACAGCGAAAAAAAAAGAAATTAACCCCCTAATTTAAACAAACAATAGAAAGAGGACACCTAGGTTACAGCCAAAGTTATCGCAGGGGAAAACAGGAAGAGATGCATTGGGCTTTTTGTATTTTGATTCCTGACACGGCACAGTGATTTTAGGAAAAGCTTCATTACCACATCAAAGAAAAAAAAGACCATTCAGGAAGAGAGGAGTGAAGGGAAGATAAAACACACATCCTTCTGGAACAGCATTCACACTGTCAAACCCAATGAATCTAGCTGGCTGGCTGGCTGACAGCTTGTTTGGGCAAGACACACACACACACTGGTAAAGCATGAAGTCTCTCTGTAAACTACTAAAGTTCTGTGCAGCTAAGTTTATTACTATTTTTTCTGCAATAACGCCTAAAGTCCCAGTCATGGACCAGGCCTTCATTACACTAGGCACTGTACAAACACAGAAGAGAGAAATGGGCCTCGCCCAACAAATATCTGCCTTAAAGCCTATCTAGTCACCACCTTCTGTAGCGTTGCCTGTCTTCATAATATTTTTAAGAGTTACCCCTGTGTGCTAAAGAATAGTTTCCCAATATTACATACTATTGCTATATAAATTATTTTAAAATTAATAATGAATAATGCACGCTGGACGCTATACTTGCCTGTGCATTCAGCCCTACTATTGGTGGAGTCTAAGAAAATTCAGTGTGGCCTAGTGCCACAGATTATAAATAAGCAAGGAGTCCTGTGGCACTTAAAGACTAACAAATTTATTGCATGAGCTTTCATGGGAGGAAATCCCACTTCGTCAGATACTTTGAAGATGGGGGGAACTTTTCTCCCATTTTCTCCCATGAAAGCTTGTGACATAAATAAATTTGTCAGTCTTTAAGTGCCACAGGACTCCTCGATTGTTTTGCTGAACTAGACTAACATGACAACCCTTCTGGAACAGATTACAAATGTAATTTTTACTGACTCACTCTGTAGCCTGGGATAAGTTACATCATCTGTCCCCCAATTTCCCCATTTGTAAAATGGAAATAAGAATCTCTGCTGTCTGTCTCCCAAGGGCTTTTCTTCAGCACTTTGAAGAGACAGAATCTAACTGGACATAGTTTGAATAATGGTCCAGGGATGAGATGGAACTTTTCTCCCTTGTGGAGAGTGGGAAGGGTCACTATGGGGAGTCCCAGGAGAGAAATTAAATGAATGGAGTTGCATAGGTCATAAAGGTAACAAGACAGCCTTCCAGGGATGGGAAAGAAGTCTTGGCCAAGGAGGAAAGGGAAGCTTAATAGGGCAGGTCAGTGGGAGGTTTCTACATTAGGAAGTTTTACTGTCTTGGAAGACATGAACTCCCACGATGTTACGTGCTTGGTATCGATAAGGTGATGTATGTAACTAAACGCCAGCGGGCTGGAGCTAACCCTAGGCTCGAACCCATAATGTTACAGGGTCAGTTTTTATCTATACTGAGCATTTAACGGCATGTGAGTTAGTACGTGTGCCAGCACAATGTCATTTTTGAGTGCAGACATGGCTCTTGAACATGCAGTAGGGACTACCTGTTCTTCAAACTAGTCACCTATTGACAGTCACAGGCAGCCACCCCAATGAGCGCCTGCACCCCATAACAGAATGTGGCATTGCTCTACAATGTGACAGGTCGGCTATTCGGTTGGAGTCAGAGAAACAAAACAGCCTCCAGCACCTTTTACGTTAATGCTAAGTTCCAAAGGGGCAGCCCTGTTAGCCTAGTTCAGCAAAACAAACAAGGAGTCCTGTGGCACTTTTAAAAACTAACAAATCTTGTCTGTCTTACATTAGTATATCACGCACATGTACTCTTAGGATCCCCGCTCCGAACAAGAGCTTCAGGCTTCCATATGCCACACAGCTGTGCTGGATTGAGAGGGAGCAGAGAAAAGAAAAACAAACAAAAATAATTTGTGGAGGGAAAGATTTCTTCACTGAATTGTCTGTTTACAAAGAAGTCCTTCCCTATCCTACTTCATTCCTTGGCAATCGGGGTCTCACAAAATCAGAGAAAGGTAGGGTTGGAAGGGAGCTTGGGAAGTCATCAAGTCCAACTCTGTTCCAAGGCAGGATCCAGTAAACATAAACCATCCCTGAAAGGTCCAGCCTGATTTTAAAAACCTCCAATGGCAGGGATTCCACAACCTCCTTCAGATGCCTATTCCAGTGCCTAGCTAACTTACAATTAGAAATGCTTCCCTAATAACTAACCTACATCTCCTTTGCTGCAGATTAAGCTCATTATTTCTTGTCCTACCTTCAGTGGACCTGGAGAACTATTTATCTTCTTTCTCTTTGTAACAGCCCTTAACATATTTGAAGACTATGATCAGATCCCTCTTCAGCCTTTTCTCAAACACCAAACATACCCAGTTTCTCAAAACTTCCCTCCCAGATCAGGTTTTCTATCATTTTTTGTTGATCTCCTCTGGACTCTTTCCAATTTCTCCACAAGTGTGGCACCTAGAACTGGACACAGTATTCTAGCAGAGGTCTCACCAGTGCTGAGTAGAGTGGGACAACTGCCACCCACGTCTTCCAAACAACACTCCTGTTAACATGCCCCAGAATGATATTCATGTTTCTCATAGCTGCATCACATCGCTAACTCACATTCAACTGTGGAGTCTCTGTAACTGCTTTCATAAGTTCCCCACCTTCAAACGTCTGGTAAGATGGGATTTTCTCCCACAAAAGCTCATGCATTAAATAAATGTGTTTGTCTTTAAAAGTGCCACAAGACTCCTTGTTCATTTTTCTATAACTGCTGAATCTTCTTCAGCAGTTCCATCGCCCAATTGGTTATTTTTGTACATTTTGTACTGGCGCAGTTAATTTTTTCTTCCTCAGTGCAGTGCTTGTCTTTATGGAATTTCATCTTGTTGATTTCAGACCAATTCTCCAACTTGCCAAGGACATATTGAATTCTAAGCCTGTTCTCCAAAGTTCTTACAACTCTTCCCAGCTTGGTGTTGTTGGCAAATTATTGTAATATAATCCATTATCCAAGTCATTAATGAAAATACTGACTAGTACCATACTCAGGACCCCATTAACTACACCATCCCAGTCTGATAGCAAATAATTGATAACTATTCTTTGAGCACAGCCTTCAACCAACTATGCACCTATCTTGTAATAACTCCATCTAGAGACCCTACTTCCCAAGTTTGTGTGTAACAATGTCATTTGAGACTATGTCAAAAGCCTTACTGAAATGAGATCTATCACATCTATTGATTTCCCTGATCCACTAGGCCAGTAACGTGTCAAAGAAGTAAATCTGATTGGTATGGCATGATTTGTTCCATGATCCACACTGGCTATTCCTTATCAATCTATTATCCTCTAGCTGCTTAATTAACTGAGCGTTTAATTATTTGCTGTACTATCTTTTCAGGTACTGAAGTTAAGCTGGCTCATCTATAACTAATCCCCAGATCATCTTGTTTCCCTTTCTAAAGTATATTCACCCTTCTCCATTCCTCTGAGACCTCACCAGTCTTCCATGAGTTCTTGAAGATAATCATTAAAGGTTCACTTCATTAAGATCACTTCATGAACCCTTCTACTGTATCCCAAGGTAACAAACATTGCCAGGAAAAATCCCAGACTTCCTAGAACCACCCCGTCAGGAAATTCTGCATTCCCTGGCTTGTTCCTGCCCACGATTACTTCTTAAGGAAGAAGAGGAGAGTCAAAGAGAAACCCACCTGCTCCCCTCAGCAGAGAATTAGTGGGATTGAAAGCCTGAGACTATTACATGTCCTCATCAACAAATATTGGCAAGTCACACATGAAGATGGAGGCCCCAAACGGAAAAAAAAGCCTCAACTCACTCTTTGGTTTGGTGCCAAGAAACAGACAGTGGGAATGATTATGCAAGGACAAGCTGTGAGTACATTTCAGTGTGGTCAGGGAATTTGCCTCTCTGAACTGTTAGCAAAATCAGGTACTTAGATGTCCAGCTGCAATAACATGCCTCTGCAATTACTTCGAGGTGGGAAAAAAGAAAATCAGAGGGCACTTTTTAAAAGTCATGTCAATAAGTAAAGTTGTTGTCCCCTTTTTCCCTCCCCGCCATGCACACCATCCTGATTGACTCTCAATCCCCAATTTCAAGTTAGGAGTGGAAGCTACAAAGTTAGCTACAAAACCAGAAATAAAACTGAGAAATAAACTATAAAACCTTTTTTATAAAGGGCATCTCAAGAAGTCTAACTAAAATATGTCCTTGACATACACAAACTGTGGTACAATAAGCTCTGCACATTTTAGGGATGGCCAGTTCTGGGGGTGTTATTCATCTCCTCCTACCAGTCCCTCCCTCAGGGATGACGTTTCTGTTGTTTGGAGACTGCTACTAAAGTCAGACTGGTTTAAAGGAACATAGCCAAGGTCAACATTCAAATTACACTAAAAATAGCTTAGAAATTTCATCCCAACTATGAAATATCTGCCTAAACAAATATTTTCTAAACGGAAATAGTAGCTTGGTCTAAAATTGATTTAACTATATCAAAACAGAAGCAGTTCACTTCAAACCACCCTTTCCACACTTTAAGATGAGTCCTTTAAGTATGAGCACAGAACTTTTGTGCATACAGAAATATTTTTATTTAATAACATTTATTGCTCAGCATTCCCTCAGGACAATATGGGTGAACTAATCTGTGTCTGAGGGCTCATCTACAAGCATCAGGTAGAGATCTTTTTGACCCTTCTGCGCTAAAGGGATGATAGAGGGGAATCAGATACCAGAAGTGAAAGGAGTGTTGTGTTTTAATCTAATCCACTGTAAACATTTGTCTGTATCATAAGATTACATTGAGACAACCATGGCTATTCATGCACTGTCAATGTAAAAGCATACTGAATTAGGTTTAAGTAACTTGGGAGTCCATTGTATTAAATACAAAAAAGATGCATTATTGTGGGCTAGGACTTCTGGGACAGGTGGTGTGCCAGGGAAAACCTCTCTAGCAGGAGATGAGTGCAAATTCCCCACCCTTTAAAGCTATGTCCCAGGAGAAGATCACTGTCTGCTGATCATCTTTTTCTAGCATGCCCAAGGAAAGAACAGACCAAGAACAGGAGAGGGCCCAAGAAGAGGACAGACCAAGAACAGGGAAGTGCCCAAGGAAAGGATAGACTGCCTACTCACAGATGTTCTAGTTTTGAACTAAGGTTGCTATGAATTTGTAACCCAATTGTGGGGTTTAAAGGACTGACTCCTAACAGAGACCCTGCTGGAACTGGGAAGTGCTTTCTGTAAGCTTATTAGCATGCATGTAGTTTGTTTTATTGTTTTTAATGCATTTTAAGTGTGGTGATGTGATACTGCTGCCATTGACAATTGTTCACAGCTTCCAGAGAGAAAGCAAAATGCAGAGGCTAGCCTGATTTGACAGTCTTGCTTGCTGGGGATATCCCAATGAAAGCAGGGAAGTGTGAAGCCTGGCAAAAAAAACCCAGTCAGGAGAAGAGAGATTGGTCTCTGCCCAAGACAGGTGACAGCTGAGAACACAGAATGGGTATCCTTGAGGAACCATGTGAATAAAATACAGGGCAACTGACCTGACCCATGACATACATTTGGCAGCCTCTGCTCAAGACAAGCAATGGACTGGGCACAGCAGATGAGGATTGAGATCCTTCTGCAAACCTGTTGAGGTGATTCAGGATTGGAACAGCAACAAAGGCTAGAGTCAAGGTGGAGAACACACCACTAGAGCTGTGTGGGACCCATGGGAGGAAGACAGTGACCTGAGTGAGGTAAAGTTGTGGGACTCGCTTTGGTATGATTTGCTGCAGGATGGTGTTGAGTTGCACTGACAGAGCTGGGTGGTCAGGGATACCTAACCTCAGCTGTGCTATACCTAGCTCCTGCCAATGCCAACAGCCTCTCTCCTCCATGCACAGAGCTCACCTCCAACTTAACCGTAAAAACTCTGGATTATGACATTTCTAAATACGTAACTCAAATGTGATTGAACAGTCCCCAACTCATGCATGGCAGGATATGAGACTGATCAACTCGAAGATATTAAACATGAGCTTATGAGACCCAAAGAGAGAGTTTGACAGCTACACATAACAGAGGGGTGTCCACCTGCATCCATGAGGATGCAAAGCCTCCAAAGGTGAAGAGCAGAAATAAACGGGACCACAAAGAGGTTGCGTCCAGTTAACTTGTCCCAAGAACCCCCAAATTTTGCCCATCTGAAGCCTGCATTGGCAATTTGCAGAGAGTCCAAGGTCAGCACCTACGCCACGTAAAGACACAGATGCCATCCATTCTGACACAGAGGGGTTGCCCATACTCTGTGAAGTATGCCTCTAAGTTACAGATGGGGCAGTTGCCTTTTTTGGAACATCTACAAGGAACTGCAGCCTGAGGATTAAATTTCATGTGCCACCAAGTGTTACTGTTAACCTACAGCAATGGAGCCACATGTATTTAAACAGCTACAGTGTAGAACTGGGACAGCACAGAGCCCATTGCTGGTGCTTAGCAGTAGTTATAATTTATGAATGAGTTTTCCCTAAGACTAGATTAAGGTTGTGGTGAGCATCAGGGCCTGTCAGGGATTTAAAGTGAGAACAAGAGATGGTGCAAGAGTAAACTGAAATGTGGTCATCTGATTGATCCTTTGCTACATTTCTGTCAACAGATGGCTTAGGAATAGATACTAGAATGTGTAGCCTCTTTGCTTCCAGGTCATTGGTTAAACTTTGTTACTACCTAATTGCCACTCGGTGCTTTATGGGAAATGAGTTAAAGGGGATCACTCCAGTTCCTAGTGAGCAGCTATTTTAAAAAATTCCGCTATTGCAAGCATCATTGCCCTACAGCATGGCTGGCCGCCTCTGCAGAGATGCTGAAGATTAAATAGGACCCCCTAGAGCAGTAGTTTTCAAACTTAGGGTTGGGACCCAGTACTGGGTTGCAGACCCGCAGGCACTGGGTCACGGCGCCCCCTGCTGCCACTGCCAAAAGACTGGAATGCATTGCTCAAAGATATAATTGTTGGGCTGTGGGCATAAATGATTTTTTTCAACTGGGTCCTGAGAAAAAAAGTTTGAAAACCACTGCCCTAGAGGTCAAGGATATGGAGCACTGATAGAAGGCAGCATGCAGCGTTATTGCTTGTGCTTTACCTGTTTGGTCCAGGCCCAGGGTGTTTAATCGCTGGTCACTCAGCAATAAACTTAGTTTAAAGAATTCTACAACTGCTACACCTGAAAGAATTCTTTAAGCTCAGTTTCAGGCTTCAGCACTTCTTACATCAGTAGCCATAGACAATGGATTAACAGAATCTTTAGAACAGAGATGGCTCAGAGTTAAATGAAGAACTGAGATGGATGGCAAGCGCTTTGCCAGAGACTTTAACAGACTTAACAAGGCCCCTGATGGTGCTAACAAGCCTTCGCTCTGTGTATTCCCAATTCAATGCAGTTTGGAAGGAGATCCATCAGCAGGGATAGTTTCCGTATGAGGCAATTCCCAGAGCAGGAGGGCAATGGGGGAGAAAACAATAGGTGATCTCACTTCAGGACGTCAGTGCCTTGAGAAACAGGATAATGATGGGCACCGGGACTCTGTTTGGAAGCAGCCCATTGCACCAACACGGACGGGGCACTCTGGGTAGGGGGGCAAAGCATCTCGGGAGAGGAAGGAACGCTGAGAATTAGAGAGGAAAGGGAGGAATGAAAATATGCATGTACAAGAGCGTAAAAAAATAAATATATATCTATCTATCTATCTATCTCCATCTTACTCTCTCCTGATACAACTAGTGGGTTCCCTTCTGCTGTTTCTGCTGCATGCTCTGATGTCAGTAGGAGGTGTAGGCTACAGCACTAACAGAATGAGGCCCGCTGCGTTCAGAGGAAGCTGTTTATCACTTTCCCTCCTCCAGGATGGGGGGGAAATAAGATTCTTATCTATATTCTCTCACTTAGTGATTGTCTCCTTGCATTCTGCTCTTTGTTCTGATTGCAGCCTAACTTTTATTCTATGGATAATGTTCTGGCCCACAGGAGTCCGCACTGCAGACTAGAGCCCTATCATGCAGCAGGTGGCTACCCTCTCCCTGGCACTGAAGGGGGAGGATAAAGCTGATCGAGCTGCAGGGTGTAATTGCTGGTGAACTCAACCAACAATTAGTACAAACATTGGACATCCTTTTGATTTTCATGTGTACATTTATGTGCCACATAGGCTTGGCCTGTGGGATCCCAGAAAGCAGCTGATGCTACCCTTGGAGTCCCAACATTTGACAGTCTCATTCTATCATATAAACATCTTGCTTCTTGCACTGAGTTCTCTCTTACACAAAATTAAATGAGACCATCTGCTGGCATCTTCCCCAATAAACTGGCTCACCTGTCACCGTTGGCTGATATGGCCTCAAACTTGGGTTTCTTCTTTGGAATTTCATTCTGAATAGAGGAAGTGGATAAGGTTTTCTGGCTATGAAGGAAAAACAATGAAGATATGTGTCAGGAGCAAAAAGACCTGTGAATCAGAGACTGCCTGGAAACAGGAAGGAAGTGTGGATAACTGCCATCCCCTGCTACAGCATACCCACAACAAGCTTAGAGAGAAGGGTGCTCCATGCAAAGCAATGGCCAGATAAAAGATCATTCCTTAAAAGAGGAACTAGAGATTATTTTATGCAATGTGCCAGTCGAACCTCTTTAGGCGCATGAATATTCTATGTTCAGAAATGAATAATTTAGTTGATCCAACATCCACAAGAACAACAATATACCCCACAATGCACAGAACTAGACACCTTCCCAATCAGCTCAACACACACTGAGAATCCAAGAGCTGAGAGCCCCCCTTTGAGAGTACCCTGGTAGCAGCCACCAGATGTTCGAACTAGGGAACATCACCATGAGCTTTCCAGGTGATCTCAGCTGCAGCATCTGATCTGAATCAGTCAATTTTGAATGCCGGGAAAACATGTCTAGTGCTCAAATCAAATAAGTAGAAGTCAGGAGTCCTAGCTCTTCCGACTGACTTGCTGTGTTAGCTGGGACAATTTATTTCATTTTCCCATACCCTAGCTTCAGCCATCCAGAAGAACAAGGTTACTGCAAGAGTTAATGCTCTTCTGTGATTCATTTGACAATGCAGTTTCACTTTAATTATTTGAGAAAACAGCCCAACAGGTCAGTAGACATTCTGTAAAATGGAGCTCACTTCAGAGTTGCCTCCCTGAAGTGTCATGACACTATTAGATCAGAACTACAAGGTTGGCATATTCAGTAAGTCAGACTTGTTTAGGTTTTACTGAAAAAGAAATATAGAACTATGTGAAAAGTCAGTTACAAAACAGCAATGTACAAGACACTTCTCCCACTTCCTTTCGGAGTCTGAACCATTCAGTCCTCCTGCCTTCTCACCCCAAAACTGTGGGTCTACCACAAAGGAGGAAAGTGGAAGAAGGGAGCATGGATGCAGCCTTTACATGTAAGTCACCTGTTGTAGTGGCTGCCACTGCTGAGTCTGCTGAACTGCTCTTTCTCTTGCAGGCTTGTTCGGGAAGAGCTGCTCAGATGCTTGCGTTGCTCTTTGGTCTTCTGTAGGACCCGTTTATAAGACAACGTACACAGCCAGCACAGCAGCTTCCCATCCACCTGAAAGCCCAGGTAGGAGAGTCAACAAGGACGATTTCCATCTCTCTTCCTCCCTACATCCCATGCCCAGAACAGGCAAGCAACCCAATGGCAACTTCAGATCAACCATCTTCAGGATTTACAGGCCCAAGGTATGCAAGCACACACAATACACCAGCAGAGACTCAAGGGGTCCTGGAAGTAGCTAAAGAGGGTGTTAACAGCATTCAACGCTGCCAGTGCGGTGCATCCAGCAAACTCACAATGAAAAAAATGTGGCAGTAAGCATCAGTTCTGAGTTGATACGTTTTGGCTTTTTTATATCACAGGCTCTACTGGACATTTCAGAGTAAGAAATCACATCCTATGCAATTCAGGTATTTATAAACACTAAGTTCTAAACTGGGACCTCCAAGGCGCGTGTTTTGGGAACCTGAACGCTAGTGCTCCATGCTCATGGTTTTTAATCTTTTGTCATTTGACGACCCTTAAAAAATTTCAAACGGAGATGCTTGACCCCTTTCTGAAATCTTAGGCATAGTCTCTGGATTCCCAGGCATCTACAGACTATAGGTTAAAAACCCCAGCTCTAAAGGGGCTTTGTCAAGATGGGGGGGGGGGAACGACTATGTGCATCAGTGGTTCTCAACCTTTTGCAAGTTGTGACACACTTATTGGTATGTCATGACCTTACGGTACACACCCAGCCCACTCCCCCTCCAGGCCAAATCCAGCCATCTCCCCAGCCCTCTGCGACATGCACACCTACCACTGCGTGGGGACGCAGTAATATGTCTCACCACAGTGGTTGAGAACCAGATTTATACAGCAACCAAAACTGTGGATTTAACATGGGCCCCAGGCCTACAAAGACTCATGCACATACTTATCTTTGGGACAACTCAGTGTATAACGTTAAGAAAGTGCTTAACGTCTTCACAGGATCAGGGCCCTGGAGCATGTTTGCGAACGGTGTCTTTTTCAGCACCATTTGCTAAGAAGTAAACAGTTACAGTCCCTAAATCCTTAGCACCAGTTTTGGAGTGGGGCAGTGCACAAACATTCAGTTAAAAAAGAAGACTTGCTCAAGGAGCTACAGTGCTGAAAATATAAAGTAACCCAAATAATTGAGT
Organism: Podocnemis expansa; assembly: GCA_007922195.1. Taxonomy (NCBI): domain Eukaryota; kingdom Metazoa; phylum Chordata; order Testudines; family Podocnemididae; genus Podocnemis; species Podocnemis expansa. The sequence goes on from ML681963.1 coordinate 45,188,716, forward strand.
GTATTAACACCTTTCGTAGCAAATGAAAATTCTTGAGCTGGCCAGAAAATACTTTATATCCAATATGTTACTGTTTGTGAAACCCTGTGACTCCAAACAGAAGATGAACAGACCAACAGTGTGGTTAGTTCTTTCACCTTTCCAGCCCAGTTTTATATAGAAACTCACCTTCTTCCTATCATCCTTCCTGTCAAATGCACACTGCTGCTTGCACTGTTCACAGGAGTGAGGTGGCCCATATTTCTTCTCCGAGTTTGTACAACGCTGGCACTTGTTGCCAATAAATGCTGCTATTATGTTGCAGTACTGGCATGGTTTTGGCTTTAAAAAGGACAGATACCATATAGGTTAGCGATGTTTTTAATCACATGGCACATGTTCATTTGCCTTTTTCTTCTTTCACTCAAACACTCCCACCTTCAGAGCAACCCAAGAATTGTACATTTATATAGACGTCAGGGATCAGAGATCCAAACTAACTGCAGTATGTGTTATTGTCCAGCATGCCTGAATTCACACTAACCTCTGCATAAGAGGTCATAGAATCTTTAATGACAAGTGGTCAGGACATCAGCTTCAAACCTCATCCTAAAGTGAAGAAATGTTCATTCGTTTTCTAGTCAAATTTCGTTTTAGGTGATCACATTCTGTTTCCCTAAATTTCTGTGTAGTTTCATAGACTCTACGGTCAGAAAGAACCAATACAATCATCTAGTTTGACCTCCTGCACAATGCAGGCCGCAGAAACCTTACCCACATAAACCTCTAACTTATGACCTCAACTGGGTATGGGATAGTCCCATTTGCTGTCCTAAACTCATGTAAAGTATTGCCATTCATCACAAAGAAAAAAAAAGTAAGTTTCCCACCAAAGGACACTGCATGTCAATGGCAGGTGCAGTAATCCCTTCATACACAAGCGTTTGGATGAAAGACAATGGAAATACAAATATAATAATGAGGATGGATGGGAGAGTCCATGGTTCTTACCGTTCCATAGAGTTTCACATTCTGCGCACATTTCTTGCATATTGTGTTGGTTTTGCTGTTAAAACAAAATATTAAGAAAAAGCAAGAATGAAACATAGCAGTGCCAAAGACATCTGGGTACAAGCCCGCTGCATTTGACAGCTGAGTTTTCTCCAGCATTCAGTTCTATTGGCAGGATTTTTGTATTCATCTTCACTAGTGGTTTTTACATTAAAATCTATTTGCTATTCCTGACTCATGATGACAATTGGCTGGACTGAGGTATTATTGAAAGACAGCATTTTCTTAAGGCATTCCCTTTAATTTAATTAAGACAGCCACCTTTAATTTTTGCAGGCATTGTTCATTTGGGATTCTGGTCACCAGCAAAATGGGTCAGTTGGTCACCAACTAATCTGCAGTGGACCTTTACACAGCATCAAAACACATGAGTCAACACTAGTGATAATCTCATACTGGAAAGGCCAAGAACTACACTAGCAGAGTTGATGCAGATCAGAATTAAGGTTCATTGATCCATATATGCAGGAACCACCTTGCACAATGCCTGCCTGCAATATAAAGAAGGTTTGGTTTTATAAATCTGCTAGTCATATCAATATGCTCAGTCGTTGCTGGGATCACCGGCCCCAATTCCTCATAAATTTTCCATTTTACACAAATGAAATTAAAACCAAACAGAGAACCATTTGTTTACTGCTGTAAATGCAGAAGAACACGAGAGGCATTCATGCTACAGGACAGAGAACGAGAATTATTTTTGCTTGACTAAAGAAACAACTGAGCACCACCCAGGAAGAAATCCAACACATGCCATACTTTAAAACCAGAAGTACCGAGTATGTCTGCCTGACAGAGACCGGGACTACGATCTAAGCCTTGCCAAGCGGCCACAAAATCGGCCCATGCGCCAACGTACGACTGTGAGTGCTGTATCCTGGATGGCACAATGCTAGGGGTGTAACAAGAGTTTCAGGTACTGGACTGCTGCAAGCAAATAGCATATGGGTTATGGACACAAAGACTCACCAATGAAAGGAGAGGAGCAGAGAGAGGGACAGGAACATTTTGCAAAAGAAAATGGTAGTGGAGAGAAAAAACAGTTCAGGGATTGAGATAATAGGCTCAGAATAGTCTTTCACCTTTAGGTTGCCAGTTCCTAGGCAGCAGAGGCCACTGGTTACCCAAAACTGTTACCAATTCATGCCTGTTCATTGGCTTCTGTGAAAGGAGCTTGGTGGGTCTCGCTATTACTTCATTATAAATCCTGCCCCAAATGGCGCTAATACACCATGTTCACCTTCTCAGCAGAACTCTCAAGGCCATCAAATGGTCTCCTTGATATTTACAAGTGATACGTAAAGATCAGGGTTCAGTTACTTCGGTAGGCCAGTGTGCATGAAGCTTGTACTGACATTGCTTATGCTGTACGTGTTCAGTCTCCAGACCTGTCACCAAATGCAAAATACATACACAGAGAAAGGAACCTTACTGAGAGAATCAAGATGCTGCAGTGGGACTATTTCAGACACATATTAAAGAAGCAGCTCCCATCTATTTCTTACTGTCCAGTGTTTAAGCACAGCAGAGTTTTACCTCTCCTGTTGGAATTCAGTCCTGCAGTAGGTGCATTTGACAATGGGGTGCGCGATCCGACACTCCTGCAACAAGAAACAATGTTCGTGATTCCACTGCACGCATTTCCCAAAGCTTTCACGAGCTCCAGCTGGCACCCCCGGCACAACCACAAAGCAACACTGACAGAAGAGAAGCATCATTCACAGCAGTGGGCGATATCCAGTCCTCCTGCAATCCCTCCTCACAGACCACCACTCATCAACTCACCCGGGGGCCCCCCCATCCTCTTCTTAGGCCTCCCTGCACTGCTCGCAGTGTTTCCATACCCCTCCACTCCTCTCAGGGATCCCCTCCTCCCAGAGTCCCTCATCTCTTCCCTGGGCCCCCCTTGTTGGGCTCCCACTCTTCCCAGGGCTCCCCCCTCCCTCAGGGAGTCCCTCCCCCACACTCCCCAGGGTCCCCAGGGTCCCCCTCCTCGCAGGATCCCTCATCCCTTCCCTGGGCCCCCCCGTAGGACTCCCACTCTTCCCAGGGCTCCCCTCCCCCACACTCCTCCTCCCTAGGGAGTCCCTCCCCCACCGCAGAGCTCCCTCCATCCCCAGGGCCGCCTCCATTGCACCCCTCCCCCACTCTCCCGGGCCCCGCCCCCTCACCTTGCAGAGCTGCTGCCCCTGGCTCAGCGCCTCGAAGGGGAAGCGCTGGTGGCACTTGGTGCAGGCGTAAAGCGCCGCCATCCCGCCGCCCCCACTGACAGGCGCAGCCTAACCTCGCCCGGGACGGGCGGTCGGCCAGCCGCTAGGCGGGGCTGCCACGCCCGTGTCCCCCATTGGCTGTCGCTAAGGTCGCTCATCGGGCGCGGCGCGCGCTCCGCCGTCATTCCGCGGCGCCCATTGGTTCCTCGAGGTGCCGCTCCCGCGCGAGCGGGCGGGACGTGGCAAGGGCCTTCGGGTTGGGTAGAGCGGGAGCGTGACGTCACGGGGGAGTTCTCCCATCCGGGCTGCGGGCGGCGCGGTGACGTCACCCGCGGCTCGGCCCGAGGGGCTCCCTTCGGCGTCAGGCCGCTCGCGCGAAGGGCGCGCCGAGAAGAGAGTCCTCCCAGAACCGGAAGTACGGTGTCCCAGAAGCCGCCGCGCGCGCCGGGCACCGGAAGTGTGGGGCCCAGCTGAGCTAGGGGGGTGGTGGTGCCGGAGGTGGTTAGGGTGTGGGGTGGTGGTAACTGGGGGCAGAAGAGAAGGTGGGAGGATTGGAAATGCTACCGTAATGGGGGGAGCACCGCTGAAGGGAGAGCCGGATGATAGGCAGGGAAGAGGCGTTGACGTGGGTGCACATGGAGGGATACCAAAGCATGGAAAGGAGGGCAGGGAAGCACAAAAAGGAGGATGCATGGAGAAAATGTACTATTAATGTAATATTTTTCTGTTTTTAGGGGCCCCTGGAACACTTCCCCCTAAAAATAGCTTGTTCTGGGGCGTTCCAGCACACTTTAACCCCTGTAAGTAAAAAGCGTAGACAAAATCATGTATTTTGAAAATACCTGCCGGATGGAGGGTCTGAAGGTAAAAAGGAGGACATGTCCTCCTCTTGCCTGACATCTGGTGACCAATGTTCCCTCCAATTGTTCACAGGCTGTGTGCTCAAAAAATTTCTTCTGTGCAAATGTTTGGAACCAGGGTCCAAATTTGTGCACGCTCCAGTGAGTGTGATTGAACTTGTGAGCACAATGAAGCAAGTATGTATGATGCAAATAATATCTAAATTTTATTTTGATATGGTAATGGAAATGATGTTATAAATTACAAAACCTTATTGGAAACATGCTGCTTGAAACTGCCGCCTTAAAGTAACATATAGATATTAGCACTGTTGAATTTTTTTTGTGCATGCTTTATTTTGTTGTGTGCACAGGCTTCACAGCCTGTGCGCGTGCACACTTTAGCAGGAACATAGCTGGTAACCCTATCCATATAGATACCTCAGAGGCTGGAGGAATGTGGGTCTGAGAGAGAACGGAGAAAGAGAGGCAGAGTGCCCTGTGTTTAACTGGGAAAACCCAAGACGTCAGTTTCGTTTGCAATGGGAATTTGCTCCCATTCACTTGTTGATAGCTTGTTGCTGTCTAATGGCACTTCTGCAATCCCCAAGAGTACACAGAGCAAGATGCAGTTTGCATTGCTGTCAACTGCAGATGTTAACTCATAATACTTTAGGTCCTCAGAGAAAGAATTTTTAAAAAGCCATCTACATGGTGCTTTGTTTTTTACATGTCTGTCAGGGAGCACAATGAAAATCCATAATTTTCAGCTTCTTAAATGGTGCAAAAAATTAGGTTTCAAACACTGGAAGGGACTATTTATCAGTTTAAAAAATGCTTTCTCTCAAGTTGTAAGATCAGGAAGATATTGGTCTTTCAGTTTTGTAAAAGCTTATTTGGAAAAAAAAAATTATATCTTGGGCCAAATTTAAATTCACATTCCCTGATCTACATTGAACGATAAAGACAGCAGTTTGGGAAGGTGGAAAAATTATGTAATTGTTGATAGTAAATTAAAAGCATCTATTCATAATAATGATTTGCCCTTGTATTGCCACAGTAATTAGAATATCTAAGGCCTAACTGTGTTAGAAGTTTTTCTTGTTTCCAGTAACTGATGAAATGGTGGGTTACTTACCAGTAACCAGCCTTCTTTGAGATGGGCTGCTCGGATTCATTCAGAAATAGGTTCTGGAGTGCCGGATTGGTCAGAACTTTTTGCCCTCGCCTGTCAGAAGAGGGCAGGCGGCCACCACCCCCCATGCCACCCTGTGGCTATATGTGTGGCCACCGCACAGCCCCTCCCCAGTTCATAGGAGTCGCCAACTCCAGATGCAGGGAGGGGTCTGAATGAATCCAAGCAGCCCATCTCGAAGAAGGATGGTTACTGGTAAGTAATCCACCATTCTTGTTCGAGTGCTGCTCAGATCCTTCAGAAATAGGTGACTGCTAGCCATGCTGATAGACGGTGGGTGGAAATGGCTCTTCTGCCTTCAGCACACTGACCCATGGACCTTTATCCCAGGAAGGGTAGCCTCGGGGTGCAGGACATAACCCAGTGGAAAGAGTTGGGCCCAGGTTGCCAGAGCACTGAATGGTGTATGTGGGCACAACGGCCTGAGGTCACCTAGCGCAAAAGGGGTACCAGCACCTGGTGCCTATGATCAAGGATTGCACCTGTAATCACTTTCCTCGAGAGGTATTTACAGGCGCCATGTGAAGGCCAGAGGATTTAGAGTTCCGGGAACGGCACGCGCTGGTGAAGTTCCTATGAGGAAGTAACCTGAGACCCTAAATTTGTCGGGCTGCCAGTGGCAATTATCAGCACTGAAGAAGCCAGAAGAGGAGAATTAGACCATCTTCCCCTCAGTTTGTTATTGTAAGGCACATGTAGGTCATGTGGCAGGATGGGGACTTGAGAGGGCTGCAGCCGTCCTGGCCCTAGGGTAGTGACACCTCAGCCAGAAAACATCGAGTACATGGAAACTGGCATGTGCTGTCTTCCGTAGGGGAGGTGGGTGCCAGGAGCGAGAGAGAGAGAGAGGCATTTAGAGGAATACTACACTCTGTTCGCAGGAACGGCCGGGACAACAGCAGTAGCCCATACGGCACACCTGTAATGAGGGAGTAGACTGGCATGGGGGAGCCAAATGCCTGGCCGATGTTGCGGCGCTAAATAAGAGACACAAGCGGGATGTTTTCTATGGGCCTGATAGGAGTGGTCAGGCCTCCGTGTGCTACTGGTGGCACTGTCACAGACCCCCTCGGGCGGGGTGTCAGAGTTCATATCCTTTCAAGAGACAAGGAGTTGGCATTACTACTACTTACACCCTTTCCTTTCTTTCTCTACCAAGTTGAGCGGCTGGAAGACTGCCTCAGGGTTAGTAAAGCAAGGGGTCGGATGTGGTAAGGCTACAGCTTGGTGGTGGGCTCATGAGTACGATAGGCCTGGATGCTAGTACCCACAGACTGTGAGACCTGCTCACTTTGGCCTACATGGCCTCATGCCATCAGGGAGGGCCATCCCATAGTGGGACCAAGCTTAGCTTAACACGGCACAGAGGTATGCTTTAGAATCAAGGCTTCTTTTAGGAAGGGGCCCGGGTAAGAGCCAGGAAGTACAGAGGAGAAGATAGGCTCCTCTCAAAAAGGGGACGGTGCGACAGTATGCTACCCAAGGGGGTACATACGGTTGTCTCTTCTTTAGGACACTTGTGGCATCTCTGGAGTGTCCTCTATGAGTATACAAATCATAGTATTAGATCCTACTGGGGAGGCAATCTCTATCAAGAGTGAGCAAGTTCCTGAATTCCAGTCGTTGAGGGGGAATTCAGAGCAGGTGTAGAGTGGGCTTTACCAAGTGTAAAACCCCATAGTAAGCTCTAGACAGGGGCGTCGCTGGTGCTAGGCACACCCGGGCATGTGCCCTGAGCTCCAGCGCCTCAGATCGCCGGCCCAATTGGGCCGGAGATCCGGGGCCCAGCCACTGGCGGCTGCGGCAGCCCCGTCCCCAGGCGGGGATGCAGAGCCTGCCGCCCGCGGCTGCACGTGGCCCTGTCCCCGGCTAGGGGATGGGGCCTGAGGGCCGGGGGCGAGGCCTGGGCTTATGGTCCAGATCCTTCACCCCCCCCCCCAGCGACACCCCTGGCTCTAGATCAGAAGTATGATATTCATGGACACCTACCAGGACTAGGAGAGCCTTGGGTCGTCATGGAATTGTACCGTGATGCTCCTGGGTGAGAGCCGCCGGTAGCTAGGCTGGGATAACCATAGCGTTATGGCTGTGTCCCAGAGGTTGAGCTACGTGAGAGGCCGCTGGATGAAACACTGGAAGATGAAGATTGGTTTGCAAACCATCACAAAGGGAGCGAGCAGTGGCGAGCTTACCTGTCCTCAACCCAGTGGTGTAGGGGGAAGTCTAGGTAATTTCATCGCTATTAGTGTGTTATCTCTGAGGTCTGAGGGTTTCCCAATTGGGATATAGGAGAACGGCCACTTTAAGGATAGAATGAGGAAGGTGGCATGGGTCCCTTCTATGGAGGGCAAGGCCCAGAGTGCCGGGGTTCTAGAATAAGGGCACGTCCCGGGCAGTGGTGATCAATGGCCTGGGGGGGGGGGGTGTCATCATCCAATAATGTGGTTACCTTCTATTATCAATAATTCTTGGAGAGATGATAGTAGCACAGGGTGGAGGCCCCGCTTTCGCGACTTCTCTCAAGGCATTCACCTAGGCCGAGAGCCAGCTAGGAGTAGTGAATGCTGGTGGCTTCATATTTGACAAAGTCCTTGAGCGGGTTGGTCAGCAGCTACAGTTAAAGGCCGGGTCCTGGCATTTATGCCTAGAATTTGACACATGGAAATGGATTACCTTCTCCATGGGGCAAGGAGGGTCCAGGTGATCTGAGCTGGAAGCGTTTGCACACAGCCCTAATGAGGGTCAGTTGAGTGGAGCGAAGAATAAACACCAGCTAGTCTTGCTGGTGGGGGGGGGGCGGGGGTTGTACAAGGCGATCCCATTTATGCTGAGGGGAGAGAGTCAGGTTCCAATAAAGGGTTTTCCGACCGCCAGCCTGGGGAGGCAGATGCTAGGGCCTTGCCCATGGGAAGCGTGCGAGAAGTGGGCTCCTGATATGAACGTGGCCCCACGAGGGGAGGCTCCATTTGGTTCAGGTGGGCTACGACTGGGTGGTACACTTTTCAGTATTGGAAGTGTGTTCCGTAAAAGCTGCATGTGTCCCACAGGTTGTAATAGGGTTGCAGCCCCAGGAAGTGCAGAAGGGAAGAGGGGGGCTTTTCCCTTTGATGGTGAGTTGTATATAGTGGCATGGAAACCCTTTAGGGTCAAAACCGCAGGCTACAAGCTACCTGCTTGAGTTCAGGTAGCAGGCGTCCTTCCTGCCTGTCATGGTGGGTGAGGGGGATTGGGCAGTGAGAGGGTCAAGGCCTCCCTAGAACCGAGGCATCAGGTTCAGATGAGAAGGGTATTAATACAGGTTACGACCTAGACCTACCCAAAGGGGAAGAGGCTGCTTCGCCCGTGAGCCGCTCATTCTCACCAGGAAGGAGAGTGTGTGTGTGGGGGGGCTATCTGTCATTTCTGAGAGGGAGGGCCCCAAACAGTGGGCATTCTACTGCTGTTTGGAGGAGATAATTGACGATATTGGTGATATGACCAGCACTGCTGGTTAACTGGTTGAAAGCCCTCTTCAGAGTTGCCCAGGAGAAGGACCCTCCTGGGGGAGTCCCCCCCCCCCCCCCCCCCCGAGCGGGGTTCGAACTGAAGTTGTGGTGGTGGTGGTGGTGAGGAATAAGTTCTCACGAGTAGCTATTGGAGGTGAAGAAAACACCGGCTCATTATCGACTTAAGGGGCAAGAGGGCATGGAAGAAGACCTGGGTGGAGGAGGCCAAAATATTTCAGTTCCCCTCTAGGGTTACGGGCAGTACCTAGAACAGCCGAGGTCTCTTCTGGGAAGAGAGTGTCACCTCGGAAAGGCAGGTCAAGGGCCACCTGCTGTGAGGTCAGGGGCATTCTGGCCTCCCACAGCCAGGCTGCACAGCACAGAGTTATGTCCAAGGCCATTGTCCAGGCAGCCGTGTCAACAGCGTCCCAGGCTGAAAGGAGATGTTCCTGGGAGGCTGTTTTGCCTTCCTCCAAGAAGGTGTTGTATTCCTCCCTCGCCTCTGGTAGGAGTAAATGTCTAAACTTTTGCATTGACTCCCACACATCTAAGGTATATCTGTTAGTCAGGGCCTGATTGTTTGTGACCGTGAGCTGAAAGGCCAAGGAGGAATAGACTTTATGGCCCAACAGCTCGAACTCTCTGGTGTCCCTCAGTGTCAGGAGGGAATCGTATGGGGACTGTCCTGGCCCTAAGGCTGCTTCCACCACTGCCCGGGTGGGGGACTGGGTGGTGGGTAAGTGAAGGGAACTCTAGTCATGGGACCCTGTACTTGAGTCTCACCATGTCCAAAACTGGGGAGATGGAAAGGGGGTTTTGCCAACGGGAGGAGGCCAAGTCCCAGGCGCTGGGATGGTGGGGAACTGAAACTGGTTCCGCTGACGAAGACACAGGCCCAAACAAGGTGTCAGAGAGTGTCTCAGAAGATTGAACCTCTATGTCCATGTGGGCTGAGACACAGCGCAGGTCAAAGTGCACCAATAAGTCACCTGTATAGCAGCGTGGCACCAGGTTCAGTGCTCTCACAGGTGCCAAGTGAGCTGGTGCTGGCAAGGACTGAGGGACCTCTTGAGGGGACCATTCTTGGGGGTGGTATTGGAAAGGTGACAGTGCCGAGGCCATTTAGAACCTCTTGAAGCCCCCGGACTGGAGCAGGGGGAAACCTCTTGGGACTCTTGAGCCAGCACCTGAGATGGGAGCGTAACATGATGCTTTGGGGATGGCTCTAGGGTATCGGGGCTCCCAGCGGGCTCAGATGTTTGGGGGCCTGGTGCTGGTGATGGGGAAGGCAAATGGCGCCGTATACATGGTGCCCAAGCCTTCAAGAGGAAGGCCGGCTTTCGTCTTCTAGGCGATGCTAGAGAGAGGGGTGTGAGCAACAGGAGGAGCACCCTCGCTGCCTCCGCTGCCTCTGGGGTCGACAGGATCGGCACCCAGGCCGACCGGTCCTGGGGAGAACGCCGTGGTGAAGATGTGGGGCTGTGTCGGTGCTGCTGTACCAAGGACGGCACTGAACTGGTCCTGCGCCGCCTTTCAGCACGGTGCTGGGCAACGGGCTCCAGCGCCAAACTGGCACGTGGTGCCGCAGGAGAGCCCAAGGCCTCAGGGGAAGAGTGCCGGGCCTGCTCGGAGGCCAGGGCACGGCACCTTTACTCCCTGTCCTTGATCTTGGCTTAAAGGACAGGCAGATGGAGCACTCAGTGCCCTAATGGCTTTCGCCCAGACACCGGAGGCACTTCTCATGGGGATCATCCTGCAGGAAGGCCTTGCTGCACTTGGCACAGGGCTTAAACCCCGGCATGGCGGACAACAATGGAGTGTGGTGTTTCGGCTCGGAAAAGGAGACCACCTTCGGAGGGAGTACGTCCACAAATAGGTTCTCCCAGTCAGGGGGGTTGGGGGGAGGTTCATATTGTAAATGACAGACAGGCTGCTTGTGAAGCAAGGAGAGTGCAGTTCCACATCCGATGCAAAGGTGGAAGAAATAAAACTGGGGAGGGGCTGGGTGGTGGCCACATATATATCCATGGGGTGGCATGGGGGGGGTGGCTGCGTGCCCTCTTCTGACAGGCTAGAGCAAAAAGTTCCGACCAATCCGGCGCTCTGGCACGGAGACACCTATTTCTAAATGTATCTGAGCAGTGCTCGAAGAAGAACTTCGCCCTGTGCAAATTTTTACAGTAGGCAACAAAAACTGAGATTTGCAATATCTTTCTTTTACCCAGATTTGTCAGTTGGCTTGTTATGATCGTAGTGACAACATGCACAGTACTGTTTTCTGGGTTTTTTGTATGACATATTTCAAGTTGGGGCACAATTATATAATTTCCTTCACATCTCCACTCCTATGAGGGATGCCTGAATTTTTTTGCAGAAATTGTACTGTAAATGTTCATATGTGCATTTTCTACAGCAGTAGTGAAAATGAAATTTGAGGTTCTCATTGCTGTCCCGTGGTGTTCAGTCTTTTCTATGGAGGAATTGGGAACAAGTTGTGGTTTAGCGGGAATTAATGGGTGTGAAGATTAGGGAAATCCTACTATATTTAGCTATCTCAGTGGCTAGTTATAACTACCATGTAAGTATGCACTGTGAAGGAGCAATAATGTAAACTGTAAAAAAGATGATGTTTACTGCCTTGCAAAACCTGACAGGCTTGTTTCTGATCTCCCCAGGGAAGTCAGCTTGCAGTACTGGACAGTTTGGTGGTTAGATGAAAGAACTATTTGGACCATGCTGGTGCCAAAATTGCTGAATGGATGGCTCAGATATTCCACAAATATTTTTCTTATGGTGGAGATCCTTTCTCCCTTCACCCCCTGGCTCACCTGGAGCTTGATTGTTTCACAGAGATCAGTCATCCAGTGCTGAACTGCAGCTGTCTCTGGGCAGGATCACGGTAGCTGTTAAAAGCCACTCAGCAATGCTGCTCAGAGATCATGCGTTCAGCACTGAAGTGCAGCTGCCTCTGGAGTGGGGTGTAGCATGGCATGCAGCAGTTTAGTACAGGGAGAAAACCCAGTCCAGCTGAAATCTAGGGAGACAAAAGGAAGTTAGCAGTCTTGGATTAGACACTTTAGCAAACTCCATCCTAATAAAACAACAAGCAGTTGTATGGCACTTTAAGACTAACAGATTTATTTTTTGCATGAGCTTTCGTGGGAGAAGATCCCACTTCCTCAGATGCTTCGAAGATGGGTGAACTTACAGAAAGGAATGAAACTAAATGCAAGGGGGTGTAAAACAGGATCAGGTCATAAAGTAACAAACAGCAAATCAGAGCAGTTTACAGGCTCAAAGAATGGGAAGCCTGAAGTCAAATTACCCTTTGTAATGGGAAAAGACTATGGGTTCTTTTCGCATTACAAA
>ML681963.1:45205863-45265727 GCA_007922195.1 Podocnemis expansa
GAAGCATCTGAGGAAGTGGGATCTTCTCCCACGAAAGCTCATGCAAAAAATAAATCTGTTAGTCTTAAAGTGCCATACAACTGCTTGTTGTTTTTTTACTGGACTAGACTAACACGGCTATCCCTTTGGAAATTGACAAGATCCATCCTAATAATCTGTCCAAATATGCAGTCTGATCTCCAGACTGGAATGTGGCTAGTTCAAAAGATTCCATGGCATTTTCCCCCAAGAGTATGGGCATAAGAACACATCAGGAGTTTGAAAATTGACTAGTGAGGTGCCCAACTTGCAGAATGTTCAACGGGCCTAATTTTCAGAAAGTGCTGAACATTTTCAGAAAGTGCTGGACATTCCAGTCCAGGGGGTCAGTCTGGATTTATTTCTGGATGTCTTTTGGAAAACTGGGCTTGCTGTTAAGCATTGTGTTAGGATTTAGGAACTTGAGCACCTCCCCCCCCCCACATGATCATGTGGTAGCCTCTGCAGTGGGATAGATGCTAAGATAATCACAAGAACACTGCATGGTTAGTAAAATGGACAGAGCTAAGGGAAATGCACTGAGTTTCTGCTATTGTTGGCTGAAGACCTTCAACTGGATTGTGACGTCTGTTGTGAGGTCACCATGGTAGATGCGAGGGGGTGGCTGGCTGCAGAGTACATTGATCAGAGGCAGCTGGGACAAAGTGCTGCCAGCACAGTTAAGTGGAAGGGGACCCAGGGAAGGGGTACCACCAGCCCTGTTGAGGAAAACTTGAATCAAAGAAGGGGTCACCACATGCTCCGCTGAGGACAAGGAATATTATGAAACGTTACCAGCCTGTGAAGAGAATTCCTCTTCGGTAGAGTGTAACCTCATGGAGCAGAAATCACTCAAGCCTGCACTGAAACACCCAGCAATTGGGATTGACTTGGGCACCACTAAATCCTGTGTGGGCCTCTTCCAAGATGGCAAGGTGGAAATAATTGGTAATGACCAAGGTATCCGTACCACACCCAGCTGCGTGGCCTTCACTGAGAATGGGAGGTTGATGGGGGATGAAGCCAAGAACCAGGCAGCTCTTAACTCTCCTAACATTATATTCAGTGCCAAGCGCTTGCTTGGCCGAACGTTTGAGGACCCAGTTGTGCAGGCAGATGCAGAGTTCTGGCCCTTTCAGATTGTGAGAACTGAGGGGAAGCCCCAGGTGCAGGTGTCCTATAGGGGAAAGGAGAAGGCTTTCTACCCAGAGGAGATCTCTGCCATGGTGTTGAGTAATTTGAAGGATATGGCTGAAGACTACCTGGGCCTGCCCATCACCCATGCTGTTGTCACTGTGCCACCCCATTTCAATGACTCCCAGCGCCAGGCCACCAAAGATGCTGCAGCAATTGCTGGTCTCAGTGTGCTGAGGATGCTTAGTGAGACTACAGCTGCTGCCCTGGCATACAGCCTGGACAGTCCTAGCAACAGAGAACACAATGTGCTCATCTTTGACCTGGGTGGAGGAACCTTCAACGTATCTGTCCTCAACATTGATGGGGGCATCCTTGAGGTAAAGGCCACAGCTGGTGACACCCATCTGGGAGGGGATGATTTTGACAACTGCCTGGTGAGCTTCTTCATAGATGAATTCCAAAAGAAACATCAGGAGAACATCAGGAAGGACAAGAAGGCTGTGTGGCGACTCCGGATGGCCTGCGAGGGAGCTAAATGCACTCTCTCCTCCAACCTCAAAGCCAGTATTGATTTGGATTGCCTGTACAAAGGGATTGATTTCCATGCAGACATCACCCGCGCCCAGTTTGAGGAGCTGTGTATCAGTCTTTTCCAGAGGACCTTGAAGCCTGTGGAGAGGGCACTTCAGGATGCTAAGTTGAGCCAGGCCCAGATCCATGATGTAGTCCTAGTGGGTGCCTCCACCAGAATCCCCAAAATCCAGAAACTGTTGCAGGATTTCTTTGGCAGTCGGCAGTTGAATAAAAGACTGAACCTGGATGAAGCTGTTGCCTATGGGGCAGCTGTTCAAGCTGCCATCCTGATGGGAGAGAGGTCAGAGGTCACTAGGGGCCTGCTCACCCTGGATGTGGTTTCTCTGTCTCTAGGGGTTGAGTCTGGTGCAGGGAAAATGCACACCCTGGTCAGACGCAACACTGCCATCCCTGCAGTGGTAACTCGGACCTTCACCACATTTGATGACCACCAGCCTGACCTGCTCATTCGAGCCTATGAGGGGGAGAGCCCTACTGTGAAGGAAAACCACCTACTTGGCAGTTTCCTATTGAAGGGCATTTCCCTTGCCCCTCATGGCATGGTCTTGGTTGAAGTGACCTTCTATATTAATGCAGATGGCATTCTGACTCTGTTTGCCCTGGACAAAGTCACTGGAAGTGCCAGCCCTGTCACTGTGGATGCCAACAAGGGGAGACTGAGCCGAGAGGAGATACAGAAGTTAGCATCAGAGGCTGAGAAATACCGGGCTGAGGACAGGGCACAGAAGTGGAAACTGGCCACTAAGAACTACCTTCAGTCCTGTGCTTTCAGTGTGAAGCGGACCACAGAAGAAATCCTTAACTATTTCACTTTGCAGGCCAAGAAGAAGATGGTGGAGAAATGTCAGCAAGCCTTCTCCTGGCTGAGTCCAGCTGGATGGCTGAAGAGGAGGAGGTCAGGCCCTATGAAAATGGTCTTGGGAAACTCCTTCCCAGGACTCAAACGCCTCAGTAGCAGCACCACGGGCATTAACCGAACAAAACCAAATAAATTCGTGGTCACCACTTGCAGCTGGACTTTCCAGTTCACCCAGACTACCACTGTGATCTACCCATAGGTCTCCAGCAGGGACCAAAGAAGCTAGGCTTGCTGGTTGCTGTTGATTTACCTGGATTTGCCATCTGATATAGCCAATTCATAAATGGGACCCTTCCATGAATAACAACCATCAGCCTCAATAAATTCTGCCTCTCATACATGTCTGTACAGGTGCATTTACTAATTAATGGGCAAACCGCATTGCTCCATGTTTTGATTGGGGAGTTCAAAGGAACCTAGAAGAATTAGGTGCCAAATCCCATTAACTTCACTTGGACTTGAGCACTTAACTTTCTTAAACTCCTTTCAAATTACTACTCTTGGTGTCACTGTCAGTTGTGTAGGGACTTTTGAATGTGTTTGGCTGTTTAGTGTAGAACCCGTAGAAAATGTGTGTTTTTCAAGTGGTAGCGTAGAATAGCCAAAACTTTATAGAGCAATTTTGCATTAAATACAAAATTAATTTGTTTTAAGGACAGATTCTGGTCTCAAGTGAGGGTAAATCTGAAGTGACTCCTTTGAAGCTAATAGAGTAAGGACTAGATTCTGATCCCAGTTACACTAGAGTAACTCCAATTAAGTCAAAATAGTTAGGTCCACATTAGCACCTGCTACCATGGTGCAAATCAGTATGGACTCTGGAGATACGCATCTTTTCCGATACATCTCTTCTGTAATTCGCCCATATCTTTTCAAATTGATTGTCTGTCCAGGTCTCCAAAACAACTACTTAGCTCTGGATCCCTTCCATTTCTTCTATATCTAATATGCCAATATTACTTGATCTGTTAAAAATGTTTGCTGTGACAAAGAAAATATGCCCAAAATATGTCAACTCATCTGTGTACTCTGTGACAAATACAAAACTCAAAGAAAGATCAAAGAAAGATTAAGATTCATGATTCTCTGAAAGCCAAAATTGTTTTTTAGTGTCTCTGGTGAAGGCGATAAAAGATCTGGACAGCTGGGTTCTCACAATAGGCTGTATCTGCAAATCCTGCATTATTTCTGCATAGACATCAATCGTGTTCTACAGAGAGCAAAGAAGTTAGCATCCTGCTGTGACTAATGAAAGATCATTTCAGAATCGTTATCATAGCAAATTGTAAAGTAACACAAAAGTCTACATGAAACAAGATAAGAAAATACTATGCTGCCCTCTGCTGGTTGGACTTCTAACCCCTAAAGATCATCTGTCAAGTGGTGAAGGTCTGTACTTTAAACAAAGAGGATCTTCTGAGGAATGGCTCTCAGGCTTTCCAGAGGTGGGTCTATGCCTTTGACTCTGGTACCATCAACTCTAAATGGCAGCTGCCTACTACTTGAGTGGAATGAGGAGCCTTATAGCTGGTAACAGTAGAAGTCAGACAGGCCTAGTTAATGCACAAATTATACTGTACTAGATAAATTAAAATATTATCTCTGCTCACCTCCAGTGTGGAAGCAGTTACACCAGCATGTAAGCATCTTTATAGTAGAATAACTTATTACTGTTGGGGAAGAGGAATAGACTGTTCTGGTTCAAATGCATTGTATCTGTGTACTTGATTGTACTGGTGTAACAACCAGTCAAACCAACCAACTGAAAAAACCCAACCTGCATACCTCTAACCAGCCAAGTTATAGCAGTACATAACTGTAGACCAGGCTTTAGCCTCTCTCTGGGACCATTTGGTTTGGTGCCTGTGAGGAAGCAAGGCCAGTTATGGACTGAACCACAGAGGGGACTCGTTCAGGTTCTTGATGGAGACAACTAGCTGCAATACCTCCAACCAGAGATTAATACCAGACAGAAGGGAGGACTCCATGAAGAGGAGGAGAGGAGGCAGCTGCCACAGTACCCAAGGTACTCACATCTCCGGAATGGAACTATCCGCCTCAGTTTGGGTGTCAAACCATAAGATCAGGCGTCAAAGTATTATATGGTGGGCCCCAGAACTCTCCAGCATGGGTGGGGTCCCCAGAACCCACCCCCTGCCCCAATACCCACCCCCAGACACACACCCACCCACCCACCTGCAGGTATGTGTGCGCACATGCACAGACACACACACACAACCCCCAGAAGCTGCCTCTTGCCCCCAAAAGCCTTACTTCAGCTATTTGGAGGCTGGCTGATCGGCCACAAGCTGCTCCACCCTTCAGGGGGGAGATTCACACACTCCTGGCCTTCTGCAACCCTCTGCTGGCTGTGCTTAAGGTGAAGCAGTGTTTGAGATGGAGCCACCAGAACACTGTGTTCTGGCTGCTCGTGCTATTTTTAGCGGGGCCCCAGAACTCAGCATTCTGATGTGTTCCTCTATTTTTAGGGGCCCCAGAATGCTGCCAGTCTAAAAATAGGGGGCCCACAAACTGCGTTCCATTGCATTCCCCCTTACTTTAACCCCTGCATAAGATCCAGGTGTTTCAGGGGGGAGGGGAGGAGCTCAGTTTGCTTCAAGCCATTTTCATTTAGAGTGCTTTTCACACTTTCTTTTAAAAGAAAATGAGCTGAATTTCAAAACAAAGCACTGTTCCTAATTTAAAAGTCTCAATATTTAGTTTTAAAAATGGCCACAATAAACCATTTAGACCAGGAGTCAGCAACCCAGGAGGGGAGACAAGCCATTCTCCCCTCCTGCCCCTGCCCCAACCTCATGAGCCGGAGTTGTGGCTCCCTAACACTGGCGGTGGGGGGTGGGGTGCACAGGCAGCATGCACTCCTTCCCTCTGCTGGTGGGTGGACCAGTGCTGTTCTGCCTACCAGCCAGCCCTACCTCCCAAAAGCGGCCAGTGGGGAGCTGGGCCTCATGGAGGCGAGGCCCCAGAATGGCTCCTCTGTGGAGTTCAGGCTGCTTCTACCTGGACACCCCAGGCCCTAATACTGGCCCGCTTAGTCCTGGGGTGGCCAGGCAGAAGCAGCCTGAGCTCCGTGGAGGGGCCATTCCAGGGCTCCACCTCTGCAAGGCCCAGCTCCCGGGATGGCAGGTAGGTGAGGCAGCGCGGCTCCACCCACCAGCAGGGGGGGAGTGAAGGACAGAGTGCAAGCTTCCCTGTACCCTTCTCCTGCCCCCCCAGCACTTGGGAGCTGCAGTGCAACTGCTGAGCTGGTTCTGGCTCATGCAGTTGTGTTGGTGGTGTGGGGGGGAACAGCAGGGAGTCTCTGGGCACACCTGACTCCTTGGAAGAGACTGCCAGGGAGCCAGAAGGGTACACTTAGTGAGCCCGTGTTGCAGGTCTCTGATTTAGATTTTTCAGCTTTTTTTTTTTTTCATTTTTTTCCCTGCCAAAACTATTCATTGAATTCAACCTGAATTTGAAAAACATTTCCAGTTGCCTAAAAAGTGTATATTTCAGCATGCTTACTGTTCATTGAAATGCACTGCCTAGCTCTACTTAAGTCCCCTTTGTGGCCTGTTTGAGGACTGTGATGTTGGCAGACCAGATCATGACACAGTCTATATCAGGTGTGGCCAAACTGCGGCTTGGGAGCCACATGTGGCTCTTGAATGAAAAAGAATGTCAGCAAATCAATTTAGTAGGTAAAAGTATATGGCTGTATGACTCAATGTGGCTCTGGAAGGTTTAATAATCTGTTTGTGTGGCTCTTGAGTTCCATACGTTTGGCCACCTCTGGTCTATATACACAGTCAAATTCATTTGTATTTTAGTATAGATCAGAATGATTGTTAACTGTATGAGAGTGCATAGAATATTGAAACTCTTGAAAACTAGTGGAATGTTGTTACTTGCATGGTTTTTACTTACCTGTATCCTGTTAGAATGCAATAGCAAACACTGACATTGTGTATACCCTGTAGTTTAGTAATATGTTAAATGCAAATGAAGTTTTGTGGAATGCAAATGAAGAAAACGCCATTTTCAAAGCAAGTGGCCAGTTGTGTGAGGTGACCAGAAGTCAGAGCGTAAGTGCATTCCTCAGTCACTGTTGTCAAAGGAAAAGCTTACCCAGATAGTGTCAGTCAGTGGTTGGTGCGGTGTGTTTTTGTTTTTTGTTTTTTGTGAGAATAAGCTATAAAGATGGGATTCTAGAAAAGAGATTTCATCTCTGAACTGTTTAGACTCTTACAGGGAATTGTACAAGGTGCAAAGCAGAGATCCCCAGAGACAGTCTGGGTCCTCTGAAAAGACTTGGGAAATTGGCAGGTTATTAAAACAAACAAGGAGTCCTGTGACACTTTTAAAGACTAACACATTTTATTTAATGCATGAGCTATTGTGGAAGAGATCCCACTTCATCAGATGCTTGAAGACTCCATCTTGTCTTTATAAGATCTGAAGTACTAATTGACAAATGACTGGTTTTTGGGGACTAGGAGATCCAGATGTGGTGTGATTTTTTTTTTTAAGTTTGGGGGAGGGAATTAGATAATTTCCCTAACACCCCCCCCCAGTTGTCAGCTAGTAACAGTGTTATACCAATTTAGTGAGCACCCCAACACCCCCACACACACCTCCTCCTGCACCCTTCCTAATTTCAAGTCCTGGGAAGAATACTGCTGGCAAGTCTATGACAGCTGTCTGTGACTCCATGGTGATACCCAGTGCAGTGATTCAGGAGCTCGCAATGGTTACTGGGTTGGTGAAATCTGAACACAGCACGAATTTGGGGGCTCTGCCATGTTTTCCTACAGTGTACCTTGAAGCATGGACGTTGCTGGTGCTGGGCACATGGGGCACAAGCCCTTGGTGTCCTAGGCAGTGTCCCAAATTGTGCTTCTCAGCAGTAGGTGGCACAGACAACCTGTATGTCTGCTCTGCTGAGCTCTGCTTGGGAGCAGTGGAGCTGCCAGTCCCTTCCCCCTGCAGCCAGCCTAGGCTGGAGAGGGAAATTTAAATCCCTGTCCCAGGCAATGTGGTTGTCAGTGAGGGGAGGAAAAGAGCTGGGGCAGAAGCAGGTGAGCAGCCCTGGGTGTGGGGGACCCAGGAGAGGGCGAGCCAGGTGCAGGCTGCAGAAGTTCCCAGTGGTGGGGGACCCAGAGGAGGGTGCAGGACACGCCAGGTCCCTGGAGGGGTAGGGGGACTTGGGCCCAGGGTCAGCAGATGATTGGGGCCTAGGCTGGGACCCATGGGTGAGGGGGCAGACAAGGCAGGCCCTAGTAGTGGAGTGAGTGTTGCGGGGAGGCTGTGGATGTGGGGGGTGTGTGTGACAGGTGGGTGGTGGGCAGAGCCATCCTTAGGGGGGCAAGAGGGGTGATTGCCCTGGGCCATGGTTCTCTGAGCTCTGTGCTGCCGTGAGCAGGGCAGCACGGGGCCTGCATTGCTGCCCCCCACAGCAACGCTGTCCTCCGCCCCTTCCCTGCTGCTTTTGATGCCGAGCTGAAGGTAGTGGGGAAGGGGGCAGCGGGGTTGGGAGCATACAGAGTTGGCCTCTTTTCTGGGCTGGCTTGCCCCCCCCCCCAGGACGGGGAACGACCAGCCCAGGGGCAGTGGGGGCCAGCCCAGAGGCCAGGCTTCCCTCTCTTGCCCCTCCCCTGGGCCAGCTGTTCTGCCCTGGAGGTGGGGCAGGCCAGACTAGAGGCAGGCTGGAAGAGTATAGCCCAGCCCCCTGACCCTGCACCCCCCCCCCAGCATGCAGAGGGTGCTGGGGCCCCGCCACAAGCCGGTTGCCTTGGGCCTCTCATCCCCGTAGGGATGTCCCTTATGGTGGCAGCAGAGGGTGAGCATGGCTGGGGGGGGGGTGAAGGATTCAGGGGGTCAGTGTGGCCGGGGGGAGCAGAGGATTTGGGGGGGCAAACATGGCAGGGAGGGCTGAGGATTTGGGGAGGCATGAGTGTGGCAGGGGAGTAAGGAGAGCAAGTGATGGGGGTTGGGCTCTGCTCTGAGGTGGTTTTTGGTTTTGTTTGAAGGGAACAATGCCTCTGCCTTGAGGTAGGTACTACAGTTGTGAGCCCCTCCAGATAGCATGACAGAGGGTGTTCCACTTAGTTCTCAGGCCACTAGCTATCGTCTTTCTCCAGGTGTGATCACACAGTCCGCTCCTTCTGCATGAAGTGTGTAGCTTGCAAAAACTTGTAAGTCCCCGTGGTAACCTCCACAGGCGGTGCTTCAGTTTGGTACCTGCAGCCCTGTTCTTTCAGGGGCACTGCCAAGGACAGCCAGTAACCAGCCAGCTTTCAAAGAACAAAGCACTTTATTCAGAAGCCTTTCAGAGAAAAGAGAACGATTTCAGAGAAAGCACATCATGAAACCAATAACTTATGTGCACATATAGCTTACCGGGGAGTTGCATGTCTTTTGACATGGGATCAAAATACTTCAGATACTTTTTCTATGGCCTGTCTCTCTCAGCCACAACTTCATGACAGTTCTTTGAAAGAATGTTAGAATGATCCCCACAGCCTGCATCAGGGTGTTTGTTTTATATGGTTTTCAGTTCTTGGTTTGCTAGGCATCGAGCCCAGTCAAAACAGTCTACACAACTTCTTCCAGTGCAAAACTTCTCCAACTTTGTTACCTTAGGGATTGTCATTAATCTCCAGCCATCTCCCTACCCCACCTGGAAACCCTGTTGTGACCTGTCTGTGCATAGGGTGGATCACGTGAAAATGACAAAGGCAGGGCAGGCTCCAGGAGAGCAGATTCTCAGAGAACTGATTGGTGATACTGAAGTTTGACTTCCCAACCACCCACAAACAATGCTTCTGATCCCCCCACGCTGGTTGTCATGAAGCTAAACCAAAATGTACACAATCCCCTTTAATGCATTTCAGTCTCTTGCTCTGAATCAGCCACTCAATGCAGTAAAGAGATAGGTTACATAAAATACTGTGCTCTTTACCAAAAAGGTTGTGACTCCAAGAGCTCAGCTACATTACCAGATCATTATAAGTTTAGATCTTACCCAAAATACTATGCTGCCAGCCAATCCTTTAGTAACTGAAATGAAAGGTTTACTATACAAGGAAAGAAACAAAATGTAGAAGAAATATTAAATGATTAAAGCAATCAGATAGACACAAATGATTTGAAAGTCCATCTATATCAGCTGTCCAGGAGAACTGTGGAGTTTGTAAACTTGTATAATCCCTCTGCTGCACATCCAGTACCTTTGTTTCATAGCTTCAGTTACAGGTGAGTTGATCCAGAAGTAGGTGAAGGCTGAAGACTAAAGAGTAGATGGATGTGGGGCAGCTGCTTTTTATGTTCCTTGGCCTTTACCATGCTGCTTTTGGAAATTTACAGAAATAAGATTGAGTCCAGGGTCACATGAGTAAGTCCTGGTGATTCATAAGGTGTGTAGTCTCTGGTTCTTTTCTTGGGCTTATCATACCTTTAAAGTCTTGTGGTGGACCATCAAACAGCTAGTTTTGCAGCTATCCTGTCTGGGGTGTCATCTGGAAACAACAGCAGAAGTTGAAATACAGACATGCCTCATGTGTTTATAACCTACCTCACAGATATGACACACACAAACAATATTGTCATATGTAGCAAATTAACCTATTTGATGGTAGCTGAGATGGCCTATCTCTTTTTGAATTGTTGTAATTTTGAGAAAGGACTGTTAAATAAGATCATAAATGGTCCCTAAATCCAGCCAGCAGCACACCTGTATCTCCCCCATTGTCAGAAACCCAGCTGCTGACCCATAAATATAAAATCAAGTAGATGTGATAGTCTTTGATGGTTCTTTGTACCAATAGTATTTGTCACAGATTATTGGCACTGCTGAACATCAACTGGACCTTGCTGGCTGGTTTGGAGTGGTCTTGGGGTTGCTGTGTGGGGCCCACTACATGCCTGCATGTCTCCTTCTCTTACAGTCCACAGACCTTAGACACAGTAAAGCCAGGTGGAAAAGAACTGGGAGCCAGGGTCAGGCTCTCCAAAGAGGATCCTAGAAGTGCAAGACTGGAAGTGACACCAGTAGAACATCTAATCCAGTTGCCTGCACTCCAGGCAGTATTACATAATAAATGGACCATTTCTGACAGGTATTTGTCTCACTTGTTCTTACCTCCAATGCTGGAGATTCTGCAACTTCCTAGGCAGTTTGTTCCAGTGCATAACTACTCTGACCAGGGCTGGATTAAGGCAGGGGCTGTACGGGCTACAGCCCCTGGACCTGACCTAAAGGGGGGCTGTTTGACTCCACAAGAATCTGTCCTGACTAGCTCAAGTGGTGGCTGTGGCTGCTCACCTGCAGCCTGCTTGCCCAGCCCCCTGGGCTAGCTGGTGCTCACTGGCCAGCCAGAAGGTGGGGCAGGAGTACCATGCCTCAGACCTGCCCTCCCCACCCCTTACCTCCAGGAGCAGCACTGGATCGTGCCAGCCTGAGGCCCCCCTCCTGCAGCCCTGACCTGCGCCGCCCCCAATAGTATGGACCCCTGCAGACCCCAGCAGCATGGTCCATGCCACTCCCACCAGTGCAGCTCCCCAGCATGGCCAGCAGCCACCATAGCTGTGATGGCCTGCATCTTCCCACAGACCTTCTATGGCTTCCCCTTGAGTGGTGCTGACCAGCAACCAGCACTGTTGTAAAGAAGATAATCCACTGTAACAGAAACTGGAACCATAGCAAAATGTGATAAAGTCTGTTTATGAGACTACACTGGCTGGGGCCCCCAACACCTTTCCACAGTGCTGGCTGGAGCTCTGGAGCCCCTGACCCTGCACCCTGGTGAGGAGTGGGGAGGGGACACAAGGGTGGACAGTAATGGGCTTTGATCTGGGCCTGACACTGACAGTTAAGTTTTTCCTGATGTCCAAGCTAAACTGCCCTTGCTGTAATTTGAGCCATTACTTCTTGCCCTATCCTCAGTGGTAAAGGAGAACAGTTTTTCACCCTTGTAACAAGCTTTTATGTGTTTAAAAACTGTTATCATGTCTCCCCTCAGACGTTTCTTCAGACTAAACAAACTCAATTTTTTCAATCTTCCTTCACCTACCCCTTCTGTCTCAAACTCCTCTGTTTAGGAGATGATAACATGCAACCACAAGAGGGCATCATGGCTTCACTCACTGGTCCTCTTGCGGTATTTAGTGAATTTTCTGATTTACAGGCTACTTAGAGAGCACAGCATGCTTGCAGAATTTTGTGGCAGTGGATGATATAAAGAATGAAAAGAAGGTGCCAGTCTTTCTAACTGTTATAGGAGCCAAAGACATTTACTATGTAATCTGCTTTATCCTGAGAAGCCAGAGGCCAGATCTTACAGTGATCTTGAAATTTTCTTTCTCAGGGTCCTGTTGAAAAAATCATTTATGTCTGTGACACAACAATGCACTGCAGCAATTTGAGCAATGCATTACAGTCTTTAGATGGCAGCAGCAGGGAACACTGTGGCCCAGTACTGGGTCTTGACACATGGTTTGAAAACCACTGATCTAGTGGAAGTTCTGGGGCACCTTTTTCCCCCAAACCCCTGCTAATACAGTGAGAGAAGTTCCACCAAAGGAAGCAAGATGAAGGTGAATCAGTTGTACAATTTGTAGCAGCTCTAAAGAGGTTGGCGAAACACTGATTTCAAGAACATGTAAGATGAGCTTCTGAGTGACAGAGTGGTATGTAGCCTGGGCTTCAGAGTAGTACGTAGTGAACCAACACAGAAGTGCCTACTAACTGAAGCTCAGCTCACCTTATGCAAAGCCATTGATAGTGCAGTCTCCAAGGGACAGGCCACCCAAGACATGCAACATATCAGGGCCAGGATGCATAAGGTATCCCCAGAACCTTTCATCAGAGCACTGGGGAGACAGGAAAGCTACTGATGTGGAAGGTGGGGTTACTGTGCACCAGAGTGCTGGTGTAAGAATCTATGTCAACAATGTGGCAATAGAGGACGAATTGAATGTGCTTGCACACAAACAAAGAATAAACCAAATAGAAGAGGCAGACCAAAGAAAAATGAGCTGATGATCTGATGGACAAAAAACTTATGTATGGAGTAGAGCACACATAAGGTGATCAAGGCAACACCCAGTCAGAAGATGAAGCATTATTTGGCTATGATAGCTGGCTCACATGAATTCTGGGTAACACCTCTATTAGAAGGTAAACTTCTACACATGGAGTTGGACACCAGCGCAGGGATTCCATTAGTTTCAAACTCTCTGTATGAAACGGACTTAAGGCATGTACCACTTAAGCTGGGGTCTCAAACTCAAATCATCATGAGGGCTGCATGAGGACTTGTACAGGGCCATGTGAGGACTAGAACATTAGCCTAGTACATTAGCCCGAGGGCCGCACCACTGAAACCTTTTCATGCAGTGATATTGTAAATATTGGTAACAATAGTGTCATTGCAGGCTGCAGGAAATAGCTTTAGGGGCTGCATGTGGCCCTCAGACTGCATGTTTGAGACCCCTGAAAAGCTGACAATAGTCGTTTTGACTATGTATGCTGGAGAGGCTGTTCCGATGATGGCAAGGCCGTCCCTAGGGTAGAGCAAGCGGGGCAGCTGCCTGGAGCCCTGTGGGCCCCACACTGCTGCCCCCCCCATGCTGGGACCAGCACGAGCCCCGAGTCTCCCAGGGCGAGCCCCAAATGTTTTTCCTTCACAGATGCAGGCTCACTCAGACCCTGCTCTGCTGCAAATAGCTGGGCTGCCTGCAGCTTCTCTCCCCTGAAGCATGCAGCTGAGCGATTAGCTGAAGGGCAGAAAGAGGTTTAACCCTTTCCTCCTCCAGCAGATGGTGGCAGCACCAGCCCAGGGAACACACAGCAGGTAAGTACTGTGGGGGGGTGGGACCCTCCCAAGGGGGGAGTTGTCTGGGGATCTGCCCCCCCCCCCCAGGGGGCCTGGGTCAGGCCAGCAGCCAGGTCAGGGGAAGGGGTCTGGGGGACCTGGGAATCCAGGACTCGCCATGGGCCCTGGATCTCACCAGGCCAATGTGGGGCAGGTGGCCAGGGATCAGGCCCACTTGGGCCTTGAGTCAGGCCAGCGAGCAGACTCGGGGGGGCTGAGGATCCAGGACTCTCCCTGGTGCCTATGTCACATTGGGCTAGTGGGGGGGCAGGTAGATCAGGAATCATGCCCCATGCTGGTGGCTAGGCAAGAGGAGGATGGGCAGCCCAGGAACCCCACTACCGCCCATATACAGGATGGCAGGCAGGCGGGGCCAAGGATTGACACCCCCCAGGCTACGTGGTGAGACCAGGGGTCAGGCTGGGCCAGGGGTTGACTCCACCTAGCCCAGGCAGCAAGTCTGGGGGGGGGGGGGGCTGCAGGCAGGCTGGGCCATGAGTTGCCTGAAGCCCAGGTGCTGAGGCTGGGTGGGCAGGCAAGGCCAGGAGTCTTCCGCCCCATAAGCCCAGGCAATGAAGCTGGGGGGGGGACAGACTTGGCTAGTGGTCACCACACAAGCTCAGGTGGCAAAGCTGGGAAGCCAGAAGGCAGGCAGGGCATGGGTCACCTCCCCTAAGCCCAGGTGTGAGGTCAGGGCCAGGGTTGCCCCCTCCTCCCAGATGCTCAGGTGGTGAGCCACAGGGGGCAGAGCTAAGCAGTGGTTGTTCCCCTCCAAAGCCATGGTGGTAGGGCTGGGGGTCACATGGGCTGTCCACCACAAGCCCAGGCAGCGAGACCAGGGATCAGGCTAAGCCAGGCATCATCCGCACACACACTCCCCACCCCCAAAGCGCAGGTGGCAATGCCAGCAGGTCAATGGGCAGGCTGAACCAGGGGTTGTTTACCTCCCACCTGCCCAGGTAGCAAGGCCACGGTCACAGGCCCAGGCAGGGGTCAACACCCACCCCTCCCCAAGTCCATGGGGGCAGGCTGGGCCAGGGGTCACAGCCCAAGCCAAGGCAGCAATGCTGGGGAGCAAGCAGGGACAGGGTTTGTACCCCTCCCCCAAGCCCAGGCAGCAAGGCCAGGAGTCACCTGCCCCTAACCCAGGTGACAGGAAGGTCTGGCCAGGGGTCAAACCCCAAGCTGGTGGGCAGGTATGGCCTGGGATCGAACCCTTGCCCTCCAGGTCAGTGGGCAGGTCTGGCTGGGGTCCCCTCCCCCAGCCCAGGGGCAAGGCTTGGGGGCTGCAGGCAGCCTGGCCAGGGGTCACCCCACCTCTCACTAGCCCAGGTGGCAAGAGTGGGTGGCTGGCAGACAGGCCTGGCACAGACCAGAGAGCAGCCATGTGGCCGGGGTGGAGGGTGGGGGGCAAACTGGCAGCACTGAACCAGCCTGCTGCTTTTGGTTGGCTCAACCAGTCCCTGGCATGGGCCGGCCGGAGCAGGGACTGATTTGCCAGAGGCCCTGCCCCCCCCCCCCCCCCCGGACGGCCCTGTCTGTTGGGTATTATTGACGTGAAAGTAGAGTTCAATGGACAGACTGCAAGGCCACCACTGTTTCTGGTGAAAGGTAATTACCCAGCCTTAATGGGAAGATCTTGGAGTAAGAAAATGCAACTTAACTGGGCAGAAGGGCATTAAATGACTAATGTAGAAGTGGGTCTGGCAATGGTACTATTGAAGCATGTTGCTGTTTTCAGAGAGGACTTAGTCAGCATGAAGGGAATCATCATGAGGTTAAATATTAAGCCTGACTGCCAACCAAAATGTCTGAAGCCCAGAATGGTGCCATTTGCCATTAGATCAAATGCTGAAGCAGACTTGGAGCAACTAGTCAAGGAGGGAGTCTTAGTATAGCCAGTGGATGAGACCAATTGTCCCAGTAGTGAAGAAATATGACTCCATTTGGATTTGTGGAGATTTTAAGATTACTGTTAACCCAGTGTTATGTTTGGAGCTATACCCTCTTCCCTGCATCAAGGACATCTTTGTGGGTTTAGCTGGGGGACAAAAATGCAGCAAGACTGATTTGAGTCAAGCGTGCTTACAGGTGCATGTTGAAGATGAATCTCAAGAGTTGTTGACTGTTATAATGCATATGGGGTTGTACAGATACTGCTCCTTGCCTTTCACAATTACTTTGGCTCTGGCATTGTTCCAGAGCGCCATGGACCAGTTTTTGAGTGGCTTATTAGGCATTCAGGGCTATCTTAATGACATCCTGGTCACTGTCAAGAATGAGGAGGAGAACCTTACAAACTTGACAGCTATGCTACAAAGACTGGAAGGCTATGTCCACACTTACACAGTTAAATCAATTTAACTTAAATCAATTTAATAAAACTGAGATAAAAATAATTAAATTGATTTAAGTTAAATCAATTTAACAGGCCCACACCAAAAAACCCCAAATCGAAATAGCATATCCAGACACAGGACTTGCTATTTTGATTCAGGAGAGAGGCAGCATGGGATGTGGGGCAACATGGTCCCCCTCACTGGGCCATGCTCCCACCCAATATATAAAAAAAGGAAAGCACCTGGGAAGAGAAGGGCAAAAAGCATTAAATCAAAATAACATGTCCACACTGTGTTATTTTGAAATAACAATTTTGATTTAACCGTCATACTGATACAATACTAGGTTTTATTATATCAATATAACTTTCCTTATATCGAAATGAGGGAGCTCCTCATTTTGAAATAAGGGAATGTTGTGTGGACCTACTATTTTTTAAATCAAAATAACCAGCATTATGACCTACACATTCACCGAGACAAATGTGAATCTTTCCAGCCCTCTGCTGAATATTTGGGACATATAATTGATGCTGCTGGGCTCTATAAGTCTCCGGCGAAGGTAAAGGCTATTGTCTGCACTTCAGCCCCTCAGAATGCAAGCCAATTTCACACTTTTTTAGGTTTATTAAACTATTTATGCCTAGTTTATTCCATACTTAGCAATGCTCCTGAAACTCCCACATGACCTCATCAAGTCAAACAAGGGTTAGAACTGAACTGAAGCCTATGATATTGCATTCAACAGAGCTAAACTTGCATTGATAAATTCAAGGGCTCTGACACGTAATCCATCTTTACCCTTCTACTGTAGCTGGCTTGCAATGCCTCCCCTATTTAATATTGGCAATGTTTTCCCATATTATGCCTTCAAGAATAAAAAGGCCATCTCATTCGCATCACACACTTTGAGCAGGGCGGAAACTAATTATGCCCAAATTGAACATGAGGCACTGGGAATTGTTTTTAGCAGCTGGAAATTTCACCAGTACCTGCATGGAAAAAAGTTCCCACTTCTCACAGATCATTGACCTCTGATATCGATTTTAGGGCCACACACAGGCATTCTTCCATTGCCTGCTATTTGTATGCACTGATGGGAATTGATACTTTCTGGATATATGTACTAGATCAAGTAGAGCAAATGCTCCGTGTTGCAATGCAGCTGGTCTTTCAAGGCTGCCCTTATCAGTATCCCATTGAGATATGGGCCAGGAAGAGATCTTTTACTTGAAGAGGTGGAAAACACACCTGTCACTGCTACTCAAGTAAATAGTGATATGCATTGACCCAGTACTGTCTCAGGTTATGGGCCTAGTGATGCATGGAACATCCTTCCTTTGCTTTTGGGTATGCATATCATTATCCCACCTTCACTGAAACCACATTTGTTGGAACAGCTGCATTCAAGTCACTGTGGCATACAGAGGTGGCCTTAGGCAATTGGGGGTCCTAGGCAAAGCCCCATTGTGGGGCCCCCTAAAGGGCCTCCTATAGGCTCCCACTGCTACCCTCCCTGTGGCCCCACCAGGACTCCTTCTTTGTTTTGCTGAACCAGATGAAAATGACTATACCTCTGGAATTCTGTAAATTATTCCTGGATATGATATTTTTAAAGATCTTTCCATCATGAAGCTTGTAAGTTGATCATCTTTCACTTAATATAAATGAGCTACAAAGTTACAATGAATATTTTAAAAAAATTTTAAAACTATGTGCATTAACTGAGAAATAAAAAGTGGTAAAATTAATGATGGCTCAAAAATAACTAAAATACCACATTTAAAAGTTTGGCAGGCAAATCTTATAAATTTTTCATGTAGGCTTTGGTTTATGTGCAGTAGACATTTAATACAAATAATTATACTAAAAATAAGTAAAAAGAACATTTCTAGTCTGTAGCTATAAATGAAAAACACCAAATTTAAATAAAAATTCTCTGAAATACTCAAATTTATAAGACTCTGGCTCTCTCAAAAATATTCAAAAGTAAGTGCAAAAGAAACTAAAAAATTACTTACCAAAAGAAAGACATACAGCACAGACCACACACAGCTGTAATGATTGCTTGAAGGCAGCTCTGTATTTATAGGTAGCAGCCTATATGGACCTACCTGATAACCTGAGCTAACTGAAGCCAAAAGAAAAATTGTCGCAAAAGCAAAGGCAAAAGAAAAGAAAAGAAAAGAAAAGAAAAGAAAAAAGAAAAAGGCAAAATTTCACAATTGGGATTAAAATATAGCAGCATAAATGGCCAAATGGAGGAACTAAAAGATGAGACCATTGGAAAAGTTCCTGCTATTGTGCTTGCTCCTGCTTTTTTAGCAGGTCAGTGTGAAGGTGATGGGCAGATAATGGTGACATCTGCAATTCAGACAAAGCACAGATCCTAATGATAGTTCGCCTTGATGAGCCAAGACTGAAAAGTGCTGAGGTTTCCAGAGCTACTGTCCCTGCTATATGGGAATGATTTCTATATTTTTCCATATTTTCATTTCTGCCCACCAAATTGAAGAGAAGGCCCCTTATTGCTTGGGGGCTTTAGACGGCCGCCTGCTTGGCCTACCCCTAAAGCTGCCTCTGTGGCATAGTATGCATGAAAGAAATGGCAAAAAGCTATTTCTGGTGGCCAGGCTTGAACAGGGCCATTGAAGAAATGGCAAGGGCTTGTATTTCATGTCAGAGCATCAGGAATGAACCTCAGTTAGCACCTCTTCACCAATGTGACTGGCTCAAAAGGGCATGGCAATGTATTCATGTTGATTTTTGATGGTCCATTTAAAGGATGCATGTTTTTAGTTGTTGTTGATGCCCATTCGAAATGGCCAAGTCTCTGTAATGCAATCCAATACTACTGAAAGTACTATCCAAAAACCTATGTGGCTTCTTCGGTCATTATGGTTTCCCAGAACAGCTGGTGAGTGATAGTGTACCACCAAAGGTGGCCTGAGGCTATCTGGGGCCCTAGGGACAGGCCCACTGTCGGACCTCCTATAGGAACTAAACAAACACGTAATAAAAACGTAACATTTATTTTAGAAATATCTAACAAAGTTTATTTTATTTTGATTTTTTTTAAAAAGAAAATAATTTTTTAAAAATCTAAAAGTTCACCTTCTTACTCTTTCTGTTGCTAAAATCAGAAATAAGGTCTTGGATGTCAACGGACAATGTAGTGTTGTTTTTCAAGGTCACTCAATGTGTTCTGCTGGTGTGTGGTTCATACCCCTGGCCTGAACTTTCAGTTTCTTATCTAGATGAAAGATCATCTGTTCACTTTAAGAATTTAGACATTGAAGCAAACTGCTTTTCTGCTGCCTGTTCAACAGCCAAGTTTGTTTCCCTTTTTTCAGCACCTGACATGTACTTCCTTTTCTTACCTGACTTAACTCTCCTTGCAACTGCCATCCACCCATCCTTATTCTTTATTATCAATAATTCCTTTTTTGTTGAACCTCACAATATGCTCTTTGGCCCCCATGCCCCTGCAAGAGACAGGGAGCAAAGTGCTGGTCTCCATGGTGGGGGTTGGGGCCGGGGAGGCTGTGGTGGTGGTTAGCCCGGCACCCCCAGTTAATCCAGCCCTAGATCTCAGTCATGCTGGATATCTGTGGTTCATCACGAATTGAGCCCTGGTTTCCCAAGTGTACACTCTCTAACCACTGAACTATCATTGCATGTAGTGTGATAAAGTCAGGCTGGGTGGCTACAAAAGGGTACTACTTTCTGGGTTTTGGGATCTGGGTGAGTGCAAGCCCTCTGTTTCAGTTGTTTGCAGTGTTGTGTCCATGTTGATCCCAGGATGAGAGAAAGAAGGGAAGCAAGCTAATATCTTTTATTGAACCAACTTCTGTTGGTAAAAGAGACATGCCATCAAGATTACACAGAGCTCTTCAGGTCTGGGAAAGGTACTTGAGAATGTCACAGCTAAATAGAAGGCAGAACAGATTGTTTAGCAAAAGTAGTTAATACATATTATTAGAGATGATTCCAAGTGACATAGCACGTTAATACTTCTCCAACCACAGGACTAAAAGAGCGGGGAGGGATAGTGGATTACTGATTGTTGTAGTGAACAATAAATCCAGTGAGTTTGTTAAATGCCTGATTTTTAATGGCTTGCAAAGTTAAACAAACAAGGAATCTGGTGGCACTTTTAGGCAATGTCAATCCATACATAGTTAAATTGATTTAAGTTAAATTGATCTAATGGCTATAAAAGTCATTAAATTGATTTAAGTTAAATTAATTTAACAGGTCTCCACTAGAAGATCAAATCAAACTAGCATGTCCACAGACAGGACTTGCTAGTTTGATTTAGGAGAGGGGCACCATGGGAGGTGTGGCAAGATGGCCCCCTACAAGGGCCATGCCCCCATCCAATATATAAAAAAAGGACAGCACCCTGGGAAGGAGAAGGGCAAAAGTGTTAAATCAAAATAACAGTTAAATCAAAATAACACATCCACACAGCATTATTTCAAAATAACAGATTTGATTTAACCATCATTTTGATATAATACTAGGGTTTATTGTACCAAAATGACTTTCCTTATTGCAAGATAGAGGAGCTACTTATCTCGATATAAGGAAATGTAGTGTGAACTTGCAATCTTTTAAATTGAAATAGTCTGCATTATTTCAATTTAAAGACTGTTTGTGGACATACCCTTAAGGACTAACAAATTTATTTATCACATGAGCTTTCATGGGAGAAAATCCCACTTCATCAGATGCTTTGAAGATGGGGCAACTTACAGAATGGGAGGAAGATAAATGCAGGGAAGTGTAAGTCACAGTGTCAGGTCATACTGTGACAGCAAATCAAAGCACTTGTTGAGATTCAAACAAGATTATCCCTCACTTTTTCAATCCTTGGGAGACAGACCTCTCCTCGCCTACAAACAGTCCCCTAACCTTAAACAGATACTCGCCAGCAACTCCAGACCTAACAACAGAAACATTGAAGCAGGCACATACCCCGCAACAAACCACGTTGCCAACTTTGCGCACATCTGCACAAAAGACACCATTGTAGGACCTAATCAAGGCAGCTACTCCACCAAGGGTTCATTCACCTGCTCATCCACTTATGGCTATGTCTACACTGCCACAGATATTGTGAAATAGTTATTATGAAACAACTATTTTGAATTTATCGAAATAGCATCATTTCAAATTTATTATTTCAAAACAGTAGTCTAGTGAAGACTCTCTATTTTGAAATAAGGTAGGAGTTCTTATTTTGAAATAGAAAGTCTTCACTAGGTGGGCAGGTTTGGAGTGGATGTGAACAACACATCTCAGAGAATGACAGTTACAGAAAGGTTAGTAATCATCTTTCCCTTTCTAGTGCTTTCTCCAATTAGGTGATTCCCAACCACTTACCGGTGGCTGGGTCAGAATTAGCATGTCACTGACTTCAGAACTGCTCCACCAACTGCTGCTTCTTCCATCGCGTGGCTGGTGATGGCATAGTGGACCACAAATGTATGAACTGAGGACCATGTTGCCACCCTGCATATATCCTGTGTCATGGGTACCCCGAAGTCATCTACTACGGGAAAGGCCCAAGAAAGAAAACAACAGAACACCACTAGTCACCACATACAATCCTCAAGTCAGACCTCTGCAACAGATCCTTAAGGACCTACAGCCTATTCTAAAAGATGATCCCTCAGTCTCTCAAGCCTTAGGAGACAGACCTCTCCAACAGACAACCACCCAATCTTAAACAGATACTTACCAGCAACTACAGATCTAACAACAGAAGCATTGATGCAGGCACACACCCCTGCACAAACCATGCTGCCAAGTCTGCCCACAGATCTGCACAATAGGTACCATCATAGGTCCTAATCAAGCCTGCTACTCCATCAAAGGCTCATTTACCTGCTCATCTACTAATGTGATCTATGCCATCTTGTGCCAGAAATGCCCCAACACCTTATACATTGGACAAACAGGACGATCACTGCGCAAAAGAATAAATGAACATAGAACTGATATCAGAAATCACAAAACAAAAAAACCAGTTGCAGACCACTTCCATCTTTCTAATCACTCGATAAATGATTTGTAATGACCGTCGTCAGACATGTGACTGGGACATCAAGACTTCAAAGAGAAACAGCTGAACTTTAATTAATATGCAAATTAAATTATGTGAAAGCAAGATTGAATCGAGACTATGGGTTCTTTTCCCATTACAAAAGGTAATTTGACTTCAGGCTTCCCAGGGTTTGAACCTAACAACTGCTCTGATTTGCTGTTACTCTGTGACCTGATCCTATGTTTTACACCCCCTTGCCTTTATTTTCATTCCTTTCTGTAAGTTCACCCATCTTCGAAGCATCTGAGGAAGTGGGATTTTCTCCTACGAAAGCTCAGGCGAAAAATAAATCTGTTAGTCTCAAAGTACCACACAACTCCTTGTTGTTTTTAAGGAAATTTACCTGTGTCCTGTTAGAAGATAGCAAGGTAAATGAACCGCTTCACTGTCTGTCACTATTATTCTATTGAGAGGGGTTGAAAGGGAACATTAACATCTTGATGGACCTTTAATGAACCCATGTAAATTGTCTGTTAATAGTGCTAGAGCAGCTAAGTATCTGTGGTGCCCAGGAGGTGAAGGTTTTACTTCAAAGGACAATATACATCACTATTCTCCACTTAAATACCTTGAAACTGTCCTCCAAGCCTACAGGAAGAAATGACCTGCAAATGTGCACCTTGCTACACTGTAAAAGGGAGTGAGGAAGATAATTCCTTTATCTCACATCTGTCCAAGCTTCTCAGGGAAAGTTTGGGCCGCAGGATTGAGATCCCAGCCAGCACTGGCCTGGAAACCGAGCTGCTAATTTTCATGGGAGAATTAGAACCAACTCTACACCTGGACTATTTGGTCTCTATTCTTTAAAACTGGTTTTCTAACAAATGAAGCTGTGACACAAGGACTTATCTTCTATGGACTCTAAATCATTTGTATGTATGTGATCCACTTTGACCCTTTAGCATCTCTCATTTGGTTTCTTTTTTTTTTTTTAATTAAACCTTTAGTTGTAGTTATTAAAAGATTGGCTGGCAGCGTGGTATTTTGGGTAAGTTCCAAGCCTATATTGTTCTGGGTGATGTGGCTGACCCTTTGGGGTCAGGAGAACCTATTTCTTAAAGAGACCCAGTGGCTAGAGCGGACCATAGGAGCTGATGTGCAATGAAAGGGGCTGTTTCTCTTTTGTTATGCTTGGTGATGACCAGAGTGGGAAATCAGAAGCATGTTTTGTTACTGACTGGGAGACTGGTTTATGTACCACCTGTCAGTGGTTTGGGGTTTTGGCCCCTGCCTTTTGCAGCTTGCCCTGATTTTGGCACATTCAGGTTATCCCAGGGGGTACAGGTCACATCCTGTATAGGAACTTGGGCTGCAAAAGCCACCAATGTTGCTTGGGCCCTTGTTCAGTGAGCTGTGATCACAGGAGCAGGTCTTTTGCTAGGGTGTAACAAGGTTTGATACAGGATGTAATCCATTTAGAGATCATTTGTGATGAGAATTGAGAGCCCTTCATCCTGTTAGCCACTGATACAAACAGCTGAGTGTACTTCCTGAATGGTCTTGTCCTTTCAATATTGAAGGCTAGTACCCTCCTCACATCAAGTGAGTGTAAGGTACGCTCCTGGTCCATAGAGTAGGGCCTCAGACAGAAGACAGGTAAGACGATATCCTGGTTTGTATGAAAAGTGGAGACCACTTTGGCTATGTCCACACATACATCATTATTTCGAAATAACCCATTTCGAAATGAGTTATTTCAAAATAAAGTCCTTATTTCGAAATAAGTAAATTCGAATGAACAGTTTGTTAATTCGAATTAAGGGAAAGCCTGTTTTCGAAATAGCCGTTGTTTTGAAATGGTTATTTCGAAACAAGGCCGTTTGGACATGTTGTTTCGAAACAATGTGTCCGAACGCCGTTGTTTTGAAACAACCGTTTCAAAACAACGGCTATTTCGATTAGATGTGAGGTTGTGGACATGCTGCTTCTTATTTCAAAACAACCTCTGTTGTTTCGAAATAAGAAGCCTGTTTGGACATAGTTTCAGTAAGAACACTGGGCATGGGCAGAGGGGTACCTTATCTTTGAAGAACACTGTGTAAGGCTGTTCTGTTGTGAGTGCCCTGAGCTCAGATACTCTCCTGGCAGAGGTGATCGCCACTAAAAAGGCCACCCCTCACCCCCAGGAAAGGTAAAGTTCTGAGCATGTAGCCGGTGGCTCAGATGGAGGCTTAGTTTAGGTTAAAAGCACTAAATTAAGATCCCATTGAGGAATGGGTTTGACTGTCTGAGGGAATTTTCTCATCAGGCCTTTTATGAAGCGACTCACAGTTGGGTTGGAGAACACAGAGTACCCATCTATAGGTTCATGGAAGGCAAATATATCTGCCAGCAGGAGTGCCACTGGCCTGGGAAAAGACCCAGGACTCAGGGTGCTGGGGCTCTGGGCTCACGTGTTGCCGCTGCAGCCACCACCACGGGGTGCCTGGCAGCGGACCTGGGGCTCGGGCACTGGGAACTTTAATGGAAGAAACCAACAAGCCTTCCTGCTTAATGTGTAGTAAGTAGTCTAGAATAGTAGGTATCCATGTGGTGTTAGGATAGATTGCCAATCTACTGCACCAGTGGCAGAAACATTTCCACTTCACAAGGTAAGTTGATCTTGTTGAAGGTTTCCTACTTCCTGTAAGATCTCTCTCACCTGTTTAGAACACTACAAAGGGAAGGATTGCAGCTTCAGGTGCTGGAGAAGGCCTCGATTCTGTGTGATCAAGTCCTTGTGTAGCGGCAAGGTAAGAGTAAGAAGGGTGACTACCAGGAGGGCCAGGCGGGTGGGAAAACAATGTTGACGTGGCCACACTGGTGCAATCAGTATTATCGATGACTCATCTCTTTTTATCTTTGATAGGACCCTGTGTATCATAAAAAATGGCAGAAATGCATATGAAAGCCCCTCCCTTTTCTCCCTGGGTTACCCGGGAGCAGGCAACACTCACATGTGCACAGGCACCTATGTTTGATGACAAGGAGATCCTGAGTTTCCGAGTGGTGACGTTGGGATTGTGGGAATCCTCTATCTACTCCTCCACTGCAGTCCCCTTGCTTTACAAGAAATTAAACTTGGCGATGCCTCCACCTGGCTAGATGCTGTACATGCTCAGTGGCATGCCTTGGGAGCCTCCAGGACTAAATACATGCAGCTAAGAATAATCTGTGGGATGGATCTAATCCAAACTTACTAATTGTATATACCAGTGGTTCCCAACCTTTTTAAGGCTGGGGACTCCTTTTTAGGTCAAAAAAACTTTGAGACCCCCCTGGCTGCATGGAAGTGGTGTGGCGGCAGTGCTGCAGGCCAAATGCGGCCCATATGGGCATAATGTGGCCCGCACTACCACAGAGCCAAGCTGCCACAGCCATGGCCCCCTGCCCCCGCCTCTGCCAGGGAACAGAGGGGCCCCATGCCCTTGCCCCTGCCAACAGAGCTGTAAATACAAATTTTGGCCCCTGGGGCAAGCAGCCCAAAATGCGCCCTCCCCCAACCCCTTTCCAAAGCCTCCTCCATCCTGCTTCTGGCTCCCCCAGCCTCCACTGCCCACCACCATCCACTCAGAGATATCTCCTACAGCCTCTTCTGCCCACTCCAAGCTCCTGATTCAACCTCTGCAGCCCCCCACCAATTCCATTCCCACAGACACCCACACTAGCCTCTGCCACCCCCTCCCCTCTGCCCAGAGATATCCATCCCAGCCTCCCCCACCAAGCTCATTAGCTGCATGTACAGCCACACCAACTTCCCATGCCCAGCGTTCACGCATCTTCGAAGCATCTGGTGAACAGGGATTTTCTCCCACAAAAGCTCATGCAAAAAATAAATCTGTTAGTCTTAAAGTGCCACACGACTCCATCCACCTGAGCCTTCCCAAACCCCCCACTCCAATACCACTAAAAACTCTAACTCCAGCCTCTTCCACCCCAACCTCCCCCTCTTACCCCATTACTGCAGAAACATGAACCCCAGGCTCCCCACACATCCCAGTCCCCCAGACACCCATCACAGATTTCCCCAACCACCCCTATGCCCCCAAAACACCCATTCTAGCCTCCTCATTCACCCCATTCATCCACTCCAAAAGCTCCCACTCTCCCCATCCCCTAAATACACACACCTCCCACCGCCAGCTTCATCCCCTCCCTTCTATACCCCCTGCCTCCTCCTGCCCACTCCATTCCCCAAATACTCCCAGCCTCCCCCTCACCTGCTTTCCTAACTTCCTCCCCTCTATTTACTGCAGCCTCCCCTTGGCCCTCATCCTTTAAATACGCCCAGCCTCCCCCCACTGGCCTAAATCCCTCCTCTCTACACCCCCAGCTTCCCCATCCTCCTTAGGACCCCCTCCCCCCCAGCTCCCCTTCACCAACTTCAGGCTCCTTGCCTCTGGAGCTGTGGCCAGGGGCTGGAGGTCATCTGTCCAGCGCTCCCTCCTGGGGTGGCTGGAGCCGCTTCTGCTGCCCTGGTGTCAGTCCATTCAGCTTCTGGGGTCACCAGGGCTGGCTCTGGAGGCCACCTCCAGGTATTGGCACCCGGGACCTGCGTGCCTGTCTGGATCCCACCCCCCCAGGGCCCTTACCTGGCAGCCAGAACCACAGCAGCCACAGTGGCTGCTCTGGTTCCAGGCCGCTCCAGTCCTGGGCATCAGGTAAGAGGACCATGGTGGGGGTGATCCGGATGTGCATGCAGGTCCTAGGAGCTGATTCCTGACTGGTGATCCCAGGGTTTTGCTCCCACCCTGAGCATGGGTGGGAGATTTAGGCAGCTTCCCACTGGCCATGGGGAGCTGCCACAGCCATAGCCTCCTCCCCCTGCCCCTGGGGCTGCTGCAGCCATGGCCCCTTACCCCTACCCCTGACCTGTTCTCCGCACCCCCCTGCTAGTTCCCCATCCACAACCCCCCAACCACCCCTTACCTGGCTGCTAGAGCACCTGCCAGTTAGCCACCCCCCAGGCTGTTCTCCCTCAGTGCTGGAGTTTTAAAAACTCCCTGCCGTAGGGAAGCTCCCTGATGGCCAGAGGCCTGA
Source organism: Podocnemis expansa (assembly GCA_007922195.1). Classification (NCBI taxonomy): domain Eukaryota; kingdom Metazoa; phylum Chordata; order Testudines; family Podocnemididae; genus Podocnemis; species Podocnemis expansa. Next base: position 45,232,816 of record ML681963.1, read on the forward strand.
GTCTCTGTGGCAACCACAGACTCCAACATTGTCCGGCCCCAGCTCGCAGCCTCTCCGTGGACTGTGGCCCCCTAGGGGTCCATGGCCCACAGGTTGGGAACCACTGATATATACAATACATTTAAGGTGCTTAAATTACACATAACAAACCTTTACTTAACAAAGAAACTTATCATAACAGGATGGAATTGAATATTACTACTAATTTAAATACACAGGGGCAAGTAAATAAATCAGCGAGCAGACACAGAACACAGTTTAAAGGAAACTTATCTAACTGGCATTTACACAGTCCTTTTACCCCAGCTACAGAGGGCACACTCCCAAGACTTCAGGAACCTGACCCCTTGCTTGCATGGGCACGCCTGAAGGGTTAATGAGGAAGACTAGGAAACACCCTGCTGGTTCAGTGTATCCAGTGCCAGATTTCCCTGTAGGCACAGCGCCTAGAGCCTATGAAATTTTTAGGGCCTACAAAGGAGGGGAAAAATTTAAAAAGCAGAAAAGATAAGGAAAAATAAGGAAAATCACATGGTTTAGCATTAGAATAGTTTAAAGTGCATCACGTCAATCGACATAATTCAATTGGCGTTTACCCCTCTTTTGGCACATTTTGGTGTGAAAGTGCCTAGGGCCTATGAACACCAAAATCCAGCCCTGAGTATTTCTGCTCTGAACCATGCTGAAGATCCAGAGTGAGCCCAACCAATGGTCTGTAATCCTGGCCATTTCAAAGAGACTACTATGCTGCCTCTTCTGAGGCCCAGTTAGTCTCTCAGCAGATTCCCTTTCTTTACAAGCCCTGCTCCAAATTGGAGAAGGGGAGACAGACACTCACACCCTAACTGCAGATCTAGCTCACCAGCTCTAGGCTCAGACCCTGCTTTGGGCTGAGTAAGCCACCAACCTCTGAAGCTCCCTGTTCAAGTAAGCCTCCAGCTGTCTCTGGCACTCCAGGAGCTGTCTTGGGCACCACAGGAGTAGTCACCAATAGTGTCCAGATTCAGCCATCTCTCTGTCTCCCAGTGGAGACCCCCTTGCCCCTCTGTGCTCCCTGGAGCGGCAGGGAGGGTCTCTCTCTCTCTTTCCCAAGGGACCATGGGAGCTGTAGTCTCTCAGTGGAAGAACTTGCAGCTCATAGGAAGTGCTTAAATGTTAACCTCCTAATGGAATTCAAAGCCCCCTAAAGTACAGGTTGCCTATACATACATCAGGGTTCCTGACCAGGTGAGGTGGATGGTGTCCAACAGTGAACCCTTGCTGAGTCCGTGGAAGGAGTAGAACTTCTTGCACTTGGGGTTGTTTTTTGTAGCGAAAAGGTCCAGTTGGGGAGTTCCCCACTTGCAGAAGATGGTAAGGGCCACATCTGGGCAGAGAGACCATTCATGTGTCTGGATGAATCTGCTGAGTGAGTCTGCCAGGGAGTTCTGGGACCCTGGTAGGTAATAGGCTTTTAAATGAATTTCTCTGGGTATACAAAAGCCCCCGAGAGCCAGCACCTCCCTGCAGAGGGGGGATGAGTGGGCTCCCCCTTGTCTGTTTACGTAATACATTGTGGCCATGTCATCTGTTTTCAGCAAAACATGTTTGCCCCATAGGTGACTCTCAAAGGCCTGGCAGGCTAGCCTGACCGCTTGTAATTCCCTGACGCTGATGCCGTCAGATAAGTCTTTCCTGCTCCAGCAGCCTTGAGTCCTCATGCAGTTGACATGGGCTCCCCTGCCAAGGTCTGACACATCTGTCTCCAAAGTTGTTGTTGGATGAGGCCTGGAGAACAGAACCCCTGCACAGCTTATTTCCCAATCCAGCCACCATTCTAGGGATTTCAGGATATGAGGTGGCACATTTATGGCCTGACCTAAGGGGTCCCAAGATGGTTGGTAGACTGAGGAGAGCTAAAGTTGTAGTGGTCTTAGGTGCAGTCTGGCAGATTGAACTACCTGCGTACTGGTTGCAAAGTGGCCCAGTAGACTTAGGCAAGTTTGGACCATAGTCATAGGGTGTGTTCACACGGCAGTCTTATTTCAAAACAACAAAGGTTGTTTCAAAATAAGAAACACCATGTTCACATGACGTACTGTTGTTTCGAAACAACGGGTTCCATTGTTTCAAAACAATGACATTGTTTCAAAACAACTTAAACCCCATTTGGTGACAAAACAACGTTGTTTCGAAACAATTGTTTCAAAACAATCCCGTCAGAACATGTTGTTTCGAAACAACAGTGACTCATTTAGAAATAACTGTTGTCCGAGCATGCTATTTCACTTTGAGCTTTTTTCCTTAATTCGAATTAACATTTTCTTAATTCGAATTAACTTATTTCAGAATAAGGCGTTATTTCGATACAAGTTGTTTCAAAACAACTTGTATTGAAATAACTCCCTGTGTGTGAACGTAGCCATAGAGTGATCGGATACACTGTTTAGCAGTGTCACAATGTTTTGAAGTCAGGTGAGCGGTAGGGAAGCTGTAGCCGAATTCGAGTCCAGAATGGCCCCTATGAACTTTGTCTTCTCTGTAGGTGTTAATGGTGATTTCTTCTCGTTTATCATTGAATATTCATCTTATCAGTTCTATATGGGCCATCATCTGCTCTTTAGAGGTGCCTTTCACAAAGCAGTTGTCTAAATATGGAAAGATATGTATTTGGTGTTTCCTGAGGAAGGCCACCACCACTGCCATGTATTTTGTGAAGACTCTAAGGGCTGTTGACCGGCCAAATGGAAGGGCTGTAAACTGGAAGTGGTTGTTGCCCACTACAAACCTCAGGAATTTCCTGTGTCTCAGTGTAATTGAAATATGGAAATATGCATCTTTCAAGTCAAGGGCAGCGTACCAATCTCCGTGTTCCAGGGAGGAAATGACTGATGCCAGGGAGACCATGTGGAATTTTAACCTCTTCACAAATTTGTTTAGATTTCTTAGGTTCAGTATAGGCCTCAGGTCTCCCTTTGATTTAGAGATTAGGAAATAGCTTGAATAGAACCCTTTCCCTTTCAGCTCTACTGGGACCTCTTCCACTGCTCCTAAGTCTAAGAGGTGCTGTACTTCTGTCATCAGGAGCTGTTTGCGAGAGGTGTCCCTGAGAAGGGAGGGGGAGGCTGGGGGGTCGAAAGAAACTAGATAGAGTATCCCTGTTCCACCACGCGTAGCACCCAGTTATCTGATGTTAGACAGGACCATGCAGGGTAGAAGTGGGATAAATGGTCTGACAATAATGGAGTCACTGTCTGGACTCTGGATTATTGGTACGGTGTCCTTGAGCACATTTTCAAAAGCTTTGTTTGGGCCCCTGCATCTACTTAGAGGAGCTGTCATTGCTATTGGAGGAAAAGTATGACCTTCTTCTGCCACCTGTGTTAGAGTTATTATTCCTGGTTCTTCCACACCCTGAGTCCTGTCTTTGATGTCAATATTGGCAGGGGTGGGTTGGGGTTTGAAGGGCATAGTAACCAGCCACTGAGACTTCCCCCCCCCATCACCTTCAGCCTCTGCTTGAACCAGAAACCAGAAACAATGAAAGGTAGTGGGAGACGCACCTAAAACCCCTTTGAACAAGGGTGCTGGAATTAGGGCAACTCCTCTAGCCTCATCCACATGGAAGATGTAAGCCATTAGCACACTGAATGGACAGCACAAATTTCATTTGCATCAAGGATGGAACCAGAATTAGCATATTGAATGGAGAACCAAGTTCCAAGGCAGGAGTCACACTGAACTCTAGGACTGGAAAAGCAGAGAAGCACTGAATGATGGGGGATCCCTGCTCCTAAGACAAAGGAACTCATGTCTGCACACACCCAGCTCAGCAGTTATCAGACCAATTCTAGTCAATAGATCTTCAATTGATATCCAACATACTGAATCTGCCTGATTGCATTGTAAGCTCCCTCAAAGGAATGCCACCCATCACCAGGAATAATCAACTCCTATTGCCCACCTAAACAAAACACTTCTTCTGGTATACTTCCTTAAGTCATTATTTACCCCCAAAACAAACCTAGTGTTCTGCCTTAAACCATTGTTTCTTCCCTACAAAAATCCCTACCCAGGTTAGTTAGTTCTGAATCTGTTCTGATGCCTGATCTGTTGCCTGGAGCTACAAGCTGCCTCAGGTCCACTGGGACTTCACTTTCTCCTTGCCGATCATGGTGGAGGTTCTGTCTGTCTCCAGCACGCCAGACCCTAAGCTGAACAGCCTGGTTCCTGGGTACCTTTGAGCTGCATTGAGTGGTGAGACATTCTCCCCCTTGCTTCTCTCTTTGTTATTCCCTAGTCCAACTATAACTCTCTAAACCTGATCTTTTGTAATCCACTTGGGCTAGCTTTCCCCTATACTATAATTGAAACTGGGTAATATTGTAACTGTTTGATCATTTTCCTCTTTTGTATGGTTATCAATATTGTAACTGTTTGGGCATTTTTCTTTCCTTTTATAATTATTCATAAGCTTTATGTACCTGGCAATAAAGTAATTTTCCTAATCAAGCTGATTGCCAGACTTCCTTTGTGTTCTTGACTTCCCTATATTGCTCCGCAGCAATGCTCCTTTTACCTAGCCAAAGAGCCCTGTGATGCCCAATTCCTTGTAAGGTTTGCTCATTAAGGGGTTACCAGCATGCTGAACCTGTGGCATATAAGGGTGACAACTGAAAGTGCTGCTTTGACCCAGCCAATGGAGTCCCAGGCATATAAGAGTGCCAGCTGAAAGTGTTTTGACCCAGCCTGTTTGAGTCCAGGGGCACATAAGTGTGGAAGATGAAAGTGCTGTTTTAACCCAGCCTGCTCAGATGCATACTCCAGTCTAGTCTGGTGCAGTACAGGGGCACCAGTGCTGTGTAACCTGGCCTGCTGAGTTCAGGGACACATAAGGGATCAGCTAAGAGTGCTGATAGACCCGGTCCGCTCAGTCACACTTAGAAACCCAGTCTTGGGAAATTTAGGTCCTGCAAGGGTGGTTCCATTGGGAGGGATTTGCAGAAGGGAGAAGTAAGCTCCACACAGACACAAGTGACACAAGCAGTACACTAATAGAATTGCAAGCCCCCCTCCAGAGGAAGTGACCCTAATAAATGAGCAGCCCCCGAGTTAATGGGCAAAGTTGGTAACGCTGAAATCTTTTAGGCTGCATAATTTGAGTTAGTCTGCTCAGAAAATAAAGATTTCCCTTCAAATGGAAGGTCCTGAACTTTCTGCTGGACTTTATAGAGGAGACCTGACACCTGCAACCAAGAGCTGCATCTCATAGAAATCCCTGAGGCCATGGTCCGGGCTGCTGCGTCAGCCAAATCTAGGGCTCCTTGTAAGGAGGCCCTCACCACTGCTTTACCCTCCTCTATTAGGGTGGTAAATTGTTTTTAGGAGTCAGGTGTCAGGGACACTATAAATATTTTGACATAGAACCCCATGTATTGAATGTGTAGCAGCTGAGGATGGCTTGATGTTTAGCCACTCTTGAGTTGCAAGCCCCCAGTGGAAAACACCTTTCTGCCATTAAAGCAAGTCTCTTGGCTTCTCTGCCTTTGGAGTTTGGTGCCTGGGCACCCTGTCTCCTCCTTATTGTCGGTGGTGGCAATGACCAGGGATCCTGGGGAGGGATGCGTGTATAAAAATTCATTCTTCTTGGGGGAACAAATTACTTCCATTCTACCCTCTTGAGTGTAGGCAGTACTGACAATGGCATTTGCCAAATGGTTTTCATATTTTTGTCAATAGTTTTTATGAGAGACAAAGCCACTCTAGTTAGGCATGAGGATGTTAGGATGTCAACCATAGGGTCAGAGGATTCTTCACTGGTGTCCAATATCTCAAGGCCCAGATTACGGGCTACCCTCCTAAGTAGGTCTTGGTAAGCCCTATTGGCCTCAGAAGCAGAGGCTGGGGTGGTCCCCACTACTGCTTCATTTGGAGAAGAGGAGGAGGATCCCTTCAACTGGTCCATGTCCTCCATGTAATGTTCCTTGGCATCATGTTGACCTGATGGTTCAAGGTCATCCATGGCACTGGTATTGGTCTCAGTGCCAGTAAGGGTGCTTCTCAGAACTGAGTGCTCAGGGCGTTGGGGCATCCTACTAGCCAGGGTGTCATCCTGTGATACAGTCTCCAACCTGGTGCCCATGAGTCTACCTCTTGAGGCTGTTGACAGGGAGCATATAGAATGGGGCCCCTGGGTCTGCTGATAAGCCCATGGTGTCCAAAAGGGCCAGCTGCTTGGGTTCTGCCATTGGGACATCCTTGGTACTGGGAAGGGTTCTGGTCTATGGTCGTGATGCCAAGAAGTGGGGCGCAATCGGCTTCGATGTGAAGTTACAGAGCCAGTCTCCATCTCCAAAGGTGAATGGCTTGTTGGTGACCATGGTGGTGGCATTGACCTCGGCGCTGGGGATCTGTGCTGAGACAGAGGGTATGGCATTCATGTCGACTTGCCCCTGGAATGGGCTGATGTCTGTAACATCAGTGGCGTTTCCTGTTTCAGGCATTGTGGCACCATACTCTATGAAGTCCCTTGCCACTTCGTAAGCGTCTGGGGGGATGGAGATCTAGTAATTTCATTTTCCTCATCTACCCTTTTTAAGGGACCCATCTCTGGGTCAACACTCAACAGTCCTCTTTCCGGGCCCAGAGTCAGCATTGGGGATGGTCTGGTGGCAGGGGCTGCATGGCCCGATGTGGATTGCATGGCACCAGCCCCTTTGTCTCTGTCCTTGGGTGCTGGCGATCTGCCCCTCTCTGCACGGTGTGTCTTCCGGGGCACTGGTGACTGCGTTCAGTGCCTCAATACAGACTTCGATGCTGGGCATCTCTGGTGCTGAGGGTCTTTTTCTGTGTCTTTTGAAGTGGCCTTAGGCGCCAGTGTGCTCTTAACCGATATTGCTGTTGAAGCCAGCTCTGAGGGCTGAGTGAAGGTCTCAGCACGAATTCCATTAGGAGTAGCTCGAGTCTCTAGGACCTTTCTTTTCTAGGCCAGGGATGAAAGGACTCCCAGATTTTGCACCTCTTACTCAGGTGCAACTCACCCAAACACTTTAGACAAATGGAATGAGGGTCACTTCTGGGCATAGGTTTTTTACATATCTTGCATGGCTTAAACCTGGAGACCGAGGCATGCCCTGGTTCTGAGTGAAGTTCTTTAACTTCTCTCTTTTTCAACAATACAACTAGTAAACTATAAAAACTAACTAGTAAGGACTAACAGCAACAAAAACTAGAAAAAATGGAAGAAAATAAAGTACTAGGGAAGATCTCAAATGAGAGAGCTTACGTTCTAGCTAGCTGTTATGGGCAGAAAGAAGGAACTGAAAAGGGGAGGGTCAGTGAGCCCTTAGAAGGAGGGATATGGAGGTGCGATCCAGGGGACTCTGTAGCTGACCCTGGTGGCGGGGGGAGTGCTAGAGAAAAATCTTCCAGCAGCTGTGCACAATGCATGTGCATGCACCTAACTGGAGTTGATGTGAGCAAGCACTTGAAGAATAACAACGTTCAAAAACCAGTAAAGGAACATTTCAATCTCCCTTCTCACTCCACTGACTATTTGCCAATAGCTGTGCTAAAGTAAATGGGTAACACAGCAAAGCTTCATAGAAACTGAGGAACTAGAATTCATATGCAAATTTGACTCTGTGAAATCAAGATTAAATCAAACAGGCGTCTTATGGCACTTAAGTAGTGACTATTGAGTTTCTTCCCACTGTAATAGGCGATTTGACCTCATCCTCTTCTATGTGCTGTTTCCCAGTGCTTGAATCTTAACAACTGCTTTGATTTGCTGTTGCAGTGCGACTTGATCCCATGACTTACATTTCCCTGCCTTTATCTTCCTCCCATTCTCTAAGTTCCCCAATCTTTAAAGCATCTGATGAAGTGGGATTTTCTCCCATGAAAGCTCATGGCATAAGTAAATTTCTTAGTCTTTAAAAGTGCCACAGGACGCCTTGTTCTTTTTGCTGAAATAAACTAACACAGCTACCCTTTTGGAACTTAGCAAAGTTAAGAATGGGAACTTAAATTCCTAATTTTGGCCTGGGTCAGAAAGGTGTTAACTGACTATTTCACCTGAGTAGTCCCTTGAAATAGGAAAACAAACAAGGAGGAGTCTAGTGGCACTTATGAAGACTAACAAATTTATTTTATCACATGAGCAAAATAAATATGTTAGTCTTTAAAAGTGCCACTAAGACTCCCTGTTTGTTTTGCTGAACTAGACTAGCATGGCTACCCCTTTTGACTGAGAAATAGGAGTTAATTATTTACATTAAACAATCTGTTCCACCTTGTATTTAGCTGACAGAGTCAGATTACCACCCCTAGCTTTCCCAGCCTGAAGGAGAGTGCTGTGTAAGACTGAAAGCTTGCCTCTCTCTCCACCAGACAGACAAGTACAATAAAATATATTATCTCCCCCTCTTGTGTTTCTTTTCCAGCTCAGTCATGAATAAGGGTTACCGGGTACCAAAGCATGGAAAGGAAGACAGGGAAGTATGAAAAGGAGGACATTGGAGGACACATGGAGAAAATGCAGTATTAATGTAATATTCTTCTGTTTTTAGGGGGCCCTGGAATGCTTCCCCATAAAAATAAGATGTTCTAGGGCGTTCCAGCATACTTTAACCCCTGTAAGTAAAAAGCCAGACAAAGTAATGTATTTTTAAAATGCCTGCTGGACAGAGGATATGAAGGTAGAAAGGAGGACATGTCCTCCTTTTGCCTGACATCTAGTAACCCTAGTCATGGACAACAGGCACTTGTGCTTCAAACAGTGTTTCCCACCCAGTATGCCATGGCACACAGGTGTGTTGTCAAGTCTGAGCAGGTGCACCACAAAATTTTTTGAAAAACTTCTCAAAGAGCTCTGGATTGGCTCATTGGCTCATGAATATTCATGAGTTCATTTGGTAAATATATGGCAGTGTGCCTCAAATTAATTCAAGGTAGCAAGGTGTGCCATGGCAGAGAAAATGTTGGGAACCACTAGTCTAGAATGCCCTTATCTGGTGCCTGTGGAAAACAAAAGCCCAGAGTGACTATGCAGCAATAGCATAATGGACTTTCTGTGCATCATCCCAAGTGGCCTCTATTTACAAGTAAAACACTGACTGATCTCCCCTCTTAGCTTCCAGCTGCAGATTCCCCCCATGAGAAGTTTGTAGAAATAGCTGAATGGTGCTGGTGTTTAGAGAAAGGGAGTGGAGGGACCCAGCAGCCACAGCTGGCCCTGGGGTTTGGGGAGGAAGGGTCAACAGCCTCTGCTGAGTGGGGAGGTGGAGGCAGCTGTTTCTGGAGCCTCAGTTCCCCGCCCTTCCCCCGTTTGAGAGGGTATCCAGTTTGGAAGTGGATGGACAGTCCTGTGAGTAAACTTACTGATGGGTGAGGGTAAAAGGTTGCAGGGCCCGGTGGAAAAGGGGGGTGGTGGGAAGAAAGGGGGATTAATGGTGATAGAGGGCGGATGTTCTTGTTCTGTCAGGTGCTAGTCACTCTGGCTCCTACCTCTTAGGAGGGAGATACTGTGTTTGGAAGAGGACATGCATGTGTGCTTTATAAAATGCACGGATGCTTTTAAAACCGGAGTTTCACCTTTTCGGAGTCATTCATTCGCTTCTAGAAACTGACTAGCCTGCCCCGGATGGGAGAAACGAAACTCGAAACAGCAGCAGGGAAATAGCAAGTGAGCTATGCAGATGATCGTCAGAGATCAGGCGGCAAAAATGGGCAGGGATAAAACTGTGGTCGACTCCGGCTTGTTTCATTTCGTATAGCAGATCTGCTACACCTGGACCTGCAAGGAGGTGGTGGCTTGTCTCTGCTTGCCACAGCTGCGTGCAAGGTAAAAAGGAGGAGCAAGCTCAATGTTCACTAGCTACGGGGAATGTAGGGCAATTGCATTAGTTTGGAGGGAGAGACTACTGTGCAATTTGGTTTAGGATTTTAAATTTTAGGAATGCCTCTTGGGATCAGGAAGGAATTTTACCCAAGGTTAGACTGACAGAGATCCTTTTTTTTTTTTTTTTTTTGGCCTTCCTCTGCAGCGTGGGGCACAGGTCACTTGCAAGTTTAAATTAATGTAAATAGTGGATTCTCTGTAACTTGACCTTTTTAAATCATGATTTGAGTAACTCAGCCAGAGGTTTGGGAGGCGGGGAAAGGGAGTGGGTCTGTGGCCTGCATGTGCTGAAGGTCTGATGAGGTGATGGGGATGGTTCCTTCTGACCTTGATGGCTATGAGATATGATACCGGCTTGTTAATCCCTGGTCCAAATCCCTCTGAAAGACAACTTGTCCTTACAACGTATTTGTGGTATTTTCCATCAAATATCCTTCTGAGTAGGGTGACCAGATGTCCCAATTTTATATTGACAGTCCCAATATGTTTGGGCCTTTTCCTTATAGAGGTGCCTATTACCCCCCACCTCTGTCTGGATTTTTCACATTTGCTGTGTGGTCATCCTAGGAGAGGTGAGAAAGTGAGGTTACAGGATACTATTTGGGGAAGGCTGGTCATCTGCAGTAGAGAGCAGTGGTACACTCTGAACACTTCCCTCCCCATATGGGTGGGAATGAGGGTGTCACTTTTCATACCTGCAGGCCCCCAATAGGAGGTAAACCCACTCGAGAGCCATGTGGCGGCAATTCCAGCTTCTCTTCCTGATGTGTCTGGTTCTGTCTAGTTGTTCTGCTGACCAGTTTACAGGTATGTTTGTTTTTACTTATTTCCCTCACCCTCCAAAATCAAGATCAGCTTGGTGCTGGAGCCAGGTGCTACACTGGCAGGCCTGGTGACTGGACACACAGGTTAAAGTATAATTTGGGGGGCCCTAGAACCCACTGAAATTTCAGGGCCCCCCTCACACAGGTTCAGAGGCCCCCCTCGTGGGTCTGGGCCCCACTCATTTACCCAACCCCTGCCCCCAATACCCATCCTGAACATGAGCCAGGCCACCCCAGCACTTACCAGCAGCCACATGCTGGGCAGGGAGACAATCCTTCCTGCAGGCTGCACTTGGAGGCTTCTGCCTCCAAACAGAGCCTGTGCATGTGTGGGGGAGCTGGGCATGCCCCCCCCCCACTCTCCCCTGCCTGCCAGAACACCGAAGAACAGTATTCCAGGGTCTGCTGTTTTTAGGGGCTTGGTGTTTGGGCCCCAAAAAATAGAAAATGGAGCCAGAATGCTGCATTCCAGGGCTCACTATTTTTAAATGGTGGGCCCCAGAATGCAGCATTCCAGCTCCATTTTCTGTTTTTAAGAGGCCTGGGTTGCTGAGCCCCTAAAAATAGTGGGCCCTGGAAGGGCGTTCCACGGTGATCCAGCTTGCTTTAACCCCTGACTGGAAACATATGCTGTCTCTTGGCCTGGGCAATGGCGTTGATTGCACAGAGGATGTTTGAAATCTGCCATGACCCTCCCCTGGGAGTTTGTCCTTGTGGCCTGTGTAGTGCTTGCTGTCTTTTTTATGTAGACCCCCTCTATGCTCTGGGTGTGTGTGTGTGTGTGTGACTGATGGATGCTTGTTTGATGGGCACTGTCATCCCTATAGCATTGTAGCCTGGCATGGGATTTTATTAGTGGCATAGTAACACTAAGGTCTCTAGTGAAGGCAGCATGACAGCTTCTCTTCTCAGAAACTCCCAGCTTCCTGAGACTTTCCAGGACAGCACCACAAAGGGTTACTTGGTTGTTTTACATGGTTTTTCTTTTGTGAGCAATCGCAGCTCATCTCTCTACAAACACAAGAAATGGAGTAGGCAAAACAGTCTTGGGCCCTTTCTTTAGCACAGTTTCATAAGTGAAACCCAGGGGATAAAAAGCTGAATTCTGGGACCTGATCCTGCTAGCGGATCCCTATATGTACATGGATCTGAATGATAGGTTAGGGTCTGAGTGTGGAAATATCCCCTGCTTAGAGGCATCTCTGAGTGTTTCAGGAAACCTGGCTTTGGTTTGACCAGTGTGGCCAACCCAGAAATGTAGGCAGAAGGCACATGGACAAATTGTTGCACAGATTGGGTTGGGAGGGGACAAGGGGAGTTGTATGATGCTGTGTTATTTGTGGAATTAAAGGCTGTGTTGTAATTAACATTCATGAGTTATATGCAGAGGTAGTCTTCTGAGTAAAAGTTTGATGGACTTTTCTGGCTAGTAGGTATAGGGGGCAGCACCCAGATCACAACTTCACCCAGGAAAGAAACAGACACAAGGTTCCTGGCTTTTGTAGTTTATAATCTAAGACGCTACTCCCTGCACTCTGAAAAGTCACTGAAGGCTTTGTATGCATGAGTGTCCATGTTCCAGTGCATTGATCCAGCTGCAAGATCATGACCTAAGCAACCATCTGTCCCTCTGCCAGAACCTCTTCTGATTTTGTATACGCAAAATAAACCAACATTAAAATACAAAACCCCACCCACATGTGCCCTCTCACCCAGAAGCCCCAGTAATGCTAAAGCTGTTTTTCTGTCTGTCTCTTTAGATGCTGAAGAGGATGGGTGTGGATTCATAGATGCTCTCCCATATATAGTTGGGGGAGGAGGTAGGTTACTGGTGCCTGTCTGCAGTGGAGGCTGGGGTGGGAGGCGGGAAGAGGAAAAGATGCATGACTTTGGAGCATTCCATCCATACAGCCCAAGGGAATCATAGATGGTTTCATAGTAGTGTGATTATGTGATGAGTTTGTCAGTTCTTCACACAGCACAAAGCAAGAGGGTGGAAGGGATAGAGCAGCTGAAGTCTGATGATCCGGAAAGACCTTAAAGCATCAAGAGAGCCTGTATAAACCAAGAAGGACTTTACTCGTTTGTGGCGGATGCCTCACTCAGGCCTGGCAGTTGAGATTCTAAAAAGGAACTGAAACTGAAATGCCTCTGATCAAATTTGTCTCTTTGCTTCAGTTGCTCTGATGTATGGAGGGCCAGCTTTGCTGGGTGCATTGGGGTTCAAGGTCACTGGCATAGCAGCTAACTCGGTGGCCTCTTCGTTGATGAGCTGGTCTGCTGTGAGTTCTGGAGGCGGTGTGCCTGCAGGCGGACTTGTGGCCACGCTCCAGAGCCTCGGTAGGTGCGATGTTCTGTGTGGCTGCCCCATGTGTGACCAGGGCAATGAACGTTTCAGATCCAGTGTGAGCTTCTAAAGAGCTTATTCCTCCGCTTTTGCACAGACAGAGTTTATAAAAGGTTAGGGGAGGCAATGCAGCAACAGCCCCTAAGTCCCAGTCGGGGCTCGCTCTTGACTTAGTGGGGAGGCAGAGAGCAGCCACCACCAGTGGTGGGATCCAGTCCTGGCTGGAGACCAGGAGCTGCCCCTGGGGCAGAGACGGGCCCCAGTTGGGGATGCAGAGCCTCTGGCAGTGGCAGGATCTGGCCTCAGCAGCAGGAGCTGAATTAGGCTGGATGTTTGGAGCCACCTTCTCCGGGACAAACTCCAAAATCCACCCATGCCCTTTTGTTTCCTCTTTCACTCAGGATTGTTATGATGGGGTATGGTTAGTAAGAAGAGCAGGAGGCTGGTGTCTGTGGCACCTGGGCGTGGTTCTTAGCACCTGCAATACTGTCATGCCTAGAGGGCCCCATGGAGATCAAATACCCCTAATGCTAAGTGTGGCACCGGGATAGGGAGAGAACCCCTTCCCGAGGAAACTACCTTTCTGAATAGCAAGGATGGGAAGGGAAGCAGATTCAGAATGGCAGTGACTTGACCCAAATCTTGTCTGATGGAGCCAGATGCTACGACTCCTGCTTGCATACCAGATGAGGTTACATTGGGGCCCTGTGACTCTTCATAGTCCAGTAGAATACAGGTTGGCTTCTCACATCAAGTCTGGGCATTGGGTCTCTTCCTTTCCCCTGGATTGCCTGAGGTCTGCTCTGGCTAATCATCTGTCTTTGTTCTAGGGGCTCAAGCCAGCAGCATAGCATGGGGATTGACTGGTGGCAAGCTGGGCTACGCTGCCCACCAGAACAACTACTGTCTCAAGAAGCAGAAATCCAAGAAGCAGTAATCCTCCTACAGCTCCCCTTTCGCTGGCTGTTGGGAAAGCCAGTGCTGGGCTCTTGCTACCAACCCGAAGTCCTTATTGAGGGAAGCAGTGCAGCATCTAGCTAGGGGGGTAGCATTTTAGTTTGTAGATCACCTAAGGTGGAACCACTCCCCTGCCTCTTTCTAGCATTATAGTGGCTAAAATTCCTTCTTTAGGCACTGGTGTACAGGTACCCTGGCCATGCATAGAGTCCAACAAGGGTTTCAGTGCAAAGACCTCATAGACCAATTCCTTCTCACCGGAGGGCAATCCTTACATCCTGCATGTCTATTTTCTGCCCTGGCCCCCGGAACATTCATTTCCTGACCCTTCAGTATCCAAAGAGCGTGGCTGATGAGGAGCTTAATCTTGCTGACCTTATGTGAGTCACCCTTCTTCACCTGAGGCATCTCACTACAGCAAGTGAGTGCACCAAATTCACCATGGAGGGTAAGTAGCAGGAACAGCACCCCACCTTCCTTCACTCTGATGTGAGGTGGGATAGAGGAGTGATGGAACTAGTGAAGGGGGAGAAATTTTGCAGATGACTTTCATTCAGAACCCAGGGTGCACCAGCGAACTGAGTCATTCACCTGGCAACCTGTAGCAACCCTGGCACATTGGCTATTCTCCTGAGTCTTCCCTGCCTGTAGCGAGACTGTATCTCCTTGGTTCTAAGAAGTGCCCTACTGGCTTTTGTACACCACAGGAGTACAACAGGAAATTGGTCAGCTGGGAAAGGCCTGTGTTTATGGTCCAGCTCTTGTGATTGCCAAAGGCCCTGTACAAGAGGGGACACAGTTGCTACAGGAGTGGATGGTCCAGTGGTCATTAATCCAGTTTCTGTTTACATAGAAAACTGGCAATGATTCCCATATACACTAAGAAGCTCAATCTTCCACTCCAAAGGAGGGTGAACAAAAGAGCATATAGCTTTTTAAATAGAGGACCTAATAAGAGCTTCTCAACCTCATTGCTCCATTAGCTTCCTCTTTCCATTGCATCTCACCCATTCTCTCTCTCTCTCTCCTTTCAGTTATAAACTCCCAGAGGTAGGGATCTTGCACAAGATGTCTGCCCTGTACATTGGTGTTACACCATTCTAGCAGATGAGCATTGGCTCCTGGTTTTCATGTGGTATTGAGAAAGTGGCTAGCGTACCAATGCAGTACATCAGTGCTACAAAAACAGCTAGTAGTGTCTCCTTGTTTGTGTGCTCTTTAGTCTCTTGTCTTATTCTTAAATTGTAAGTGGTTGAGTTCCTATCTGCACATTTTGATTAAAGATTTGGGTAAAAACCTCTTCTGAAAATTG
Source organism: Podocnemis expansa (assembly GCA_007922195.1). Classification (NCBI taxonomy): domain Eukaryota; kingdom Metazoa; phylum Chordata; order Testudines; family Podocnemididae; genus Podocnemis; species Podocnemis expansa. Next base: position 45,248,136 of record ML681963.1, read on the forward strand.
TAGGCACTTTTATTTTCAAAAGAGAGGTTGGAACAGATTTTCAAGCGCTCAGCACCCTCTGTTGAGCTCAGAACTTTCAGGTCTCTGTTGCTCCTTTTGTGATCATTAGGATGAGGCTTTATGTGGAGGTCTCTTGAAAATCTGATCCCCGTGGTGGACACTGGGCCCTGCCGAAAACTGTGGCTGGCATATGCTAATCAAGATGGTAAAATATCAAGCCTGAGTCATCACAACAGCCTTCACTGCAGTAGCTTGGCAATGAGCCAGAATACTGCTCAACTCAGAGCTGTGCTTCATGGGCAGTGTTCAGTATAGTAATGCTTTACATTGTTGTGGCATTCCTTGGTCCAGGATCTCAGAACCCTTACATAGTATGTTGACCTGTGAGATGGGCAGTGTTATCAGCTGCATTTTACACATGGGAAAAAACAGCCATAAAAAGGTGACAGCTTGCCCCCAGGTCAGATAGCAGGTCAGGGAGAAGAAAGTCTGGAGTCCTAACTCCCAGCTCATCTTCCCTACAGCAGGACAAATGGGATTTAAAGCAGATAGAGTGGGAGAAATCCTTCTGGGCACATACCCTCAGCAGGGCTGGAGCTGGAGAAGAGACCGAATTGCTGACTTTGGTACTGAGGTCCCAGTTCATGGCAAGTTCCCAGTTTAACCAGGGGGTCCTTGGAGAAGGTTCCCTATGTCATCAGCACAGTCCCCTGAGAGAGGGGCTGCCTACTGGGGTCGTATTTTCATGTCCACATATTTGTAAGAGTAGTGGTATCCCTTCCCAGCATGCCAGTTGATCCCATCAGCATAGGAGCTGTGTTCACCTTTGTGGTACAGCCCATTGAGGTTGGAGGAATGGCACTGTGAATACCACCAGCCGCCTTTGTAGAGGATGGCACAACTGCCCTCATGGGTGTCATGGTCTTTGTCCTGTGTAGAGAACGCCTGCCTGTTGTGCCCTGTGAGAGAATCTCCTGCAAGAAGAAGAAAGCAAATAGGAACAGGCCTTGGCCTGTGCCATCCTCCTTCCAAGCCCAAATGCTTAGCCTCCCTCTGAAGAGACAGGGTTTTCCTTAGCTCTGTCTTGCCTCTAGGTCATCAGTGCAAGTCCAGGTTTTTATTTTTTTCCCTCCATGATATTTATTAAATATCCTGCATGGGGCTGAGTCCCACCTTGTTCAGTCATTTACACCAGGGCTGACCCTTTTCTGATCTGGCCATGTTTTACACAGACAAAGCTGACACAAGCCAGAGGGCCAATAGAGAATCAGGATTAAGGCCTTTAGTCCTTACCTGGGCTGTCTGGTGTGAAATGCATTTGGGTCACAGTCTGATTCCTAGGAGCCAGGCAGGGTCCTTCAAAACCAGAGGCCTGCTTCCCACTCACCTCCTTGCTGGGATTGGTGCTAGTCCTGCAACATTTCTCATGGCATTTACTAGATGAATGTTGCTAAATTTCCCTGATATCTCCAGGAAATGCCCCTTCTTCCCACCAGTTCTAGGAAGAAATTCAATAAGGAAGCCAAGGCTTGAGTGGTCCCCATGGATGCTGGGACTATCTTCCCATTCCTAGGGCCAGTTCTTTCAGGTCATGGCTAAGGCACTGCACATATACAAGGTAGATGCTGCTGTGGCCCTCATCCCTGCTGGATCTGCTGTGCTGAAGTGCAGGTGCTCTAGTTTAGGCAGTGCTAACACAAAGTCACAATGGAGGCCTGAGGAATCCTTGCTAGCCTCCCAGTGAAAACACTTCTCCCCAGTCTTCCCATGCACAGCTGGAATTTTATTCACCCTTGGGAATCACAGAGTGGGGCTTTCCTGTGTGATAATACCCAACAATGAATTCTCACTTGAGGCATCCCCCTAGCCAGGGGGACAAGACTCTAACCATGCAAGTTATCCCTGTGGCAGAGAAATTCAGTCAATAGCTCAGAGACTTTCTGCATTACAGGTGAGCACTGGGGTGCCCAGTACAGCTAGATGTAGTTAGCTGTACTCCAAGAAGCACATTAAAAGTAGCAGTGGTCAGATCCATAGGATCCCTGATGGGGTTGTACTCAGGTGGCCAGTCCCAGGCACTGAGACCAGGTGGCCTTTTTCAGTGCACTTAACTTGAAGGGAGAGAGCCTGTGTATGTCGGTCCAAGCAGGGAATGAGTCATACCCCCAGCTGCAATGTAATTGGATCCTTAGCTACTGGGAGAAAGAGGTGCTGCTTCCCTGAGTTCTTAAAGTTTCAGTAATGGTCCTGGAGGCAAGGGCCAGGGCAGGAGCAGAATCCAGAGGAAATGGCCCCCCCTGCTACCAGCCTTGCTAATGAAATCGTAATCTCCAGTATGCCCTCCTCCTCAAGGGCTGGCTTCTTACCCAGCCCTGCAAATGCACCCCATCTCATTCTTGATGCTGCTGCAGCCCCTTAACAGTTGTTCCTGCACCTCCCACACTGTCTGCTGGTGGCAGGAAGAGCCCTCCAAATCTGCAGCTATTGAGGAGTGACTGCAGATACAAATTTTGTATCCATGCAGGGGCAGGACTCGAGTGGGAGGCTGCTCTTGTTTTTCTTGGGACTTGCTTAATTACTCTCTTTCTTAATGCTCTGACTGTCTCAGGGAGACTACCAGAGAGCCTCAGCTGCTGATGCACTTGTCGTCAACCCACTCCTTTCCACTCCAGGGGAAGGCTGCCTCTTGGTGTCAAGCTAGCCTTCTGCAACAAGCTGTCCCCATTTGCAGATCTGGGTTCAGACACCAGAGGCCACTGGTCAGAGGACAAAGCCACTAGGGTGAGCTGATGCACTAGCACAGCTGCCATGCCTGCTCAGGAGAGGTTGAAGCATGTAATAGCAAAAGAGGGCCCTGCTCACCCCTGATCGCCCTGTTGCAGTCAATAGCGTGAGCAAAAGTCACTGGGCAACTTACCCATGGTGCCACCCAGGTAGGAGCCCAAGGCGAGCGTGTAGTTTTCATTTTCACTTTGCATTTTGAAGCTGCTGTACTTGGCGAAGGTGCCAGACTCATTGAAGTCCCTGGCATCAATCCGCAGCTGGTAGACCCCTGATGCCAAAAGGACAGTGAGGCATCAGAGGCATAGCCTTGCTGGAGAGAACAGCTGTGGCATGTGACCCATGTGAGAGTAGAGACATGGGAGCATGCAGAAAGCTGCTCTGCCCTGGGCAGCAGGGTCAGCATTGATGAGGGGAAACCCCCGACGGAAATAGAGGCTGGGATTTTCCCCTCAGGGAGTGCTGGACAGCAAGGGGCAGAGATTGTGATGACATGGTGGGGAAATAGGCACAAGAAACACCTGAAGTCTGAAAGTGGGCTTAGACTTAAATGATTGCAACTTGCCAGCAAAGCACACAAAAGGGTTCAGCACAGAGCTTGGAGCCAGCTCCTTTTGGTGCTTGCTAACACTAAACTCCCTTTGGGGTTACCCTTTTCTAGGAACCTTTCTCAGCATGCTCTGCTGTGAGTCGGCCCTTTAAACAGCAGCTCCATCCCCAAATTTAAGGGTCCATTTTGCCTCTGGCTGGTATAGGTTGGATTTCTCACCTGTCCCAAGGGCAAATTGTTAGCTGCCTGTCCAAGCAGGTGGGGCATGCTGTGCTCAGATTGGTCCATGCTGTGTTTGTACATCAAGCAAAACTCAACTGGCTGTGTGGGCAGCAGTGAGTAAATGGCTGTATTTAGCTTCAAAGCCTTAGGAAATGGCTTTCCAGGATGCTTGGCCATGGTAACTCCCAGGCTGGATTCTGACCCCTGCTATGCTTGTGTAAATCTGGGGTAGCTCTGCTAAAGTCGATGGCTTTACACCATTGTAATGAAGATGGGAATTTGGCCACCTGCTCCTCACCAGTTCGGTTAGTTTCCTCAAGCTGGTCAGTGTCTCAGGAAAGAATAGGTGGAAGAGCAGCAGATGGGATAGATTGAACGCACACTTCTGCCTCAGCTCTGAAAGTTCCTCCACTGTGCTAGTCCCAGCTGAGTGGTAAAAGGTCTCCTTACCGGTGCTTGTCAGAAGATGGATGTTGTCATTGCCCAGCCAGAACTCTGATGCTTGGTTCCCAAACCCTCTCTTATAGGACTCCCAGCTCCTGTAGAAATCCACTGACCCATCCTGGCGCCTCTGGAACACCTGGAAGGCAAAGGGACAGGTCATGTCTGAACTCAACAAGTATCTCATGTAATCTAGGCATGACACTCTGAGCTGGGCAGGACCCAGTCTTTCCACTGAAGCTGTAGGTGCGCTCCCACATTGTCCAATATTCATCCTTCAGATGATCTTAGTGTTGATCAAATGGACATCTCCCCCTTGGTCTCCCTCACTGCAAGCATAGGAGTTTATGTTTGGAGACAAAGGACTAAAGAGCATATTTGCAACAGTGCTAGTAACTGTGAAGGAGCAAACCCTGGCTTTGGCAGGAGAGGAAGCTAATGAGCTCTTCTGGATTCGTTCAGCCCTAACAAGGTGTACCTGTAAAGCTTGTTCTGCCTGGAGGGAGCTTAGAAAGGGAAAAGCAGCCCCAGGAAGGGGAAAAAATTGGCTGTGATTGCTGACTGGCAACAGAAACAGTTCAGTCAAGAAAGGGAAGGGCTCAGGTCTTTCTGCTCCTACATGGACCTGCTGTCAAGTAGCATGCCCTGAGGTGGACCCTGCTCAGACAGAAGAATAGCTTTTAGTCCAAGCCCCTGGAGCTGATGCCAAAGAAACAGGCCAGCTGTGGTTTCCTGTTCTCTCCCTGGCAAAGGGAAGAGAGAGAAAAGGACCCCATTTCTGTTTGATTTGTCTGGAGAGCTTCCTGTGCCCTACAAACAGGGGGAGGATGTGCCTGGGGTCTGTAGGAAACTGGTAGAAGCATACATGGAGACGCATGTTTCTTCCAGCAGCTGCTCTTGTGTTTGCCTGCTGGCCCTAGTGAGTGGAAGGACTCACCAGCCAGCCACCCCCATCTGTTTCCATGTCGCAGAAGACAGTCAGTGTTTTCCCTGGTTGGGGGTGGATGGAGTACCAGCCAGTCAGTGCCTCTCCATTCTCCAGCAGCTCCTGGCAGTTCCTGGCGCCTGCCCATCAGGAGAAACAACAGCATGGTGAGTTCCTTATTGACAAGGTAGGTAGGAGTGTTAAATCCAAATAGGGTGGGAGTGATGCCCCAGAGCAGAGGCCCACTCCTGAGCGGTGGAAATGAATGACAATGACTTTCACAGCCACCTGCTGGCTGACTGATGAACTCAAAGTGGTCAGGGACACTCAAGATGGGCAAGGAACTTTTTGGTTCACTGGCCAAAAATGAAACTTTTCTGAAATTTTTGGCATATTGAAACATCAAAGAAAATTTTTGGCTTGGGCTGGACAGAAGGTTTGATGCTATGTCATGGCTGGGTTGATTTGCTGCTTAGATTTTTGTCCATTTTTAAATGTGTGACTACTTTTAAGGCAATTAATGGCAACCAGGAAACAAAAAAAGGCATTTTGAACTGAGAAATCCAAAAGGTCATTTAAGAAAATGTCAAATGAAATGTTTTGTGTGGGGTTTTTTTGGCTAAAACAATTTGGTGAAAGCAACGCAATGTCTGGAAGGATTTTGGTGTTCCTAAAGCTGTATTTTTTCATAGAGAAGAAATTACCCAGCTGTAATCTCGGACTAGACTAACATGGCTATCCCTTTGGTATTGAATGGACACCTGCAGGTGATGTGGGTGAGGTGAGGAATGAACTAACTGTGGCCTGGCTGTTTTATGCCAGAGCTGATGGTAGATGCATGGGGTGGGGGGAGGTGTGCTTTAACTAGATTTTAATGATGCTCTGAGTATGCGGTATGTGGAGGAGTAAATTGATGCCAGAGAAAAGGGCTAGTAGGGGCCTGGCATAACATAAAGGACACCAGTGTTTGGCGCGGTCTTGGGATATTGGTTGGGGGAGGCTGGATTCTCGTTTGCTGGTATTGTTTCATGTGAGTAAATTGTATTTACTGGAGTTACTCTCTTAGCTTAGCTGGTAGTGGCCTGTGGTTTTGGTGCAGGAGGTGCTTGGTTAGATCCACACAGGTGTTTTGAGGGGTCTGTGTGTTTGTAGCCATGGTGGTGAGATCCATTAGAGTAGGGTTTGAGGTTGAAGAAGGCACGTACCTTGTTGTTGAGAGCTGGCAGGACCAGCAGAACTGCCGGCTTCTCCTGTGGGAAGAGAAGACAGCCATTGGTGAGCTGTGCCTGCACACCCCGCAGCTAGGAAGGGGAGGAGAAAGGAGAGGTTTCCACAAACACTGAAGAGGGTGGGTGGCTCTCAAAGGCCACCCCAGGGTGTGGGACCTTGCAGAGGGTACTGGGAGCAGTGAGGACAGGGACGGTGGAGGGGATGACCTCTGTGATGAGGCCAGACTTTGATCCAAGGCAGTTGACTCCTTCTCCCCATGTGGAGTAAGCACAATGTCTCTCCTCCAGAGTGAAGGAGGAGGGGAAGGTGAGAACGGAGCAAATGCCACACCCAGACCAGTTTGTAGGCAAGAGTCCAGAGGGAGTTAGCAAGGCATGGCTGGTGGATAGACCCATGAGCAAGGGGCTTGATCCTGCATCCCATCCTCCCCCAGAGAGTCCCAGCAAAGTTACCTTTGTCTCCTTTGGGTCCAGCTTTCCCTGTTGTCCCAGGGGAGCCCTTCTCACCTGAATAAGGAGACCAGAGACAAGATTGTGGTTCCTTTTATTGTGGCCTGAGAGCTACCTGACAGCAGTCTTTAAAAGCCATGCGATGCAGCCAGGGAAATGGGAGTGGGGAGCAGTCTAGGTGGGGATTTCGAAGGGGAGCCAGAGCCCTTTGCCTCTAGGTCGAATTTAAATACAGCACAAGCTGATACTGTTTATGGCTCAGGTGAAATGAGTGAGCAGGTCTCAATGGACAGGGGTGTGTGCACTAGAAAAAATACCAGAGGCCACATCTCTCACCCTTAGTGGTCCCCAGTATTTTGCTCACTCACTCATGCAAAGGACATTGTGTCAGCATTTTAGAGGCAGAAATTTCCAGCCAGTATCTGCTTCGCACAGGCTGTAAGCCACCTCTTTAGCAGCTCTGCTGCACACTCTCCTGTCTCACCCACTCACATGGTAAACTGTGAAGGACAGAGTCTGTCTGGGCAGCACCCAATGCCCTCCCATTCTGACCTATCATAGTCCAAATGATCAGTGATAATTTGGAGAGCACAGACTCTGTGGCATGACATGAACCTGGATTCTGCAAACCTATTTAACACTTTCTATCCCCATCCTGAAACGTCATTTGAATATAAATGCTGCTTTCTCTAGCAAGACTTGAAACGTGCCTGGGTGCAGCTGCTCAGACTCTTCCATGTGTGCGCCTGAGTAGCGCTGCTCTAGGGCTGTGAGCTTCTTCAAAGCAGTGTCCTGCTTCCCTCCCAGTCTCCATTCTTCTCCTTTGAAATGCAGCTTGGCAGCTGGGTCCCCAGATTCTCTGAGCTACTGTCCTGCTCATCAAGTTCCCTAGTGCTGAGCGTTCATGTGCCCATCCCTCTGTCTGTCACTTAGGGCAGGCAAAGCAAAGAGATCAGCCTCTGGCCTGCTTTATAGTGAGGCTGTGACTGCCAAGCCCTGACAACATCGGAGCATCCTCTTACCTGGAGGTCCTCGAGGACCTGGATCTCCTTTAGCCCCTGGTAGGCCAGTTGTTCCTGGCACGCCTGGTATTCCTGGGATCCCTGGCTGGCCCTGGAAAAAAGTCTTGTCCACTCCACACTGAGATAATCCCTTCAGCTCTGAAATGGGCAGAGAAGCAGGCTGTAGAGAGGAAGGTGGGAGGGCTCGGAGGGGCATCCTGAAGGTGGCAATAGCAGCAAAAGGCCAGGATGTGGCCATCCATGGGAAATACACACCTTGGAGGATGCTGAAACAGTCTTACAAAGTTCTGTGGGCTGGTGCCAGGCATAGCTGGCCACATAGTCAGGGCCGGCCCAAGGGATTTTGGCACCCAGGGTGAACTGTGACTTTGGTGCCTCCCTCCACATGTTGTAAGAGATAACATATCAATACATTCACTTCCATTTAATTTGATATCCCTTAAAGCCTGGCACTCTAGGCGACTGCCTAGTTCACTTGTATGGTTGGACTGGCCCTGCACATAGCTTAAAGAGAACACATGTCTTACCTGAAGTGCTGTACCTTGTCCTTATCTGGTATGGCAGCCCTGCAACCTCCCATGTACAAAGAATACCCAACTCTGGGATTCTGCAGGCAATGTAAACTGAACAGTCAGGCCTGGGATGGTGCTGCCTCAGGTCTCTGTTGTCACTGGTTATGGGTTTCTTTGGCCAGAGTGATTAGAAGTAGCTGGATCAAGCAAGACAGGAGAGGCAGACTGCCAAGGGTGAGAGGTGGTGATTTTTTATTCGTCTTCCTTCAGTGAGACTACACTTAATCCATCCCCTCCACCAGCACAAATGGCAAATGTGGGAGAATTAAACTGAAACTCCCATTTGTGCAGATTGGGGAAACTGAGGCATGCAGAGCCAAAGCATCTGGCATCACATGACCCAGGATGAATAGCTCCTCGTTCTTTTGACTCCTAGTCTGTGCTTTTATCCCTAGATATCATCCTGGTGGTCTGATGTGGATGATGAGATTGAGAAACTGGGGAGGGGCTGGGCCCTGTAGCAGATTTCATCAGTCCTTGCCTCTGAATTTGAAATTCTACAGTCTTCCAGTTTGGGAGAAAACCTGCATATTTTAAACATTAGGAAGTTTAAAGCTTTAGGGTATGCAGAGCTCTTCCAGTTTAAAGCTGGAGGTATGCAGAGATCAACTTATCTAGATATCTGCCTGGTTTTACAAGAGGCTACACAGAGAACATTAGTGAAGACAGTCCAACTCAAAATTTCCTGTTGACAGTGACTTGTTTATACTGCTCTCTGTACTATATGCTGTTAGTATGGTATTTAATCCCAGTGGGTTTATTTGGTAATTATATGGTAAAATGAGAAAGTTGGCCATTCTTCAGGAAGAGTTCTGTGACACTTCTGTATTCTTGTCTGATTTTGTAAGTATATTACTGTGGTTTTTAGGTGAGGTGAAACTTGAGCCGTGAAGACAAACCAGACTCCTGAAAGGGGAATAGTCATCTGGAAAGAGTGAAAACCACTGGTTTTAAAGGCATTATCAAAAACCATATGGGGTGGGGAGAGAAGAGCTGTATCGTCCTGGAAAGTGGGAATGGGCTCATAACAGCTCTGGATATTTGTGAGCTCCCAAAGAGTTTTAGGATACACCCCCCCACCCCCAAGTAATGAGACATTCCTTACCCCCAACAGATTCCCAACCAGTATTAAGGCAGGTAACAGGAGAATGCCCTCCCCAGACTAAGGGGAGGGAGAAGCAGTGCAAACATGGCTAGGACCCTTTCATCTGGTTTAGCATAGCTTTGCTCATTTGATCTGTGCTGTAAGCACTGGTGAAGATTTAAAGGAGGAGGGAGAAAGGCCAAGAAGGAAGAAGCTGGTGTCTGACCCCAGTGAGAGCAGAAGCATTCACCATATTGGGTAGATGGAGAAACTGAGGCACAGAGTGACTGCCATCTAGCAAGGCCAGAGCAGCAGTGGGCCTCTGGAGTCCTGTTGCTCTGCTTTGTTCCTCAGCCAGTGAAATCCCAGTGACCACAGCTCATATAGTGCACTCTAGACAAGACAATTCACCTCACTAGCCACTTCTCAAGTGCAAAATGTCCAAAGTGTTAATTCCCAGGCAGCATCTCTGCGCTTCCCAGACAGCCCATGACTCCTAGCTTCTCTGCAATAGGAAACCTGGGCCCCGATATTACTGGGGGCATTGGCCACTAGCAGGGAGGGTTCACTGACAGCCTGACAAAGAGCTGAAACCCAGCAGCATGTAAAGCCTTTGGGAGCGCCTGCAGCCAAGGGTGGGATTGCTTAAACTAAACCCTCTCAAAGAGATCCTGCCCACGCATACGTCTATTCTCTACCTTCCCCCATGCCTGGAGCTGTGGGTGTCTTCCTGCCTCTTTACCATTATTTTGCACCAAAATCCTTTTAGGTCCATGAGAGCCTTTCCATGGACCCCAGGGGGCTTTGCCTCACCTGTTGAGATGGGCGAGCAGTGGGGAGCTCCCAGAAACTCAGCCACTCAGGCAAAGCCATGCTGCGGTCCCTCCTCGGGAGCCTGCGCCCTGCTGGAGCTTGTGAGTGTTCAACTAAGTTTGGCCCTGAGGTTTCTGAAGGGTGCTGAATGCCCCCACTGATTTCCCTGGCAGCTGCAGGCACTCAGCTGTGCTCTGGATTTGTCCCCTCTCCAGCTACTCACGTGCACAGCAACTGGACTCTGTCAGCTGTGACAAGCCAGCCTGGGGGGCAGCAGCAATCAGAAGCTCCAGGAAGAGGAAAAGGCCCCTGAAAGCCTTCATCTTGTCCCAATTACTCCTCCAGTCACCTGTCAGAGCCGGCGGTGCTGTGCCCCTTATATATTCTGTCCAGGGCTTTGACTAGCTCCCACAACCGGGAAGCGAGGAAGTGGTGACCTTTCCAGCTAGGAGACCGTACCACAGCCAAACCCCTGGGTTGCATAATGCTAGCTTTGCCCAGGGTCAGCATGTAGCACAAGAGTTAGTTTGAGCCCTTGGGGGGAGGGATGGGGGCAGAGCAGTCTTGATCCCACTCTCAACCCCAGCAATGTAAGTAATGAGTGGCTCAGTTAAAGTCGACAGATTGATACTGCTGCAGACCCTGTGCTGGGAGATCAGAACCAGGCCCGCGTGGGCAGCCTCCTTCCAAGGTGGTGGTGGTGCTGTTCTCCTGGCTGAGGTGTCCGGGGAGGTGGGAGAAACCTCTCTAGCAGCTATGGGTAGAGCTAAGCAGTAGGGCTCGCCTGGAGCCAGGCACTACTGGAGGAAGATGCAGAAAGGCATGTGTCCCCTCCTCCAAGTGCTGCAGTAGCAGACCAGGGAGGGCCACCTGCTTCAGGGAAAGAATTTGAGTTATGTTCCCCTGGGGTCAGCAGCTTCCTCCTGCGGGCTCCTGCCCTACTGCATCCTGTGTTAAAGCAACGCCAGCCCAGCAAATGAAACCCTCTGTCTCCTTTCTCAGGTGTGTGGTGTGGCTGGCACGTTCTCTGGCACAGAGCACCACTAAGTGTTTTTTACAGGGGGCTGCATGGGATGTCAGCGTCTCACCGGCAGCTGGCTGGTCTGTCATGCCACTCAGCTTTAACTCAGGGAGAAGTGACAGTTGCTGACGTGAGGTTCCTGCTTGCAAGCAGCCTCTTGAAAGAAAATGAACATGTACCTCAAGGTGGCTTCCAGCCCAGGAAAAGCTTCACTCTGCATCCACTGGGGATCAAAATCCTTCTGCTGTCTTTGAATGCCTTGCATGAGGGGATGAAACAAAACCAGAGGTTGTGGCTGGCTCCCCTGCCGCCCACAACAGTTCCTTCTCTTCTGAGCCAGCACACTATGTAAGTCCTCCACCTCCAGCCAGTTAGCCACATGGCTATGGGGGAACATTAACCAAGCCTGAGAGTTAAAGCCAATTTACAGATGGGTAAACTGAGGCCCAGGAGCAGCTGTGATTTATGCAGGTTCCTGGCATGAGTTAATGGCAGGATGGGGAATAAAATGCAGCAGTCAAGCTTTGCGTTAACTACTTAACACTGTCTCCTCTCTGCCTTCCTGTGAGAGGTCTGCTCATGTTCTTGGTCAGTTTAATGTCTTCCTTCACATTCCCATTCCATTCTTGCATTCTTTAGGAATCTTGTGCTATAGCCAGTATGCAACGCCCAAACCCTGGTACTAAACTGTGAAAATCCCCTGAGCTCCCCACTCCTCCTCTTACAGGCACTCTCTTGCAGTTTTGTTCTTACCTCACTCTGCTCGTTGCAATGCACCTTTAAAGCTGGGCTGGGAGAGGGCAGAGACTGTCTGTTCCCACTGAACAAACATACAGCTCTCTTTCCTTAAGTACAGCAGAAATTGGTCCACAACCTAGCCATCTTTTGTATTGTCACCGGTGTGTGCACCGGCATGATCGTCAGTATGGATGTTTTGTTGCAGCTGGCTGGTTTTCTGAGCCTGCTGTCATGGAGCACCCTGGCCTGTCCTCACACTGTTCCTTTGTTACTGGAACTATGTCCGCAACGCTATCAGTAAAAGCAGGGCTAGGGGAAAGTTCAGGTGCTGGAAGTAAACAGAAATGAATGTGTCCTGAGCCATGCCAGGCTGGCTGAGAGTGGAGGGGCAATGTTTTTCTTCCTTTTTAGGGGTAATCATCTGCAGTTCTTGTTATGGGGGTTGTATGGAAAGTGCTGATCTGCTACAGCCAGCCACCAGTGTATATAATGCATTTCTCTACTCAGGCTGTCTATGAATGTTTCAGCTGAGTGTTGAGGTTTGAGTGATACTCATCACACCCATGGGACTGCATGCCAGACCCCATGGCAGATACAACCAGGGTGGGCTAGTTTGGTAGAGCCGAAGCAAAGAAAAATGTTTGTGCTTTGAATTGATAGCAGATGGGCTTTCCCCAGGCTGGGCCAGCTCTGCTGAAACATTTGCTCTTTGCCTGCCCTTCTGTTGAGGATGCCTGATCCACCCCTCCCTCTCCTTGAGCCCCAACAGAGGAAGTCCTCAATCAACTGGGAAGTTTCCATGAATGCAGTCACAGGTTGTGTCTGTTCAGGCCACTACTGGCCATTTCATGCCTTATGCCCATGTCCCTCCAGATTGCATCCAAGGGGTTCCTGTTCAAACTTCTTTCTCTAGGAAAGCATAACCCTGACTGCCTATAGCAAGGGCATGAAGGGTGTCCACCACCCAGGAGGCAGAACAGATTGTTAGCACAGGTAACCTGACTGGCTACAACAGGGTTTGGGAGCTAGCAGGCTGGAGTTCCCAGGCCTGGAACCCAGAGCAGTAGGCAGGGCAGGGTCTGAGTTCCCCTACCAGTTGCTGGGGATGCAGCAAAGGACCTGGCTGTGGACTGGAAGATTGGAGTGGCATGAGGACAGCTGATCTGGGTACACTTTGATCCCCTAAAGGTCTATGGGGACCTGGCTGGAGGGCCAAATTGGAAAGAGGAAGGACCCTACATTCTGGGAATGGTGGCAGGGGGCAAGATTCAAGGAAGGGGGGATCATACCTGAGTGGTGCTAATCTCTGGATGTGGAGAACAGGCGGTGCCCCTATGGTGGGTGAACTCAGTGACACAGGGGCAGAACCTCAGCGGTATAAACTAACATTCTCACTCACACCAGCCCAGAAGATTTAGCTGTTTGAGGCTCTACTGAGCTAAAGTGACCCCTACCAACTTAGTGAATCTGGCTGGTAGCAGGAGCTGGGCTGGATCCACCAACGAACAGGTAGATTTGGTTCCAGGAACCTTAGGCTGCATGGCCTTTCCCTGGCTTGTCTCTTCCCTGGTAAGATGCCAGCAGAAAAGCTGACTTTGAGAGGAGCTGTGCCACCTGTTCCAGTGCAATGGTTTTCTGCTCCAATCCCTGGGGTGGTGCTGGGCAGCCTTTGCAGACAGTCAAGGCCAGGGGCTCCCAACCTTATTGCTTGTGTTCTCATTTCTACTATCTAATTTATAAAATACACCCCCTGGAATAGACATACTGGCCTTCCATTGCAGTGTGTAGTACCAGGAGCAGCACAAATGAGTCATTGTGGGTGTGAATGTCATCGTGGACTAACTTTGCTAGTGCTTTCTAAGAAGTTTCTTGTAAAACTTGGCAAGTACCTCACAGAGCTGATGTACACTCTGGGACACCTCTGTGTACCCCCAGGAGAGCACGTATCCATGGACGAGAACCATGGCTGTCAGCCAAGGCACATATAAACCAGGCTTACTCAACTCCCGCTTAAACACACAAACACTGACAAGGCAAACTTTTCCTCTAGGCTTTATTATCTGTTTCAACATCCTGGCACTCTCCTTGGACTCTTCCATCGTGCAGTGTAGCTAAGACCCTAAATCTACCGGCCTACTTGCTCCTCAGGGGACCTGCCTACCTCACCCAGCATCTGTGGCTCTCCTTCTGACCCACTCACTAGTGGCACTAGGAGGGTGGCAGGTGTGCTTGCTGCAAAGACACGCATCAGCAGGGCTGTTCAGAGGCCATGCAAGGTGCAGAGGGCTCTCAGCTTTTTGTCTGGAGAACACTCAGCATCTCATGGGGCCCATCATGAACCAGCCCCTCTGTGCTGCTGCTGATGCATTAAACACAGAGGGATGGGAGAAGGGGATGATCTTCCCCAGTCAGAGGGTTGCTGTAAGACCTCCAATCCATTCAAGTGACTGGAGTCAAAAGTGAGCTCAGACCCACGGCAGCTGAGTGGGTCTTTCTCTCCATGGCTAGCTGGTCTCTTGGGTGAGGCTGGGGGAACAGGCCCTGCACTCTGTTTCAGCTCTCAGGCCAAGACAGGGTATGTTGCAGCTGTTGTCACTCCGCAGTTGTTGTCCCGCATGGACAAGAGGATGTAGCCATTGTTGCCCCAGTAGGTAGACCAGGAGTTTTTGATAAGCCAATAGCTCTCCCCTTGCAGGACCCCATAGCCCACGGCCAGCACTGCATGATCCAACTCTGTGCTCTTGTTTCCTAGGAGAAAGGAGAAGAGATTCAATTGCCATTTGGTGGGAGGCCTGGGCTGCAAATTCTGGCACAGCCCTACATAGCTTCCTTGTGTACACATCATGTTACTGCCTTGCAGGTACTCATGTGGAGGGCAATAAGTAAGAGGGGACTATAAAAAGTGGTACAGGATAAAGAGCGCAGGAAAGATCAGTGCCCCCAGGAATGAGGAGCTGCCCAATGAATTAAAAAAGTTAACATTTTAAAACCTGTTTTGGTTTTTTTGAATATACAATGTGTAAGTAGCCCGGGGAACGCTTTGCCACAGGAAGTTGCTAAGGCCACGCATTTAACAAGAGTCAGAAAATTGGACATAGAGAGGGAACATCCACAGAGAAGGTAGGTGCAGGTAAAAAAAAAAAAAAAAAAAGGGGGCTATGAACTGTTAAGCTTTAGGGCATCAGGCAGTCCCTGTCTGTGTTGGGGAAGGCAAAGCTTCTCCAAAGGTACGTTGTTCCCCAAGGGGGCTTCTTGCACCCTCCTCTATTGCAGCTGGGAGGACTAATGGGGTCTGAGGGAAGATACAGCAATGGTCTGATTGTGCTGTGGCAGGAGCTGATGCAACTGCCCTTGCTGATACCCCAGTGGCTCTGGCTCTGGCCAGCAGAGACAATCAAAGTACTCCCCAGCAGAAACCCTCATGTGCTCCAGACTCACCACAAGCAGGTTCATAGTAGATGCCATTGGCATAGAACGCGAAGGTCTTGGGGGAGGCATCGATGTTCACGGCCACTGGGCCATGCTTGTAGAGAGCAGCTTTCAGGGCTGTGACGTTGCCAGGGTCAACATTGATGTAGCTGGCTACTTTGGCAATGAGCTCAGACTGGTTGTAGTGGCAGTAGCCATTCTGCAGAGCAATGGCAAACTTAGGCTATGTCCACATATACACCATTATTTCGAAATAACCCATTTTGAAATGAGTTATTTCAAAATAAAATCCTTATTTCGAAATAAGTTAATTCAAATTAAGGGAAAGCCTGCTTTTGAAACAGGTGTTATTTTGAAATGGTTATTTCAAAATAAGGCCATTCGGACATGTTGTTTCGAAACAGCCATTTCAAAACAACGACTATTTCAATATCAAAGCATGTTTCACAGTTTTGAAACAACAGGTCCTGTTGTTTCGAAACAACGGTACGTCGTGAGGACATTAGAATTTTTATTTCGAAACAACCTCTGTTTCGAAATAAGAACCCTGTGTAGCCATACCCATAGAGCCCTGCACATCAACCAGGTCTTACCCAACTTCCCTGGGCCAGGGCTCCGGCCTGGCTTTAGCATTTCTGGATACTATGGCAGAGCAGACAAGGTAGGGTTTGGCCCAGTGGCATGCCGTCTCCTGTCTTGCTGCATACCCAGCCCCACATCTCACAGGAAGCTGGAGCTGCTGGCCATCTTGCCTCTGCCAGGCCTGATAGTCACTGAAGTGGCTTGCGTATGTCCCAGATAGGGTACAGAGCACCCTCAGCACACATTGCAGGCACCAAGGGCACTCAGTGCCCCAAGGCCCTCCAAGTATCTCTGCCAAAGGATCATCAGCCTGGGGGCAGAGACAGTAGCTGCAAGCAGCAGGACAAAAGCACCTGTCACCCAACAATGCTGGGAAATTAATCAACTTGGCAGATCAGCATAGGAGGAGATGCAGAGCTGAGGACTCACCTGGCCCATGTATGGTCCGTATGACTCGGCGCTGGCAATGCCACCATGCTTCATCATCCATTCATACGCCAGCCACTCCTCACCGCCATCACAGGCATGGTTCCCAAAGCCCCAGGAGCAGTCAATCAGGACTTGTTGGGACAGCGGGGTCAGCACTCCAGTCTGGGGACAGCCAAGAGAAAGTCAGGGTCCCTGCCTTAAAGTGCTATAGTCCCTTGCTCAATGCACAGAGGCCAGGGGCAATGAGGTGGGGGCTTTCCCCTGCTCAGAGAGGGGTCACTTGTTATACCTCTTCCAGGCAAAAACGCCGGAGGTTCCCTCCGGGCACTGCCTCCACCTGGGGTCCATGTGCAGGTCGGTCACTGGATTGTGCTCAGATGCCTGCTCATTCACGCATATTTTGCTCCCTCTCCCCATGTCCAGGGTGGCTTCTGCTTCCCAGTCATGTTGTGTCTAGCAGGACCAGACATGGCAAGCACCATGTCTCACAGCTGCTCTTTATCATCAGCCCAAGGTTGCCCATAGAGCAAGGCCATGTTCCCCCAGGGCTTCAACCTGAACTCCCAGCCCTGTGCAGCTATGCCATTTGGTGAATGGTTCTCCAGCTCTGTGGATCCAGACCAGTGCAGGACACCAGGGCCGTAACTAAAGCAGGGTGAATGGGTCACAGCCCCAGGCAGCCTGAAGCAGTTCACTAGAGTTGCGCTATTGAAGGGGTGGCTTTGCAGCATCAGCTCTGAGCACCGCTAATGCAAAGGGGTGTGTTCCGATCAGAACGCACCCCAGGTGGCAAAATGCCGTGTTACAGGTCTGCAGGACACCCACATGTGGCTATGGGGCCAGTCTGCCTTGAAGACTGAACTACTCTTTTGCTAGACTGGCCAAGCAGGCAGGCTCTCACCTTGAGAAACAGGGCCCCCTCCAATGCCCCGGTGGTAGCAAAGCTCCAGCAGGAGCCACACACAGCCTGGTCCTTCACTGGGGTCACAGCACCTGGGGAGGGAGAGATGAGGATAGAAAAGTTGGCAGTGAAGTAATTTGAGATTTTTAAATTCTTCCCCATTTTTGCAGGGGATCATGCTGTAGCAAAGCTCCTTTTTGCAGAGAGCCACTGAACACACAGGCTGTGTTCACACACACAGGGTTATTTCGAAACAAGTTGTGTCGAAACAACTTGTTTCGAAATAACACCTTATTTCGAAATAAGATACTTCGAATTAACAAAATGTTATTTCGAAATAAGAAAAAAAAGCGGGAAACGAAATAGCAGGTTCACACTGTGAACCTGCTATTTCGCTTCCTCA
>ML681963.1:45275727-45368387 GCA_007922195.1 Podocnemis expansa
GCTCCCACTCGCCCCCCCCCCCAGTTGTTTGTGGACCCTGGTCAATGGTGGAAGGCTGAATGTGGACCGGCTCGCAAAAAGTTTGAGTACCCCTGGTGTACACATCGATGCATTTTGTATCAGTTGACAGAGTGGTGGCCCTTCAATGTTGTAAAACAGATATTTGTGGCCCTCCAACCAAAAAGGTTGGGAACCACTGCTTTGGGGTGTGACTGCTAGGAGCTAATACTCCAAGATCCATTTATCTGCAACACACAGCTGATCTCCTAACTGTAGCCAGAGGGGGCTTGGCCAGGTGCTGTATTTCCATGGGCATTCTGCCTCCTCCTACAAATGTATTCACACCACTGGATGCAGTCACAGGACAGAGTCCTGCCATTCACTGTAGGGAAGGGGAGAAGGACACTACTTATCCCCCTGGACTGCTCCTCCAGTAATGCCCCAATTACCTACCGTGGTAGTATTGGATACGGCTCTGTTTTCCAGTCAGGTTGTACCAGGCTTCAAAGGGCTCCTCAATTTCAGCATAGGGCAGTCTGATGACCCCTGCCGGACACAAGGGGTGGGGGACCAGATTAGGTAGAGTCTGTCCACATAGAGACAGAGGGACACAGTCGTAGTCACAATTCGTTGGCTTACAGACGATATCTACTGGCCATGCACTTGGATAGGATCCCCAGCTTCAGGTGAAATGAAGGGGAAGCCCCTCATGACTGATTTTTAATGTAGACGGGCCTAATCCTAAACTCTGCTCACTCTGCACCTGGGCAAACTTCCACAGAAGCCAGTAGGAGGATGTAAAATCCATGTAAGCGATTTTCCAAGCATGCTCTAGTCTGGTTTCACTGCTTGGTATTTGCAGTGCAAATCATTTTTCCTGGCTGCAAGGCCATGGCAGATTTGGGTTGGGAGACAGGGAAGCACAGAGGTATACTTCAGACCCCTGAGGCATTCCTTATAGGGAAAACTGGTCCTGAGGGATGAACCCAAACCCACATCCTAGGACCAGGATTTGCCCAGCTAAGAGGAGATTGCAGGTTTCAGTTTATCTCCATTAAAGATGGATTCTAACCAAACCACTCTGGAGGGGAAAAGCTCTTATCCAGGATCCAAGAAGGGTTACAGGGGTATGGCCAGTGGGATTTCAGGTTGTTTAAATACGTGATTGAACAAGACTATAGGGCACCTCCTCCCTAGCACACACTGAGAAATTGCAGCTGACACTGCCCCTCCCCTCCTGCCACTTATGGGTTAGAATAGAATAGAATAGAATCAAATCATAGGGTTGGAAGGGACCTCATGAGATCATCGAGTCCAACCCCCTGGGAATTGAACCCAGGATATTAAAAGTACTGGAAACAAACCTGATAGGAGCAGGGCGGGATGGAACATACCAGCCCTCTCTTGTCTTTGTGGCATGTGAGCTGTGGATCTGCTTTCCCAGGCCATGGGGTGATATGGTTTCTGCAGAACCCCCTCCTCTTTGGAACCTCACACAGGAGTGTGGCCTCCAAACACTGGGATTTGCAGGACCCCTTTCCTCAGAGGAGGTAGAAGCTTCCTTTCAAATATAAAAGATGGAACCAACCCTACTCTAACAGGTAGGGCTCAGGGCCCTGTGATCTGCGCTGCTTTGAGTGTTGTGACTGGAAGGGAATCTGCTCTTAATCCCTAGATTCAGACGCAGCCATGCAGCTTTTGTGCCTGGCACATCTTCCAAACCAGGAGGGGATCAATTTCCCACGTCAACCTCTCGAGAAGAGCTAACCAGTGGTCAGGAGCCCAATAGATAAAAAGAGCCATTTTAAAAAATTCCTTCAATAACCAAGTGTTTTGAGAGCCACAATGTGTGCAGCCTTCTTGTAGGGGGAAGGGAAGTGCTGGGCCAAAGCGCTGCCACAGAGTCCCCTGGCAAAGACGGAGCCCAGAACCAGGAGCAGAACCCCCACAGGGTTTCCCGGTGATGAAGGGGAGCCCAGAGGCTGGCACACACCACCCACAGGGTCTCCTGGTGATGAGGCAGAGCCTGGAGCCACAAGGGGGCAGCCAAAGAGCCCCATGCAGCTCCGGAGCCACAGGTTGCAGACCCCTGAGGGAGCTGCAATCTCAGAGGGCATAGCTGCTCCCAAATTCTCTTCCCCAGACCCCAGGCTAAGGTTGACTTGGATATTGGCACCCTATGCCCTGACTCTAGAAGTACATTTTCAAAGGTATTGTGGTGCTAAAGATGCAAATCAGCACCTAGGAGGTTTTCAGAAGTATCGAGGATCAAGCTCCCCTTGATTTCAAGTGGAAGTTAGGTGGTGCCAACCCTGCTTCAGGGTTTTTGGAAATCCCACTAGGCCCCCATCTGCACTCACTCAAAACACCCATGAAACTCTCCTTATGTGATTGCACAGCCCCTTCCAGACAAGGACCTTCAAGACCTTTGCATACATTAATTATGCCTCTGAACTCCTGTCCATAAGGCACCACTCTTACAGCAATTTCCTCCATTCTTAGGTGTGACACAACCCTGAATACATGCAGGGCCAAGCCTATTGTGGCACCTTACCTGTAACATGATAGACATCTCCAAACTTAGGGAGTGGCTGCAGAAATTTACCCTCTGCTTCTGAAAGAGAAAAATCACTTTATTCCCCGATGGTGGCCCCTTTTCCCGCCCCCCCCCCCCACAGGACAAGCCCAGGGATGTGAAGCCCCGGCCTTCCAGGAGCTGTGCACAGTGTCCATCCCTGCCAAGGCAAATTGCAGTGCAGGCGACAATGAGTGAGTTGGCTGAATGGAAAGGAACCTCTGCCTTGGGCTGACTCCTCTGTGATTCCCAAGCTGGGGCTATGACCTCCTGAAATGATTCCCAGAGCCTCGTTGGGGGCTTGCACTGGGGCTCAGGGGACAAGGAGATGAGCATGGCCTGCCCAGGGGTGCTGGCACTCTGCAGGGGCACGCCTTCTCCCCAGATGCCTGTCAGCAGGGCCGGGCCCCACTGGCTACTCCCCAGCTAGCTCCTTCATGTAGCATGCCTAGTCCACTTCCCACTCCCCCCCACTCCCCCAGACCAAGTCAGAGGCCCAGTGGGACCAAGGACTCGGATCTCACATCCCTGCACCTCCCACTCAGTGTCTGGAGTGTAGGATCAGTCCTTGGCTACCCTGGGGGGGCTAGCGGATGCTGCAGGTCAGCACTCGCTGTCCCAGAAGGCAATGGTCCCTACTGTGGACTGCAATAGTTCAGCCCAGGCCAGAATGAAGGAGGTTTAGAGAATCCATGAATTATCAGTTTCTACCTACCAGTCTGCCCCACACCTCCTTTCCACTGGGGAAAGCTCCCACCTCCTCCTAAGGCCTGAGTTTAGCTCTAGACTTCCCCCATCCCCCCAGCAGCAGGGCAGAACTACAAGTTTTGGTGCCAGGGGCAAGCGGGCCCAAAGGTGCCCTCCTCTGGCCCAGCCTCGATGTGGCCCGGAGCCCAATCTGTTGCCAGTCGCCACTGGCAGGCAGGGGGCCCCAGCGGTGGTGGGGAGCTGGATCTGCCCCCCAGTCACTGCAGCACGCTCTAAATTTGGCGCCTGGGGCTTTCCCCCCAGTCATCCCACCCTAGTTACAGCCCTACCCAGCAGATCCTTTAAAATGGGTACACTGGCCCTCAGGGCAAAGAAGAGACAGAATTCATTGGGCCTGGCTAGAAAGGAGGATTTTTACAGAGGCTGCTGGAGGCAGACAGATCCAACGACTCACAGTCTCTAATTCCCAGATGGATACTGCCTGTGCTGCCCAGTGTTACACTTCCGTCTCACCCCTCACTCTGGGCCTGGCTCTGGCATCACAGGAGGGATGCCCAAGCACCACAGCCCATTCAGCATTCACTGCTCCCCAGTTACTTGTACCATGGTATAGTACCACTCCCTACAGGGCAGCAAAGGTGCCATTTCAGTCACCTCCAATATACCAGTGGCAGTGGAATTTAGCATGGCAATAAACTCACCTGGGCAGCAGCTCCACCAAAAAAGGACTAGCATCCATCGGAGGGTGCCCATCCTTGCAACATGTGCAGCCAGGTGCTCCCTTCCTCTGCCTTTGCAAGATGAACCTGAGTTCCAGAAACACTCTAAAAAAGAGGCTGGATGTAAATAATAGGCACTCTGTCAGCCAATGGGAAAAGTCAGCCCTGCCCCACGGGGGTGGGCTAAAATATGCTACTGAATTCGAGAATAGAGAAGGGGCAGGGCTGGGTCATTTCTTCAAACCCTGCCTATTGGCTGCTGAAAGTTAAGTGCTTGAAGCTGCAGTTCTGGATGTGTCCAGCAGGCACATTTCAAGGCAATCACTGTCAGACAGATCAAGGCCAAACAAAGCTGTGCCTGGGTTCAGGGCTGGGCTGAGCATTGGTGTGTGTGGGCATTTCTGACATCCTTGGACACATCCATTTGTAGGGCTGACTAGGCTCTTGAAGTTGGCCATGGTGCATCATTTTTGCTTGTCTCTGCATGCCATGATGCCCACTCTGGAGCTCACCATCCAGATCTCCCTTGCTAGTGTTTCAGGCCTTCAGTTATTATGGGTGCCAGAGACAAATAGACTGTGATGTCACCTCATGCTATTGCTCCTTCAAGACCCACCCCTTGCTTCTCTCTTTCACATAATTTGCTTCCATCTGATGTTGGAACTGTTCTACAGCTGCCAGGTGAATGCTATTTTGTGTGTCTGGAGCTTGGCATTACCCATTTCTCTAAGCAGTAAAAGCAGCATTTTCAAGAGCAGACATTTTGGGAATATCTATTGGGGGGGCGGGTACAACTTGAGTCACCATAGGTTTACAGAGGTGCTGGGAACCTGCAACAACAACTTAGGCACCTGAAATTGGTGCCCCTTTTGAAAATGTGGCTTGGTGTTCTATGTAAGGTCCAATATATGATGCTAAGAATCTCTGTATAAACATCTGTGCTGAACCCCTCATGCTGTGAAGCATGATTTGGGAGAAATGCTGGACACTTTGTGTCTGACTCAGCCATCAGTTTTCAGTGAGTGGCAGTAGCTTGTCAGGCTGATTATATGGGGTTCTTTTAAAAACAGAATAAATAAGAACGGATAGAGAATGCACGAAAGGCAAAATGCTTAGTAACTAATTCTGAGGTAGCCTTCACTTGCTTCCACTCCAAGGCCACCAGCGAGTACTTTGTCGGCCAGCTTTGTCAGTACATTCTTTGGAACCCAAAACAAAGTAGATAAGAATTCCACCCTCTCTACCATATCCTTCTGATTTATGCTTATCAGTAATTCAGGCCAAATTTTGCTCTGTTTCCCGTGTGTAAAGCTGGTTCATGATGTTACTCAGGCTTCAGAGAAGTGTAGGTGAAAGTGGAATTTGAGCTGTTGATTTTAAGACCATCCTTGGGAATTAATACTAATATATTTGTACTGGTGGAAAGACTTGACTTAAATGTTCTTCAAGTGGGCCATCCATACTATAAAGCAAAATACTATAGTACTTGCGTGGCATCACGAAGTGCTGTGTATGCGAAACTGTGCTCTGCAATCCTACTTTCTCTCACTCTGTTAGGGAGAGAGTGTGGTCTCATGGCACACAGTCTTGCATAGGCATACGCAGTGCTCTGTGATGTCGTGAGACCTGATACTCTCACAGCTTTGTGGAGCACTGAGTATGTGAGACCTATCTCCCTCTGTGTTAGGGAGAGCATGGTCCCATTGAGCACAGTCATGGGCCAGGTGGAAGAGGTTCACAGGCGGCACTTGACTCATGGGCCAGATGTTTGACACCCTTGTGCTAAGCACTGCACAAACCCAGAAAGACAGTCCAAGAAGCAACAAGCAGAAAGAGAGAGAGACTGGACATCCAGCTTCTCCAAAAATTGATGTGATGGTGATGCCATAAAGCCTTGCACATCTTCCACAGGCTGGATACAGGATCTGAGTCCAGCTCAGCTTTTCTTTGCTAGCCTGCTCTCTGCAGGGGCTCAGTGCATTAACCATATCCCCTGAAGGTTTTTGTCAGGGTGCACAAGCTCACTGGCTCTGATGGAGGATATAGAGTCAGGCTCTTCCCTTAGTTTATTTGACGGGCTAAAATTTCTGCCAGGACTCATAGCAATAAACATTCAGCACATTTCTGATGAAGTCCTACATGAGCCATTTATCACAACAAAGGACTGGGAACTGTCTTGTACGGCTGTGGAAGTCAAGTGCAAGAGGAAGAAAATAAGCTGCCATGGCCAGTGGTGCTTGGAGATCACAAGGCAAGAGAATAGGGCTGAAGGTGAAACCAGCATCCCTGAAAGGCAACTGTCACGTGTTGCCTTTGTGGCTGCTAGTGCCAGATTCTGTAGTCACAACACCATTGCCAGAGCCAGTGGTAGGCAGGCAAGAGAAACAATCAGAATATGGAGCAGAGGTTGGATTCTTTACCCGCGGGGTGTGTTAAGAAGCCCAAGCAAAAATCACTGTGGGTTTTTTTTCCCACTTCCAACTCCAGTTCATAAAAGACAGAGAAAGAAAAGACCTAACAGATCCCCAGGCAACCTCTGGGCTGGGTCTCTTCCCTGACACTTCTTCCCTAGTGCATTTTCCAGACTAGTTTTAAAAGGTCTGCTGCCCAAAGATTTCCCAGACATCCTCAAAACAGAGGTATCCATCTCAGACTGGGGAATGGGAGTGAACAGAAAGAGGGATGGAGTGGATAAACTCAGGGGAAGCAATGGAGACAAAAATGAAGAGATGGTTGAACTGAAGGGGCAGGAAGGTCAGGGCTGGACAGATACGAGGGTGGAGGGATGGGCTGAACAGATGGGTGACTGGGGGGCAGGTTGATGTGGAGGTGGGGGGCAGGGTTAATTGCTGGACAGGGGCAGGGCAGATGTGGAAGTGAGACCTCCTGCAGTAGAGGCCAAAATTCCCTCCCCTGATAAGTGCAGGGACACTAATTGTCACACACACATGGGCAGGGAGCCAGGGGGAGTTCACAGTCAAAAGCAGATCAGCCCTCCACTCCCAATCCCCTTTTAAAAGATCTTGGGGGGCGGGGTGTGACAGAAAATTACATGATTTCTGCTCCCTGCCACTCCTTCCCCGTGCCATCCTTGCTAGCCTGGGCTGAAAGTCCCCTCAGCCTGGATCAGCAGTTCTTTGGTGTGGAGAGAAGGGAGGAGAGGGCTAGCTGGGAGCAGAGACTTGCCCTGGGCTAATACTCCAGTGCAGACTTCACAGCCTGTGTCCGGTTTTCAGAAGTCAGGCAGGAGCCTCGAGTCCTGTGGGGGTCAAGCTGAGTTTAGGCTGCTAAATCATAGTGGAACAGGACACCCTGGCAGCAGTTTACATGCATTCATGCACACACACACACACACACACACAAGTACAGGGTTCATTCTTTCCAGCAGAGGGTGTGCGCGCGCACGCACACACACACACACACACAACAGGTTCTAATGTGGTGGCTTTTGCCTTTTAAATAACAGGCATCTGATGAACAGACCCCCTCCAACCTTGTGCGATGAAAATAATCATGTTTACTAACTATACACTATGCAACAGGCCAAGCTGTGCCCCCACAGCTGCTCTGGTTGCTTTCTAAACCACACAACGTGATGAGCACCTTGTGAAGGCTCACAGATCATTTGATGTGACACTGCCCAACTCCTATGTGCAGCCACGGAATTGCATAGGGTACAACCCCCACTCTTTTTCTTCTGTATGGATTGTTTCTCTGTTTCCAGATGCTTCTAGAGGAGTTAGTATCATAACAAACATAAGTAAAGACAAACCCATGAACTTGATGTACCCTTCAACCCACAGCATCTATGCCAGCCTCACCTGTGCCTGCCTGGTACAAGGATAATGCCAGTCTGGAGCAGTCACTCACAGCAGGAGCTGCTTTTGAGAACACTGCAGCAAAGCATATTGGGAAATATAACTGTGATATTCTGAAGCTCCAAATGGGCAGTCATCTTAGTCTAGTTCAGCAAACCAACCAATGAGTCCATGTATTGCATGAGCTTTCGTGGGAGAAAATCCCACTTCGTCAAATGCTTTGAGTTGGGATATTCTGCCCCTCCTTCATCACCATCACTGAGCACATGCCCAGGCTGAGGGCCCCATGCTATCTTGGTCTGGATGCCAGGCTGCATCCCATGCACTGCAAGGGCTACTGGAAAGGGACACTGGTAATGCCAGCTCCCATCTGCCCCTCATGGCTACACTCACACCCCTTTCCCAGGGGCCATTCAGGCAGGAATCATGCAGAATCTTTGTTAGGGGTTATAGGAACTCCACAGCCACTTGGAGAACCCCTGAGCCAGTTCAAACTGACACGTCCTGTGATCCCAGCCACTTGGGGTCCCCACTGCTCTGTCAATGCTTTAAACACAGAGAAGACTGTTCAGCCTTCCAGGTCCCTTTTGATGTGACTCAGCCATAGCTCCATTGGAGTCAATGAGGCCAGACCCCTCCAATTGGAGTAAGTTAGTTTATGGGTATGAGATGAACATCTACATCAATTTACACCATTGAATTTTGCCATAAGTGGGAGATTCTGGTTTTGTAACTTCTGTTGTCAAGTTTTCGGCTTTCAGACACTTCTGCTTGATTACATTTTGCCTTAGCTCTGACTTTCTAGACTGTTTTGATGTTTGGGTTTTTAAAGTTCTTCTTTTCCCCTCTGTCTTTAAGTTACTGAACATTTCCCTTCCTAAAAACCTGCTGAACAAAGACTTTGGTCTGAGAATTTTCTTTCTGTTTTCTCAGCAATAAATTTCTGTTAAAAATAATGGTCATGTGCAGCAAAGTGGGCCAAGGACTGCCTGTCTGGAGCCCCAGGAATCCATGGTCTCCCAGGTGTCATACAGGCCTTAGACAGCCAGGAGGGTCTCATCCACTTCAGTAAATGTCCCTGAGCCCCACAGGAGGCAGAAGACAAAGGGGCACGGCCAGGGAACCGCTGCAATGAAATGCTGTCAAGAACAGGCACTGTTAGTTCAGAAGCCCAATGCAGGCAGAGCTGGACTTCACAGCATGAATTCTTCAACTGCAGGAATTATGGGATGTGGCTGTTAGCAGGGACCAAACTCTCCCTATGGGGTGACCACAAGAGGGCACTGTCAACAGTCTGTCTTTCTCGCCTGTGGGTGTTGAGCAAAGTCCCCCCACTCACTCAAACTTCAGCTGCTAACTGGTGAAATGCTTCCCACACTGGGAGTCAGTGGCTGGATTCTGTCTTAGGCTGTGGGGCCCAGTGGGTTAGAGGGAGTGGGACTCAGGGCTCCTGAGGTCCCTCCTTGGCTCTGGGAAGCATATGGGTCAGACCTCTGGGGACCTAGGACTGCTCTGCTTCTTCTCCTGGCTTTGCCCATAGTTGTCAGTATAGGATCATTTCACTTTGTTCCCCGACCTCAGCAAAAAAATCTCCTTCCTCCCCTTTACCTAGAAGCTGAGAACTCCCATCCCTTGGGTCTGATTTGATTTGATGAGTTGATTATAAGGATGTGGGGGGGATGTGCCTTTTCCCATTAACCCTGTCATTTCCAGCAAATCCTCTGCTACTGGCCAAAGGGGCTTCCTGGCTGGGCACTAAAAGAACGGTAACAGCTGGTGGCTCTTGAGAGATTCTGGCCAAGCGATGATGCTGTGTCCTGCGGTAGCACCATTCAGTTTGGATCTTAAAGCATCTGTGAGCATCTCAGCCTTTGGGGAGAGGAGAGTTCCTGCCCCATGGAGAAAAGTGGCAGAACAAATGTGGATCTCCCTAATTCCCAGCTCCCCCTGCTCCAACCAACATCACACCCCTCCCAGAGCTGGAGCCCTAATTCCCAGCACCTCCGTTCTAGCCCACTAGATCCCACACCTCTTCTGGAGATAGGTATGGAAGCACAGAGTCCTGACTCCCAGTCATTCTAACCAGTGGACCTTACTGCCAACTACACAGCAAGTATGTTGCCTTTAAGAGCCTGAAAGTCTCGACCATGGTTTCCTTTCCTCCCTGGGGCCCCAGCCACTCATAGTGCTGGGGTTATTGCCACAGATATAGATGAGTGTGATTACTGGTTATCTGCCCTAACCTCTCTGCCCTGCTCATTCGTGTGAGCGATGGGATGAGACTGCACTCTGAGCTGCCAGCCTAGGGCCCAGGTAAAAGCCACTTGTCTTTATTTGGGGGCAAAAGCCATGTTTGGGGAGAATGATTCTTTGCTTCTCTAGATAACCAAAAGTAGGTGAGGTGGTGGGACTTTATGGGTGCAGCTCCAGAATGGATCCATTGTGTCAGTGTATCTTCCCCCCCCACCCCCGAGAACAGGACCCCATAGTGCCCGGCACTGCACAGACATCCAGTGAGGGACACTCCCCATCCCAAAGAGCTTAGAATGGAAGGTGACAAAAAGCGGAAGGAGTAACGGGGTCATGGAGTGGGGACGCAACAATTCCATGGTCTTACAACTGGTCTGTGGCAGATCCAGGAGCAGAACGCAGATGCCCTGAGTCCCAGTGCAGGGTTTTAGCCAATGGACTTCACTGTCTCATTGTAACATGTGGTAGGATTGAAAATACATCAGGGGCTTCCAAGTGTGAGAGACAGCCCCTGCCCAAAGCAGTTCCAGTGTAAACCACAAGGACAGAAAACTGTAACATAACATTGCTCTTGGTGATTAAACGGTTGGCATGCCCCACCCATGAGCTGCCAATTGCCCCATTGCCCAGTTCTCAGAATGGGGTGATTTCATCAGTCAGATACGAGGCTGTAGACAGAGAGAGACACAGAGAAGGGACCAAGATAAACAATCCAGTTATCAGGGAAGAAGGCGCAGAGGAAGTGTTAGGCCTGGTTTACATTACAGACATCTGTAATATGGCTGAAGAGGGTTCCTTCAGTCTTGATTTACTGTTCTTCGGACAAAGGCCAACATGATTTTTAAAGTCTAGCTGGGAAAATAACAGTTTTAGAAATACCATCAAATGAATGTCATTGAATGAGACAAAAATGGAAATGACTAATTCCTTAATTATTTATGAATTAACTAGTCACATAAGGAGCTTGGAGTTTTACAGCCTGGACATGACAAAATAAGGTTTGAGTCACCTCTGCAACACATCCCCATGGCCATGGTGCTGGGAATTGCTACTTGCTACCTCGAAGCTTCATTCTTGAGCAATATGCTGCAAAACGTCCTTCCTGTTCACCCCCACCACTTCCATTTTGCATTTGGTATTTAAAGCAGAAACTGGGGTTTGACTGGTTGTGACAAGATAAGTGCCATGTCCCTGCAGCCGTTAAGGTGACCTGATAAAGTTGAGACGGGAACTCCCCGACTTGCAACATGTGCTTTGTGAAAAGTTGTGACCTGTGTTAACAACCCTTTGTATCTCCTTTAGCAGGATAACAGAAGCAACAAGTCGGAGCATTTCAGGAGGTGAAGCAGCAGTGCCTATCTTTGCAGGGAGAGGGACTTGGCAAGTGTTGTGCTTATCCCATGTGCTGACTGGTTGTTCTCCAGAGGGTGGATTCTGTTGCTGGCCCAGGCCCCTGGACAAGGCTGGGGTGCAAAGGTCTAGCTGTGTTCCAGTGAGGGCCTTGTTGCTGGGACCTCTGGGGTTGATTGTTGTGGGAAGTCTGAGCGGTTATTCACTCCTGTTTGAGAGGAAGGGAGCTGAGCCAGGAGGCTTAGGCTATAAGTCAGTTGACCTGAACAACAGTGGCAATCCATGTGCATTTGAGAGGGAGCTAATTTCAGTTGGAAATTTAACTGTAGCCATGAAAGTACCAGCGTAAAGGGGAGGGTGCTAAGAAGGCAACACTGTATAAAACTCGAACTCAGGATGTTATCAATTATTAATTAAATCAGAGAAGATAGAGATTAATATATAATTAGACACAAGTTTCCAACCATCAGAAAAGTTAAGTTCTGGAATAGCCTTCCAATGAGAGCTGTGGGTGCAAAAAACCAAGCTGACTTCAAAACTGAGCTTTATAAATGAATGGAGGCAGTGGTATGATGGGACATCCTAGTTAGACAATTGACTGATCTTTAAACTGCTGGTGCTGGATATGCCAGTGACCTGAGATGGGATGTTAGATGAGCTGGGTTCTGAGGTATCACAGAGAATTGTTTCTTGGCTCTCTGACTGGTGAGTCTTGCCCACATGCTCAGGGTTAACTGATTGTTGTATTTGGGGTTGGGAAGGACTTTTTCCTCAGGGAAGATTGGCTTTGGGGGTTTTTTCACCTTCCTTTGTAGCATGGGGCATGGTTCACTTGCTGGTGGATTCTCTGTACCTTAAAGTCTTTAAACCATGAGTTGAGGACTTTAATAAATCAGTCATAGGTTAGAGGTTTATTACAGGAGTGGGTGAGGGAGGTTCTGTGGCCTGCCTTGTGCACGAGGACAGACTAGAGTCACTAGTTGATCACATTGGTCCCTTCTTACCTTGAAGTGTATGAACAAATTGAGCTGATGTGCCAAAAAAGGTGAAAAGATAGTTTTTAGTTGTATCCATGCCCGTGAAAGGAGTCTGGGTAAGATGTAGCAGGAGTTGCCAATGTTGTGCCAATATTCAGAAATGCAAGCTCTATAATCTGAGTAACTAGGCCAGGTAGCCTGATTTCAGTCCTAAGGCAGAGACACCCAACTCACCCCACTTTGTGCTAGGGATGATTCTTTGCAGACTGAATGCTGAGGCCCTGGATTGCAGGCTTCCCTATAGAGTCCCCTAACCTTCCAGCAGAACCCAGAGGTCCCTTGCTGGCAAAGTGATAGTTTGTCATTTTTACATTGTTTTGATGCACCATGCTTGTTTAGCTGAGGGGGCTGGAATGAGGAGGCCCAGCACAAAGTCCCATTTTGCCAGTAAGCTCACTTTGCCACTGTATTCTAGCTATGTTTCCAAGTCACCCTAGTGTAGAAAGGGCCTCGGGATGGTGCTGTGTTGCAGAGTGTGAGAAGGGGGTTCAGTAAGGAGTGTTTTCCCCTCATAGTCTGTTTTGGCCCTGATGTCACAGTGGGGATGCAGTGCTACATAGAGAGGCTGGGGGGGCTTAGCTGGGACCGGGTTCTTCCCTCATAGCATTAGTGGGCACTTTGACAGGCCGCTCCCAGAATCTGGTTTGGTGTGCCACTGTGACCCCCAATCTCCATTCCTAAACAAGATCAGTCCTGCCAAAGATGACTTAGGCGGTCACCTAGAGTGTCAACAGTTAGGGGGCACCAAGGGCTGGCTGGGGCCACTCTGCTCCCCACCCATGGCCAGCAGTGCCAGTATTAGGAATTTTGGCATCTGGGGCACGCCCTAGGAAGCAGCTTTGAACATTCACCCCCCTCAATAAGTGGCAAAACGGAGCCACTCTGTGGTATCTGGGGCAAAGCCTCGGTTGCCCCGCCACAGTTATGGCCCTGGTGCTGGACCCCCACCTGTGACCAGATCCCAGTGGAGACACTGCTCTGCGGGGGGCAGGGGCACCAAAATTTCTTCGCCTAGAATGGCAAAAAAGCTTGGGCTGGCCCTGTTCCTGATCCCCAACTCACTCCGCTTTACCAGATGACCACTCACTCCTGAGTCAGTCCACACTAGCCTCCTGCTTGTAATCAGTCTCGGCAGTGGGTGTACACCAGCAACTCCCATCCTACAGAGGTTGGAACCCTTCCCCTGATCAACATAGTCTCATAGACATTTGTCCATCCATTTGACAAAGAAATGGATTGGTTCAGCCTCTCTGATTCACACCATCTAAAGTTCACACAGCTTTAGGTAAAACAAACACTAGTTTATTGATCAGAATATGATTTAAGTGAGTATATAACAAATCAATGCACAATCATTTAATAAAAAGGATTTACCACAAGCAAATAAAAGATATAAAACGCATGCTAAACTGATAACACTACTCCAAGATTACTCTTTAGTCTGTTTTCCTCATTCTTACCCACAAGGCTGGCTGACTGTGGTATTCAGCCATCTCAGGCCCTCCTTGCCATCTGGATAGGCTCAGTATCTTGCAGTTGCTTCTCAGATGGAGTTTCTTTGGCCAAAGTCAGCAACTTTTCTCCTCTGAAAGTGTCCACATTCCTTTCCCTTTCCCCCTCAGCCCGCCACCCTCCTGGGCTGCAGTGATTTCCTTTCCTCTACCTGAGCTAGGCAGCTAAATTTGCATTACCTTTGTCACGTAACCCTCCATCCTCAGGGATGGAGTCCTGAGGGTCTGAGCTATGTAACATGCCTCACATTTGTACACATACAGGATGCTGCAGGACATGTAACACCATAATGATAAGTGCCACAGGACTTCTTGCTTTTTTTGCATAACCATATGGTAGAGCATTCAAAAGGGGAATCTTGAATGGCATAATTGGCATCAAACCATACAATCACATAGCAAAAGTGAACAGAAAAATTACACAGATTGTAGCCCATTGTGCATCACATGGCAGCACTGTGCTGTAAGGAGCAAGGCAGGGAGCTCAATAAGGAACACTGTTCCCTTATTTGTGACGCTGAGACACTGAATGGTGATCCTGTACCCCTGTGGCTGTCATACCCCTGTGGCTCTTTCCCAAGTGGTCAGGATGTCTTCTTAGGATCCCAGTTATATCCCAGCTTGGTTAATTCCCTTCCACCACCCTGGATCCCCTGGCAGTGTTAACTCCATACAGGATCTTTCCCCTGGTTCTGTCGTGAAATGGCCATTTACATTGCTACAAACTGTCAAGCTGTTGGGCATGACCCTTCCCAGAGGTATTTCACACCTGTGGGCCTGCCTTGCAGATACAAGCTGTAAAGCATACTGGGATTGAAGTGTAACCATTCCTTGCTCTGTTGGGCAAATCCACTGAGCTCTATTCCCTTTCTGGCTTAGAGACTGCTTTACAAAATTCCCTAGGTGGAGAATACCAGGTGGTGATGCCATCTAGCAAAGATACAGCTGATCCTGGGGCCAGATGCTGATGAAAATGCAGGGACCAGATGAGCTTTCCTGGACAGATGATTCATGTGATTAATTCCTCATTCTTTTTCCACCCCTGCAGATCTGATGGAAACTCTGTTCTGGAAGAAAATGGCCTCTCTTCTATTGCCTGCATTTTGCTTCCTGAGTGGTGAGTGTGGTGTACAGATAAACACCCACATGCATGCAGCTCCTGTACAGACCAGCCATGCCCGGGAGCTTTGAGCCAATATTCTCCCAAGCCCTTAAGATCTGTTCTTCATTGCACCTTCATAGCTGTAATGAACTAACACAGGTTAAAACAGGAGTGAGATCACACAACAAACTGGGCTTGCACTTGAGTGAAAATCCAAGCTGTTGTGTCCTCCCTGCTGGTTTAACCCCACTTAAGATCACACCTGTTGGGTGTTTTGCATCATTACTCTGGGCTGGCCTAGTCTGAATGGTGTATTTGCACTGCAGAGCACTACCTGTGCCAGTGCTGGTTTGCTGCATTCACAATTGTGGAGTGCTAACCCAGGAGCTGGGATGTGCCTGGGGGGTAGTCCCTAAACCCCCTGGTTTGGGGGTTTATTTGTTGGAAAGCACCTGGACATTTTTCAATGTTTATTCCTAAACAGAAAAGCTGGGTGAAAATTGGTGAAATATCAAAATGGAAGGGAGGAGGTGTTGGGGGGAGGGGAAGCAGCTGTGCTTGGTACTGGTAGGAGTGAAAGCTTGGAGAAGTTGATCCTGAAGTAGCATTTGGACATCTGCCAGCCTCTCCCACACCTCAACTGTGCAGGGCCCGGGGACCAGTCTGGGATCTGGAGCATGCCGTGTCTGGCAAGAGGAAGCACACAGGACTCTGTGCCATGGGATGGTCCCATCCATTTCCCCTCTGAAACATTGCTCCGAAATTCAAGTGAAAACCCAAACTGTGGTTTTTTCAAAATCCAGGAGTTTTGGGTAAGAGGGAAATCAGCAAATACAGACAAAGAAAGGCCTTGAGTGTAACTAAACCCACCTTGAGCTGACACAGATCTGAGCTCCTTCTTGGATGCAAGCTTTTTAAAAGGGTTTGCCAGGGAGCCCTACTCTTAGCCTGGGGTAGTCATTCCCAGTGTGTTAAAGCCCCGATTCAGAAAGGTCTTTAAGCACATGTCTGACTTTAAGTAGACCTGAAGGGATTTCAGTGAAATCATGTGATTAAAGACTGGCACTTCCTTACATAGCTTGCTGAAATATAGGTGGGCATCTGTGAGTGATTCCTTGCAAGGAACTAATTCCTAGGTGCACGCTTTGGCAGCCTGGAAAGATTTCCTTGTTTCCTAGCCCCAACAGCCAGGTCTGGGGAGGGGAACGTCTGACGCAGAGAAATTAACTGATGTTGTTTGACAGGAATAAGGAGCGCATCTGGCTGGACGGTCCCTGATTTTGGCAACATCTACCATGTCTCAGGTGAGTGGGCTGGATGCTCTGCAGTTTGGGCTCTGTATTGCAGCTGTGTCTACTTCCTGCCAGTCACTGTGCATTGTATTGATACCTCAACCATGAAAACATCACTG
Organism: Podocnemis expansa; assembly: GCA_007922195.1. Lineage (NCBI taxonomy): Eukaryota > Metazoa > Chordata > Testudines > Podocnemididae > Podocnemis > Podocnemis expansa. The sequence goes on from ML681963.1 coordinate 45,292,209, forward strand.
CCCAGCCCCCCAGTAAGAAATACTGGGGCTAATCCACGGCTCTGGCACCTCTGATGGATCATAAGGTGCTGTACTTCCTAAATGAAACTGCTCAGAGCATCAAGCAGATGTAGAAATTAAGCTCCAGAGCTAGGGGCCCTCTAACAACAGCAGACTAGCACTTCTGCTTAACATGCAGAAGGTCCTGGGTTCAATTCCCCGGGGGTTGGACTCGATGATCTCATGAGGTCTCTTCCAGCCCTAGGATTTGATTTGATTTGATTAATCATTTGTAAGGACATAAAGGCGCAGACATCACTTGTAGCTTCCTTGGAGCTCAGCAGGATTTAAGGTTAACCAGTGGGACTGAAAATACCCCTTATAAAAATGACTATTCTCCAGCCAGCTCTCTTCCCTCAGATATGGCAGGATTGGTGACAGGGAATATTTTGGACCACCACAGTCTTACCTAATAGAGCCCATCTGCTCATCTCTTAGCACTTGAACTCTTCATCCATTGGGGGAGGACAAGGCTTGCAGTTAATGCACTTAGCTGACACTTGGGAGTTGTAGGTTCAGTTGTGGCTGACAATGGACAAGTCACAGCATCAATCTGTGCCTTGGTTTTCCAATCTGTGAAATGGGGACAATGGGACTTTCCAGGAGTGAGGATAAATTCATTTCTGGTTTTCTTTCATCATAATATTTCAGAGTGCTTTACAAAGGAGAATCAATATTATTGCCTCCATTTCATACATGGAGAAACTTAGGGGCCATGATTTGGTCAAAGTCACTCATTAGGCAAATGGTGGAGCTAGGAATTGAACCCAAGTCTCCTGAGTCCTAAGAAATGCACTGGCCACTATGCAACACTGCCTCCCCAACTAGCATATATTACAATTACTGTTAAGTCCTCCAGTACACCTGATCTAAGCTCCTGGATGAGACCCACTCACCAGGGGCTATTGCCAAGTCTCTGGGCAACATGCCTTGTGTCTCTTGTTAAGAGGAAAAATAAAATCAGTGTGGAGAATGGGAAGGGTGGGGGGAGTGTGAATCAGGAGCAGAGAGACCCTAAAGCAGCTCCTGAAGCTGCTGGAACAAGCTATAAGATGACAGAGGGCCACTGGGTTGTTTACACAACCCAAGGGAGAGCAGGGATTTGTTTGCCTGCTCTTTGTTCCAAAACACAGCCACAGTCATGGCTTGTCAGAAAAGTTTTATCTTGACCTTAACCCTTATCCCACGTCAAAGCAGCTAGACTAATTTGGCTGCAGGAAAGACCTGTCCCTCTTGTGTGTCATACCGATTACATGGGTTCCTTTTTCACCATCACCTGACATCTTCCAATGGGTCTGCACACTCAGCTTCTCTGTGCTCACGCTCAGCTGGTGTGTGGGGCTGCGGGAGCTGGCCAAGGCGTTGCTTGGCATCCAAGATGCTACAGTCGAAAGTGTCGTTCCCAGCTCTGGCAGATGGATGAATGCTGGCTTTGACAGACTAAGATGCTGAAAAGGCAGTGTAGCCACAGCCTGAGCACGCGGAGGGTCTTGGACAGGATGGCACTTGGCAAGTAGCTGCCATGGCTACCCTGCTGCTGTTTTCAGTCCATGAGTGTGATCAAAGCTAGTGCATGTACATCAGCCTGAACTGAAAATGACACTTCTAAGCATGTAGACATACTCTAAGCCAGCTGAGGGAGGGACTGGCCCCTGTGTCAGTTACAACAAACTTGTGGCTGCAGTGACTTATACAGAATCATGGAACATATGAACATGCAGGGCCTCAGGAGGTATCTGGTCCAGCCCCCTGCTCAAAGCAGGACCAACCCAACTAAATCAGCTAGAACTATATGCCATCAACCAGAAATCAGCAAGTGCATCTACACATACCTCTGCCCCCTGCCAGCCCTGATACCCCCTTTGCCTGCATGGTAGGCAGAGCCAAGAGTGGCTGCCAGTCCAGGTTCCCTCCCGCACACGAGGAATCCTCAGCTCTCCTTAAGGGGAAGCTTTCGGATCACTTTGCAGCACTGTGTCCCTGATTGCTCTTTAGATGAACACTGTACTGTAATGAGTAAAACATTCCTCATGTCCCTTCTGTCTCTTGGAGGGGAATAATGGGCTGGAGTTCTATCAGGGAACTGAGGCTAGGCCTCTGGAGGAAATCTGCACTGAGCAGCTTCCCAGCAAGAGGTTCTGGGTGGGGAGGGAACAGCAATGCAGCAGGGGGTAAAGTAAAAAAAACAAGGAGTTGTGTGGCACTTTAAGACTAACAGATTAATTTTTCGCATGAGCTTTCATGGGAGAAAATCCCACTTCATCCGATGCTTCGAAGACGAAGTGGAGTTTTCTCTCACGAAAGCTCATGCGAAAAATAAATCTGTTATAGTCTTAAAGTGCCACATGACTCCTTGGGTTTTTTTTCTGGACTAGACTAACACGGCTATCCCTTTGGAAATTGACAGGGGGTAAAGTGCCACTGCTTAAATTCTTCTCTGTTGCTCCTTTTGTGATGGTGTTACAATGCATTTCCCGGGGGGGTGTGGGCAAGGAGCCATCTGTGTCTCCTTGTCTGTAGGACCTGGGGAGCAGTTGGGCACTCAAATCTGTGTCTCCGAGAGCTCTTGCCATTAAAGGCTCCCTTCTGCTGGTGTGAAACAAGGCAGAATAGGGATTCTGACTGTGTTTAACTTCCAGAACTGAGAGCTGGCTCCAATGCCCAGGGCTTATCAGGGGGGTGGCGCCTCATGGGGCCTGAAACGGGCACATCTGAGCTTAACTCGAGTCTGTACAGTGAATCCACACTTGAGACAGGGCCCCATCGCCCTGCTTCTGTGGCACAGGGTCTAGTACTAACATGGCTGCTGGTCTCACGCACTGCAGGGGTGATCGACATGCCATTTGCTGAGATCAAGGAGCCCTTTGAAGCCTGGTACAACCTGAGTGGAGAAAAGAGCCGTATTGAGTACTACCATGGTAGGCCAGCCGGGCATCAGTGGGAGATGTGTTTCCTCTCAGCTAGGCAGGGCTGGGCACCACTGTTGGGGCCAAATTCAGAGGCAATGACCTGAATGCTGTCATTGAGCCCCCTAAACTAACATGGTCCCCTGGACCAAGCCACCAATGAAGGTAACCTGCTTAGGGTTGCTGTGTCTTGGAGCCTGGTCTGAGAGCCCAACGGGAGGCTTTCCATTGACTTTTGTGTGCTTTGGATCCGCCGAGTGGCTGGGGACAGGAATGAAAATCTATTTCTCCATGTCTCTTCCAGCTCCCTTGGGTGTGAGTGGGAGTCCCACAGATGTGGATGGCCAAGGGTTGAGGGCTGTGCATATTCCCCACGTGTAAGTGGGTATGACTGAGCTGAAGGGGGTGCCAGGTGCCCTGGGTGGGATGCAGCTGGAATTAGATCCTTCCTTCTCACTGTGCACAGGGAGAGACTGAGTCCCCATCTCTTTCTCCCCATCCCTCGCAAGAGGCTTGACCCAGGAACCATCATGCCTTTCCCGCTTCTCTTCCCTGCCTCCTAGGGCAAGTGGTCACCTTCCAGTATGGGGCTGAGACACCTTTTGGTACCCTCTACAAGGTCACCCCAGAGACCACAGAAGTGGAGGTAAACGTCCAGAAATGCTTCTGGATCAGAGGCACCCCTTGGAAACGCATCTATCCACAGAGTGTCATCCCCAGGCTGGACGGCTTCAAGGTAAGTCTCTAAAAGGAGTCAAATGAAAAAGCTGGTATGTCAGCCATTTGGTTCCCAGCAAACAGATTTCTTTGGCTGGGGTAGCTTGCTGGCTTGGCTGGACTCCCTCCCTGCTAAGTCATCTTGTAGCAAATGGAGTCTCCCCAGAGCCTGCTGAACTCACATAAATCCAAACAAGGTGTCCAGCTGTTTCCCATACATGCTTCTCCCCTGCATACATTTGCTGGGGCTTAGAAGAAGCAGACTGCAGGGGATATGACTTGGTTTAATCCAGGGGCCTCAAACTCAAATCATCACAAGGGCTGCATGAGAAAGAGCACAGTAGCCCAAGGGCTGCATCACTGAAACCTTTTCATACAACGACATTGCAAATATTGAGAGCGACAAGAAATAACTTAAGGGGATGTATGCAGCCCTCAGGCCGTGAGTTTGAGACCTCTGGCTTAATCACTCCACTGCTCCCATGGTCCTGCCTATGGGGAGGTAGGGATGGACTCTCTTGGCTTTTACAGAGCACCTGGGTGGAAAGTATTTTCTCAGTGGCTGCCACTACTTTAGGGAATGCATGGCCCTGACTCAGGGTGTGCGGGGAGAGATGCTGAACTTCATCCCTTTCCCCAGGCTCTAAGGCACTGGTGTTGCTGATGAAATACAATTCCAGCCCTGCTAACCACTTCTGGGTCCCTTCCAATTGTCCTGAAAGCTGAAGGCACAGTAGGCGTCAGCTCCTCTGTTTGGAGCCAGACCTAGAGCTGCTGCAGTTCCAGCTGGGCTGTGCACCATCCATGGCTGCAGCCAGCACTGTCTATGTAATGCTCCCAGCATACCAGGTGATGTCCCATCAGGCAGTGATGACCCTCTCCTTACCCCTCCCAAAGTGATAGCTAATCACTGTGGGTCCTCACAGGTAGTTATCCTGGCCATCAAAGGTGCTGAACTGTAAAGCAAAAGTTTTCAGGGATAAATCCACGGACACTTAAAAAACTTGTTTTCTGGAGGAAAAAATTATTGACAACAGGGTACAGTTTGGAGACCAGGAAGTCTTTGCCAGTGATTGTGGGAACAAGCATGGTAGCCAAGGATTACAGCTTTGTACGCAACCACAAACACACAGGTGTCTCAACAAGCACGGTGAGGGGCACTGTTGTGAAGCTGCTGGTTTTTTCAATCACGGCTCCAGGAAACTGTGGCAGGCCCTTCACTTGCCCTTCATCCACTTTGTTTTCATTCCTGAAATGTGAACAAACTTGCATGATTTGGCTTTGGCCCTCTGTCATCTGGGTGGCTGGAGAGCAGCAGCTGCCAGCCAGGTGCGTGGCCCTATAGCAGGGGTCTCAAACTCAGATCACCATGAGGGCCACATGAGGACTGGTAGAGGGCTGCATAAGGACTAGTATATTAGCCCGAGGGCCACACCATTGAAACCTTTTCATGCAACAATATTGCAAATATCAGTAACAATAGTGTCGTTGCAGGCCGCAGGAAGTAGCTTTAGGGGCCACTTTTGGCCCGCGGGCCACATGTTTGAGACCCCTGCTCTATAGCCATTGCCTCTGGCAGCAGTTGCAGAAGGAAGGGTGGCATGGGATGGCATTACTCTCCCTAAATCTGCGGGGCTGCTGGCAGTGGCCTTTCTTTTCAGACCTGGGTGACTGGACCGCTCCTTTGTCCCTCTAACTCTCTTTCCTCCTGGGAGCATCCTCTGCTTGGGGACTTGAAATACGCTAACCCCTACCAAAGGATCTCAATGTCATTGCATTAGTGGTTTAGCTCTTGTGGGCCCCTGGAACATTGTCTTAAGAGAATGCCACCCCAGCCTAACATTGCCTCCCCAGCGTGTGCGGGAGGAGCAGTGCGGAAGCCAGCTCTGCACTGTGTGGCAAAACATGTCAAGTTGGGGCCTGAAGAAGAACGTCTACACCTTGTGGGTGGCCAGCTCTGCTGAGGGCTCCGTGCCCGTCCACTACGAGGTGAGGGGCTTCAACAGCCTGCTGGGCTCCCACTACGACAAATACGAAATAGACTACAGCAACTTCTCCAACAGCTTCCCCACCAGTATCTTGGATCTTCCAAGCGGTGAGTTACAATTTCCCCTCCATGTTGGGGAAAAATTTAGCTCTTCTACAAGGCAAGGGGGCCTTGAAACTGGAGCTCCTGAGCCTGAGCAGAGAGGCCAGGTCCCCTGGTACCAGGATCTTGAAGCCAGAATGCTGCTGGAAGAAGTCACAAAATGTTGACAAGGAGCCATGGTGGGGTTATGAACCCATTTGCCTCCCTTTAACAGGCCAGGGGCAATCATCATCATAATGTTGCAGGCCACCCAGGAGTGGTCAGGTCTCAGAGTGATCCTGTTGGCTGCTGTGAATTCTTTCATGGATCAAAGAAGTGGAAACATACAGCTGGTTAATCCAGAAATGTGGCCTGGCCAGCGCTCAGATAAGGATAGGAGATCTGGATCCAAACTGATAAGTAGTAAACATTATGCTGCCATGTTCAGCATACCCCTGGTATGGGAGAGGAACTCTGTGATTTGGTAAACCGCCCCCCAGCAAAAGTATTGGCTGGACCAGCCATGGCTTCAGCTGTGCAGGCCCTCCTCACTGACCAATGGGCTGTAGCCTGCTTGCTGAGCTTCACAGGTGGATCTCTCAGAAGGGGAAGAAACAAAGAGCTTGTTTCAGGCTGGCGACTGGCTTGCCTGGCAGTCTTGGCCTGGGTCTGCACAAGTCCGGATTGTGGAAAGGAGCAGCTGGCTTGAATACAGAACTGATTACATGCTGGCACGTGTTTCACCCCACTGCCAATATTCATCAAGGTTCTGGTGGGCAGGTCAGCACTGATCCTGCCCTAGGGTAACAGATTGGCTAGCAAAAGCTAGAGTGAGAAATAGGGGCGGGGCCCCTCATCTATTTGCTTGGGAGCCTTTGTTCCCTTCCAAACTGTGCTACCAGACTAGTATCTTCTTCATCAGCCACCAGTGCCCAGCTTTGGGGAGCCCCATGTCTTGGGGATGGCCCCAGGTCACTTGTATTCTGGCATGCATGCTGTGGGCATGAAGTTCTAGGGCCTGGTCCAGAAGCAGCCAGGCCGTAGAACAAGAGCTGTTGCAGTCAGGGGTGGCACAGAGATGGGGATCACAGGCAGGCATCTGGGAACAATGGGCACTTTCTGCCATGTTTCATAACTTCTGGCTCTGCCACCATCCAGACATGAAATGTGAGTTTCTTCTGGGAGATGGAGCAGAGCACCGCCTCCTCGCCAACCCCATGGAGGATTTCATGGGCAGGCAAGTGACCCAAGGCCATCAGCTGTTTCATCGTTACCAGCGGGAGTACAGGAAGGAGTACAGCAATGAGAAGGAGTTGGAGTACAGGGCACACATCTTCCTTCACAACATGAGGTGCGGGAGCCTGGAGGTTTGAGTGAGGTGGCTGGGTTCCTGTGACATCATGTGTGGCTTTGCTGGTTTCCAGGGAGGAAACCGGAAAAGGGAGGAGATGAGTGTTTCACCCCAGATTAACCTTGTTCTTCTGACCCAGCTGGGAGTGACCCAAGGACGTGCCAAAGTATCAGGATGACATGGGATGAATTCTCTTCCCATAATGTCAGTGTCAGGCGAGTGCTGCCACAGGGGCAAGCACATGGGTTTAACCAGCAGTTCTGCCAGCAAACGAAATCTCTTCTTGCTCCCTGTTCTTGTGACTGAGAACAAAGTTCACCAGGACTCCACCCTTCTGCCCTGAGTCACATCTGCAGATTGCTATAAAAGTGAGGGTGCTAGAGGCAGCAGTTTCCTCCTGCCACCCCAAGCTCCCCATTGAATGAAGGCTGTACCCCTGTTGCCCTTTAGCCAGTGTAAAGGGGCCTTAGGATAAACGCAAATCTGGCCTGGGTACCTAGACACCCATCAGCTGCTGACTCTGTAGTGAGAGGGGCAGATATGCATATTCTGGGAGGTGATTGCTTCTCGTACGCAGTGCTGGCAGAAAGTAGCCCTTGACATCACACCAAACTGTGGTTATTTGAGTGTGTTTATGTAAAGGGTTGCTCCCTCTCTTCACTGCATCTGTCCCTTCCTAGGTTTGTCCACTCCAAGAATCGGGCCAACCTACCCTACAAGCTGGCACTAAATCATCTGGCTGACCGCACCCCGGAGGAAATGGCCATGCTGCGGGGGCAGCTGCAGGACCAAGCTCCCAACAATGGGCAGCCATTCCCGGAGGCACTGTACTCTGGCATTACACTCCCTGAGAGCATGGACTGGAGGCTGTATGGTGAGCAGGGTTTGTCAGGAGGGCGGGGTGAGCTCTCCAGGCATCCCTGGGGCGCTTCGCTCCCTAATTGTCTGAAAAGACCTTGCTATCCTGCAGTCTCCTGAAATAGAGCCCATTAGGCCTGCCCAAGACTGCTTTATATCCACATTTCAGCCACCATCTTGTCAGGTAAGTGCTTGTAGGCAGATGACTGTCCACTTTAAATAGGGGCTGACAGACACCTCTTCCATGGCCTGTCTCTCCACTGCTTCTGGGCTGTCTTGGGCAAATGAAGTTCCTTGGGCAGAGCCAGGTGTTGAGGGAGAAGATGATGGATCCAGGGGATAGTATTGTAACTAGGCCAGGCTGAATGGGGCAAAGCCTAGGGTGCCAAATTTTAGAGGGCTCCAGACTGACCCTACCTGGCTCTGAAGAGGAATGAGCCAGGCTGGGGTTGGGACTGAGACTGGGGGAGTTCATCTCCTACCCTGCCCCTATGCATCCTAGGGGTGCATGCTGGGGTGGTGGTGGGGAAGTAGCCTCTGGCCACACCACAGCCAGGTAGAGCAGCTCCAGCCTTCTGGAACCCGTGGCCAGGTAAGGGGAAAGGTGTGGGTGCCCTGTGGGGGACCAGGACGGGAAAGTCGATGGCCAGATGGGCAGGCGGGGATGCTGCTTGGTTGGTGGGGAAGCTGGTTTGGTTGGTGCTGGCTTGGCAGGTGGGAAAGACACCCTCCCAACCCTGGCTAGCAGCACTTGGTCAGCAGGAAGCTACCTACCTGGCACCCGGCCCTGGGGACACAGATGATCGACCAGTGGAGAAGCCAGCTAGGCTGGCGGGGAGGTGCCCTCCCCACCCTGGGGACTTGAGTCTGCTGGAGGGGAAGGTACCTGCCTGGCCAAGGGACTGTGGCCGAATCCATTCCCTGCTGCTGGGATGGATTGGGCCCTGAGCCAGATTGGGACCCAGATTGGGGAGGATGCCTTTGAGGCTGCTTGCCTAGGGCGCCAGAAGACCTGGTTATGGTCCTGCCAGGGGGATGAGTTAATGCTGATGGGGGTGGGGGGGATAAACTAGGATATTGTCTCTTTAAGAGCCAAGGAGACCTGAGAGAAATAGGGGAACCAGGAACAGGTCTGCCCCACTTTCACAGACAGCCCGGATGAGCCCTGAGAAGGAAGGCAGGATACCCATATCCAAAGGGGCAGCCGTGTTAGTCTAGTCCAGCAAAAAAAAGACCGAGGAGTCGTGTGGCACTTAAAGACTAACAGATTTATTTTTTGCATGAGCTTTCATGGGAGAAAATCCCACTGTGTCAGATGCTTCAAAGATGGGGGAACTTACAGAATGTAATGAAAATAAATGCTAGGGGGTGTAAAACATAGGATCAGGTCAGAGAGATCCCCTTCTCAGCTGGGGAAGTAGGGCTGCAGACCTGCTGATCTCCAGCCAAGTGAGGAAGAGGGGGGCCTGTTAGGAGAAACTGCTCTAAGACTTGTATCTTACCAAGTTCCAAAGGGGCAGACGTGTTAGTCTAGTTCAGAAGCATCGTTGCTACGGGGCAAGACCTGGGGCATGGGCACAGACACGGGCCCTGTCCCCTTGCCCTGATCCTGTCTTGGGCTCCTGCTGCCACAGGCGGTCTGGCCCTGAACCCCAGCAGGAAAGGGCCGGGAGTGGCACCACTGCCGTGGGTGGCCAGGCCCCAGATCCCTGGAAGGGAACAGCAGCGCTGCCGCTCCTGGCCCCACTCCTGGCCGGGGATCTGGGGCCAAGATGGCGGCCCAAAACTTGGAGCACTGGTGCCGGGATTTGGGGCACATGCCCTGTGTGCCAGGCGGCAGTGATGCCCCTGGTCTAGTTCAGCAAAACAAGCAAGGAATCCTGTGTTACTTAAAGACTAACAAATTTATTAATCTCATGAGCTTTCGTGGGAGAAAATCCCACTTGGTCAGACGCTCTGAAGTTGGAGATTACAAAATGGGATGAAAATAAATGCAAGGAAGTGTAAGACATGGGATCAGGTCATACAGTATTTGCTGTTACTGTGTGACCTGATCACATGTCTTACACTTCCTTGCACTTATTTTCATCCCATTCTGTAAGTTCCCCCATCTTCAAAGCATTTGATGAACTAGGATTTTCTTCCACAAAAGCTCATGTGATAAGTAAATCTGTTAGTCTTTAAGTGCCACAGAACTCCTTACTTCTTTTGCTCTAAGACTGCAGCTGGCCTGGACCACCACAGCTCTGGCATGGCTGAAGGGAAGAAGGGTGGGACTCATGGAGCTGCCAAGCATTTGTTCCCTCTCATAAAGATGATAAATCAGACCCCACAGAAGCTCAGTGCCTGGGTCTGGGCATCAGGAATGCAGAAAGGCCCCCGGATGGCACTCAGGACCCCAGGCTAGGAGTTGCTCTGGAGGTGGTGACCCTCTGACTCTTCCTAGAATGAGTTGTTCTACCTTAATTCAAAAGAGAGGTGGAGTATTGAGTACCACATATGGATCCCAACTATTTTATCAGGACAAGCAGGGTGAATTTCCAGGTCAGGGTGGAGGGGAAAAGAGAGAAGGGCTGGGAGCCCTTTCAATCCATTCACACAATGCCTTCAGATTAGTCAACCCTGACTGGCCTGAGCCAGAACCATAATGTGGTATTTTGCTGCCCAGGGCGTGTTCCGATTGGAACGTGCCCCTTCCCATTAGTGGCGCTTAGAGTCGGCGCTGCAAAGCTGCCTCTTTAATAGAGCAGCTCCACTGAGCTGCTCCGGGCCGGCTGGGGCTTTGCCCCATTGGCCCCGCTGTAGTTATGGCCTTGACCTAGGGAGAGAAGGCCTGAATCCAGAGAACAATCCCCTGGACATACAAGGGGGACTTTCATTCACGCTCTCTTGGTAGCTGCCTTACATTGGCACCTCCCTGCCAGCTGCTGGGCAGGCAGGTTACCCCAACATAAGCTCTTCAGCACCACCGCAGGTGGGTGAGTCTCTAAACCCTGGGGCAGATGCCCTCTGAGTTGTTATAACGCCAGCACTGTGGGGATTGGAAGGTTTAATTGACACCAGCTGAGAATATTCTAGCCAGGACTGCAGCAGGGTGAGTGACATCCTGGCAAACAAAAACATGCTGAAAACTTGGCCGCTCCTCCAAGACCCTGTGCTCCTTGGCCAGATGGCCAAAAGTTGCAGGTTGACTCGTTGTAGTGACACTTGCCTGCTGTGCAGGGCCAGATTAATGCAGGAACTTTAGAGGCTGCACTGCAGCCCAGGGCCTCAGGTTGAGGAGGGCCCACAAAAATAAATCTGGCCCCAGAGCACCTCCAGCCAAGTGTTGCCCCCCAGCCCGCACAGTGCCACATTGCCCTCAGGTTGGCTGGTCTACCCAGGTTCCAAAGCTCCTCTGACCCAAGCTCTCCCAGCCCCTGGAGCATTGCCACTTAGCACCACACCACAATGCTGGCCTGACTTGCCCCCAGGCTGGCCCGAGCGCTTTCAGTCCCAGAAGCACCACTGCACCAGTTAAGTCTGTGGCACGCTGCTGTATTACCATTCTGTCCCAGTGCCAATTGCCTGCCTGCCTTGCCCCCAGGCTGACTGTGGCCATCCCACCCCCACTGCTGAAGTGGCTGCTGGCCCAGCCTGCCACAGCAGTGCAGCACCAACCCATTATAGCCCTGATCTGGGCATCCTCCCCAGCTGCTTGGGCAACCCCTGGGGACCCTCCCCAAAATCTAATAGCCCCAGGCCCACAGGAGAGTGAATCCAGCCCTGGCTATACTGCATTTCTTCAGGCTATCTAGGCATCTGTACAGGTGGGAAGGAGAAGGACTGCAAGAGGCAAATGTCAGGGGAAAGGAGAAGTAAGTGGCCACCTTGTGGTAAAGAGGCCACTTGGCTTAGTAACTCCTGGTGCTCCATGGCTGGGAAGATCAACTAACTGAATTGTATGTCTCATTTCTTCTCCTCTCCACCAGGCGCGGTGACCCAGGTGCAGGACCAGGCGATGTGTGGCTCCTGCTGGAGCTTCGCTGCAACGGGAGCATTGGAAGGTGCCCTCTTCCTCAAGGTAATATGCCTGCTCCGTCTCTGGGAGAGAGGCTGCCTTGTCATGTCCTCAGCATGGCTGAGCAGGGGTTGCACAACAGGGTGGGACAACCAAAGCACCCCCCCCATCATCATTCTTTCAGTTATTATCTATGTTATGGTGGCACCTAGACACTGCAGCAGAGATCACAGCCCTCTGGTGCTAGGAGCTATACATGCATACAATAAGAGAGATTGCAAGCAAAGGCAATACAAAGACTGGGGGATTACAGGCAGGTGTCCTACCCCGAAGAGCATACACTCAAAATAGACGAGACAAAGGGGCAGAGAAGAGAAACATCCTTAGTCACAGCTTCCCAGGTAGTATAAATGCCCAATGAGCATAATCCAACCCTGCAGGTTTGAAGAGGAATGTAACAACTTGTCAGTGTTTTCTGCTTACATTTTCTGCCCATCAAATGGAAGATCCTCAGCTGTATTCCAGACCTTTCCCTGGAAATTTCAAAAGGGATAGCCGTGTTAGTCTAGCCTCAAAAACAACTCTGACATTATCATTAAGGAGGCTGACAAAGGAGGTGCAGTTGTCGTCATGAATAAATCAGATTATGACCAGGAGGCTTATAAACAACTCTCCAACACAACCTTCTACAGACCACTTTCCTCTGACCCCACTGAGGAATACCAAAAGGAATTACAACGCCTACTCAAGAAACTCCCTTAGACAGCACAAGAACGTATAGAGACAGAAACACCACCAGAACCACAGCCAGGGATGTTCTATCTACTACCCAAAATCCATAAAGACAGAAACCCTGGACGCCCCATCATCTCAGGCATTGGCACTCTTACTGCCGGCCTATCTGGCTATGTGGACTCCCTCCTCAGACCCTATGTTATCAACATCCCCAGCTATCTTCAAGACACCACAGACTTCCTGAGGAAAATACAGTCCATTGGAGAACTTCCAGAAAACACCATTCTGGCCACTATGGATGTAGAAGCTCTTTACACCAACATCCCACACAAGGATGGATTACAAGCTATTAGAAGAACCATCCCAGATGATGACACAGTGCAGCTCGTGACTGAACTTTGCGACTTTGTACTCACCCACAGCCACTTCAGATTTGAGGATCATTTATATCTCCAAATCAGTGGCACTGCTATGGGCACCCGCATGGCCCCACAATATGCCAACATCTTTATGGGTGACTTAGAACAACGTTTCCTCAAGTCTCATCCCAAGACACCTCTTCTTTACCTGTGCTACATCAATGACATCTTTATCATCTGGACACGCGGCAGGGATGCTCTTGAAGATTTTCACAGAGATTTCAATAATTTCCATGACACCATCAAATTGAGCCTCGAACACTCCACACAGGAGACCCTCTTTCTTGACATTACAGTACAAATCAGGGATAGACACATCACCACCACCCTATACCGAAAACCTACTGATCGGTATGGTTACCTACATCCTTCGAGCTTCCATCCTAAACACACCACACGATCCATCGTCTACAGCCAAGCCCTAAGATATAATCGCATCTGCTCTGATCCCTCAGACAGAGACAGACATCTTGAGGATCTCTATCAAGCATTCTTGAAACTACAGTACCCACCTGGGGAAGTAAGAAAACAAATTGACAGAGCTAGACGGGTTCCCCGAAGTCATCTACTACAGGAGAGACCCAAGAAAGAAAGCAACAGAACACCACTAGTCACCACATACAATCCTTAAGTCAAACCTCTGCAAAAGATCATTAAGGACCTACAGCCTATTCTAAAAGATGATCCCTCTCTCTCTCAAGCATTAGGAGACAGATCACTCCTTGCTTATAGGCAGCCCCCTAATCTTAAACAGATACTCACCAGCAACTACAGATCTAACAACAAGAACATTGAAGCAGGCACACACCCCTGCAAAAAGCCACGCTGCCAAGTCTGCCTACATAGCTACACAACAGACACCATCATAGGTCCTAATCAAGCCTGCTACTCCATCAAAGGCTCATTTACCTGCTCATCTACTAATGTGGTCTATGCCATCATGTGCAAGAAATGCCCCAACACCTTATATATTGGACAAACAGGACGATCGCTCCGTAAGAGACTGAATGAGCATAGAGCTGATATCAGAAATCAAACAAAGAAACCAGTTGCTGAGCACTTCCATCTTCCTAATCACTCGATGATGGATTTGTTAACGCCTGTCGTTAGAGATGTACCTGGGACATCAAGACTTCAAAGAGAAACAGCTGAACTCGAATTAATATGCAAGCTAAATTCTGTGAAAGCAGGACTCAATCGAGACTAAGGGTTCTTTTCCCATTACAGAGGGTAATTTGACTTCAGGCTTCCCATGGTTTGAGCCTGTTAACTGCTCTGATTTGCTGTTACTTTATGACCTGATCCTATGTTTTACACTCCCTTGCATTTAGTTTCATTCCCTTCTGTAAGTTCACCCATCTTCGAAGCATCTGAGGAAGTGGGATCTTCTCCCACAAAAGCTCATGCAAAAATAAATCTGTTAGTCTTAAAGTGCCATGCAACTGCTTGTTGTTTTCTTTCCCTGGAAGCCAGATAACTGTAGCCAGGAAGACACATGTGTGATGATCTTTGGAGAAAAGGAATGGCCAAGCCCACAGTGTCTGCAGCATCGAATTCTGCCTGCAACAATGCTCATCCCTCACACTAGTGGCTGGGAATTCCTCCCTTTGATCTAGAGGAAGGTGGTTAATAAACTATGCTAATTTCATATAAAAAAGGTGGGGAACAGCAGAGCTGTAACTAAGGAATTCCATGCCTGGGGTGCATTCTGTTCGGAACGCGCCCCTTACAATGGCCCACGCCTGGGGTGAGCAACAAGGAACATGCACTTTAATGGAGCAGCTCAGTGGAGCCTCTCCGGCATGTCCAGGGCCAGTGGCGTTGCTGGTGCTGGGCTTACGGTCTCAAGCCCTGAGTCCCAGCACCAGTGTCCCATGTCCACTGCCGGGCTGCCCATGGCAGCAGCTGTCTTTCCCAGCCAGGAGTTTGCTGCCCATAGCGGGAGCCAGATCTGGGCCCTGCCCAGGCCTCTGGGCAGGATCGGGTCTGGGTGTGGAACGTGAGGCCTGGGCCCCAGGTCTTTTCCCGGCCCTGCATCACTCCTGCCCGGGGCAAAGCCCCACTTGCCCCACCATAGTTACAGCTGGGGGGAACAGGAGCACAGGGAGATGAAGTGACTTCCAGAGCCACACAATGAGCCAGGCACCAAATCCAGTCTTCTTGCATGCCAGGTCAGCACCTTAACCACAAGACTCTCCTTTCCCTCTGTCGACAGGGTGTAGGGAGAGTGGGCCCAGCACATGGAAGGGGTGCATTGTCCCAGCAGAGGGACATGTTTCCTTGGACAAGGTGTTAGGGAGCCTTGAATGAGATGTCTAGGTCACCAGCCAGCCTTTCTGTCAAGGGGATGTTGCGGTTAACGTTTGAGTTCTCTGGGCCTGACCCTGCCATCTCCCCGCACAGACCGGAGAGCTGACCCCACTGTCTCAGCAAGCCCTGATTGACTGCTCCTGGGGCTTTAGGAACTACGCCTGCGATGGCGGCTTCACTTCAGGGGCCTTTGATTGGGTCAGGAAGCACCATGGCATTCCAAGCGCTGAGTCGTATGGACCGTACAAGGGCCAGGTGAGTCCAGATGTTTTCTAGGTGCCTGCTGGGATGACCTCTGAAATAACTTGTGCAGCACATCCAGGGCCAGGTGGGCATGTGATGTAGAGAACCCCAGGGGAAGGCATCCAGCCACCTGGTAGCCAGCAGCTGAACTGTGGGTTCCCTTGGGCAAAGGCTGGGAGCTTGGTGCAGGGTCCAGCACAGCAGCAATGGTGGAAATGGCCTAGGAGAGGCTCCAGGGAGCAGCTGATTGCTCCCACCCCGCAGAAGATCTGCTACGTGGATGGCGATACTTAGGCATGGTCTTGTTTATTCATCAGCCACCAGAAAATGGATACTCTGGGCCTCCGTTCACCAGCCTCTGAGGCTTTGACGGGCTGAGACTATAAAACCATCCCTCCAGGTACCATGCAATGCCCTGTTGTGAGGGGTGACCCCAGTATGCCCTAAGTGTTACTGGAGTGACTCAGTGTGGTCAGGATCTGGCTACTGGAGAAGCCCAAGATGAGGCCAGTATATGGCTAGCTAGAATGTACTCCTGCTGGTCAAATTTCCTGGTGCTTATGGGCATATCCTGCACCACTTAAGTGAATGAGAGCTTTATCATTGATTTCAGTGGTTGCAGGATCAGGGCCAGAACAAGGACTAGTGGTCTGAGTCCTAGAGCCAAGGAGCCCCCTAGCACTGGCGGTGGGGGGTGAGGGATGAGAGCCTATCTTTCGTCCTTGTCACTATAACTAGTTTTAGACAGTTCATGGGGACTTTGATTTTTCATGGGAGGTCTTCCAATCCCAAAGTGCTGAGCAGTGGTGTAAAACTCTCAGAGTAATGGATAGATAATGCTGTCTGGACATCCTGAAATCTCCCACTCCTGTAGCAGTCTCTCAAGCAAACTTTTCCTGAGTCCCTGCTCCATTCAGCTTGGAGTCCTGTGGGTGTTTCTTTGTCTGGCATCTTCACTGCTGCTATAGCCCTTGTTACAGCCCCTCTGTAACACTGTCATTCAGTGACTAGAGGGGACCTGTGAGGCTAGACCCCAGGTCTGCAGTGTGCCAGGTGATCTATGTGGCAATCAGGAACTGTGCAATGAACATGCTGTAAGCCCATGCACCCGAAGCAGTGCTACCCACACAGACCCACTGTGACCTCTGATGGCCCAGGTGCACTATTTAAGCATGGAGCGCTTTCCAGAAAGCTGTCCATGTGACGTGGCAGCACACAGCTTGCTGCTAGAATACGCCCTGCTCTGGTTCTCTGATTTGGTTCTCAGCTCTGATGCCTGGCTTGGCTCCTGATCTTCCCCTTTGCTACAAGCCCCATCTAGACCCCGGCACTGGTTCTGGTCTTTGGTTTGACTCCTGATTCCCCATTTGGCCTTGAGCCCTGACTCCCACCAGATCCTCCCCTAGTCCTACCTATGAGGCCAGACTATCCGTGTCCAGTTGTGACAGATGTCCTGAGTCCTTCTCTTCACTTTGGAGCATCCTGTTAATGGGCTGGATCAACTGCCAGAAGTGCTGCTGGTTCTCCTGGGGTTGAGGAGGCAGGATCATGGGCATGAGTTTACTGACTGGTTGAGTCTGGGTTGGTGGAATGTGATACCCAGCTTTGCTGAGTGCAAGGGCAGACAGAGGTTTTTCTCTGTGCATTCTGACTTCTTAGGGATACACAAACCATTTTGACATTAAATTCCCCTGCCCCACCTGCTGCCTAGAATGGATATTGCCACTACAACTCATCTCAGCTGTTCGCCCCCCTCACGGACTACGTCAACATCCCCACTGGCAATGTCACCGCTTTGAAAGTCGCCATCTTCAAACATGGACCTGTGGCTGTGAACATTGACGCCTCTGCCAAGTCATTCTTATTTTATGCCAATGGCATTTACTATGAGCCCCACTGTGGTGAGTCCTGACCTTCCAGAAGCTCCTTGTAGAGCAATGTTGCATGCCTAGCAGGAAAGGCTCTGTTGTTCTAATCCTTTGCCTGTAGGTCCGTGTATACAGCTGTAGCCCTGTAGCTACTCTGACCTGAGCAGCAACATCCCAGCCACATTCTGGCATCCACCAGCTTTGGTTACTGCATCTAGGGTGCCCCGAGACACTTTCAGTCCCCTATTAACCCCAAAGTGCCCTGTCCAATCCTCTCCTGGTCAATGCATCTATGAAGGTTAATTGCCCTTTAAGGGGGCATTATTGAACAATTTGCTACTTTAACTGGAATTACCAACCTGATCAATTTCAACACAACACCAGCTTAGTTTAGTTTAAAATAAAACCAGTGTATTGACCTACAAAAGTGCACACAAGTTTAAGAGGCTATGGCTAACAGAAATGCTTTCTTGTAGCTAAAACTTAAAAAGGTAGACTTAGTTATAATCCTAACCCACAGGTTCCTAGCAGCATATCTGACCAACTTCTCAAAGCAGGCTCTTCCCTAAAGTCAAAGGTCTGGTTCCTTTGTTGCCTTGGGGGGGGGGGGTGAGAGAGAGACAGATCCCTTTGGGTGTTGCTGCCCCTCACTTTTGTAATCCACTCACATCACCCTTTTGAGCCGATTCTTCTCCTAATTACCTCTCTATGGAAAGATTATTCAAACAGGAAAGAAAGTGATGTGGAATCCGGTGTGGAGCCACCTCCTCCCCGTGTTTGCTGACCTGCCATTTCCCCCTCTTGCTGTCCCTAGGGCATTGTTTACTACTTCTATGTACACTGAGACAAACCTACATTCCTTTACTTAGACTAGGCCCATTTAACAGCTCTTGCTTACTCAGGGTTGTGTGGGTTTGAACATAAGCTGTCATCCTGCAGGGGCAATTCATAGCGCTACATGTAATGCTGCTGTGTGCTCTTCCCTCTGATGTTATTGACCAGCAAATTACTTGGTTGCAAATGACCCCTCCCAAGGCATATTGTGTACAAAGATTTTCACAACAGCATGTATGGGGAGGGGACTATAGCAGTGCTTTCAGGCACAGTGGGCCCCTGCTTCCATAGCATCTCTGTGGCACACTTTGCCCCCAGTCTTCCTCTTCTCCCACCAGCATTCTCATGCTTAAAACCCCCTGGCAAGTAGATTGAGGCGAGGGGATCTTCTGGCACAATGCACCAGCCCCCTTGTGCTAACAGCTTGGCAAGAGCTTTGCACAGGCTCGGCCACCAGATGGCAATCGTAGTCCATTTGAGAGGCACTCAGTATCTTGCCTGGCAGAACTATGCTTGTCAGGTCTCTTAGACTACCCCTCCCTCTTGGCACTGCCCCACGTAACAGAGACCTGAGGGTACAACTCTCAAAGCTGCCGTCAGGGGGGCATTTGATTCTTATCATGGGGTGTGGCGAAAGCGATGTCAAGGCCAGTGGTTCCCAACCCATGAGGGCTTTCAAAGCAGCCCGTCGCTCCCATCCCACTGGCTGCAGAAGGGAGCCACCGTTCTGGGACCCAGGCAGAGCACAAAGGGCTGCAGAATGCATGCGGTTTCCCTGCTGCAGCCAGGAAGACAGGAGATTAGCAAGGAGGGGGGCTGCTGCATCCACAGAGAGTTCTCACTTGTGATCGACCCAAGGCTGCTGTGCTGGCTGACTGAGGTTGTTTCTTTGGGGGAAACTTGTCTTTTGGCCTCCTATGAGTGCAAAAGCCAGGTGCCAGAGGGACAGGCAACTGCAGAGGGGTTAGTATCTGCAGGAGAAATCCCTCCGCTAATCGCCTTTTCTTTCCATTGTAGGGAACAGGACTACCAGCTTGAACCATGCAGTGCTGGCTGTGGGCTATGGGGTCCTGCAAGGGCAGAGCTATTGGCTCATCAAAAACTCCTGGTCCACCTACTGGGGCATTGATGGCTACATCCTCATGTCCATGCAGGACAACCACTGTGGAGTGGCAACATCTGCAGTGTACCCTGTCCTGTAATGATCTTCCTCCCCTCCTGGATCACTGGGCCAAGAGCTGGCTGGCAATTAGCAGTTGGCTGGGCGTTTGATTTATCTGTGCTTGGCTTGTGCTCGGAAGGGGACCGACTTGTGCTGCTTTAGCACCTGCGCCTACATGGCCCAGTCAGTTGTTCATTTATGCTGAGGGCACCTGGGGCCTCCTGATGGTGCTCCACACGTGGTAGGGCCAGCCCGCTCTAGCTGGCATGGATTTCAGCAGAGCCGACACTACCCTCGGGTACAGCTGTGCTGCAATACAAGGTGTGACTGCAAACTCAGATTGGCAGATCCAAACTGGCTTTCATCTAACTAGTTGCAGCCTCAGCCAGCCTTTATCTTGCTAGATCAAAGCTGGCTTGAGTAACACCACCAGTGTAGCCTCAGCAGCACAGTGGGTGCCATGGGCCAGCTTCCCAGTTACCCTGGGTGCCTATGCCAGCAGCTAGCCTGGGTCACCACCTACGCTGCTGTTCTTACTCAAGTCAGCTTTCATCTAGCTAGATCAAAGGCAGATCAGTTCAGCCTACAGGTGTGGCATGCTCACCTCCTGATGCATCCCTGACAGACAGAGAATGGAACAGCCCTTTGTGGCACTCTAAGCTATGCATGAAGCATCCTGGCATGGGGGTGGGCCAGAGAAAAGCCAGCCCAGACCAGCTGCTGTGGGAACTCGCTCCTGCTAGAAAGTGAAAGAAAGGGTGCTCTGTAGAGTCACTGGTGCTCTAACCCTTTTCTTTCTCTCCCTGTAGCTGGTTAGTACAGAAGATACCAGTTTGGTGAGTTACAGACCTGCAACTGGGAAAATGAAACAGTTGATGTGACTAATTCTGGTCCCATCAGAAAACTATATAGTATATGTACAACATATTCTGGTCCTGAGAGAGTAGTCTGTTTGCTAGGCCCCCTACCCCACCCCCAAGTAATGGGGTGTTGTGAGGAGCCTAGCCAGGCCTTTGTTGCCACAAAGCATAAATGATTCCTTCTCTTAGAAAGTGGGCCACCTGGATTCCCCCAGCTGCAGGCTCCAGTCTGCACTGTGAGACTCTGCTCCTGAGTCTCAGCACTCGTTTAAAAGAGCAAAGATCCTGCCAGCCCCCATGGGTATGAAGAAAACCATAGATACAGACAGAGGGTAATGGCTGCAGCACCATCTTCCTGGGTCTGCAGGGAGTGTGACATGAGATTTATGTGAGAGCCACCTGTACTACTTGTTTTGTTGTTAACTCTGACCCCTAATGATGCTCCTTTAAAATCAACATTATTAGTTATCTCCCTGGTGAAGAGTCCAGCTAATGTTCTTCACCTCTGAACCTTGACCTGCCCCCATGCCAAGGGGTCAGAAATCCCTAACTGCTTCCAACTCAGCTGTTAGAACTTCCAGCAATGAGCTAAGAAGGCTGCCCAGATGGGTCATGTTCCTTGTGTGCAAGGGGAGGGTCAGCACTGATCTGGAGCTTCTAGCTGGTGTGTTCTGTTGGAGAGTTTACACATTTGGCATCTCCAGAAATAGGAAGGCTCCCTCTTCTAGTGATGTAGTGGCAGGATGTGGGGATCTGTCGTGAGCTGCATATCTGTGCACTCCTGGGTTATGATCTATATGATTTTTCTGTTTACCTGTGCATAGTGAGTGTATGATTTGATGCCAATTATGCCATGCAAGGTTCTGTTTTGAATGCTCCACCATATAGTTATGATATCATGTCTCTTGCAGCATCATGTGCTGTATGTGTGCCCATATATGCATGTCCAGGTGAAGCATGTTACATAGCACAGACCCTCAGGACGATCTGTACCACAACAGCTGGAGCAGTACATGACAAAGGGGTGCAAATGCCCTCCCTGGCTCTGGTAGAAGTAAAGCGTATCACACGGTGGCACAGAGAGGGAGGAGTGATAGAATCATAGAAACTGGAAGGGACCATGAAAGGTCATCAAGTCCAGCCCCCTGCACTCATGGTAGGACCAAGTACCCTCTTAAACCATCCCTGACAGGTGCTTGTCTAACTGGCTCTTAAAAACTTCCAATGATGAAGATTCCACAACCTGCCTAGACAACTTATTCCAGTGGTTAATCACCTTGACAGTTAGGAATTTTTTCCTAATGTCCAACCTAAATGTCCCTTGCAGTAATTTAAGTCCTCCGCTTCTTGTCCTATCACCAGCAATTAAGGACAACAATTTTTCTCCCTCCTTCTTGTGACAATCTCTTTGGCTATGTCTACGCTTAAGAAGTTAGTTCAAATTAACTTAGTTTGAATTAATTAATTTGAACTAATGGTTAATTCAAACTAAGTTAATTTGAACTAACATTTCTCCACTAGAAACACAAATCAAACTAGCATATCCATGGACAGGACTTGTTAGTTCGATCTAGGAGGGGGCACCGTGGGAAGTCTGACAACATGGCCCTCAAGAAGGGCTATGCCCACACTCAATATATAGAAAGAGGAAGGCACCCTGGGATGAAGTAGGTCAAACTAGGTTAATTCAAACTAACGGGTTAGTTTGAATTAATGCACCTACATTGGGTTATTTCAAACTAATAAATTTGAATTAACCATTACTTCAAAGTTAAGCAAGGTTTTATACAGGGGTGGCCATGCATATGGAACTCAAGAGCCACACAAGTTGATTAATAAACCTTCGAGAGCTGCACTGAGGCATACAGCCATATTTTACCTACTCCAAAATTACTAAGTTTAAAATTCATTGCACACTTTAATTTTATTGTAAAAGGAGGGCAAATATTGGTCCTATTAATGTCAGATTCTAATAATTACTTAAGGTTACCATGAAAACTAAGCCTACCTATACAGTAAAAACTTAGCTTCTCCCTGCCCTCTCTGACCATGCTGCTGCTTCTCCCTGCCCTCTCCAATCCCTTCCCTAAACCCCAGGCCCTGACTCTGACTCCCCCAGTCTGACCCCCCAGGCTCCCTTACCTGGCTGCTGTGGTGGCTAGCCAAAGGCTGGGGCTCCCCTCTGAGCATGCTCAGAGCATGCTCAGGGTGGGAGATTTAAAACTTCTAGGCTGGGGCTGCTTTCCTCTGGCTTTCTTCCGCAAGCCGCACTTTTTCATTCAAGAGCCGCACACAGCTCCTGTGCCACAGTTTGGCCACGCCTGTTTTATAACTTCAAAGTAGGCATTCATTACTTCGAACTAAGGAATTCCTTAGTTCGAAGTAGTGAAAGTCAGTGTAGTCATGCATTAATGTAGTTCAAATTAATCCTCATTAATTCAAACTAAATTGTAAGTGTAGACATACCCTTTGGTACTTAAAAACTATTAATCATGTCCCCTCTCAGTCTCCTCTTTTCCAGACTAAACAAACTCAGCTATTTCAATCTTCCTCATAACTCAAGTGTTCTGACCTCTAATCATTTGTGTTGCTCTTCTCTGGACTTTCTCCAATTTGTCCACATCTTTCCTGAAATGAAGCGCCCAGAGCTGGATGCAATAATCCAGGTGAGGCCTAATCAGGGTGGAGTAGAGCAGAAGAATTACTTTTCATGTCTTTCTTACAATACTCCTGTTAATACATCCCAGCATTGTGTTTGCTTTTTTTGCAACAGCGTTACACTGTTGTTTCATATTTAGCTTGTGGTCAGAGCCCTTTCCTCAGTATTCCTTCCTAGGCAGTCGTTGTCCATTTTGTATATGTGCAATGGATTGTTTCTCTGTAAG
Organism: Podocnemis expansa; assembly: GCA_007922195.1. NCBI lineage: Eukaryota > Metazoa > Chordata > Testudines > Podocnemididae > Podocnemis > Podocnemis expansa. The sequence goes on from ML681963.1 coordinate 45,315,464, forward strand.
CAGAGTACTTTGCACTTGTCTTTATTGAATTTCATTCTGTTTACCTCCGACCATTTCACCAGTTTGTCCAAATCATTTTGAATTGTGATCCTATTCTCCAAAGCACTTGCAACCCCTTCCAGTTTGGTATCATCAGCAAACTTTATAAGTATACTCTCTATGCCATCATCTAAATCATTCATGAAAATATTGAACAGAACGAGACCCAGAACTTATCCCTGCAGTACCCAACTCTTTATACCCTTCCAGCATGACTGTGAACCATTGATAACTACTCTCTCAGAGGTGTTTGAAAACAAAGAGAGGGACTTTGTGGAGCTTGAAGCTTTTTGCCTGGGAAACTCCATCTTGAAGCAACTTCAAGTGAGATCTGGGCCCTGCCTGGCTTCAGACAGAGACTGACTATAAAAACATTTGATGGCCAAACAGCTTGAGCATAAACTTGCACTATGGGGGTCAGTTTAAGTAGAGATATTAGGTTAGAATGCGTTTTTATGTCTTTTATTTCCCTGTGGTCACTTCTGACTCATTTATATTATGATTCTGCATTGATTTGCTAATATTCTCACTTAAAATCATACTTTGAGCAATAAACTAATATCTGTTTTATTTACAGCTGTGTGGACTTTATAGGATACGAGTGAGGGAGGCTGAGCACGATCCATTTCAGTGTTAAATGGACAGACTTGAGACCATAACTTTTGGGAGTCGATCCCAGTCCCTGGATGACAGTGGCTCTTGGTGTGGTAACTGGGGCTGTGGGTGCTCCCTGGGGGACCATACCCTATGTGACTAGAGAGAGCACACTCACTTCCTGGGACCAATCACATGCAAGAGGCCAGTGTGGACTGGCTCTGGAGTGAGTGGTCACCTGACAAATTGGGTGAATTGGGATTTGGGAGTGGAGACTGGAGGGTCACAGCAGCACAGCACAGCAGCCCTGAACTGTGACATTCCATGCTGACTTAGAGAAAGGAGTCATCAACCTCCACCCATTTCAGGGGCTGATTGAACTTTGGTTGCCTCTTAGCCATGCACTGTCTCAGGACCTGAAGCGTACAGCAACTGGGCTTCCCAGCTGCTCCCCACACCCCCTCCTCCTTGCTGTGGGTCCTGTGAGTTTGATCACTTTCCACATCCTCATCTATGCAGCCTCTGGGCATCTTGTTTTCCTCTGAGCAGGAGCCCTTCAGCAATGCCAGTCACCCTGGGCCCTGGCTCAGTGAGTTTTCTGGTCTCTCTCTGCCTCCCAGGGGGCAGTGAGAGCTGTGAGCTCAGCCTAGAGAACAGTCCTGCTGCACTTTGGGATCACCCCTCCTGTATCAGCAGTAAGTCCTTGGTGAGGTTAATTCTGTTCCTTCCAGAAATCTCTCACTGGCCACAAATGTCCCCGGCTGAGGGGTGCAGGGAGCTATAGGGGGATGTTTAGAGATGTGGCATGAGTTGACCTAGCTCATTATAGCCCTTGGGGTGACTAGAAGGGACTCAAGGCACAGCAAGTGCCAGCAACCTGCGGGTGCAACCCAGGAAGGTGCTGAGACATCAGTGTTGCCCAGCTTGTGAGTTTTCCCGCAAGGGTGACCCTGGCCAGGGAGGAACCACTTCCAGAAGTGCTTCCTTTCTGCTGCTGTCTCGGCCATGCTCCCACTCCCCCAGAGGGGAGATCCAGGGGGCTGGACCTGTTCCAGAGCTACCATTTGGGTTCAGGCATGGGGCCTGTGGTACTAGGTTCCAAGGGGGGACTTTCCAATTCTGTGCTGAAGCTGGCTGAAGTCTTGCCGTGCTGATACCATATGTGCTGGGCTACGAGCTTCCCTACACATCCACATGGTGCCTGAGCATGGCACTGGGGCAGCATAAAGGCCTGGCTGGTCTAATCTTGGCTTCCTGCCATGATGGTCCCACGTGATCCCTGCAAACTGCTGTCATGGCTCCAGTCATGGCAATGCTGCACCTGCCCCTTGCAAACACCCAGCAGCCCAGCAATGCAGATCTAGGCTGCAGCACCCTGGCTGTAGGAAGAGAAACGCACCAGCCACTACCAGTGTGCTGTGTCCTTGTACACATCACTGCCTCCTGTGACCCAGCAGCAGCCTTCTTTGCTTTGGAAGAGCCTAGTTTCCCTCTCTCTTTGAGCTACACAGTCCCAGTGCCATGCTCTGGAGGCGCCCACAATGCCGTAGGAGTAGCCTTGGCTATTGCCAAATGCAGGAGAAGAAGGTCATTCTGTGGTGTGGCCCAAGGCTGGACTAAGTCTAAAGGCACCTCTTTAGCGGCTCGGGTGTTGTGGTCTTCATGCAAATGTCCTTGCCCAGGGTCCTCTGCATTCATGGGGCAGTGCTAGTTCTGCGCTGGCCAGAGCAGCAACAGGGAAGCCGGAACTCCACTGAAGTGTGAGTCGCCTGAACTCCTCTTGGGTCAGCCATGCTCCAGGAGAGCCATGGGCATATTTTGGATTTTGCCCTGGGGAAGGCAGCTCCAAATATCCAGCCCCTGCCTGGCCTGATCTGGTTCCTGCCTCTGGGGCTGGGGCCCTATCTGTTCTTGACACAAGGGCCAGATGCTGCCGCCAGCAGTAGCCATGGATTCTAGCCAGGACCTGCTCCTGCCTCAGCAGGGAGGCAGAGAGCAGCCAATCAGGGGAAGGCAATGCCTCTCCTTGCCTCTGATAAACTCTGTAGTCAGCTGGGGCCAGATGGGGCCCAGGGGTGGAGCATTGGGGGTTGCATGTCCCAGGTGCCAACCTTTCTAGTTATGGTCCTGCCTCTCTCAGCAAGTGGGCAAGTCTGTACAAAGCCTCACTGCCAGCCTTGAAGAGGGAGTGAAACAATGATGTCCCACCCTGCCTTAGCAGCAAACCCTCAGGGCTAGGAGGGATGATGGCCACAGGCCATGAGCTCCAGCTGACCTGGGCCTGGCTGGAAGGGCTGTTAGCACTGATTGACTGGGCAGGGCTGTGAGTGAGCTCACTGGCTGTCTTGGGTGGGGGGGTGTCAAAGATCAGTTTCTAATTGTAGTCAGCTGCATTGGGCTTGGCTATGCTCAGCACCCGCAGGGTTCTCTACACCAGCCTGAATGGATGGGAAGGAAGCCACCCCAGGAGCACTGAGGACCCCTGTACATCCCTGGATCCATGTGAGTCTGGAAGAGCCCAGCTGGGTGCTGGAGGAAACACCTGCTGTGCCAGGTACCCAGGGAGGAGGAATTTTTCCTCTGAGGTGAAGAGGGAGGAATTGCTGGATGGAGGGGGCCTGGGGTACACCCATTGTGCTGCCCCTGGTTTTAGCAGTGGGGACGTGCACAAGAGAATGACAGGACCCAAGCTGCTTCACGAAACAACTTTGTTGCCTATGCCCCCAGTTGAAAAGAGAGTTGGGCAGGCACTTTCCCGGGTGCTTTATTGGCATCAGCAGAGCAAGTATCATCTGCAGCCTCCCTGTAGGCTTCTTCGGGCCACCCAGTAGCCAGGCTGCTGTCCAAGGGGGACAGACTTCCATGTACAGCACTATAGACAAATGCCTTTTTCACACCTCTCCATCCCCTTCAGTTACCCTCCCCCCATTGCAGTGGTATGTTCCACCATTCTCCCCACCCACCCCCCAAGCGCTGCTTTAGTTTTCACGGGGGGCACAATACCATGAGGAATTGATTTGTACAGCCGAGCACCTTAAAGGGCCTGAGAAATTAGGTTCTCCAGCAGGCAACTGCAAGGATGAAATCCACATGAGCCAGGCAAAATAAACACTCGGTGTTTTCTGATCATGGCCTGGCAACCTTTGTGGGATGGCCTAAGATGGCTTAGGGGAGTCCAGCCTTTCCCGGTGATGGGGGTCACTCCAAGATTGGGTATGTAGCATCTGTCGCCACCCCGCAGTTGTTGTCCTTCATGGACATGAGGATGTAGCCATTATTGCCCCAGTAGGTGGACCAGGAGTTCTTCACCAGCCAATACAGCTCTCCTTGGAGCACGCCGTAGCCAACCGCTAAGACTGCATGGTCCAAGTTACTTATCTTGTTACCTAAGGAGGCAGAAATAAATGTAAACTGACAGCACTGTCCTAGTAACAAGCTCATTAGTTGGTACCTAGTATCTCACTCCCCACATCTGATAGTACTTTGCAGCAGTGGAGAAGTGTTGCTCTCCCCCGGTAAACTGAGGTACTGGGTTAGAGGAACTAGCCCAAAATCACATAGCAAGTGAACAGCAAAGCTGGTACTAAAAACCAGGAATCCTGGCTTCCTGTCCGGTGCCCTGTCCTCTCCCCCACCTGGCCTTTAGCACACCTCTTTAGCTATTTATGACCAGAAAGTTTGGGTTGCAAGTTCCTAAATCCAGTGGGCATGATCTGAGTAGCGGTTCCAAGCTTCACAGAAGCAGGTTTGCCCATGGTATTAAAGTTGAAGGAGGCTGCAAAATGGCTGAGTTTTATTCCAGATGTCCCTTTTAGAGACTGAATCTGAAACCCTGCCAGCTTGTGGCTGTGGTGAAGCCCTGCAATGTGGTAGCATAATACTCTGCTCCAGGGCTTCCTATAGGCTAGTTTACTTTCATCAAAGCCATTGGACTTCTCCAAACTCCAAGAAAAACCCCAAGTCTTGCTAAAGTTACTGGCCGCCTGTCCTGAACTGATGCACCTAGGAAAGGAGATCTGATTGCCTGCCAGGATCAGGTCCCCTGCAAAGCACTTGTCCAGCCATTCTGGAATCCTTGATGTTACAGCTGTCATTGGCAGCATCTGAGCATTGCCAGATGTGGCTGCCAGAAGCCAACTGCCCAGGGCGTGGCTAAAGCCAAGCCAAGCTACTTGAGGAGACATTGGGCCTGGAGTGGCTGCACTCACCGCACTTGGGTTCATAGTAGACACCATTGGCATAGAAGGAGAAGGAGCGGTGGGAGGCATCAATGCTGACAGCCACAGGGCCATTCTTGTAGATGGCAATTTTCAGGGCTGTGATGTTCCCTGAAGTGACGTTGACATAGCTTTTCAGTTTGGCCACCAGCTCAGACTTGTTGTAGTGGCACAAGCCATTCTGCAATATAGAGTGCAGGGGACTGAGAAAGTGGCACCCGGACAAAAGAGACAGCAGCCATTCTCTTCCACATTTGAGCCAGGCCAACATCCCCAGGAGCAGAGCATGCTGTCTGGTCAGACAGACCTGCAGTCACCAGCAGAAGTCCCCTAGGTTCAGTAGAATTCAGGATTGCTGGTCTGCTTCAGTGTCCAGTCTCCAATCAATGTGCCTCTTTCTTTTCTATGATCCTGATCAGCACCAAGTTCCAGGGCCTAACCCACATGACACATTTATCCCAACAGCCTGGATAAGCAGAGTTTTACACCCCTCCCCAAGCCATAGTCAGCAAAACTGAGGCAAGGAGTGAGGAAAGTGACTTTCCTGGCTGGTGATTGTGCTCAGGTTTTGCTAGCACTTAACTAGAGACGCACAGATGTCACTGGGACGAGCCAGGGCATGTTGCCAGGAGTCCCAGTGACTGCTGCCCTTGTCGCTAACTCCAAAGAGGCCACTGTAGTGCCCCAGTGGGTTACAGCCCCACACCCCGAAGGGCCTGGGCCCTGGAGGCAGAAGCTTCCCCATTCCAAGCTGGGACAGCTACTTCTGGTTCACAGACCCAGGACTCCCTGGGGAGTCTCAGCGGGCTGAGGGCTGCTGTGCCCATGGAATTGCCCACAGCAGAACCAGAGGGCACTGCATTCACCTGCCCTTTGTAGGGGCCATAAGAGTCAGTGCTGGCAATGCCACCATGCTTCTTGATCCACTCATAGGCACTCCACTCCTCGCCACCATCACAACCGTAGTTCCCGAAGCCCCAGGAGCAGTCGATGAGGATTTGCTGGGACAGTGAAGTCAGCACTCCGGTCTGTGGGGAGAGAGGAAAACCTAGCCTCAGCTGCAAACACAGGCTCCTGAACTCAAAGCCAAGAGGTGACGGTCGCCATGAGGCCTTCATAGGTCGGCTTGTTCACCGTTCCCAACTCCGGCCAGTTGGGAGCTACAGACATGCCATATGAGGCCCCTCTATATCACTTATTCAGCTGAAGACTGTTTTTGCCACCACCAGTTTCCCCTCTAGCTGCTGAAGCATCCCCTTTTTCCAGGGGCTACTCATTCCCAACATCCTTGGGACTGGGCTCTGCATTGCAGCTCCTGCACTGATGAGCCAAGTGTTGGTGTGGATGCACCATCCCACTGGGGAACCAGACAGGTTGCCCATGTCACACAGCTCATGCCTTTGTTAGATCTACTCATCAGGAGTCAGGCGGGCTCTCACCTTGAGGAATAAGGCACCTTCCATTGCGCCAGTGGTCGCGAAGCTCCAACAGGAGCCACACACAGCCTGGTCCTTCACCGGCGTCACCGCGCCTGGGCAGGGAGGGAGGTGTTAGCAACTGGGACATATCCATCAGGTGGAGCCAGGAGTTTCCATCTGGGATTGGCTAATAATCTAGCTGGTTCCCTGTCTGCCTCCCTCTGTCCCCAGCCACCCAAGAGCTACCACTGCTCCCTCGTGATGCAGGATGGGGCAGGGAATGAGTTTCCTGGGCCTGGCATTTCCCTGGTGGTGTTGCTAGAGGACCCCACCACCCTGGGCAGGGCTGCCTATGCCAGCAAAGTAGTGGCTGGGCTACAGAACAAGTTGTTTCTGAGCAAGGCAGGCTTAGGGCTGAACTGGAGGAGCAGCAGTGCTTATAGCCAGAAGTGTGGGCTTTTCATTGCCTCTCAGTGAGCCCTGTGGTGGAGAAAGTTGTGAACTCAGGGGATCTGCACCCAGGAGGGTGGTGGGAGCAGTGCAGGGGCTTAACAGGGAGTGACAACCCACAGAGCTGCAGTAGAGAGCATTGTGGCCATGCATACCATATTAGCTGCTATGTGGCAGCTATCTCTTGCATGTCACTACTGCCATCCCTCCAGGGGGCCTCATGCATGAGACAAGCTACTGGGAATTAGGTCTTGCCCAGCCTTGTGTGGCAGGGATCACCGTTGCCACTTGACAGCTGGGGAAACCAAGGCAGAGCCTTGGGGACTTGCCCATGGCGACACAGGAAGTCTGTGCTGGGAGGACAAGCCAGGTCACTCACTGCCTGCATGAATCTCAAGGTCTCTTTCATGAAGGGTCTAGCATTTTAAGGTGTTTAAGCCTCTCTCCTGCTTTAATGGCTCAAGGAGTTGCTCACCAGCCTGAAAATGGCCCAAGGTCTGACAGCTCATGGGGTGGCAGCTTCTGGATGGAAACTTTATTGCAGTAAAGCCAGCCTGGGTGTTATTTGTTCCCCATCAATCCCACCCTGAGGCTTTCAGTCTAGTACCAGCCCTGTGCCAGTCAGGACAGCGCTGCCCAGATCTCTGGGTGATGGAAGGATACCAACAGCTCCAGATGGTGAGGCTGCCATGGTTTTTCCCCCTCCACTCCCAGAAGGGACTTTTTTCCCCCCCCCCCCTCCAGGGACCTCTGATTTTTTGGACCCAACAGCCAGACTCAGCACTGAATCCTTCCAGCTCTCACAGCCTCAGAGGGTGCCCAGTACCCAGGAAATATGGATCCCAAGGGTGCACAGCACCCAATAATTGAGGCAACTGATTGCTCAGTGTTAAAGCACTCTAGGCAGTGCTGGGGGTTCTTATGCCAGTGGGGTGGGGAAATGGGCAGATATAAATGCTCCATCCAGACAGCACCCACTGCTCAGAGGCAGCCATGTAACAAACCCACTCACCATACAGCCTCCAGTCCAGGCTCTCGGGAAGGATGATGCCTGCGTAGCGCTCTGCTAGGAATGGCTGCCCGTTATTGGTAGTTCCACTCTTTAGCCGCCCCCGCAGCACAGCCATCTCCTCTGGGGTGCGGTCAGCCAGGTGGTTCAGTGCCAGCTTGTAAGACAGGTTGGCCCGATTCTTGGAATGGACAAACCTGGGAGGGGACAGATGCAGTGAAAAGGGGAGCCAAGCAGCTCTAGCTGGTGATCACGACCCCTCCTGGCATTGGGTTACCTGCCTCTGGGCATTACACCTGACACACCTCAACCATCCTGGTGAAGGAATCCCTGCCCACCTGCAACAGACATGGCTCCCGCTCACACAGCCAGGCGATTAACTCTTAAAGTGCTGATGCACCCTCAAATGGCAGCTGGACAACTTCAGGGGGTGCCTGGCACACCCTGGCTGCAGACCAAGTGGGTAGTGTGTGTTGGGGACAGGGGGAACAAACTGATGCTGGCCAGACATGCAGTCAGCTGATGACTTCCGACTGTAACATAGGTGTCCCCCGGGAAGGTGAGATAGCAGATCTCATGGCTGGCCTCAACAAATAATACATTTCTGGTTGCCATAGCAACCAATTTAACAGGCTGTCATCTAGCTCCACTGCTGAAATGAAATGGAGGAGGCCCTCTGGTGACCAAAAGTAAAATTGCTGATGCCTAGCTGTGAGCCAGTTTTGCCCACCCCTGTCTTACAGACAGCCCCAAGGCAGCTACGATGTAGCTAGGTCAAAGCTGATGCCAACAGCAGCAGCCATGGCACTCACTGGTCTCCAGCGTACAGACCTGCTCAGAGTTCTGGTCCACACTCAAACAGCCAGTGCACATCACCCACCTGTGATGTCATTTGTTCCTCGCTGATTCTTCCCTCTGGCTTCATTCTCAACCCACTAGCTAGAGTCCTTGACCAGGCCAGGCACAATGCCACTAGCAAGTGAGATGACTGAGGCCCCTGTGGACAGCTGCTCTCCACCCCTTCCCAGCTTAGTTCCCCAAGAGACCTCTTCGCCTTCCCTGACTGCTGCACTATAGCAACGGAGATTCTGTTTCCTTCAGCTCTCCACTCCCACCACCTCTTTCATCACCCCCAGCCCCGGACCTCATGTTGTGGGTGAAGGTGTGCTTCCGGTGCTCCATCTCCTGCTCATTCTGGTAGCTCTTCCTGAACTTCTTCCTGTAGTGGTGGAACACCTGGCAGGACTGGTCCTCCTCCTGCCCCACGAAGTCCTGCATGGGGTTGGCCAGGATCCAGCGCTCAGCTCCCAACCCAGGAAGCTCCCCACAGGAATGTGTCCCTAGGGTGCAAGCACAGGCAGCCATCACCCAGACACTTCCCCCAGTTAAGCACAATCTTTTTCTGTACAAGAGACATCAGCTATTGCTCTGATTCCTGCTAAGTGGATGGGCCATGCCCCAGTGCTGCACTCCTGCTGTGTAAGGGCTTTGCCTCTTCTGAATGACATTTTTTCCTATGAACTGTTACTTGCTCTCTTTGAAAAGGCAGCTCTGCAAGGCTGGGTCAGGCAAGGCTTCAGGCCCCCTGACTTGCTGTTCAGCACTGGCAGTGGGGTAGGCCCTCTAGAGTGATTATTAGACAGCCCCCCTAGAGCTGGGACATCCTCTCCTCTCTCTATCCAGGCTGCAGCAGGCCCTCATTCCCTTTCATAGCTGGCAGCCTCCACCTTCTGGCTGTAGCTTTCTGTCACAGCCATGTGCTGATCTGGGATGGGAAACAATCATCTCCCCCAACCCTAATGGCCCTGGCCTGGTCTGTTCTCCCCTTCCTGGCATGGCCTCAGGGTTGGGAGCAGAGACAACACACTGGCGTGGGCACTGAGCATAGGATCTTAGCCCTTCCAGATGCCAGTGTGACTTACTCAGAACTGGACTACCTGGCAGACAGGCTAGGCTCAGCTAAGAAACTTGTCACCTGAGCTGGCTTCTCTGTTGTGTCACAGTCTGGAACCAGTGGAAGCACCTGAGAGGAGCCAGCAGCCCCAGCTCATCTGACTGACATTTTTACAGCTGCAGACGCCAAGTGCCCCTTGCTTAATGTCCACACAGAGCATGAGACAGGAGTGCAGGCTGCTTTTACGGCCTCTCTCCTGAATGCCTCTGTTGAAACAGTTTTGCTGCTGCTGATGGGCAACATTCCCTCTATTTTTCATAGGCTGTGTGCACAAAAAATTTGTGTGCACAAAAAAATGTTTTGTGTGCACTAATATTAGCACTGTTGAATATTTTGTGTGTGCTTTATTTTGTTGTGTGAGCAGGTTTCACAACCTGCACAAGCACACAGCTTAGAGTGGACAGTGCTGATGGGCATGTTCTGAACCTTATATTAGGATCTCACACAGCAACAGGACATAGGGGAGTGCCATCAGCAGTCCCAGCTACCTGGAGAAGGGCTTCCAGGGCTAAAAGCAAGTTGGCGAGAGCAACAAGGGTCGTGAGGTCAGTTCCTGACTCTGCCACAGGTGGCCTGGGAGCAGCCACGCCCTCTCACCAGTTCCTAACCCTCTGCTTGGATTGCTCCAGTACCCTGCCCCCCCCTTTGCCCGCCTTGTCTATTTCCCTTCAGGGCCAGGAGGATCTCTGCACACATCTTTGGGTTGCTCATAGTCAAGTGCTATTAGAATATAGAGAAGTGGGTTGTCGCAGGGAGGGAGAAATAGTGGCCCTGGTGCTGAGCCATGATGGAGAGGGCATGCCAGGGCCTCCTCACCATTGGCAGGGAGGTTGAAGACAGAGGCTGGATAGCTGTTCGTGAAATCACTGTAGTCTATTTCGTATTTGTCGTAGTGGGAGCCCAGCAGACTGTTGAAACCTCTCATCTCGTAGTGGACAGGTGACCAGCCGCAGCTGGTGTTGGTCACCCACAAAGTGTAGAAGTTCTTCTTCTTGCCCCAGTCGGAAACTTCCTGCCACACAGTGCAGTACTGCCCTTTGAAGTACTCCTCCCGCAGGAACTGGGGAACGCAATGAAGGGAGCTGGTGTTAGGCCCTTCTGGCTCCAATGATCTCCAGGGTTACTCCCCTGCCTCCTGTCTTCCCTCCCAGTCCTGTCCTCCCTTGTCTACCTATGCCTATGCGGTGCCCTCTGGCAACCTGCCCCCCACGTTCTCAGGGGCTTGGCAGATTTTCCCCCGTCCTCTCTCATTCTGGCTGGCAGTGCCAGTGGAGTAGTTTTGTCCCACCACTTGTTGATGGGCCTGAGTGATGTGAAGGCCAGCCTTAGAGAGTGCCACGTCTCTTGACTCTGAGTGACCCTCTACCAAATTCACACCATTTGCAAGCCAGCTGATTCCTAACTGCCTGTCCTGGGATCTGACAGACAAGCTGTGTTCTTTCTATCTGGAGCAGCTCTCTCACCATAAGGATGCTGACCTATGGGTCAAGCTCTGGGTACTACCCAGAGGCAACCCCTGGAATTTAATTAGTTAAGTTGTCAGTGGACAAGGCAGGCCAGAATCCAGCAGAGTCAGCCTACAGCTGAGCTGGCTCCGCAGGAGTGGAAAGGTGCTTCGATTCAGGAGCAGCTTGACCTCTGAATACAAACAATGAGCAGCTGTGTCTTTAACACTCCTGTAAGTAGCAGCCATTGACACAAGTCAATGCTTGGGGCCCCAGTGTGCTCAGTGCTGTACATTCACATCACAAGGAGATGGGCCTTGCTCAAAAGAACTCCCACTCCTAAGAAAGAGCATGCATCTTTCTATAGCCTCTCTCCCACAGTGCTGCATTAAGCAATAGCAGCATGTTAATGTTTTCCCTGCATGCCCAAGTCTTTAAACAACCGTAGCTGAATTATCTCCCGGGCAAAGCTGATTTCAGTTTCCAACACTGGGGATTTGGTGACAGCAGGCAGCTGAGTCAGCATGCGAGCTTGCTTGACCTGCCTGCCAAGCTCTACCACTTTGTTTCAGGAAGGGCTAGTTGCAACAGATCTCCCAGGCTGGGAAAAGAGAATTGATTCTCTCCCAACCTCAACATCTCCTTCCCAGACTCACCCCTTCCATGTCCTTCCACAGGGCTTGGCTGGACATGCCAACCTCAATGCCTCCTTCCCAGGCTCACCCCCTCCATGTCATTCTACAGGGCCTGGCTGGACAGGCATCCCCCCTCTGCTCTGGCGACATGGCTAGCAAAGCGACACTAGACATCATGGTTTGCTGTGCTTTGTTTGTGCTGCTTAGACCTGGGGCTTCCCCAGACGGCCTGGAACTGGTTCTGCTGGTTCTTATGCTTCCTTCCTAATAGTCTCCAGTGCAGGAACCAGACGAGCAGGTGGAATATAAAACACACCATCAATCTCTACGTGGATTATCCCAGGGATATTCAGCTGGTGCTAGAGCAGCCCCTAGGCTGCTCTAAACTGTTCCATGTATTGGGACAGAGAAGTGGGGAGCTGTAACCAGCTACCTAACAGTGCCTCCTCCCTGATACCCCCTCTCTGGCTCAGGGAGAATGTGGGCAGCTCCACAAGTTGTATGCCTGGATATTCCCAGACCAGGAGATGACAGGAAGAATATTGCAAGGTACAGCAAGTTAAGGAGACCAAGGCAATGCATTTGTTGACAAGCTGTTGAACAGTTGCCTTCAGCATACTCGTAAGGAGGGGGCAAAAGGAGTGGGGTAGGTCATGGGCCATGCAAGTTTCAGGCACAATTCACAATGCCATGTGGACTAGAGATCTGAATGGGCCTGATGGTTCTCCCAGTTACAAATTTTTGCTGCTGGGCCCCTGCCAGATCCTTGAGCTGGTTGCTGCATGAAGTCAATGCAGCTATGGGGAGCCACTCTGGCTGAGTGCCTGCCCTCTGCTGGTTGGATCCCCAGCCCAAGAAGCTCACCTTGAAGCCACGCGTGTGGGGGAAGACACTCTGTGGCTTGATGAGCTTCTCTTTTGTGCCATTGAGCTGGAAGCACTTCACAGCATTCAGCTCCGTCTCGGTGGTTTCCGGCGTAATCTTGTAGGTGGTCCCATATGGCTTCACCGATCCCAACTGATAAGTGATCACTTGCCCTGCAAAGGAGGAAGTAAAAATAGAGGCAGCAAGTTTCCAGGCAGGGCTGTGCTGAAGTCTTCTTCACCCTCCTCTCATCGGGCGCCAACTTCAGGTGTGTTCTGCTTTCCCCGTCAACCCACCCAGGATAGTGATGCCTGCAGTCTGACCTCCATTTTGCAGTGAGCCATGGCCATGATAGCTGGGGTCTTGGAGGGCCAAGCACTGGGTGTAGCATCCCAGCAGGAAATGTCCCTTGTGGACTTTGCGCTTCCACTGCTCATCATTGGGACATGATATGTAAATCGCTGCCCGCTGCAGCAAACCCACCAAGTCACCCACAGATATCAGGATGGGATCAAGACAGATTTCCTGCATCTCTCAACTCTATATCCACGGCACTGAGTGCACGGGGTGGCAGGCTAGTGTTGCACAGATGCACTGTTAGCAGCTCTGTATCCTTAAATACACTAATCAGGGTCTGGTTGGGCAAATGGCTGAGCGTGTGGCTGAGATTTCAACTCCCTGCTGAAGTCCTGAGAGTTCAGCCTTTTCTGAACTGGGCCTGTGATCTGTTGCTTGCCAAAGCCATGAAGGGCAGGGCCGCTTTGCAACTGTTCTCAGCTGTGATGTCTTCGCCAACAGCTGCAGCTCCTGAACTAACCCAGCAAGCCTGATGTAATAGCAGGAGACAGTGTCAACACAGAGTTGTCACGTGATAGGTTTTGCCCTTCCTGTTTTATGGACCCACAGGAGCCTCGTGCAACAGCCTCCTCCCACAGGTCCCTTGGGAGCTTACCATTATAGTACTGGATACGGCTCTTTCCTCCAGTCAGGTTGTACCAGGCTTCAAAGGGCTCCTCAATTTCCGCATAAGGCAGGCTGATGACCCCTGCAGGACAAGAGGTGCCAGGTTAGCCAGTGTCCTTCACCTGGAGTCCAGGGATAAGGGCATCTCTGTTAATAGCACAGACTCTCCAAGAGAATGCAGACTTCTAATGGCATTTCTAGTGGATGTGGGTGACCCTATTGCACCGAAATGAAGCTCAAAAGCTCAGCCAGGCACACCTCACTTGGACAAAGCACCTGCTCTCTGAGGTCATGGAAGCTTAGCTTATGGTGCTGGATCTGAAACATGAGCCCACATGTTCAAGGATTGCCATAAATCAGTGCAAGCCTCCAACCCATGGCATCTGCTACCTTATACGATGTTGGGTGGGTTTATAAGATCATGCAGAAGATGCTCAAAACGTGTTAGGAATGGCTATGCTTGTAGCTGGTGTTGCTCCTTTCCCGGGGCAGTGATGCTACTGGGGTTAACTAGGGATCTTGGGTTTTTTTTTCTTATTACAGCAGGTGATTTGACCTCATCTTCCTCTATATGCTGTTCTCCACTGTTTGAATATGAACAGCTGCTTTGATTTGCTGGTACAGTGTAACCTGATCCTGTGACTTACAGAGTGGGAGGAAAATAAATAGGGGGAAGTGTAAGTTCCCTATCTTCAAAGTGGCTGACGAAGTGGGATTTTTCTCTCATGACAGCTAATGTGATAAATACATTTGTTAGTCTTTAAAAGTGCTACCAGACTCCTTGTTTGTTTTGGTGAACTAGACTGACACAACTACCCCTTTGGAACTTGTCCTCCAGTTGGAAATCACTTGGGGGCTGCAAGCACAGCTGTGCCTCTGAGTGGGGATGCACATTTCAGTCTGCTTTTGTGTTTGAGACCTTGGTAATGAAACTAGAGGGTCCCTTCCACACCAGCACTTGATTCCCAACAGCCCTGATGCCATCCCTCATTCCCATGGGTTATGCAGCAATCACCCCTTGGCTAAGCAAGCACAACTGTGGAGCTGTGCTTGTCCCACCAGCAATGGACCAAGCTCTTGTTTCCAAAGGTCTGCATTCTGTGTAGATGGCCCAGATTTCTCCATGACTATCCAGAATCTCTTGGGCCTGGATTAGGCAAAGACCGTGCCTTGCACAAGAACTAAGTGAATCTTAGAGGAGGCCCCCTGCACTGCCCGCTCACACCCCTGTTTTCTCAGGCCTGTAATTTCTAGGAGAGTTTATCTGGAGCAACTACTCTGTGTGAGGCTTTAGCCAGGGGGCAACTGTTGTGTGTTCCAAAAGGCCAGGCTTGGCTGCTGGAGGGACAATCAAAGAAAGTGAGGCATTCAAGTGCAGCTTTGCTGTCTAAGAGGGTTTGTGTAGGCAACGTGCGGCAGGAGCAGCTAGCCTGCCAAAAGCCAAATCATCATTTCATGCCAGGAAGTTGGCATGGACTCTCCTGAGAGGCCTCGTGTCAAGGCATTCTTCTGCACAGAGTTCAGAGAAGAATCATAATTTCTATTTCTGTGTTGGTCTGGAGCACCCAGTGGACGGGGTACAGGCCACACCCAGGAAAACCCTGTCTGCAGAGCTTCCAGCCTGAGACTAGCAAAAGCGGCAGCCTGCAGGTGTTTAGATCCCTGCTGCTTCCATTGAAAAGTATCCGTTTAGGTGACTGCTGCAGTCTACTGGTGGAAGCTAAGGCACTTGAGACCTCTGAGGATCTTCTAGACTGCGATGCTTGGGAGTCTGGAGGGCTGCCTAGCTCTGTTTGTCAGGGGAGCTGGCAGAGTTACTGGCCTCAGCTTTCCCTTGGGTAACTTTTTTTTTTCTGGGAAGGACAGAGCTGACACAACGACTCAAGTAACCTCAGCTCAAGTTCACTCCACTCAGCCTTATGCAACTGCTCAGGCCAAATTAGGTGGTTGGAGGCTGGGGTGCTACTCGGATGCCAGCCAATCTGAGCTATTGGAGAACCTCGTGTGTGTGGGGGAGAGAAAAGATGAAAAGGACCCCCATCCAAAGGCCTGTCCCTGGCTTCTGGCTCAAGAACGGTGTATGCTTCCATCTGGCTTGGGCTTCCCTCCACTTGTGCATTCCCCAATGCCCAGAGCTCCACTCCTTTGGGGACCTGAATGTAGCTCTCACACAGGCATTGTAAGCAAGGTGACCAGATGCCCCAATTTTATATGAATGGTCTTGATATTTCAGGCTTTGTCTGATAGAGATGCCTATTACCCATCCTCCCCTGTCCTGGTTTTTCATACTTGCTGCCTGGTCACACTAATAAGCAAGGTGAGTGTTTGGTTTGCTGCCCCTCCAACTCTGAGCATACAAGCAGAACATTACCTTTGACATGGTAGATGTCTCCAAATTCAGGGATTGTGCTCAGAAATTTGCAGGCTTTTCCTGGAAGAAAAGTAAAGCAGAAGTTCACACCTGGACCTGTCCTGTTAATAAGCCTGGCATTTTGCAGTTTTTGGTGGAGGGAGGAGAAGGCTGGTCAGAAAATTCCCCCTACTTAGTAGGAGGGTGCAATTTGGCAGCCAACATGCTCCCTGCTCTTGGGATGGAAGGAGGATTCCAGTTACACCTCAGAGCCAGTTTCAGTCTTGGAGGTACAAGTGGGTGCAATGCCATGGACTTCAGGATTGCTACATGTGTTTACACATGTACAGCGTGCTACATGTTCAGTTTTGCTGCACGTGTTTACAACATTGCTTGGCTCTACATACATTATTTTGGGTTTGCATGGAGCAGTCACAGTCCACGGGCCCCATGCCATGTCCTGTAGTTCTGGGAGCACCCACTGAGCTTTACCACCTGGCTACACTGCCTAGGTACCAGCACTCATTAGTCTCCCACAGGTCTGTCCCCAAATGCGCTGGGTTCTCTGGGACACAGGGCTGAATAACTGGAGGGGATGTCCTGGAATGTACAACTTCATGGAAAAGTGCATGTTTTCATGCTCATCCCTCCCTGGAATAGTTGACTGCTGCCCTGTCTGCAGCTGCATTGTGGCAGCCGGGAAATGCCAGCCTCAGCTGGAGGCTCCCAGATCAGACATCCTTGTGGGAGGCACCAGTCCCATGCTGCATGGCTGATTTAAAAAAAAAAAAAAAAAAAAAGACCAAAAGTGCTGATGCCAGGCTCCTAAAACCAATGGGTACCAAAAGTGACAAGAGCCCAGTGGCTCCCATTAGTCACACTGGGAGTGGCACCTAGTTTTGTTAGAAGGGCTGGTAAAACATGGTCCCGTGGCCTTTGCTGTTGCCCTTGGATTGCATAGTGGTGGCAGAGAGCTGGATTTGACCTTCACAGTTTGACACAGGCACGTTCCTCCCTTCCTTCTTTACCCTCCGGGATGCAGGCGTGCAGTTGCGATTTCCACTCCCCAAGAATTTAGCTGGGGCTTAGTCATCAGCTGCAGTAGGAAGCCAACACGCCCTGTGTTTTATGTAACTTGTCTTTCCCCATTTTCCTTGGAGGGGGACAGTTCCTTAAACTGGACATGCAAGGCAGCCAGCACGTGGACAGTTCTGTACAAAGGACTTGACCAGGATCAGGGCAGCTGCACCCCCTTTCACCTGAGAGCTCCCCAGCTCTGACAGTGAGGCAGCATTCCACAGCCACTGCAGTAGGGCCATAGAGTGCATGCCCACTGGAAGAAGAGACCTGCGTGCACACAGAGAAAACTTGGACAGACGGATTGACTTTTCAGTTATGAAAGCAAAAATCCTGGATTCACCCTGGAGCCCCAGGGAATTTTCACTGCTGTCTCAGCTGGTCCTGTATGAGAATTAACCATCCCTATCACTGGGCACAGAGCCAAGTGGCCCAGCTACTAATAACGTGCCACATCATGCCACTGAGGATCTCCAAGAGCTTCCCGGATACTGGTGTGTGTTGCTTCCCTCCTCCCCATCTCCCTGACATGGACGGCCAGCATTATTCTCTCTTACTATATCTGGGAAAACTGAGATCCAGACAGGGAAAGTGACTTGCCCAAGGTCAGGCGGGAAGTGTGTTGCACAGCTAGGGTGAGGGGCCACAGTACCCGATCTCATTCTATGCCCTATCTGTATATGCAACCTTCCTCCCACACAGGTGAAGGAGAGACGCTCAAGTAGTCAAGCAAGTTCACCTGCTCCCATCACCTGGCTCCTGCAATTCAGCTAGCCCTGCTCCCACTTGGCGGGGAGCAAGGATTCCCATGACAACATTGTGCCTTTGAGGCTGACACAGACCCACTCTACTTCCCCCAGCCCCAGGAGCCACAGCTGAGACTCACCAGAGATGGAGCTCCACAAAGCGATGAGCAGAATCCCCTGGAGCACCCTCATCCTCACAGCTTCCTTCCTGCTCCACCTGCTTTGGGCTGCCCAGGAGTAGCCAGAAGCTCCTAGCACCACCTATAAACGGCACTGGCAGGACCAGGAACTCTGTCAGCCAATGGCAACAGCCAGGCCCTCCCCAGAGGAGGGGAAGGAGCAAACAGCTCATTTGCTGATGCATATCTGTGCTGGGGCTGGGAAGGGTGACAAGAACGAGGGAGGGAGGAGTAGGGAGGTGAAATAAAAGGGTGAGAACACTGCAGATCCAGTCTATGGCCTGGGCTTCGAGAAGAGGAGCGGAGGCCTGGCTGGGGAGCTGGTAGCAGACAGTAAACAAGTGCTGCACTGGGAATAGCTACAAGGGGCAGCAGGGTGCAAGGGTTGGAGAGTGAATCAGAGAAGAGATGGCATGGATGGCTGGGCTGCCTCACTGGTGGGACAGGCCTAGCAATGCTTTTGCAAGATTGGCCTTTCTGCTCAGCTTGGATGTCCTGACTGGCAAGTGGGTGGAAGGAACCGCAGGTCAGACCTGTGGGGTGTTGGCAGAGCTGTCCACACTCAGGAATGGAAGACCAGGTGGCAATGGATCAGGAACGAGGAACAGGAGGCACCCAGAGCTGATGCAGAAGAGGCTGTTGATTAAGACCAAAAGTCCAGGCATCTTCTGAAGCCCCCCAGAGCCTTCTCTTCTTCGAGTGCTGCTCAGATACATTCGGTAATAGGTGTGTGCGTGCCACAGCACATGATTGGTTGGAAACCTTTTTGCCCTAGCCTGCCAAAACAGGGCTGGTGGCCACCGCCCCCTGGCCACCCTGTGGCTATATATGTGGCTGCCACCCCATCCCTCCTCAGTTCCATTTTCCCCCCTCAGCGATGGTATAGGAACAGTCCACTCCTTGCGATCACGCCAGCAGACTGTCTTTGCGTCTTTTTATGAGCCACTCTCTCAACTGGAAGAACCAATTCGTGGACATCGTTCCACTGAAAAGCACTACTCTCACCAAGCGTGCAGCTTCAGAGGAGGAACATTGCTCCTACTCGCTGCCTGCCATACGAGGGTTTAAACCTTGCACTGCGGGCAGCAAGGCCTTCCTGCAGGATGACCCCCCACAAAAAGTGCCTCCGGTGCCTGGGTGAAGCCCATCTGGTCACCGCCTACTCAGTCAGTCCTTCAAACCATGGACCATTAAGGACAGAGAGCAAAGGCGCCGCGCGTTGGCCTCGGAGCAAGTGCGGCAGCCTACTCCAGAAGCTTTGGGGCTTCCCTCGGCACCACACACTGGCTCGGCACCAGAGCCTTCCTGGCACCGCTCTCCTCGAGAGCAAAAGAAGACAAGCTCGGTACCAGTGTCGGTACCAAAGCACAGGTGCCCCTCTATGTCCCCCACCCAGGGGTTGCCTTGGGACTGGCAGAAGCCAGTACAAGTCCTTACCACTCTGGAGGCCTTTGAGGAAGTAAAGGTGCTCCTCCTCCTGCCAATGACTCCCACCCCAGCTCCCCCCCCACCCAAGAAAAGAGAGAAACCAGCCTTCGCTTCGGGAGCCTGATCGCCCCGAAAGTGGTACTGAACTCCATCACTGATCTTGGTGCCAAGTTCCTTGGCACGGGAGCCAGCCATGCAGGAAAGCCCCAGTTATCCTGCCTTCTCCAGCACTGCAAACACAAGCCTGTGAGGCTTCTTGATCCCCAAGCCCTGAGGAAAGTGTCTCGAGGGGGGTAAACGGCCCTGTCCATGGCCTTTGGTACTGACTTCATAGGTACCGACCCCATGAATGGTCTCCCCAGGAGACCCCACTGGGTCCCCGTGGTACCACTCTGCCCAGCCCGGCCCTATGCTCTCCAGCCCTGGACAGAGCCCTGAACTCCATGCCCCGTTCCTAAACTGGGGCCCTCACAGTGCACTTCGACCTCCTTTGCCATGTCTGTGCTCATGTGGGGTTGGAGGCTTATTCTCCCAGGGGGCCTATTGACACTTTTGTTCAGCCCGGCATTCACTTCACCTGAGCCCATAACAGTTCCCCTACACCCTATTGTACGGGACCTTGCCATGTCGTGTTGGCAAACCCCTGGGTCCATTGCCCCCATATTGGACACAGCAGGCCATAAATACCAGGCCCTGCAGGGGACTTTCTCTTCCTCACCCACCACCTGGCACCATCTCAAAGAGTGGTGGAAGCAGCACTAGGCCTGGGGCAGGATATTCACAATCCTCTCCCACCATCAAGGGATGTGAGGGAGTCAGATCTCCTGGGGCAGGCGGCTTACTCCTCCGCTACTTTCCAGCTGTGGTAGCCAATAACCAGGCCTTGGTAGCCAGATATATCATGGATGTGTGGGCATCTATGAACGAGTTCAGGCATTTACTCCCACAGGAGAATAGGGTGGACTATGACGCTTTTCTTGAAGAGGGCAGAATAGCATCCCAGGACCTGTTGTTATCTGCCTGGGATGCCGCAGACACAGCAACCCGCAATGTGGCCTCAGCCATAGCCCTGCGGGGGCAGCATGGCTCCAGGAGGCCTGGGTGCCCCCTTCCTCCCAGCAGGTCATACTTGACCTCCCCTTTGAATGTGGGCTTTTGTTCCCAGCCAAAACGGATGCCATGCTCCGTAGTGCCCAGGACCCCCGAGCAGATGTAAAATACTTAGACATGTTACCTTCCTGGCCCACTAGCTGCCCCCCATCCTGTAAGGTGCAGTCAATGCTTACTTTATGCCTCTCTGGTTTGCTCCACTGGGTACCTTCCACCCTTCTTAAGATCGTGAGTACAATTTGAACTTTGCAGAACCCTCCATTCCCTCAGTTGGTGGGCCAATTGACCTAACATCACCTGGGGTTCCTGCTTCCCTCCATTTTGGGAGAACATTACCTGGTCTACTTCAAGTACCAGGAGAAAAGTGTACTTGGACTTCATTGGAGGGCAACTCTGAGACAAAATCCTAAGCCTGGGTACTGCCCTCCTCCCACCAATATCACCCAGTGGTTCTGTCGGAATCTCCTAAGGATTCTGCCTCTGCCGGGGATGCCCTCCCTGCTTCCCCTCTTCCCCCCCAGCTGGTGCCATATCTTATTTACCTTCGAGGACCCATAAGGGTTATCATCTGGGTAGCCCTTTATTTACCTCAGAAGAAGCTACCTTTGAAATCAGGGACTGCTTGGGTCATGGTTGGAGGAGCCCTTCTCTCACCTGCTCTCCCTACCCCGTAGCAGAGCACACTGTCACTAGGCGACACGATGGGTTGTACGTGTAAAGGATTGTAGGACCAAATAGCCTGTACTTCCAAACACCTCGAATGACCAACCAGGATCAATCTCCCGATGGTCTCTAGTACTCCCCTCTTTAAATTTGTTGTCTTTTCCTTAGACAGTGCTCCCTCCTAAAGTTATGTGGGGGCCTGAAGGCTCCCTGCGTTGTACTTCCTCAAAGGCTGGCATTTTCTTCCCCCCTTGGGAAGATTACCTCCCACATCCGGTTCATGAGTCTTGGACACCGGGCACCAACACTGTTCATGCCTCTGGTGACTCCCACCATTCCAAAAATAATAATAATAGTTGAATAGATAATCCCTACTAATTGGCCTACTGACAGGGCAGCCCTCTGCCCTTTTCCCTTCCTCCCCCAGGTCGTTGGGGTTTTTCACCTCAGGTTCACGAGACCCCGTCAACTTGGTTACGCCCATCCTTGGGATTTGAATTGGCAGCCTTGGGACCCCTTTCCCATCAACTGCCAAGCCTGTAGCTCATGTTCACCCTAGCTGGTAATTCCCTGGGTGCACATGCACTTTTCTACTCGCCTGTGTAAAGGCCTCCTAAGTTGAGAACCCTCTGGCACAGGTATACCTCACCTTCCCTGGTCAGGCTGTCCCCAGTCCTCTGTGCTAACACACTCTAAGGACTCCTTACCCTGCCTCGTGGAGCTGCTTGCTTTTTTTTTTTTTTTTCCTGATCTCCCCTCACTAGAAGAGGAAACCCCAATGTCTACTGTTGGAGCAAAGCCTCCCTTGCTCGACTGACTATGCAACCCCCAAACCGCCAGGTGCAGGATAAGTCCTGCAGAATCATAGGACCAGTGTGGTTTGGGATAGTCCAGAGGCGCCAAGATCATTGGCTCCATCCTCCTCACCTCCATAAGGACACTGCGTATTAGAGGAAGTGGCAGAAGGGCCTACAACAAGGGCCCTGCCCGGGGGAGCAGGAACACACCCGCAAGCTAACCCTGCCCTGACCACTGAGAGAGCAGAACCAAGAACACTTGCAAGTCTGTTGGACTGGCAACAATTCAACCTGGGTAGTCCCTTATGCGGTCTTCTCCTTCTAGGATTGGAACAAATCCCCATCTGACCACAAGGAGGCCCTCTCCCAGTTCACTCTGAACCCACCAAGTGGTTCAGAGGGCTCCTGGGTCTTATGCCTGATTTCACTTTCTTCACCCACTGGTTCCACGAGAGTCACTAATAAAGCCACTGATTGACGGCACTTCCTTTATCCTGGCCATGTGATACTATAGTCGGTTGTCCACTTTTCCCTGCCCCCTGTATTCCAGTCCAGATCTTCTCCCTGGTTCTGTCCAGTTCTGACAGGGATGGTCAACAGGCCCTGGTCCTGGTTTTTCCCCCTTCTTTGTACGTGACATCTCCCTTCTCTAACGTACCCTCAGTGTTGGGGTCATCCTTGGGAGCCCTTCCTTTTTCACTCTGGGGTACCTCAAGAGGGTGTAACCAGTCTCCCACTGTACTTTACCACTCTCTTCAATGGTCTTTCTACCCAGAGCCAGAGATTCACTCATATGGTCAGCTCACTCTCCACCACATGTTTTTGGAAAAGAATAAGTTGTATGCTCCAAGGGAATTTTGGGGCCTTGGTCAACTGTCTCTCTCATCCATTCCCTCCCCCTAGTTGCTGCACCCTTAGGGACAGGGAGGAAGGCAGGCAAACCCTAACATGGTGCCCATAGTCCTACTCCCAACCCTATCAAACGAAGCTGGGGTCATTTTCCTTCTGTACTTAGACCTTAAAGGTCTTCTTCCTGCTCTCGCCCTAAGGTGATAGTTCAACCTTTTATCCTGTGGCTCACTCAACCATTTTTGGCCTCAGGTTTTTCCTGCCCCTTCACCTGTTGGTGACTACGTCTACCCATGTGCTTCTGAAGGGGTGCTCTCGGCATCCAATTGCCGCTCTGGGTTGCCCACCAAGGAACTACATTTATCAGGTGCTCGTTTATTTTCTCCATACCCCTTGTGAGTTGCTTTCTTGTCTGGACCAGTAAGGGGGTTTTTCTCCTTCTCCCTCCCCCTTCTGTTTCTGCCTCCATGTACTCACTAGTAGACTGAGTTTTCCTCCGGGGCCCACATTAGCTTCCCTGTCACCAGCTAAGGTACATATTGTAGGCCTAAGGCCAGGGGACGTATCTGGTCTGCACTCCTTGACAGATGTTTGCCACCGGCCTCCAATGTCCCCTGCTTGAAGGCATCTCACCAGTCCTTGAATCGGTGGCTGCACTTTCATTTTTCCCATGTTAACGTGACTTTAGGTTGCCTGCTGCCCCTGTTGATCAGAGACAGGGAGCATTCGAGAGGCATGGACCTTTATCTTTCCCCCTAGGCCAGGCTGTACTGCCTACCAGCCTCCCTTTGCCTGGGCCAACAGCCTTTATGGGATTGTAGTGCTGAAAGCGGAGAAGAACCCAACTCTGCCCACCATCCGTCAGCACGGCTAGCAGTCACCTATTACTGAATGTACCCAAGCAGTGCTCAAAGAATGGTGGGTTACTTACCAGTATCTGTCCTTCTTCGAGATGGGCTGCTCGGATTCATTCAGAACCCTCCGACCGTCCCCGCTACTCAGAGTTGGCAACTTTTAGGGACTGAGGAGGGACGGGGCGGTGGCCACATATATAGCCACAGGGTGGCCAGGGGGCTGTGGCCACCAGCCCTGCTTTGACAGGCTAGGGCAAAAAGGTTTCCGACCAATCGTGCGCTGTGGCACGGACCCATCTATTACTGAATGAATCCGAGTTGCCCATCTCGAAGAAGGATAGTTGCTGGTAAATAACCCACTGTTCTCCGAGCTGCGCCAAGCCATTCTTACATTTCAGTGGCCTCAGTGGCCCAGTCAGCTCCCTGCAGCTTCAAGGAGCTAGTCAGCATTGATCACACCAACTCACACATGAGCACTTCAGACTGCTTTCTCAGCTGGCCTAGACCTGACCCTACAGTAACCCCTGTAGTGTGCTGCATCAGATTTTCCCCTGCCTGGTCAGGATTTCCTTGCCCCCTCTTTAGGATCTGGATACAACTGACAGCCATTAAGCTGGGGTGTGACTTTACAGCAAAGTAAAGACAGCTGATCTGAGCTGAGCCCCTAGGTGATTGATGTAACCACAAGTGGCAACTGGACTTGACCAGAACAGGCCCCATCCCTGCTGTGCAAGGCAGGAACAGATAGATTGGGAAGGGTCTTCTCAGCAGATTGGCAGCTTCCTTTTCCCCCATGAACCTGACTGCAGTAAGGCCTTTGCCCTCCCCCCACATGCAAGGCCTGGGCTTCCTTTTATGGGAATGCAACCCCTGGAAGAGCAGCCAGGGGGGTGCCCAGGAAAGCCTGTGGATGGGGGGTCAGGCTGGGCTATTGACATGGGTTCTGTGTGAGGGAGACCAGGGACAGACTCTTCAGAGCCTGGCCAAGGATGCTTCATGGGCACAGGCTTTGCAGGCCTGAGGACAGGGTGATGGATGTTGTGCGACAGGGCCAGAAGGGACTCTGCGAGACAGGATGAAAAAGGCTCTGTGTTGACTGGCATCTGAGGAAGTGGGATTTTTCTCCTACGAAAGCTCATGCGAAAAATAAATCTGTTAGTCTTAAAGTGCCACATGACTCCATGAATAAACCAGGTGGGGATTATGGCCTTGAACATGGCAGCTGTTTGGGGTCTGCACTGACAGCCATTAACAGAGCCAGCAATCCTGGGTTCACAAATGTGCTTCCCTCTTCCTGGGCTGGGAGGCCAGGCCCACAGCAGGGACCTGCTGAGCTGAAGGCAGGAATCTGCAGCTGGCACTAAAGAGCCAAGCTGGTGGTCTACAGTGGGGGCCGTGTGGTGTGCCAGGGCCCAGGAGTCACATTCTTTGGCCCAGCAGAAAGGAAGCTGAGGCACAGCAGAACATCTAAACAGAAAGGGGACTATGCCCATTTGCTGTCTTCCGATCAGATGGAAATGGCAATTCCTCCAGTGATGTTAGAATGTCAGCCAATTGTGACATTGGTCTACAGGCATGGGAATGAGGGCAGTCTCTTCTTGTGTCCCCATCCCTGGCAGTGCTTGTGGCCCTTGGAACATAGTCAGGCCCCTTGGCAAAAGTAACAGCTTCCCATCTCGGTCTGAGGGGTCATCCTCCACAGCACCACACCCCCAGCATCCCTCTTTATCCCTGGAATGGCCAAGTGACCCTGGCTGGACATGCCAGGCCAGCTGTGAGTGACACCTCAGCCATGAAAGCCCCTGGCCACCACATGTTATGCACAGTAGATCTCTGCTGAACTCACAGAGACTAACCCCAGCTGCTGCACACCACCACGAGCTGGCACCTGAGCACTGCAGGGAAGCCTCTGGTGCAATGTGGCTCTCTTCTTTTTTCTCTTGGATGACCTGCTAAACCCAGCCCAGGTTGCAGCCCCTCAGTGCTCTGGTACAGGGCAGTATTTGCCTCAGCAGAGGCAGCTGACGCCGAAGGAGGAAGCTGGACCAGCCTCAGCCTTGGGTCTTATGCAAGTGTCTCCAGTGGAAACAACCTTCTCTGCCCAGTCTTGCGCAGCGGTGGCTGGGTGCTGATACAACATGGCAAATGGTCAGTCAGGTTCCTGCTCCACAAGTTACCCCCATCCCCAGCCCACTCCACACCAGGCAGCCTCCATGGCTCACTGAAGCCACTACTGCCATTTGCAGACAGTCAGCTTGGGCTTATCCCTGGTGCCAAAAAGTTAAGCGAGAAGCTGGTGCAAAGGAATCTACTGGCTGCAGCGGTATGTTTTCAGCCCAGAAGTTCCCAAAGCACTTACAAATGGACTCACTGCTTGCTGGGGCTGCTGGCAAGTGCTGACAGCCAGGGATGGGAGAACATTTGCTGAGGCACAGTGGCCAGGTGGCTCCTCCCCAGAGCACTCCTAAGCAAGCCCAGCCTGCCTTAGTTTCTGAGAAGCAACCGGCCTAGGCGTTATGCCAAAAAGAAAGTAAATGGCTCTTCCTGGGACATGCTGCAATCACATCTCACAGCAGTTTCCCCTGGGCTGGGTTAAAGCTAATCCTGATCTGGGCCTCAGACCCAGGGCCTCAGAACTGCTTTGGGACAGGGGTGATGCAGCTGCAGACTCAATGAGTGTCTGGCCCCTGCCAGAACAAAGGGGTGGGATCAACTGGGCTCTCTGATCCCACTTCCCTCACCAGCACAAGACGCCCTTCCTGCAGGCAGCATTGCACTGTGCAGCCCCCAAGCACCAGGCCTGACCTGCACTGCCCTGAACTTTGTGCAGCCCCTGGTGCCTGTGCAAAGTGGGAGTAAAACACCACCCCAGATGGGTACACATGATGAGCTGAGCCTTGAATGCCTTTTGCACTGATGGATCCAAGTGGAAACCCTGGCACAGAAGGCAGCACAATAAAGGCTCTTAGTCCCAGGTCAAGTGCACCCAAACTCTTTCCTTGGTGCATCGGGTTCCCCAAGGCATCCTTGCCCCAGTGTGATCTTCCAGATCCCTCATGCCCTCCCAGTGCTGTAGCTTGTAGCAGGGTGGTCTGGACTCTTTCCAAACAGGCAGCACTGGTGTGTGGGATGGAGTGAGGTGCCTGAGCTGCCCCAGTGCACCTGCCAAGACAGGGGCTTCTCAGCCATGCTGGGAGTGGGGTCCTGCACCAGTCTGACCCAAAGCAGAGTAAAATCCTGGCTCCCAGCTGTTGCAGCCCCCTTGTGGATGGCCAGGACGAACTAGGTGTAGAGGAACCAAGCCATTGCACTGGTACTGCAAGCTCAAGGCCTCCACGCTGAAAAGCATCTGCAAGCCCTGATCCCTGGGCACAGGCAGCACATGAGCATGTAAGTGACTGTGTCCCCAAGGCAGTGAATGACCCTCCCCTTTCCCCGCTGCCCAGTGGCTTCCCTGGCACAGCAGAGTGCAAGCTGTCTGCAAGAGGCTGTTGCAATGCACCATGGTTGTTGTCTGTTGCAAGCTCCTTCCTGTGTTAATGAAGGTCCAGCTCCTTCCTGCTGTGGCAGGAGGTGAAAGGAATCACTTGTGTGCCTCTCTCACCCTTTCTGCTACTACATAGCCTGGTGCTGAACATGGGGGTGACGCTGATGACAGTCCTGCCTTGCCATCCATACCACTGAGGCGCATATCTCCAGTACTAAGGTGGGATGCCCTGCACAGCCATTTCAGGGGCCATGAACATTGAGGGCTCTTTGGTCTGTCCTGTTCTCTGCCTGTGGCATGCAATTGATTAGTTCTGTGTGGTGTGAAATGCTTTAGTTTGTCATAGGCCTCTGGCCTAGTGCAGGGGCGGGTGTGTGTGCGCATGTGTGAGAGAGAGAGATACCTGTCATACAAGAAATCCTGATCCTATGGTCTAGTACCTCTTACATCCACCACTAGCAGGTCTTCCAACCCCAAGATGCTGTCTGCACCAGGGCCAAGAGTTTAAAGCCCAGCAGCCTAAAATCCCACTTCTTAGTTTGCTGAGCCTCCAGTAGCTCCTGCGGTAGTAAGCTGGTGCTTCAGGGCGCACAGTGCTTTGGGGTTTACTAAAGAGCCTAGGGGAATCAGGCACCATGGCCAGGATTTTCAGCTTTGACTAATTTCAGTGGCCTCAGCCTTAGGACTCGCATTTGAAGACTTTTTAAAAGGGGCTGATTTTTGGAGAGTGGGTGCTCAATGCTTTCTGGGAATCCAGGATCCTTTAAGATGACTCGGGTTGGGACCCAAAAATTCAAGCACCCGCCAAATTGCTAGTCACAGTTGGAGTTCTTGTCCCAAAGATCCTTTGCACAGCCTAGCCCCCAGTTGTACACCCATGAAGCATCTGCAATGTAGCCAGTTCAGGGATAGAGAGTGGCAGCCATGCACAACAAGGAACTGGACTCATAGGTGGCAGTAGGTTTTTTGGTGCCCTAGGTCAACACTGATTTCCTTCCCAACCCGCCCACTCCCAGCTGCTGGCGGGGATCCAGCTGCGGGCAGGGAGCGGTTTTGCTGCTGGGGTCAAGCCATGGGCCGGTGTCCAGCCCCAGCTAGCAAGTGGCAGGCTGGGAGTGTAGCAGGGTGGGATAGGCTTGCTGCCCACCCCCCCAGCCTGGCCCTTGGCACCCCCTAATTGTTGGTGCCCTGGGCAACTGCCTAGGTCTCCTCTAGAGAAGGACTGGCCCTGGGTGGTGAGAAAGATCCTCAGGAGATAGAAAAGGGAGGAGGAGCTATAAATACTGTCTGAATGAGGGCTTGGCCTGAACTTTTGGCCATCCTTGTAGACAACAGGACTACAGGCCTGTCTCAGAATCCATTTCTGTGATCTCATTGGGCATTGACAGCAGTGAGCCCCTTTGCACCGGCATCATGTATTTGCCATGCTGGTCTTTCAAATACACCACTTAAAATAGTCACTAGGGTGCAAAAAATATCACCTGGTTAGTTTCAAAAATACTTCTGGCCCCAGGGGCTGGATCATGTCTGCAGGGAGGGCGAGAGCAGCCAGAACCAGGCCGGGGAGGGGATATATTTAGCGCTAGCTGCTACGGTTATTTTGAAGCTGGAGGAGATGTGGTAATAGCTAGTTGCATCCTCCAGCAGAGCAGAAGCAAGTTCCTCTCTCCCCCTCACCCAAAAACAGCATCAGCCTTGGTTTGTTCACATTGCAACAAACTTCTGCAAGAGCTTACTTTGCAATGGTTTCCCCTGTTGCTTCTCCTTCCCCCACAGTCCCTCCAAGAGGCCTCATGGGCCCAAGCAGGTCACAAGATCTATGTGCTTGCATCACTAAGGCTCTCAGCCTGGCTCAATGGCCAGTCTTCCTGGGTTTCCAGGCAGGTCGAGGCCCCCCCTTGTGTTTTTAAAGGAGGTTTAGCAATTCTGGAAGGGATAGAGCAGCGGGAACCATGGACAGGGCAAGCTTTACCCATGTTGTCCCCCCTGTGGGTCCTCACCCTGCCAGGGAAGTGCCACCTCCAGGGATAAACAAAGCACTTGGTCTTTGTGCCCCATTTGATCCATGGCCTCATGGCTGCCAACCTGGAGGCCACTCGGTGGAGATTTGGACATACAGACATTCCCCTCATAGAAACTGTTGGGAGATCCCAAGCTTGCTTCAGAAGCCTAATCCAAACTCCTCCCTCAGCCCTTTACCTTTCCTAGCAGCACCTTCTGAGATTTGCAAATAGTGTAGTGGCTAGCACCTCTGCTTAACATGCAGAAGGTCCTGGGTTCAATTCCCATGGGGTTGGACTCGGACTTGATAATCTCATGAGGTCCCTTCCAGCCCTATGATTGATTGAAGTGTTATTTTTCAGGGCTGCATGTCACATCTTTTCCTTTGCCATCTCCAGTCTATCCTACCACGTTGAGGAACCCCGTCTGCCTGGAGGCAGACTAACACCACCCTGTGTGGGCAACTCAAGAGCAGCACTGACTGCTGGAGTGGACAAGCTCTGGGCCAGGCTGTGACACCCCTATGCCCCTGCTGTTCATTTCTGAGAAGCGTTGCTGCTGTTGGGATGACCCTTTTTATTCTCTAGCTCTCAGGGGAGTGGAGCTGAAGCCCAAGTTGCTGTGGCTCTGGGCAATGGGGTTGTGCCTAGGCTGCAAAGGGCTTCAGGATCCTTCAGTGCGACCGCTACTTTGGGAGCTGCTTTTGGTATTAATTGTGCGTGTCGCAGTAGCTGTCCACAGGCCCCACCTCAGTTCAGGAGGAAGGCTGGCCAGTATGAGGGCCCTTGCCTGGGACTCAAGAAACCTGGGTTTGGTTCACTGCTTTGCCACCATTTCCTTGGCTGACCTTGAGCAAGTCACTTAGTTGCTCTGTGCCTCAGCTTCGCTGTCTGTGAATGAGGCTACAGCACACAGGGTGTGGTGCAACTGACAGGACTGAAGAGTCAGCAATTCCACCATAAGTGCAATGGAGGGGGGCAGCTATGAATCTACTCTAGAGCATGGTGCTAGGCAGTGTGAGTGAGCATCCCTGACCAAAACAGCTGGCAATCCAAATAGACCAGACAGACCCAGAGCAGGAAGGGAAATAGAACCAGGGAGGGGAAAGTGAGATGCCCAAGGTCACATGGCTAGTCAGTGCCAGAGCAGGGAACTGGACCCCGGTGTCCCAACACCCAGTGCAGGGTGGGGTCATGCTGCCTCTGCTGGTTCTCTAATGGCCTGATTCTGCTCTCACTCAGGCAGGTGTAACTCAGGAGCCACTCCCATAAGGCTGGTGGGGTCAGCCAGGTGGTAAGGGAGGGGTAGATCAGGTCCCTCTGTCTCCCCCACTGAATAAAAGAGTAAATGAAACAAACTGCCCCCAGTTGGGGCCAGGGAGGATTGCTCACCTCCCACAATGACACTTGACCTTTGCCATGCTCCTGGCGCAGGTAGGTGAAGGCTCTTGCACAGAATTCACCTTTCCCATAGGTGGGTGATGCTCATCTGAGACACGAAAGCACCTTCAGCTGTCAGCAAAGCCTGCTGGATTTCCCAGAGGGAGCCTGGTGGAGATGGTTGTGGTGTCAGGTACCAGCTGCCCCCTTCAATTACTGACCCCAGTGCTGAAACCCTAATCTGCCCTTGCTGGGGGGGTGAGGGGAAAGGCCAGGAATGGGTTTTAACCCCTTGTACTCCAAAGGGCCCATGCCAGCATTTTCTGAGGACTGTAGATTCTGGAAAAAGCCCAGGAAAGGGGTGGCCCCATGTGTCTTTATTGGACAGCC
Organism: Podocnemis expansa; assembly: GCA_007922195.1. Taxonomy (NCBI): domain Eukaryota; kingdom Metazoa; phylum Chordata; order Testudines; family Podocnemididae; genus Podocnemis; species Podocnemis expansa. Next base: position 45,346,362 of record ML681963.1, read on the forward strand.
TGTTGCTTCCCTGGAGCTGCCAGGCACACTGGGGGTGGGGTGCCTAAGGGTTAACACAGCTCCCAGTCAATGTTCCCTCTAAGCTGCGCTAGTGGGCAGGGGTACAGTGCCCCCACCCCCCCCAACACAGTGAGCATGTGGACCAGCGCAGGCAGCCCTGCCTTTCCCCAGCCCTGAGGAGCCCTGTGGGTCTCCTGTCTCAGCTCCGGCAGGCAGCCTATGCTGCCTGCGGGAGCAGTGAGAGCTGAGGGCCCTCCACCCTGCTGCACATAGCCAGGGAAGGAGCAGAGGGGGAGGGAAATTTAAATCTCTCCCTCTCCTCTGCACCAGGCTGCTTGTGCAGAGATGGTGGCAGCCTTGGGGCCTGTGTGGGCCCCAGCAGGTGAGCAGCCTTGAGCCTGGGCAAGAGGGGGGACCCTGAGAGATGGCAGGGCTAAATCGTGGGGCTCCCAGAGGCAGCCATGTAGTGGCCACAGGGACGCAGGGCTCTCTGTGGGGGCAGGGGATGGGAGCTGGGCTGCAGGCAAAGGAGCCAGGCTGGAGCTGGAGGAGGGCTTGGGACTTGAAAGACCCAAGCAAAATTGTATTGAGCCATTTAGCATCTCTATCCAGGGTGAATGCTTTGCTTTTCACTTGCTAAAAGGCTCCTGAAAGAAAAGCAATCCTTTTAAAATAAGCAAAAACAAGTTGGGTTAATTTCAGATTTTATTTTCTTTTCTGTGAGAGATTCTAATGCAATCAGTTTGTCAAGGTGGGGCTTTACAATGTAACTTTGTATAGACTCCTGTGATGGAAGGAAACAAATCCTAATGATCAGGAAAATGAAATGAAAAACTGAAAGGATAAAAAGTCATTTAAGGCAAAAGGAAAAAAATATTGCCAGTGGTGCAATAATTTTTTAAAAAGAGACTTTGTATTTCTATTGCCCCAAAAATGTGTTAGAAAAATAATCATTTTCTGTCACAAATCCATTTATGCTCTTGCTTCTTGCAGCTTTGATAAAGTTTGCTTTAACTGTCAAAAATTAAAAATTATTAAACAACCTTTATTATATTCCACTACCAGACACACAAATCTCAATTGTACCTTATTTTAGTTCTGAGAGTATTTACACTCCAGGCATACTAATTATAGCCTCCCTTTTATTGTTCAAAATGATTTGGATTAAAAAAAACAACCCATAAATGCCAAAACTGAGATGTTCGAGTCACTTTATATTAAAGGAGGATACTCACAGTGTTTAAAGTTTCCTGTATGCCTAATCAATTTTTTGCCATTCACTTAGGGGCTTGTTGTCCCATATTTATCTTTTGAGAGGTATGATTGGGCATGATCATGTAACAGACTCTCACCTAGCTCTATTTGATGCAAATTCTTTAGGCACAAAAGATGGCCCTGGTTACAGACATGTGATGCTGTGAGAAACTGTCTTGAAACATGGTTTCTGCCCTTGCCACCTTTAAAAGTTTTGAATTTCTCAGATAACTTGACTTACGGTGTTGCCCCGAGTTGCTACCTTGTGATTGTGATTTGCAATGCATGGTAATTGAATATGTTTACTGAGGGCAGAATAGGTGTATTCTGAAGGTTGATAGCTAGATAGTAAATACAATCCCCATAACATGTCAGTCTCCTGATCAAATGTGAAGCTACCTACTTAATTTCAATCTACGTTTTGGACATTTAGGGCCTGATCCACTTTGAATCCCTTTTACCCAGTTGGGCAGCATAACAGGGACTTAAATTTCAAAGGGGCAGCCATGTTAGTTTAGTAAAGCAAAAAAAGCAGGGAGTCTTGCGGCACTTAAAGACTAAGAGATTTATTTTTTGCATGAGCTTTTGTGGGAGAAAATCCCACTTTGTCTATATATGTATTGTGGAAATCTGAGAAAGACAGGCAAGAAAAAGTGAGCAGTGTAGATGATGGTAGAGGCTAGACAGGCAGCAAGTTTCATTGTCTCACATTTGTTTAGTAAATTACTAAAAGTACAGTACATCAATTTAACATTTTTATTGAAGTTTGAATGAAAAGCCATGTATGAATTACTTTTGAAGTAAGATACTTAGGCATGCTGCTACTTTGAGCAGCAAAAAACTGTTGCCCAGGCCTCATAAATTGTTGCTCAGTAAATACCACAACCTGCTCAGCTGCATCATCAGCTTAGAGGGAACATTACTCCCAGTGGTGTGACTGTCTGTTTGGGACTTCACATGGGCCCAGAGCAGCTGGCAATGCAGAGAGGAGACTGTCACCTGCTTTCCACCCAACATTTGCCACAGAGTACATGCAGAAAAGCAGGGAGCGAAGGGGTGAAAGTGGAGCAAAAGGAAGGGATGAACTTTGCACAGAGATCTCCATGATCTCCTCCCTGGGTTGTTTTTATTTTTGTTTGGATTGTAAGTCTCTTGGATCAGGGCCCTACTTTTTGTTCTCAGTTTTGTGCAGCGCCTAGCACAAGAGGGGGGCTCATCCATGACTGAAATGCCCATAATACACCCACTAGCACTAAAAATGTACCACACCTGGAGCAGTGGGAGCCTGGTCCATGACTGGGGTGCCTAGGAACCACCATAATACATCTAATAGCAATAAAATGTAGAGCACCTGGCACAGTGGGGGCATCTAGGAAGAACTGTTAATAAATCATAGAATCATAGGGTTGGAAGGGACCTCATAGGTCATCTAGTCCAACCCCCTGCCAGAGGCAGGACCACTCCCACTAAACCATCCCAGTCATGGTTTTGTCCAGCCAGGCCTTAAACACCTCCAAAGATGGAGATTTCACCACCTCCCTCGGCAGCTCATTCCAAGGCTTCACCACTCTCCTAGTAAAAAAGTTTTTTCTAATATCCAGCCTTGACCTCCCTAACCACAACTTGAGACCACTGCTCCTCGTTCTGTCCTCTGTTATTACCGAGAACAGTCGAGCTCCATCTTCCTTAGAGCATCCCTTCAAGTAGTTGAAGGTTGCTATCAAATCCCCCCTCAATCTTTTCTTCTGCAGACTAAATAAGCCCAATGCTTTCAGTCTTTCCTCATAGGGCTTGTGCTCCAGCCCTTTAATCATTTTGGTTGCCCTCCTCTGAACTCTCTCTAGCATGTCCCTGTCCTTTTTGTAGTGGGGACCCCAAAACTGAACACAGTATTCTAGATGTGGCCTCACCAGTGCAGAATAGAGGGGAATGATCACATCCCTTGATCTGCTGGTAATACTTCTTTTGATGCAGCCCAGTATGCCATTGGCCTTTTTGGCAGCAAGAGCACACTGCTGACTCATATCTAGCTTCCCATCCACCATGACCCCCAGGGTCCTCTTCTACACTGCTGCTACTTAGCTGAATGTTTCCCAGCCTGTAGCGGTGCATGGGGTTTTTTCATCCCACATGCAGGATTTTACACTTGTCCTTATTGAACCTCATAAGACTTCTATTGGCCCACTGTTCCAATTTATCTAGGTCTCCCTGAATCCTGTCCTTGCCCTCCAACATGTCTACTGTTCCCCCCAGCTTGGTGTCATCTGCACACTTACTGAGAGTGCAGTCTATTCCATCATCCAGATCATTGATGAAAATGTTGAACAGGACCGGCCCTAGGACTGACCCCTGGGGCACACCACTCGTGACTGGTTGCCAGCTAGACATGGAACCATTGATTCCTACATGCTGAAACCGTTGATCTAGCCAGTTCTCTATCCACCTTATAGTCCACCTATCCAACCCATACTTCCTTAATTTGCCAATGAGAATGCTGTGGGAAACTGTATCAAAAGCCTTGCTAAAATCAAGGTATATCACATCAACGGTTCTTCCTGCATCCAGAAAACCAGTCATTTGATCATAGAAGGAGATGAGATTGGTCAGGCATGATTTACCCTTGGTAAATCCATGCTTGCTGTTCCTGATCACTTCATTTTCCTCTGTGTTTTAGGATGGATTCTTTGAGAATCTGCTCCATAATTTTTCCAGGGATTGAGGTGAGGCTGACTGGTCTGTAATTCCCTAGATCCTCCTTTTTCCCTTTCTTGAAAATAGGCACTACATTTGCTTTTTTCCAATCCTCTGGCACCTCCCCTGTTCTCCATGAGTTTTGAAAGATAATGGCCAGTGGTGCTGCTATCTCATCTGCCAATTCCTTTAGCAATAAACCGTAGAATGTCTGTGGGGGCCTGGTCCTATAACAAGTGCCTAGGAACTACCATAATAAATCTAATAGTAATTAAATGTATGGCACCTGGCACAATGTGGGATCTGGTGCCATAATGGGTGCATAGTAAATACCATAATGCATCTAATTGTTATAAAATGTACAGCAGCTGGCATGATGGGGGGCCTGGTCCCATGATTGGAGCACCTAAATATTCCATCAGTAACATGTCTGTAGTAAGCAGCCCAGTCCCAAAGAGCTGACAGTCTAAATACACCAGATAGATAAATAGCAGGAGGGGAAACTGTGGCATAGAGGTCTAAATACACCAGATAGATAAATAGCAGGAGGGGAAACTGTGGCATAGAGCAGAGACTTGCTTTGCCTGAGGTGACGCAGCTACTCGGCAGCAGATCAGGGAACAGGGCCTGTTTGTTTGGACACCTAGAGCAGTGGGGGTCATGCTGCCGTTGCTCATTGTCTATTAGACTGATTCTCCAAGCACTCAGATGGGTGTAACTCAGAAGTGGCTCCTTAAAGCCAGCAAGCTCTCCCCTGGCATTGGGATGTAAGTCACTTCTTGATACTCAGGGGCTGTTGAGAGAACCTCTGGAATTGAAATCTGTATGCTTGTGTTTGGAGGCTGGGACAGCTAATGCTGGTGAGAGCTGTGCCAAAGTGCTCCTTGCACTCATTAAAACCACAGTGGCACATCCTGCAGAGGTGTGAAAATGGTCAGATCTGAGGTTGGTAGCCACCTACCTCCCCACTGTTGTCCTGGCTAAGGAAATCCTTTTGTACTTCCCCTCCAGGGGCAGCCAGCACCTTACTGCTAACATGGAATGGCTGCATTCCACCCCAGAGATGGGTGATGGCTTCCTGCAAAGTGCTTTAAGATTCTTCCGGAGGGAAGGTTTGATAGCAATTTATGAAGATAAGGGAGACAGTTGTATGGTTTTGTTTTCTATGCCCTCACTTAGAGATCTATCACCCCATCCCCACACTGTGTTAAAACCAGCACAAGCCCCCTTTGTGCAGCCTCTCTCCACTGGAGGGGGAGAGGGAATATCAACCTTGGATTTATATTCCTGTTTTGTGGGGAAACTGCCATTCAGTTCTGAATCAGTTGTCTCCCTCACTCAAGTATTTCTTTGAGGAAATTATGGTATTGTGCTTCCTTTGGGGAGTGAGGGGAGAATTGCATTCGTGCTTGGAAATGAATCCTACTGGTTTGTTTGGGTCGACTTTAATGAGTTTGGATCCAGGTCGTCAAAGGTATTTTGGCTCCTAGTCCCCACGGATATCTGGGCCTTGTTGCTTATGACAGAAGCTGGACTGATGGCTCTGAATGCCACTGAAGCAACACAGTGCATTATCTGCAGAGAACTGAGCAAAATATTTTGATAGAAAGTTTTTGTTTCCCATCCAGAAATACAGGTGACTTTGAAACATTTAATGGTTTTGTGTTGGTTTTGCCAAATTGTTTTGATTGGGGAAAAATGATTATTTAAAAAAAATTGGAAAAATACCTAAACATTTTGATTCAACACACTTTGCTTTATTTCTGATACCTAAAATGGCACCAAATTGAACCAAAACACTGCATTTCGGGTCAAAGGAAAGGTTGACCAAGGAAAGTCTCCAGTGCTTTTGGTTTGGGTTCAAGCTGAAACCATTTAAGAAAATCTTTTAGAATCACCAGTGAACCAAGAAATCAGTTATTTGCCCACCTCTCTCCAGGATGGGCACCTCATCCCCTGTTCTTGTGCCTCAGAAGTGGCACCACCTGTAGCAACAAGTGAACAGTATGGTCCCCTTAGGTCAGGTGGGCACACTGCGGCTCGGGAGCTGCATGTGGCTCTTGAATGAAAAAGTGCAGCTCGTGGAATAATGTCAGCAAATCAATTTAGGAAAGCAGCACCAGTCTAGAGTTTTAAATCTCCCACTCTGAGGGTGCATGCTCAGGGGGAGGGGGAGCCCCAGCCTGTGCCTAGCCACCGGAGCAGCCAGATAAGGGGGCCTGGGGGGGGGTCAGTCGGGGGGAGCCAGCGTCAGGGCCTGGTGGTTTGAGAGGGGGTCATGGACAGAGGGGAGAAGCATCGCATGGTCAGGGATGGCAGGGAGAAGCGTGGCACAGTCGAGGATGGTGGGGAGAAGTGTGGCATGGTCAGGATTGCTTTCAGTTTTTGGCACAACTTACTGCTGTGTAGCATTGTATTCCACAATGAAATTTGTGAAACCAAAATGTTGTGCAATAGTTACAGATCAGCACCTGAGAGAGCTTTTATGTACTGCACTGACAAGTTACTGCCCAGATTTTTAAAAACTTGCCAGTAGCCTGCACTCTTCTACAGTGAGCGACAGCTAAGATTTTACTGTACAGACCTAATTTTCATGGTAATTATTAGAACTTGACATTAGTAGGATCAATATTTGCCCTCTTTATACAATAAAATTAAAGTGTGCAATGAATTTTAAACATAGTAATTTTGAAGTAGGTAAAAGTATATGGTTATATGCCTCAGTGTGACTCCCAAAGGTTTAATAATCGACTTGTGCAGCTCTTGAGCTCCATAAGTTTGGGCACCACTGCCTTAGATCATTCAGGCTATCTCTCACAAGGTGTCAAGTCTGGTGGCTTGGCACTGGATCTGGAATTCCAGGTTAACTGACCTACTTGGCAATCTTAGATGAATCCTGTCTCCCACTCAGCCCCTTATACCTGGAATGAGGAAGGGCCTTCTCCTTTGCGTGGGCTGTTTCATAATTTTCCATGGTGGAGTTTCTTACAGCTGGTTCTGGCCTGTTAGAGATAAATGACTAGACATGAGTTTGAACCTGTCTGTGGGTAGCTATGGCTCTGATCCTCAAAGGCAGGAATGTGCCTACCTACTGTTGAAATCAATGGGATTATTTGATGCCTTTGAAATCAATGGGAGTTAGGGGTTGAAATCCCTTTGACGGTCTGGGCCTATGTCCCAGGGGTTGTGGAAGCAGGTGGCACTAGGATTCCTCAGCTGTCTCCTATCTGTTAATTTACTGTATAGACACACTTTTTGGAATGGTTTGATTGGCAGGCTCTCCTCCCATGCTGGCTAGTTGTGGCCACTGCCCAGAACTATGTAGCCTGAATTCCCTCCTCCCTCAGCAGATACCAGCCAAGCCAAGTTTACAGGACCCTAAAATCCTGATCCCTAGGGTGAACAGAAGACATAGCTGCAGCTATTCACTGACCCTGCAGATCAAGGGTAGGGTTACCAGATACTAAAGCATGGAAAGGAGGACAGGAAAATATGAAAAGGAGGACATTGGAGGACACATGGAGAAAATGTAGCATTAATGTAACATCCTTCTGTTTTTGGGGCCCTGTAAGGCTTCCCCCCTAAAAATAGGGTGTTCCAGCATACTTTAACCCAGGGGTCTCAAACTCAAATCACCATGAGGAGTAGTACTTTAGCCTGAGGGCCACACCACTGAAACCTTTTCATGCAACAATATTGCAAATATCAGTAACGATTGTGTCATCGCGGACTGCAAGAAATAGCTTTAGCGGATGCATTAGGCCCATGAGTTTGAGACCCTTGCTTTAACCCGCGTAAGTAAAAAGCCAGACAAAATCATGTATTTTTAAAATGCCTGCTGGACGGAGGAGATGAAGGTAAAAAGGAAGACATGTCCTCCTTTTGCCTGACATCTGGTAACCCTGGAGGTCTGAGCCAAGAAAGGAGTCCTCCTCTGGCAGCTTTGCAGCCCACCCTTCCCAGGGCAGACAGATTGACTCCTAGAAGATGAGGACTGGCAGAGCCCTGAAAAGTCAAAGCAGGGCCAACCCCCCTAAGCCATCCCAGCCAGGGCTTTGTCACAGCAGCTCTTTCTACAGCTGGGCATCCACCGCTTTAGCGCTCCACCCTCCTCGGAGGGGAAAAGTTTTTCCTACTATCCTGCCGGGGGCCGTGTTTCGGCTCAGCCCCAAGGCCTGTGGGAGGCAGGACCTTCCCGCCCCCCGCCTGCCGGCGAGCAAGTCTCTGATTGGCAGCCCCCGTCCCGGCCCAGCCGCAATCAATGAAGGGTGGGACGCCGCGCTCGGCCCCTTCCACCCCAGCTGGTGCAGCCGGCCAGCCTCGCGCGCGCTCCCACGCGGCACCCTGCGCTCCCGCGAGCCCGGCGGGCTGGGGGCGCCGCTGCATCGCCCTGCCCGGCTCCAGCTGGGGGCTCCGGCAGCCGAGCGGGACACTGCAGCCAGGTGCGGGGCAGAGGTAAGGGAAGTTTGGGGGCAGCTGGCCCTGAGCAGGGCTGCCGAGGGGCCGCGTTTGCATCAATCCAGCTGCAGAGGCAGAGCGGGGAGGGGGCGTCTCTCCATTGCAGAGGGATGGGGGGCTGGTTGAACCGGGAAAGGGGGTGACTCGCCGCGGTCAGCTCAGCTGCTTTGGGGGCTGCCTACCCCGCGGCAGGGCCTTGCTGCAAGGGGAGCAGGGAGGGGGGAGGCTTCTGGTGCACCGCCGGGGGTCTCTGCTCCGTTTCCTGTCTCCTCCGCCCTCCTCTCCCCGTGTCCCGGCCGGCAGCAGTCAGAAGTAAACGCAGAGGGGTGCAAAATCCATTCCCTGCCCCCCCCCCATTGCTATTTACTCAGCAGCAGCAACAAAAGGATGTTGCACAAACAAACCACTCGTTTTCCTGCCTGATAAGATGGGGGGCGAGGGGTGTCACTTCTAGCCACTGTTCTGGTGGCAGCCCTGTTGTTTCTGGTTTTGACAGGGGTGGAGGTGACATGACACCCCTTTTGTCCTTGCAGGTCAGATTATTATTTTTTAGGGGGTGGGGGGAGGCTGTCTCACTCCTCCACGGGCACTGAGGCCAGCCCTGTGCACCACGCTATCCCCTGGCTGCTGTGGGGGCTGCACCCCAAGAGCTTGCCTCTGGGGAAGGGGCGTTCGTGCTGCTTTCTGCTCCCATTTCCCCTCTAGCCACCGGTTCTCTGCCCTAGGGGAGGGGAGACTGGGAGCAGGAACTTGCAGCTTCCTGTCTCTCTGAGTCCCCCTCTGTGTGGAAGGAGGCAGGTTTCCCCACCCCATCCTGGTCCCAGTTCTGTATTGTACTTGTGCATGCCTCCCTCTCCTGAGTGGACATTTGTTCGATAGCTGGCCAATTTCCTCCTCCTTCGCAGCCCCTCGGATCCGGGAATTGCTCTTCTTCCAACGGAAATCCTGCTTTTCCCAGCCAGGGGAGGGGATGGAATTGGGGGGTGGGATGTGAGGTTACCATGGCTACTCCTGTGATGTCCTTTTCCTTTAAGCTGTTACTAATAGTGCGCTTCCTCTTTCTTGTGGGAAGGGCATGCGCCTGTGGATTATTCTCCGTGTCATGGGGCTGCATTTCATAGGCCCAGCTTGGACATTAACAGCAAAGGGTGGATGCCTGCAGGGGCTGAGGTGCCAACGTTGACAACCAGGACTGGCTCGTATTGTGGCTGTTCTGCACACACGCTCATGTACGTCCAATCTGGTTCTGGCCCCCTACAGAACAGTCCCAGGATGGAAGGCTCGAAGCCAGCACGTGCCAGTTCTTTTTGCTCACAGAGGGGCACTCCTTTGAATCACTGGGGCCTACAGTAAATGGGTTGGCAGTGAGTGTCCAGCACCTCCTGGGAAGGAAATTCTGCTGGTGCAAGGGACATGCTCCCAGCTGTGCAGCTGGGGACCCCCAATAGTGCCCCACTGACTTCTCTGGAGTCACTCTGTTTACATGGCAGATGCTGCTTGTTTAGGCGCAGGGCAGTGGCAAATTCCTGGCATCCTGACCTGAATGAAATCCCCTCCAGGAGTGGGGACGTATCTGTGATAGCTTTGCTCCCAACTTTCTCGGCTCTGGGTGCCGGTTGATGCTGGTCCAGAAGCTGCCCAGCCTGACAGATGAACACAAGCAACTAGACAAACCTGCCATCTTATGCCCTACAGGGGTCACTAAATGGCCATTGGGGGTGGGGGTGACAGTGAGCTCAGACAGAGGTAAGCCCAAAGGCCAGAGCAGTAAATACCAGCCACAGGGAGCCCCTCTGCCCATAAGTAAGGCTCTGACTTACTTCCACACAGAGATCTCTTGCACTCTGGCTCTCATTTCCCAGGTTTCACCTAAGCCTTTCACAGGCTTTGTTTCTTACTCAATGTGCTGCCTCACTTCTCTCAAAAAATCCATGTCCCTTTTCAACCTAGTGCCTCCTCCACCCCCACAGAAGGTCCATTAAAAAAAAAAAATTGCTGGGACTTCCTAGCTGACTGAAACAGGCTGGCAAAGTTGACCACTCTAGTAGCAGGCATCAGGAGGGCTGATGATGGGTCAGGTGGGGAATGGAGAAACACAGCAGCAGATTCCTCATCAGTGCACACAGATCTGAGGGAAACAGTAGAATGCTGAGGCCCCAACTGAGACCAAGACCCCACTGTACCAAATGTGTGTGCACATGATGAGTCAGTCTGTTGCCCCAGGAGCTTGCAATCTAAACAGGCAAAGAGTGGAAGAATGGTAACATCTTCCCAGTTTACAGATGGGAACTGTGGCCCAGAGTGATTCAATCACGTTATATCCTGGATTAGAGCTGGAGACTAGCTCCTGATCTCCTGTGTCCTAGTCTAACCCAATGCTTCCAGTCCAAAAATGTCTCTAGATGGTCCAGGGTATGGGCTGAGCAGTCTGGAGGGAGCAAAGATTTATGTGGAACTTTTGTTACCTTGCTGATAACATCTTTAGTTGTTGTTGTGATTGCATTGGAGTCTCAGGAACCAAGCAGTCAGACTAGGCACTTGAAAAAGAGTAAGGAAGAGACGCTGTCTACCTACAGAGCTCACGATCTAGGACTTAGTGAGCACACAACAGGAATAAATAGAGGGAAAGGAGGATAACCTAACAACAGAGGCAGGTGTATGAGTTATGGTGACCACACAGTCCCAGCTCCAGGGAAGGGGGGTAATTTTCATACTCTGATGTTATGTTGACAAAGGTAGTACAAGACTCTAGGTAGAACAGGCCATGCATGTGGACTCAGCCCAGCCTGGCAAAAGCACCTGCTGACAGCAGGAAGCTCCAAGCACTTTATGAATATGCAGCGACTGAGCCAGGCCACCCTTTCTGGGAGCTGGGCAGACAGGGTATCGTAAGCATTTCAGGAAGGGTGGGGGAATGCATCTCTGAAATTCACTCAGTCTTCCACGGTTAGAGGGGGGAGTGGTGCCCAGGAGTCCTGACACACTGTTGCCTTCCCTACCTAGGCCTACCTCCCTTCCGGAGGAGAGAAGGATTGCTGCTTTCACATAGAGGTCTCCACCCTGAGTGGTGAGCCACAACATCTCTTGGCTTCAGTGGGGAGTGGTTTGCTCTTTGTGCTTGAAACCAAGTGCCAAGTGAGATGCTGGGGGCAGTGAGGTGTTTCAGAAGTTCCCCTAAAACAGAAGCAAGAGGGCTTTAGTGAGAATGCGTCTTCATCCCCATTTTGGGGAACCTCTTGGCTCCCTGAAACGCATCCCGAAGGTGGATGCCGCAGTGTTTGGGGCAGTTTAGATTCAAATGGTGCTGTCCAGATCTGCTAATGTTCACTATAATAATCCACTCACACGTGGAGGGTAAGTGGGTGGGATGGTGAGAGCTTTGGGTCTGCCAGGGGCTGGGCTGGAGAGCTGCACAGCAGAAAAGGCATCTGTGGGCTGTGCTGAGAAGTGGTCAGTTGGCGTATTAACACCGGGGGTGACAGAAGCAGCTGTATGCACAGCTTGCTGAGCATGATGCTTGGTCCCCAGCTTTTCCCTTCTGGTTTGGCTGGGAGCAAGGAAGGCAGGACTGGCCTGTAAAACTCCTTGAGTGTCTTAATTCTGAGTTGATTTATCCAGCTTCCTCCTCCCCCCTCCATTTTGCAGGGCTGGATTAATGCAGGGCTTTGAGGGCTGCAACCCAGGGTCTTGGGCTAAGGTGGGCCCTGTAAAAGTAAATCCAGCCCCAGAGCACCCTGGCCTGAGTGCTGCCAGTGTGCCATAGCACTGTCCCACACTGCTCTGCCATCAGACTGGCTGCTCTGCCCTGGTCCTAGAGCATCTCTGACCCAAGTGCTTCCAGCCCATTGAGCCCAGCCAGCCTGTATAATGCCAGAGCACTGGGCTGTCTTGCCTATCCCAGAGCTGAGTGCTAGCCCATACTGCCCCATCGGTTGCCTCCACTGCTGGGGTGGCAGCTGGCCCACTCCAGTCCTGGGCTGGTTGTCCACCAATGTTCCCTCTAATTACTTGTAGACTGTGTGCGCAAAAACATTTCTTTGTGAGCACCAATATTAGCGCTATTGAATTTTTTTTGTGCACACTTTATTTTGTCTTGTGAGCAGGTTTCGTAACCTGTGTACGTGTGCACAGCTTAGAGGAAACAGTGGTGTCCTCCCCAGCTGGTCAGCTGCCATGGACCCCGCAAAGTCTAATAGCCCTGGGCCACAAGAGAGTTAATCTAGCATTGATTTTTCTGAGGAGAGTTTCCTCCTTCCTAACTGCTTAGTCCCACCCACCTGTTGGGCTGACCTCTGATCTTGGCCAGCTGCCCACCCCAAGCACTTAATCTCAGGCTGGACAGGTCTTCAGGGACACAGCAGTGCCAGATTGCCCTTGTGTCATTGGCCTCCCCTGACATGCACCTAACCCCTTCAGGACACCACAGGAAGCAGACCACAGCAGACTCTAAAGAAGTGCTCATCTCTGTCCAATGACCCTGTGTGGTTCTGTCGCGGCTGGAGATCAAACTTGTGCTGTCTAGCCACAAAGTGCAGGCCTTGTATATTTGAGCTAAAGGATCAGCTATGATAGCTGTGCCCAGTGAGTCATGGACAAGACCCGTACTGCTTTTTGCCACTTTGCTGCATTAACACGGCATGCCCTTTATTTGGGAGTACAGTGGCCATAACAAGCAGCCATCTCTGTCAGCTCCCTTGTGTGCCATGTTCCGACATGGCTGGGCCATTCAGGAGCAAGAAAGAAGTGGGTGGCACTGTGGCAAGGGAAGGAAGCAGGTCCAGCTTTGCTCTTCCTTTTCCCAGGGCAGGAAGAGAGGTCGCTTACCCCAAGGGCTGGAGGTTGTATTTTGATTCCCCTGGGAATGAAAAGCAGCCCTGAAGAAGGAATTCTCCTGTAAAACAATGGCATGTGTTGTCTGAACATGTCTCCTCCCCTAGCAGGCTGGGGAGATGGGAGGGTAGTACAGCCTTCCCAGCTTAGCCAGCCGTCATGTCTATAAACTAGAGATTTTTAACAAGAGTCCAAAGAGTGCCATACAGGCATGCATCCATCAGGCACCAGCTGGAGACCCAAGACACATCCGCTAGCAAAGGACCCTGTCGTCATAGGTTGGGTTTAGACTAGGACATCTCATGGCACCTCTTCACTCTTCCCTTCAGCTATGTTGGCCCTGCAGGAAAGGATCTGCCCTGGTCTCCAGCCTAGCGCTCCCCTTCTGTAAATCCCTTGGTTACAAGATGGATGTAGCTGCTCTTGGAGACTGAGCTGTTGGCCAGGTCTATATGCTGGCACTGTCTAGGGCATCAGCCACTCATGGACTGATGGCTCAGGGTGCTGACCATCCATTTTTCTAGCTAAACAGTTAACATAACACCCACTCTCCATGTGGCTGTCTAAAGGTGTTGTAAATGTGGTTCTGTGTGCTGTGGAGCCTGGAGTAACAGGTTCTTAGTGCCAGGAAGAAGAAAACTCTGAAGGCCATTCCCTGGAGGTGGGAGGTTGACAACCTGATGGGTTCTATTCTCAGCTCCACCACTGGCTTGTACCTGGTTTTCCACAGTGGTAAAAGGGAGCTAGCGACCCCTACCCATCTTGCAGTCACTGTGATGGTGAAGGCTCTGTTAAGCCCTTGTGGCCAAGGTAATTTACCTTTTTGAAAATTGGGGCAGTGAAGATCTGTGGCTGGGCCAGATGACACAAGGGGCTCTGAGTTTGAGAAGTGATGTGACCACTACTCATTGACATTCTCATTTTCTCTTGAGCTGGGAATGACTGTGTGAGAGGACCCAGGAATGTGGGGGGAGGAAGGTGTGAGACTGCTGTGGGCAAGGTGTGATGGGGTGTGGCATGTCAATTTCAGCCTGTGGGTTTTGTTACGTGATCTCCCTCCACAGCCCTATGGCACTGCTGGTATACTGGTGCTGGCTGCCCCATCCAGATCCAAACACTTTGGACTCTGTGGGGCACAGGCTGTGGAGAAGGGGCAGACCAGCTAGCAGTACCTATCCCCCTTGCATGGTACAATCTCTCCTGCTCCTGGGTCAGTTTTTGATGGGTTGCACTGAAGTAACGGGGCCAAATGTTGCTCTTGACCTGACCTGGCAGTATGAAATCTAGGCTGGAATGACCCTGCCTGGGCTGAGTGGGAAGCCAAACTGCTGCTCTTTGAACATTGAGTTCTTGGGGGTGTGGGGTGCTCTCCTGCCATTTTTCCCCATCTCCACTGTGTCCCTGTGGGGAGCAGCAAGGTGGTGGGGCAGTGGGAGGCTCAGTTCCCAGGAATCTGGGGCAGATGAGCCCTGAATATATTGACTGCTCTTGCTGGAAAACAGACAAAACAAGAAGGGCAGAGGGTTGCTGTCCAGAGCCCCTTGGAGCCTTGAAAATCACTACCCCCAAATGCTATGTGGAAGGGCCTTCTGCCTAGGAGGGCTTGCACAAAACTTAACTCCACATCCAGTCCTTCACCTTGCAACCCAAGCTGGGATCTCCCATCAGGCACCTCTTTCTCCCCCCCCCCCCTTCCCTTGGGGACCTGGAGCTTAAGGGAGCCATGGGATTCCCCTCTTTTGGCAGTTCTGTAGTCTACCTTCCCCCACCCTCTTACTGGTTCCCACCCGGCTTCCTCCATGAGCAGAGCGTGCTGGACCGGAACTGTGTGGTTTCCTCTCTGTCCCACAGCGCTGCAGCAAGCGCGCCACCCCTCCCCCAGCATTGCAGCCCCCTTTCACTTCGCGTGCCTCCTTCTCACTGGAAGTGCTGCTTCTAGCCACCCTGGGTCACCCATCCTGGTTGCTAGGTGGAGGACAATGTGCAGGTGCAGGGGAGCTGTGTCTGTGCCTCCCACCCCAAAGAGGGGAGTCAGGCTCCATACACAGATGCTCCTGGAAGGAAACTTGCTTGCCTTGTGACTGATTCTGCTCCCAGGCAGTTCCAGGGTGAGAACGTTCCCCTGTTGTGGCACAAGGTGCTCTGCTCATGCAGACTTGCTAGGCTCCTCCATCTCCATCCTGCCCCTTCCACTTTCCGTGGAAGCCAGCAGGATCACCAGCATCACCCAGGGTGAGGCCTTGCCTGCTGCAGCCCAGAGTAACCCAGTGCATTCCAGGCACTGTTTTGGCAGTGCTGCCAAGCGTGGCGTGCTGTTGAGCAGATGGGGTAGGGCTCTGTGACTGCGGGGGCCTCAGGGATATGATGAGGAGTTATTGATGGAGGTGAGGAGCCCAGTGCTTTTAATGCCCGTTCTAATCCTGTCCTCATGCCTTTCCCTCCCCCCAAGTAGCCCCAAACTGGGCATCAAGAGAAGCATCTTCTCAAATTATTACCCTGCTGCCTCCCCTGAAAAGAATGGTGCTTGAAAATACTCCTCAATAGAGTCAACCAAACTCAGTCAGCAGCTGATGAGAAAGCTGGGCTCACTCCTCCGCCCGCCACAGCCTCCCTTTCTCACAGTGCTGTGCTTTCGTTCATGGGGAGATCACAGAGCCACTGTGTGACTGTGGGAGGTGAGACCTGCTGGAGTTAACAGCTCCCTGCCCGGCCAGCTCTCTGTAGCAGGCTGCCTGCGTGCACAGACTGCAGCCCTAGCTGCTATCCACTCAGGATGCTGGAATGGTTCATGACAGCTGCTTGGACCAAATGTACACTTATGCCTGGGAATCAGGGCTGTGCACCCACCAGCACCCTTCTGCTTTGCTCACCCCACAACTATTGTGTGTGGGTAAGGGTCGCTGGTCAGCATTTTCCTATGCTAAGAGGCGAGTCTTGGCAGGAGCCTGCCTTGGATTCCTGTCAGAGTAGGACAAGCAGAAGGATCTGATTTTTAACAAACCCAGTTTTCAGAAGGCCAGGGGCCTGGAGCCATCCATAAAATGCACTGCCTGATTTGCTCTTGCCATTGCCTGTCTCCAAATACTCAGTAAGCTTCTTACTGGACTAGGTTCTTTGGAGCAGGAATCCTCTTTTTGTTCTTGGTTCATACAGTGCCTAGCACTACTGGGCCCTGATCCATGACTTGAGAATCCTAGGTATAACCACTAGCATGAATGAATAACAGTTGGCGTAACCAAATGCCAGATTTGCCTGCACACTTGCACGCAGCCTCTGACCTTCCAAAAATCATGACTCCTGAACACTTATTTATAAGAAGCCTTCACTGTTGTTGGTAGCAGTGCAGAGTCTCATTAAACCAGCAGGTGGGGAAACTGAGACAAAGGTTAGTGGGGACCTGCCCAGTGTCACACAGGGAGTCAGTGTTGAAGCCTGGGTGGGAACCCAAGTAGTCCCTAGTCCTCCGGCTGTCTTTTCACAGGTGAGAAAAAAACATTTGTTCTAGTGGTTCCAGGGGTTAGTGCAGGGGGCTGCAACTGATTTCTAGAAGCCAGCTATGCCAAGTTGTTTTGAAAGTATCTGTGACCAACTTTAAACTGTACAGTTTTTGGAGTCTGTGCCCTGTCATTGTCTGGCTCACTGTGCTAGATTCTGTCTTAAAGGGATGCTACCTCAGGAAGTTTAGACTCCCCTCTTTTTTAGGCTTTTGGTGTGTGTTTCTTGCTTGTCTGTTCCTTTTTGCTGTGGTGTGATCAGCCCTGCTTTAAAGGACGGATGCCCTGGAGGTTTCAGATATGATTTCTCAGGGAAATGATGCCTCTTTAACAAAGATGTGCTTTTTATGGAGTGTTTTGTTAGGCTTTGGAGTTGAAGCTAAAAGGATACTTTAGCCTTACCTTGCAGTAATAAAAACCCAAGTCGACAAGTGTTGGGCTGATGCATGAGAGCTGGCAAGGGAAACTGACTAAAAATTTACTGTAAAGAAAAGTGAAAGTGATTAGGCTACTTTCATTGTTCAGTGTGTCATTAGTGGGCCATGTAGCTAATGAAATGAGAGCTTTTTAAAAACCTATCACACTGTTAGCTCTACCAGTGCCCCCTTTTAAATGACAGAGCGCAAATGTCTTTATTTCCTCCCAACACAGTGTGGCTATACCAAATTGCATAAAATAGTGCTGTTCATCTGAGAACATCTTGCAAACCACACAGAATGTTCAGCATCAATAAAAGCCAGCCATCTCCGGGGTGGTGGGCAGCAGCTAAACATGGCACGGCCATACGTGGAGGAGAAATCTAATTAAGGATCTTAAAATCCATACAGGGCAGATAAGACCTCTATTTTTAAGGTTTCATTTAGAAGACTTCCCCATGCAATGCATGGAACTCAAGTTGCCTACTGTATAAGGAGGAAGGACCAAGTTTCCCCTCCTGCAATTTGAACCAGTGTTCAAGAAGTGGCTTGGCACAATCTGCTGCGCTGTCGGCTGTGCACTACATGGTGCATAAAGTGCACAGGAAGGGAGGAGGGCACGTTTTCCTTCCTAGTGATCAGCACTCTTCTCTCTTTAATTGAGCCATAACATCTTAATTCTCCCATACTTTGCCTTTGTGCTGCCTGGCTCAGGACAGCTTTTCCCAACTGATAAAACCATCAAAGCAAAGGGAACAGTGGGACTGGATGGCTCTGGGACTGACCCTGGACCACGCAGGGCTTGTCATGGCTGCATGATGGGTTCAAATCCAGCAGCGGCTTCAAGTGGCAAGTGTGAGATGAGTTTGGTGGATCTCAGTGTAGATCTCTGGATGAACGGCCAGTGTGCATGTGGTAAAAGCTGCCAGTGCAAGGGGCAGGCTCAGCCTTAAGACCAAGAACTAGTCAGGTTGGAGGGTGAATTCTCTACTCTCACCCCTATGAGGCTGTCTCAGTTGAGCTAGCATAGGGGGCTGCCTTTGCCCTAAGACTCGGTGGGGTGGCACGTCTCAGCTTTGTGCTTTGGCTTCCACAGGGGACTGGAATGAGAGCCACCAGTGCATCTCCCACGTGCTACTAAGCAGTTACCCAGCAGAGCTGGCTTATGAGCAGTGCTGCTGGATTTCAATCAGTGGTCTTGAGCTGAAAGTCTCTACATCCACCTGTGGTCCATCGAGCCATCCCATGTGCTCAGTCACCCAGTGGAGGAAGACAAAGCACCAGTCCTGTCTTTGTTTGTCTGGAAGGCCCTGGCATGTTTTGTGTGTGCTGGTTAGCCAAAGCCCCAGGCTGCCTCTTTGTAGCTAGTGCACCTAATCCACCCCCATAGGCTGAACAGCCGTGCCCAGCCATTGTGCAGAGGCAGTGTCCATGAAATATTACAGGCAAGCAGCAGCCTGATAGGATCTCTCAAAGGGGAGTGCACCAGGGAGGTGCATGGAAGTCAGGCCCTCCTGTCATGGCACCAGAGCCTATTATTCACACTGGAGCCAGCTGTTTTATGCCTTCTGTTGCTTTCAATAGGATTGCAGTTACCATTACCTTAATTATTGGGCAAACCCAGCCCCTGGCCATGGGAGTAGCACTGCGTGGAGGGGCCATGATGGCAGAATACTCAATCAGATGAAAAATTGGGCAGAACAGGAGACTAATGAATGGTTCCTGCCTTCATGCAAGGTGTGCCTCTGTGAGGAGGTCTCTCCTACAGTACAGCAAGAGGAACATGCTCAGCAATCCCCTGTCCTTCAGCTTGGTGGCTCTGGCACTGTGTCTGCTGGCAGCATGGACTTGGGGGAGGGGGGTGAAGAGGATCCCATTTACTTTCAAGTTGGCATTTGCCACTTTCCAAGTGGAAGCCGAGTTCCCTGCCCAACTTGCAAATGAGGCCAACACCTTTGGGGCATGGAGCAGAAAGGGACAAGCCATGATCCAGGAGGCCATTGGACAAGTGCCAGGCTCAGTCAGTGTGCAAGAGCAATGGCTGCAGAGCCCAAAGGCCCTAGCTTTCCAAAAGGACCCAGTAAGATTTTTTTTGAGCCTGGAAATTTGCAAGGTAATGGACCCTGAGACCAGGCAGCTAAATAGGCTTTGCTAAGCTGTTTACCAGCCAGGCTGAGATGCTTTCATCAGCATCCTGCTCCAGGCTGCCCCTGGCATACAGAAACCCCCACCTCTGGCCTGAAAAGGTGAGAGATGAACTGGGTATACCCAGCTCCAGGCCAAGGTTCAGGAAACTCCTAGGCCACTTCCCAGTCCTGACACCCCAGACCACCCCCTTGTGGTCTGTGGGGGGGGTAGGGAAACCCCCTTCTGCCAGTGTAAGGAGCAGCATGGATGGAGTGCTGCAGGATTCTGTTGTGGGTGGTGACAGACCCAGCAAACACAGGTGGCAAGGGGGAAATGGAGGCAGGTGTGATTTAACAGGAAAGGCTAACAAGTGGGATTGGTCACAGAGGAAGCTACACAAGATGGCATCAGAAGAGATTCAGCCTGTCTTGGCACAGAGATGAACTGCAGCCATCCCTCTTGAGAGCTGCCAGAAGTGACAGCAACAAGCTAAATGGTGTTGGCGGGGCAGGAGGACCTGAAGAGTTTGGAAGTGTTGGTAACTCAGTCAGTAGTGTGCTCTTATCTGAACCAGAGAGCGTGCTTTGACTGGAAATCAGGGCCTTACAGATCAGACCTGAAACAGAAGTTCCAACTGCTGAAAACGCTCCCGGTGCCTTCCCCACAGAAGGGTGCTAATCCTGGCCACGAGTCAGCACAGGGAACTACCTGAATGCTGGAGGTGAACGGTGGGTGGTGGATCACTTGTGGAAGACCTGTTCTATAGATTCAATCTGAAGGACCACGTATTGGTCCCAATCGGAAGACAGGATGCTGAGCTAGGCGGAGCACTGATCTGGCCCAGTAGGACCATTCTTGTGGCAAGGTAGCCTGTGGTGGTTCTAATACCAGTGTCTTGTGTGTTTTGGGCATTTTGAGGCAAAGAACAGTGCTGTTTTGTCAGGAAGTTTCCTAGCCATCTCTCTCGCTGGCCCCTATGTGTGGTGGTCCAGGCTGGACCGTGTCCGGTCTCTCTGTGGGCTGCCAAGGGCTGGCCTCCTAGAAGTCCAGCTGTGGTGCAGTCAGGAGGGCAGGTATGACAGGTCACTGTGTGCAGCTTCGTTGCCACCCAGTGAATGAGGCTCTGTCCTGCACCAGCTGTGTGCAGCCTTTGGGGGTGCAGGGTTGATGCTGGGGCACTGCAGTGGGGAATTCTGGATCAGCCTGCACTTGTGCGCAGAGGAGCAGGGATGTGAGGTGCCTGAGGGAAGGTTGGAAAAGTGGGTGGGTCAGGAGAGGGGGCTTGCTGGCTGCAATGCAGCAGAGAGGCAGTGAGGAGCTGCATCTGGGTTGAGTTGAAGGGTCACGTGCTGCCTGAGGTGTCTAAGATGCCTGCACCTGGTCCCCTGTGCAGAGGGTTGGATGGGCAACATGGAGAGACTGGAGCTGTCTTTAAAGGAGGCTTTCTGGGACCACCCCCGACCCCAGTAGAGCTTGCCAGTGGTGAGGGATGGGCACAACTCCTAATCTTTCTGGTGAGGACTGATGGACTCAGTTGAACTCTGTGTTAACTGAGCATGTCCAGAGCATGCATACCAAGCCTGTTTCTGGGTGCTCTGAGTGAGTGGGAGAGGGGAGGGAGAGCAGGGGTAGGGGCTAGAGCAGGTGAAGCTGGCCTGTTAGAGCTGCTTGCCCTGCCCTGTCTTAGCTCAGAGGGATGCCTGGGTACGAGGATTTCTTAGACCGCTTTTTCTTCCCACCCAAACCGCAGTTGGTTTTTTGTTCCTCTTCTCAGTGCTTCCGTCTCATTGTACCCCCATCAGGTGGAAGCCTAGCTTCCCCTCCTGTCCCCTGGCTCAGCTGCCAGACTTGAACGCTGGGGTGGGTGGGTTTGCAGCTGGCTTGCCCCAGCAGGTCCCTCCCCAGCAATGGACGCTTCTGTAGAGTGACTCTGGCACTGGGCCTCCCCCCCCCACAAGCTTTGCTGGGCGAGGGTCAAGAGAGCAAAGCATCTTCATGGCACTCTACCTGACTCAATAAAAGCCTTTGCGTGGCTCCTTTGACAAGCTTCCTCTTGCACGTTCATGTGGCCCAAATGGGGGTGCCACTTTAGTACTCTGGCTATCTGTCAGTTGCCTTGTCAGTGGGGGTTGCAGCAGCTAGGGGCACAGGGCAGCAGAGGGGGCAATATGGCCCTGGGTCACAGGCCTTTCTCACAGCGTTGAATGGGCCTTTACTAGAACAACTCCCTGTATCTTATGGGGAAGCATCTATATACTGGGGTGGAGGTTGTCTCCTCTCTCTCCTGCCCCATAGCTGTCTGCCTTTGTGATTGCTGCCTGTGGGAACAGCTGGGGGGTGGCAGGAGGGCATGAGGCTACACGTGCATTGATGCTGAGGTTTGTGTCCCTTCTGTGCACGATAGCATCGTGCCTGGGGTTGCTAGGGTGGCAGGCACTGTTCCCTCTAAGCTGTGCGCGTATGTGCATGCACATAGGTCATGAAACTCCCAGACACAACAAAATAAGGTGTACACAGAAATTCAAAAGCGCTAATATTAGCGCACGCACAAATGTTTTACGCACATAAAGAAACTTTTTGTGCACACAGCCTATGAAAAATTAGAGGGAACATTGGTGGCAGGTTCAAATCCCACCAGAGGCAGCTCAGCTATTCCTCCTCCCATGGTGGGTGGGATCTCTACACAGGCCCTTTGAGGATGAGCCCTGGAAACTCAGGCCCTGTCTGCTCTGTTGGATGCACAAAAAAAAAAAAAA